>OZ017739.1:279156325-279796325 GCA_963969285.1 Odontomyia ornata | reverse complement strand
CTTCGGTTTGATGGGTTTCCATTCTAAGCTCCTGAATCGGTCTGGATCTCCACACCCCGGACAATGGCTTCGTCTTCTTTCCTTCTTGCAGTCTCTTTGCAGGTGCCCTTTTTCCCCGCAATTTAAATGCGGGTCTCACCCAATCTCCACGCGCTCACACTTGCAATCATCTGCCACTACCTGGCGAGCCCGGGCAGTGGTATGGGTCACATTTTTCGCTGCCTCAAAATGTAAACTATAAGCCAATGCATCCTTGACTGTTTGCTTTTGAGCTAAACGCATAGCTTGCTGCAATTCCTGGTCCTCTAAGGCACTGATGAATGCTTCTGTCGCTGCGTCATCTCGATGTTGCTGGTCGTACGCTGGGTAAGCCAAAAGTGCCAGCCACTCAATGTCTTGGGCTAGCTGCTGTATGGTTTCGCTAGACTTCTGCATCCAATCCCGTAGCTGTGCCCGATAAATTTGCTTCAGATGGGCACCTCCATAACGCATGTCGAGCGCATTCATTATAGTATTCGGGTTCGAGTGCAATTCAACGGGGATCGTCTGCAACAGCTCGGCAGCTGGGCCTCTTAGAGCAAGAATCAGTGCAGTTGCTCGTTCCTGCTCATTCCAGTGATTTGCCCTTGCGGCAGCTTCAAACTGTGTCTTGTAAATACTCCAGACCGTTTGCCCATCGAATATTGGTGCTTTCACATTTCTGGATATGCTTTGCGCTGCGGTTACAAGTGGGGCTGGTGAGGTGGTTACTACTGCCTTCGCTGCTTCCAATTCTTTTTTCACTTTTTCCATCTCATGGTTTATTCTCTCTTCGACCTGGCTGATCTCATAGTTGATTCTCTCCTCAACCTGGCTGACCTTCTCCTCGACCTGGTACACCTTTTCCTCGACGCATTTAATTTGATTGTTCAGGCTACCGAGCTCCGCTTTTATTTCGGTTGACTGTTTTTGCACTTCCTTTATTTCGATCGCTTGTTGGTCCAGCTTCACTGATTGCTCATTTAACTTCGCTGATTGTTCATATAGCTTCGTGGTTAAATTGGACGACTGTTCATTGAGCTTCGCTGATTGTTCATCTAGCTTCGCAGTTAAATTGGACGACTGTTCATTGAGCTTCGCTGATTGTTCATCTAGCTTCGCAGCTAAACTGGATGACATCAGCATTAACATTTGCATCAGCGCATTTTCTGGCACCTTTGATTTTGGTGTTTCCGCGTCTGCCTTAAGCTCCGCCATGGTAAATTCATTTATTTTCAAATGTTGCCTTCGTGGTTATGATTTATTTTTATTATTTCGGCTCTTATTTATTTTTCCACCAGTTTTCACTATTGTGCATTTTTCTTTTTTTTTATGTTTAAACATTTCTCACTTTCAAAATTTTCTTTCTCACTTCACGACACCAATGTCGCGTGTTATCGGTTCACGGCTAATAATTTTAATGTTCCGGGAAAGTAAAAACGCAATGTCTTTTAAATTAAATTAAAAGAGTTTATTAAATTACTTAAAAATGCACAATCACTTATTTGGTCTATTTCATTATTTTAATTTTCACTATTTAAATCTAACTTCCACTTGTCCATAAATTTCTATCGCAATTGTCTTCACAAATTACTTCACAATCACGAAAATCACTTTTCTATTACTCGAACAATATCGCTTCCCACACACTATTGCAGTTCTTATCGCGGTCGAATGAATGATCCCCCCATTCATTCAGCTCGCCTTTATATAGGGTCTGTAGTCATTCAACCCAGTTCTCGTACGTTGGCGAATTAGCGGGAACATTCGAGCGAGCGTAAATGAATGGAGCAGTGACTCACTTTCGGATGTTGATGCTTGGTGGGTTCTCGTGATTTCGAGTAAATTCAGTGTGTTGATGTTCTTTATTGTTGTGAAAACAATTGCAACAGTAGCTCGCAGAATTATTTGTACATGTAACTATATATATATATATATATATATATATATATATATATATATATATATATATATATATATATATATATATATATATATAAAATATATATATATATATATATACATATATATACATATTATATAGTTGTTTATTTATATATATATATATATATATATATATATATATATATATATATATATATATATATATATATTTATATTTATATATATATATATATATATATATATATATATATATATATATATATATATTTATATATATACATATATATATATACATATATATTTATATATATATATATATATATATATATATATATATATATATATATATATATATATATATATAGATACATATATATATATACATATATATATATATATATATATATACATATATATACATATATATATATATATATATATATATATATATATATATATATATGTATATATACATACATATGTATATTCATATATATATAGATATATACATACATATGTATATATATATATATATATATATATATATATATATATATATATATATATATATATATTATACATACACATATATATGTTATATATATATATATATATATATACATATATATATATACTCGTATATATATATATATATATATATATATATATATATATATATATATATATATATATATATATATATATAACATATATAAGAAGACGTCTACGATTGTGACTAGAAGCAAGTCTCAACCCAAGCACTCGCCACTCAATAGTCCAAATCTAACCACTTCCTCTGTAATGGTGGCGATTCCTCCGCCTTTGCCAGGAACTCAACCTATCATTCCTGGTGCTGTGACTAACAATTCTATTCAACCATCCATCTTACCAAGTGCTAGCTTGCTCTCTGCTGAAATCCAGCGTCAGGATCTATCAGGTAACACCTTGGTTGCTAATTTCAATGTGCCTATACTTCAACATCCTCAGCCTCTACAAGTTGTGACACCACCACTGCGTGTCTTTGTTTCGCGGTTTGCTTCAAAAACATCGTGTGAGCAAATTCACGATTTCATCATACGCAAATTCGGAAAAACACCTCCGTTTCTGTTATGCAGAAAGCTCACAGATGAAAAGCGTTACCTCACTTCATTCAAAATTGACATAGACGCTGACTTCCAACAAATTCTTCACCAGGACTTCTGGCGCTTGGGCGCGCTTGTTAAGGAATTTGTTTCGGTGGGAAGAAGAAATTTTCGGAAACCAAAGCAGCCCTCAGTCATTACGTTACTTTGGATAATGTCAATGCTGTTTATAGATCTAACTTTCAATCCCGTAAGCAAGCTGGTCAACTTAATTTGGATAATGTCAACGCTCTTCATAGTTCCAACTTTCACCCCCGTAAGCTAAATAATCAAGTTTCCATCTTTTATCAAAATGTTAGAGGTTTAAGGACTAAGCTTGAAGATCTTCTTATTTCTTATCACCTCAGGAACGATAGCATCATACGTTTTTCTGAGACGTGGCTGAAACCTTTTATTCTCGATTCAGAATTGTTCTTTGATCACATTATTTATAGGTGTGACCATGATCTTAATGCCACAAATAAGCCTGACGGTGGCGGAGTCTTGATTGCCGTCAGTAATTCTCTCTAGTTCCCTTTGTACTGATTTTAACTTTTTCCATGCCTTAGAATGTGTAATGGTCAAAATAGCCTTACCTAATAACGCGCATTTACTGATTTCTTCTGTATATATTCCTTATAATTCCTCCTTGCAAATATATGAGTCTTTCTTTGATGATCTCGCTTCTTACTTCATACTACGCCATCTTCAATCCAGAATCCTTGTTTGTGGTGATTTCAATCTACCTGCCTTTGATTGGGCTGGCACAACTGTTTCCTCCATTTCATCTTCTAATGCGTCTTCCCTTGTCATTTCTTCCTTTCTTTCTCTATGTTCTCTGTCCCAGTTTAACCAAGTCCGTAATACTAATGATCGACTCCTCGACCTAGTTCTTTCGAATGTTTCTGCTCATCATCTGTCTGTATCTCCTGCCTTATATCCCTATGTTTCTCCTGATCAACACCATCCTCCTCTTTCTATTAACCTCACTATAGTTCCTCTTATCATAAAAAATCCTGTCACTTCTCCTAAATTCAATTTTTTCAGGTCTAATTATGAAGCAATCAATGCAACACTCTTGTCAGTGAATTGGCTTCAGTTCTTTCAAAACATTGACAGCGATTCTGCTCTTACGAAATTTTATGGGCTTCTCCATTACCTTAACTGTAGATTTACACCTCTTCAGTCGGCCCGTAAAAATAAATTTAAACCTTGGTTGACAAGACGCGTTCTTACTGCCTTAAATGCCAAGGATAGAGTGCGTCGTAAATTTAAACGCTCAGGTGCAGCAAAGGATAAATCCAACTTTTGCAAGTTGCGTTCTGATGCCAAAAATGAGTTAAAAATTGCTATGAAGAATTACTTTTCCAGCCTGGAAGCTTCCCTCAATTTTAGCAATGTTAAGCCCTTTTAGTCTTATATCAAGTCTTTAAAGACTACATCTCATCTTCCTTCATCAGTCCGCTGGGATAATGTGGTATGTTCTTCTCATCAGTCAATTTCCGATTTATTCGCTCAATATTTTTCCTCTACCTTCGCTCCCCTCCATGAATTCACTCCCTCCATCTCTGCGGGTAACTTTGGTTTTTCGTTCGCAACTCTAAGCACTGACCCTTTTGAAGTTGAGTCCTTAATCAATTCCCTTGTTCCTAACGTCAGCCCTGGTCCAGACGGACTACCAAATATTTTTGTCAAGTCCTTAGCTTCGTCGCTTTCCTCTCCCTTGTCATTTCTCTTCAACCTAAGCTTATGCAGTGGAACCTTTCCTTCTCAATGGAAAAATGCCCGTATCGTACCTATCCTCAAAAGTGGTGATCCTTCGTGTGTATGTAATTATCGACCTATATCCTTGATATCTTGTTTTTCGAAGTTGCTTGAGCGTTTAGTTCACAACCGACTCTCTGAACCGTTGAGCTCTGTTTTGGCTGGTGAGCAGCATGGCTTTCGCAAGGGTCATTCTACGTCCACTAACTTAATTCAGTTCACTGATTTTGTTGCAAGGGGTTTGGACAACAAATATCAAATCGATGTAATATACACAGATTTCACGAAAGCCTTTGATACAGTCAATCATCGTCTTCTTTGCAGTAAACTCGAAGCTTTTGGAATCTCTAATTCACTGTTGTCATGGTTTTCGTCTTATTTATCGACCCGATCATGTCATGTTAGTTTTGGTGGAACGACGTCTATTCCATTCTGTCCTACATCTGGTGTTCCTCAGAGTTCAATCCTTGGGCCGCTCTTGTTCCTCGTGTTCATCAATGACCTCCCCTCTATAGTCTCTTCCCCCTCTCTACTGTTTGCGGATGATTTCAAGGTTTTTCGGACTATTAAGTCGCCCCTTGATTGCCAGTATCTTCAGGAGGACTTGAATGTGCTCAATAATTGGTGTTTGTCCAATTTTCTCTACCTCAATGTTAATAAATGCCATAAGATGTCCTTTTGTCTTAAGCAACATCCTATTGCCTTCACCTATATACTAAACGAGGCCGCATTGACCGAAGTTACTACGTACAAAAACCTTGGAGTTACTTTTGACTCCAAACTTAAATTTGACACGCATATTTCCTATGTAATTGCTAAGGCCTCTAAAGTTTCGGGTTTTGTACTGAGACATATGCACAAGTTCTATAATATCTCCACTATGATCCGCTTGTTCCTTTGTCTTGTCCGTCCATTGCTCGAGTATTGTTCTGTGGTCTGGGCTCCCCATTATTCCTATCTTGTGTCCTCGTTGGAGTCAGTACAGAGGAAATTTACCCGCTTCCTATTCTTTAAGCTAAACTTGCCATATCTTCCATATGAGGATCGTTTATCGTTCCTTGGTCCCTCGTACTTGTCTGCGCGTAGATCTTATTTGGATCAGTGCTTTTTGTACCGACTCTGCCACTATCAGACTCCGTATTGTATTTTTGCGGAGTTACACTTTAGACACTCCTAACGTCCTACTCGTGTTTCTTCTGTTTTTGTTATTCCATATGCTTGTACAGAGCTATACTTTCACTCACCTATTCTTCGTCTCCTAAGGAATCATAATAATCTGCAGCTTGGTCCTTTTCCCTCAACCTTTACTGCATTCAAAAGAATTTTGCAGGAGCTAATTTTAAATTCATAATTTAGTTTTATAAGCAATTAACTGTTCTGTGCTTTAGTTCGTTTTATATGTATATGTCATTTTTAGGGTTTTGTACTAAAATACAAAACCCTATTGCAATCACGACCTGTGTCCGTCTGTCCGTCCGTCCGTCCGTCTGTATGTCACAGCACTTTTCCTCCGAAACTATAGAGGCTACAGCCATGAAACTTTGTGAAAAGGTCAGAAGTGGTGACCTCTTGAAAGTTCAAGGGTGAAAAAATTTTTCAAAGGGGTTTAAGGGGGGTCTCCCATATAGGGAGGTGACCCCTCAAAAAAAATTTTCACCATTGGTAGTCGAGTAGGGTGTCATTGGAAAGGTCTCAATGAGATCTTTTCAAAACAAGTCTTAAAATTGCCTTCTGAATACCGAGGGGGGCAGGGGAAGGTGAAATGTACGAACTTTTCGCGTACCCCCCCCCCCCCCCTCGCGATTGGAAACCTTCCATCCGAAAAATCTGAAAAAAATCATGAATGTAGGCCTTTATGAGTACAACAACAACAAATAAATGAGAGGTCGAAATTCACTCAACTTTGTTAGTAATAGTATGATTTATCGATTTTATGTTTTCTTGAATAAAATCCAAACGGTATCCTTAAATTCAAACAGATGACTTTCTATAAGATTGATCTTTTCTGAAAGTTTCATAAAGATTGAATAGTATTTAATGAAGTTATAGCGATTTGAATTTTCCTGTATTACTATGGAACAATATGCCCTGTATTACTATGGAAACATATGGCTATGGAGCCATATGCGCTTTTTATCGATTTAGACACTACAGCTTGCTAGAATTTGCATGAAAATTTCAGGAATGATAGGTATCATGAAAATGAGTACATACAATTGAAACAAGTCAAAGAGGCAGGAGAGAGCTCCTAGCAAAAGGGCTTTGTAACCATTCTAGGATTCGAAAAAATAGGCCATGAATCGATGATTACAGTACAGAGGAGTAGGCCCTGAAAAAAATTTCATGAAAGGTAGCCGATATGAATATCAACTGAAAGTTTCCTATTAGAGCTTTTCAAAACAGTTCTTAAACTGACAGTTTTCGCTTCAGTGGGGGCACAGGGGGGGGGGGATGTAAATACATGAAAAATGTGTTTCTAAAAAATCTGGAAAAATTATCAAGGGAGATATCTATGGGTATAAGTAAAACAAATACCTCAGAAGTCACAATTCTTTCAACTTTGTTAATAATAGTATGATCCTCGAATTTCACATTTTCTCCAATAAAATCGTCTTTGACATGTTTCTTGATTTTATTCGTTGCTGGTTACTGCATTTTGTAAGTTGAGTACAAAACCTTTCTGACATGAGCATAGGTCTGTCTACCCAACTTGTTATCTATTGTATCTAATCATTTTTCTTATTTTTTTTTATTGTTATTACTATTTTTGCTATTCCGTTTTGTTATTGGATTTGTTGATCTGTAAAATGGAATTTTGAATTCAAAATATATATATATATATATATATATATATATATATATATATATATATATATATATATATATATATATATTTATATATATATTTATATTTATATATATATATATATATATATATATATATATATATATATATATATATATATATATTTATTTATATATATATCTATATATGTGTATATATATATATATATATATATATATATATATATATATATATATATATATATATATATATATATATATATAATATGTATTGTTTATATATGATTTATTTATGTACATATATATATATATATATATATATATATATATATGTATATAAAATATCTACATATATATCTTCTTCTTCTTTGTAGCCCTACAGCCCCTTGCGGGCCTTCGCTTAGAGATAGATAGAATATCTCAGTTTCATGACCGTTTTGATTTTTTTTTCGGAAGTTGGTTTGGTCATTATCATGCTCCCTTGTGCCAGCTCAGCTATGTGATATGATCTGATTTATCAGTACATATCACCACTAAGTCAACACTCATAGTCTGTCTGCCTATATATATATATATATATATATATATATATATATATATATATATATATATATATATATATATATACATATATGTATAGATATATATATATATATATATATATATATATATATATATATATATATATATATATATATATATATATATATATATATATACATATATGTATAGATATATATATATATATATATATATATATATATATATATATATATATATATATATATATATATGTGTGTATATATATATATATATATATATATATATACTCGTATATATATATATATATATATATATATATATATATATATATATATATATATATATATATATATTTATATATATATATATATATATATATATATATATATATATATATATATATTTATATAAAACTCGACTGTGAAGCTGAACTAGTAGGGCTTCAGAGCAATAAGAATAAATCAAAGCTCACGACGCAGTCAAGAAAGAATACCTCAAACTCACTCAGTATCACACTTGGCGAAAACATTATCGAAAATATGGGTGAAACAGTGAGAACGGCGAATGAAAGAAACGAAATATGCCTAAAAAATACAGCTCGCAAATAAAATATTTTATGCAGTTTTGACGATTTTGTAGACAAACTGCATCCACGGAAACATAAAACTCCAGGTATTCAAATCTGTAATAAGACCTGTGCTATGCTATGAGTTTGAAACATGGGTCCTAACCCAAGCATCCGCAAACATATTGAATAATCGGACAGCTACCAGATGGGAACTAATGACGAATTCAATACAACTATGAGCTGTATGAATTTTATGACGCTTCTAAGACTGCGGAAGCTGAAATGTGCTGCTCGCGTGAATCGTATGGACAAACAACAGATATCCAAAAAGATACTCGCTGGGAGAACTGAGGGACGAAGAACAGTACGAAAACTGAGGGAACGCTGATCTGACTCGGTCAATGAAGACTGTTCATCGCTGCTGGGAGATCAAAATGGGAGGATGTGGTCAAAGGACTGAGACAGTTCATGCACCTTTGCTTGAAACAAGGGTCGAGAAGGGCTGTAGTGCTGCAAATGAGAAGAAGAAAGGATATTGGATTTGTGGATATTAGGTTATGCTCTAAGAGGTGATACAGATGAATTTTGGCTTATGTGGCGTAGATTACTATAAGGAGAAACGATTGGTTGAGATTGTATCATTGTACAATAGTTTATAAGTCTACTTGGAACTTATTAGTGGAGTCCTTATTTACTAGTTCGTATCTGTTGGCGTTAATGAAGTCTTTTCTGTTCTGGATCACTGTTGTATTTCCTTTGCCGGTCTTTTGACTGCTAATAGGTTTTCTGTAAATTTTGTGTCTTAATATTTTATGGTTTTCGAGAAAATTCCTTTTGCTTATGCCATTGCGTATATTTTATTGTATATGTTCACGAGTACACTACAATGTGCCTTGCAAGTATTTGTTTTTCGAGGACATATATTTCATATCAATACTTGGTTTCCAGAAAAGTCATGTTACTCTATTTTAACCGGCCGCAGTCTTGTAGGGAGATTTCGAATGGAATTTACTGAATGAAATCTTGGCTATTTTTGTTATTAATCTTATTTGAATATTTTGAGTATATTTACACAAGGCTGCAGTGTCTGGATTAATCCAAAACCAGTATGGAAGAAAAAACCTGTACTCTTGTTTCTGCAATCATACAAAATTCAAACGGCTAGAACTTTCGTGAATACGATTCAATGCCCATGAAATTTACCTCTTACAAGACTATGTAGATATTGAATTTCATTCAGTTTAAGGGTTGCCATACGACTTTATTGGAGAAAATACGTAATTAAAAAATCTTCTTTAAATAATAAAGTTGAGTGAGTTTTTGTTGTACTCATAAATAACTGCCTTCATAATTTCACGGATTCTGGCCTTCCAAATGCAAATGAGGGGACAGACATTTTTCAAACATTTCCCGTCCTGCATAACACGAAGCTACTAACATTTACCTATTGCGGAGAGCATCATACATATATATATATATATATATATATATATATATATATATATATATATATATATATATATATATTTATATATATATATATATATGTATATATAAATATATACATATATATATATATATATATATATATATATATATATATATATATATATATATATATATATATATGGGATATAACGAAATTTGTGATCACGCTGGAGGTTGCAATTTTGCTTCAATTTTCACCAAATTTTCAGAAAAGGCGTATTGAGTTAATATGTCGATTAAACTAGTGAACCAGCTATATCGGCTGCGCAAAAACAAAATGGCGGCAATTTTAGACGAAAAATCGTGATTTCTGTTCTGACCAAAGTATAGCTCCGATTTGGATGAAATTTGGTACAAAGGTTCACTAATGTATGTGATGAATCTCACAATAAAAAATCAAAAGTCAGTTCGGCAGAAACAAAATGGCGGCCGCTCAAAGGTCGGAAAACGTGCAAAATTTTGTTGTTGTAATAGTGGTCAAAGCTTTCAACCGATTTTCATGAAATTCGGCATTTAGATGGAAATTCTGAGTATCTAAAGTATTCCGTGAAAAATTTGGAGGTCAGGTCAAAAAAACAAAATGGCGCCCAGTTGAAACTCAAAACTTCAAAGGCTTCTAAAAGTCGCTATTTTAGTCTGATATATATGAAACTTGGTTTCAGAATAGATATTACTTAGATCTACAGTTCTTAATATTTTGGTGATCATGCCTTTGCAAATTTCAAAATGCGTTTTTTTCAGGTTTTTGTGGCCCTCTAGCGGTCACATTTTCCAGCGGATTTTGATGAAACTTGAGACTATGGATTTCTGTACTATGTTCTTGTATTATGCAGAAAATTATTGAAATTGAATGAAAAATAAAAAGTCGAAAATTTAAAACCCAATATTTTTAAGCTGCCATTTGCACTAAAAATTGAATTATTTTGCCCTGTCTAGAGTGAAACTCCGATTCGAACGAGATTTGGCACATTCATTGATGAGGTCCTAGCCCACAGAGATTTAAAATTGTTCAAAATCAAATGTTTGCATTCAAAATGGCGGCCCGCAAAGGTCAGAAACAAGCGCAATTCGCTATTTTAGTAGCAACTGAAATAATGATTTTTTTTCATTGAAACGTTTTAAATGACTTATCTTGAACGTATTTATAAATCAGAATATTTTTTAAATATTGTAAAATATTTTTAACAATACCCTAAAAAATTATAAAATCGCGACTTGTCTGTCTGTCCGTCTGTCCGTTTGTTCGTGCGTCACAAGTTTTCACGCAAACCACATGAGCTAGAATGAGAAAATTTTCTACGTAGGTCAAAAGTGGTGCCTCTTGAAATTTGCAGTGTAAGAACATATTTTAAAGTGTTTAAGGGGGTCTCCCCATACAGGGGGGTGACATAAACATTTTTTTTTATTTCTGTAGCCCTCTAGTAGCCAAGTTTCTCAACAGATTCCGATAAAACTTGAAATTATAAGTTATTAAGGCAAGTTTATTTAATTTAATTATGCAAATCGGATGAAAAATTAAAAATTCGAAAATTTACAGCTTAATAATTTGAACAGCCGTTTTCAATAAAAATTCAAAATAACGGCCCTTGATGGTTCAGAAAAGAAACGAAAATGTATATATTAATGGCAATGCAAGTGCTGATTAAACCTTTATGGAAATCTTTTGAAATTAACTATTTGAGCTATTAAGCCAAAAAGTTATCACCTTTGTTGGACAACCACTGTCAAATGTATAAACAGCAAATGTAAGAAGGGCGAAACGAGTATAAATATGTTTATAACAATTTATTACCCGCCGATTTTCAATATGTGATCCATACGTGTGCAACTCAATTTAATTAGCAAAATATTTAAGCCTCTATGAAGAGTCTCCAAATACGAACGGCGGCAGATCCTTTCTGTTAATAAATACCCATGTAGTGCTACAAAAATTGCAATAAGAAGTCCAGTAGTAGATAAGCTAATTTCTTTTTCGAAACGTTACGCTACATACGAGAAATTTACCTTTCCTGCTGGTGCTGCCAACGGGGATTTTTGTTTTGGAAAGTCCTCATCACGGCCTTCTGTTTGACACCCTACGTGAGTACATTCGGTAAAAAACAATTTTAAGGGCATTTTCTCGCCATGAGGGGCCACTCTTTAGAAACATTTAAAAAATGTTATACGTAAGCTGTCAAGATGTCATCACGTGTAACTTATCTACAAGTTTGGTGCATGTAGCTACTTCAGTTTTCGCGAAAAAATGCAGTGACATGGATTGATGGATATACAAATTTGGTTATAACAGAGTTTTGTAAGAAGTACAAAAACGTAGAATTAAATAGTAAATACATTTCCATTTATTCTGTGAAGGATTCGATACATAATACCTGATGTATTGAAGTTTAGCATCAGCTCTAACAATATTTTCAAGTTTAGGCGAGGATGAAAAGATAAGAGCACTTGAAAATAAGGATAAAAATTTGAAATAACTAGATGTTATACTCAAAATTTCCTAATGGTTGAACTTTTTTCTTCAAAACACAAAAACAGTTATAAATTTTAGTGCAGGATGTAGCCTATCTTCGTGAATTGCTCATGGAAATGCCAAAAGTGTATTTATTCAAACGGAAGGGCCCTTGAAAATTTTTTTTTTACCAAAGGTAGTCGATATGGCTATTAAATCAAAGGTCTTAATGAAGACTTTTCAAAATAGATCTTAAACTGGTGCAGGCGGAGGAGGAATGTACGAAAACCGTGTGTTTAACCCTCTCTCTTCACGATTGGATACCTTTGGACAGAAAAATCTGAAAAAAATTACGGAAGTAGATTTTTATGAGCACAAGGGCAACAAATACTTCAGAAACCTAAACTCTATTAAATTGTTTAAGAATAGTACATCTTACGTTTTCATCTATAAAATCAAAATGTGACCCTTAAACTCGCCAAAAACGTGTACGTAAATTTTTTGACGCACTGATACTATTTAAATTCACATTCGGCAAAGACCCAAACTCTACAGATGTGTAAGGATTTTGATGAAAATTTTCGAAATATTTTCTAACGTTGATATATCATCATGACAACATAAACATAGAGTCAGCACCCTGAAAATAAAATGGTAGCAAATCAAAATACATAATAACCATATGTTATTTTTCCGAAATCAATTCATGGAATTTATGTATGGGTCAAGTTTTGATATTCAGAAGTTTGATTTCCTAGTAATTTCACAATACCCTCTTGGCAGGAACACTCTCCTGCTACTTTTACTTGTTAGATATTATATTTACTTTCATTTTGAGATATATAGTTTTTGCTGTATTTTTCATCAGTTTGAATGTTATTCCGGATTTGGCTTGCAAAAAATAATTAATTTAATTTTACAGTGACTATTAAACGTAAACTACTTGAAAATGTATCGAAGAGTATTCGATTAATGTTTCAATTCATACCTTTATATATTATCTATCACTTTAAGCATTTTCATATTGCTACCATTTTGTTCAATGATCTAAGCAGGCATCCCGTTAACACTTGATTCGTCCTTACAGCAAAACAATGTACTTCTAACAATAAACTGAGCTTGAGTGTCACACACGTAAACTATTCATGTGAGCGAAAGTTTTACGTATAGAAGACAACACAGCAGAAAATTTTTTTGTCGTATACGTTTATCCAAGAATTCGACAACGCCAACTATAACTGACATAACGTGGACAACGCAAAAGGATGTTTAAATGATGCTCACTGCCAAGAAGGAGCGTATTCTGTTAAACATCCGGAGCAAAGTTTTTATTTGTTTGGACTCATAGTTGATAGTGCAATGTGCATGTGTGCCAAACAGTCTTTAAGAATTTATTATGTGTGTGGTAGAAGCTGCAAAAGTATAAAACTGTGATTAAAGAATTATAAAAAGTTTAAATACACTACTTACCACCAGACAGCTCAAACACAAAGCGCATTATTAACAAAGGCTTTCAACATGCAAAGTGCTATTGTACGATGTTTGAGTGACTATCGAGGCGAGCAAAGAATATGCAAACTTCCCGAGCTGATGTTTGGAAATAATGCTACTGTCAAAAAAGAACTTATCCGATAATACAGCAACAGGTTTTTGTACAAAGAAATTGCGATTGTTAGTTAGCTATACTAATTCGTATTTACAGACAATTTTGGTAACTCCAGTAGTGTTCATGCAATCAGATATACTAGATATTGATTCCTAATAAGTAAAATTTCTTCATTGATTTGGAATAATATCAAATAAATAAATTAATAGTCTAAAAAAATTTTTTTGTCATACAACTCAAGCAATCGAACCTCCTATTGAAAAAAATACGAGATAAGAAGAAGGATATTAATCTTTCCATGACTTTTAAAGAAGCTCTGGAATTTGAGTGCAGACCATTTGAAATTGTTAGCGATGCTTCTGAAAAGAAATGACCAATTATCTGTGGCATTAATGCAATTCAAAAATTCATCACAATCTTCAAATCTAATGTTACGATGCACAGAGGTAAAAGTCAATGCCATAAATATGAGTTTGTTAAATTTCCAAACATTTGCACGAGCTTCTGCCGCCATTATCTACGTAAATTACATTAAATAATCTAAAACAACGACAATAGTTACTTTTCGATAAATCGAACCAGTTATACGAGTATCATGCAAAATAACAACAACTGTTTGCTATACAATGAGTGAAAATAAACCCATCATATATAATAATCATTATAAATTATCATGAACAACATTAACTACGATACGTCTTCAACAAATAGGAATCACCAAAGCAACCACAATAATCACAACATCATCATCAACAAAAACAAACACTGATAAGCCATCTTCAGTAGAAACAATACCAGATTAAGGTAGACTAGTTATACTATATAAGCAAATGCTCAATCAACTGGATCGAATTCCAACTCAATGCATGGAAATGCGACCACTAAATTTGTTACGATAAATTTAACTAAGAGATACTTGGTAAAAAGCAATGTTTGTACTGAAAGTAAAGAACATTTTCGGTGAAAGCAATGTCTAAAGAGTGAAATCTTCGATAAAGAGCAATTTTATTTCATGTTATTGATGGTTTTTGCTTTGCTGATATAGCTTATCACTTAAGGATTAAGTAAAATAATGTTACATGTCCAAATTATCTCACGAGTCGCTGTCGTCATCGGTTTTGTTTACGTACGTGTAGACAAACCATGGTCGACAAAAGTTTTCAGATTAAGATATTCGATCGATGAAACACGCCTTATAACAAACTTAAAATAAAATATTATTGTACAATCTTTTAGAAAAACTAATATCCGACTTAAAGTTGTTCAATATTATAAAAATAAAATTAATAAAATAATAACATACTTTGAATAACACGAAAATATTTAAATTACACGTTTTGGCTGAATAAAACTTTTTACACACTTCATTTTAAAAGTTGTTTTACATTACGTAAGTTGTTACAATAGTAAGGCTGACATTCATTACACTGTGCGACAGTGAATTTGGCGGGTCAATGATTCCACTTCAGGGTGAAAGTGCTAGACTAGTATAGTTAAACTTCCAAAGGGTTTGACGTTGTTAGATCAAAATTTTTTTATCGCCTTTTAAAGTTTTTATTCATCAATCGAGGTCTTGGATTTCCATTTCATCAGTTTTAGGGCCATAACTCTTGCAATATTGATTATCTGGTTGCACAATCTTCAACAATATTTTAGAAGCGACTTATATAAAGAAGTTTTATTCAGATATAAATGCAGAAAAATTAAGTTGGGCGTGTTTAATCAGGTGAAATATTGGAAAATTGCTTTTCTTAGGGTTTCGTACTAAAATACAAAACCCTATTGCAATCACGAGCTGTGTCCGTCTGTCCGCCCGTCCGTCTGTCCGTCTGCTGTCACAGCACTTTTTCTCCGAAACTATAGAAGCTACAGCCATAAAACTTTCTGGAAAGGTCAGAAGTTGTGACTTCTTGAAAGTTTTGGGGTAGAACATTTTTTCATGGGGATTGAAGAGGGGTCTCCTCATATAGGGAGGTGAAGCTAAAAAAAATCACATTTTCTCCTATAAAATCGTAAGGATGCCTTTAAACCGAACCTTACACAAGGTCCTTATACTCTGTAAGTTTGATGAAATTCGTATCATATTCACGGAAGTTATATTCATTTGAAAGTTCTCCGATTCCAACAAATATAACACATTATTGGACTTTCCATCGAATCAGATATTGCAGTTTTGATTTGACCTTCTTAAAATATTCATGTAAGATCGATGACATAAATGCTTTTGGGATTTCATGATTTGAGTGATTTTTTTTTTGGTTGAAAATGGAGAAAATGTGGATTTTCTTTTAAACGAGCAAATCTCTTTGACATGTTTCTTGATATGATTCGTTGCTGGTGATTAAATTTTGTAAGTTGAGTACAAAACCCTTCTGACATGAGCGTAAGTCTGTCTAACCAACTTGTTTTCCATTTGGTCAAGATGTTCTCACAAAAACCATTTAATAAATACAAATTTCTGCAGTATAAAGAAAAAACAATCAATTTAAAAGCAAGCTAAAATGTTTTTCATCATAAATTAATAACTTTAAACTTTTATTTCTAAAATTTCTTCTTTTCATTGAGGTTTTATAATTTTTCATTGATATTATGTATTTTATTCAACTTGATATAATTTTAATAATTAAAAAGCATATCTATTTACGCAGAATCTTAGTCTTTTTTATGTTGATGTTCCGAATACATAGTCCCCAATATCATCATCATCATCATCACTGTCCGAATCTTCTTCTTTGTCAACATGGTTTTTGTCCTCAAAAACATGCTTACTTCACCACCATATTTCTGCAAGAATTGCAGCTGCAGAACTTTTTCCTCTGTACCTGTAATTTTTTATTTTAATAAAAAATACTGGAAAAATAAGTCAGATCATTACTTAATTTCAAATGGAATAGCGATTTGGTGATAACGTTCACCTTGTTCATTTGATTCGGTGGCTAATTTTCTGCTAAAATAGTCCAAATGATGATGAAAGTGGTGAATTTTTAAAGAAATGTGACTCCGATTTTAGAAAAAGCTGATAAGATTTTGTTGACCGAAATTGCATTGCTGCTGGAACAATGTTTCCCTAACAAGCCGCCAATGACTTCTTTGATAGCGTTCCAAGCCTCCGATTCAAAATGCAGAAATAACGATAACGACGACGCAACCAGCAGCTGCAGCCACGATGTTAACAGCACAGCGGGAGCGGTACTAAAGACGACAAAAAGGCCGATTAATATAATGACAGTAAGATTAACAGACAGTCTGGTCCAGACTGAGATTCTTGCGGTGTTCGGGTGCAGCAAAAAAATGATGTGAACGCCAGAGCGTCCTACGAAGGAAAAGCGGGAAACTCTGCAGGATGCGCCAGATGTGCGAGCGGTGGAGGAAGATATAAAGAAACTCGAGAATTCGATGGTCACTGCTGCGATCGCCACTGAAGTGATTGAAGCAAGGGTCATAAATCCCGAATTAGTAAAGAACCATCCTGAGGTCAACGAGGAGATTACAGCAGGAAAAGAAACTTAAAGCAACGATGTGTAATTTCATCGCCAAAGTCGAAAAGGTGGCGGAAGTATTGTATTCAGAAACAGAAGCCGATATCTTCTCCCAACGACGGCCACAAAGTACAATTGCCGCCCAGCGACATGAAGAAGAAAGGCTAGTCCGAAAAGCGGGAGTTGTTCTTAAAAGAATACAATCTGCATGCGACTCGCCAAAAATTACCAAAGCAGTAAGGATTGGGCTCCTTGAACTAGAGGAGCTCCTAGATCACATAGGGCATTATAGGAGCTGATTTAAGGCCAAAGAGAACCAGAAGGCTGAAGAAGAGCAAAAGGCGAAAGAAGCGCTGGGGTGAAATCTAGAGGGCACGTAGTGACAGCTTCACAATTAAAAATTACTAAAAGAATGGCGCCCAGCCCAATCGAAGGATATAGGAATAAAAGAAGGAAAGAAGAGACACTTGATGGGTGTGTAACACTAGATCAGGGGTTCCAAAGAGTGCTTACAAAAGGAG
The DNA here is from genome assembly GCA_963969285.1 of Odontomyia ornata. Classification (NCBI taxonomy): domain Eukaryota; kingdom Metazoa; phylum Arthropoda; class Insecta; order Diptera; family Stratiomyidae; genus Odontomyia; species Odontomyia ornata. The sequence goes on along the minus strand of OZ017739.1, from coordinate 279,778,061 downwards.
TGAAGAAAGCCGCTAAGAAACTCCTTCAAAAAGTTCCAGAAAGTAAAGTTCGCACGGACGCCCAAGAAGAAAAAAGACCCGATGCAAAACAGGAGAAAAAGAAGCCCCGACGAAGACCCTGGCAGCAAGCACTGCTCGCGAAACCCTCAGATGATCGTTCCTACGCGGAAGTGCTGCGGGTCGGTCCACATACTGGTCGAATTTGGAGCAGAGGCCGACAATAAGAAAGCATTCTGCGATGCAGTAAAGAAAGTCCTTGGCAAAAGCGCAGCTGTAGCCCCGCTTGGACCGAAATAAGAGGCATTGACTGCGCCACGGATCTGGCCGAGGTGGAAGAGGCCATCAAGAGAGAGTTCCCTAGTGTGCGCGGGATCAAGGTGAGGCTGACACCAGAAAACCATAGGGGACAACGCATGACCAAAATCGACTTGACCGAAAAGAACGGCGAATAACTTCTGAATAAGGGTAAAGTACGAATAGGGTGAGTTGTCTATAGGATACGGCGAAAAGCAACGCCTCTTTGATGTTTCAAACGCCTTGGCTATGGTCACAATGCGCAAGTATACAAAAAACACGATAGGAGTTCTCTATGTTACAAATGCGATAAAATGGGACGTAAAAGAAAAGAGTGTACGAAGGAGGCACACTGTATTGTTCGCAAGGATGCTGATCCAAGACATGATCTTGGATATTGGTAAAATCAGAATTTCGATGACCCGCATCTTGCAGCTAGACGTACGCCGCAGTTCAACTGCCCAAAATCTGCTCGAGCAGTCTGCAAGGGACATGAAAACCAACTTTCTGCTGCTGAGTGAGTAACACCATGATAAAATTTCTCCATCATGGTATCCTGATGAAACTGGAACTGCCGCTATCTGGGTTCAATATAGTGATTCTTGGCGGAGAGCTGTGGATGTGAGGATGGTCTTGAGTGGGTTCGGTGCTCAGAGACCACCTTTTTTACTGTGTACGTAACGCCGAACGAATTGATATCATCTTTCCAAGCCAAGCTTCAGGCTTTGGAGGATGCTGTCTCGAACGCAGACGGGAGCGTGCTCGTTGGGGGGGGGTGGGACTTCAACGCAAAAGCAATCGAATGGGGCATGCCTCAAAGGGATCCGTGGGGGAAACGAATCCTGGAAATGGCAGCCAGGACAGCGCTTGTCGTACCAAACACCGGAAATACGCCCACTTTCCGCCAAATTGGCTGTGAAGGAACCATACCGGACGTGACATTCGCCTCGGAGTCCTTGGTATGGAGGATACACAACTGGAGAATATCAGAGGACTAGTCAGCAAATGATCATCAGTGTATTCAGCTTGAGATAAGCGATGTTGTCTCCCGACGTCCACGCTCTCGGCTTTCTGAAATTAGATGGAACATCGGACGGATGGACGTCGAAAGTTTCGCCGAAGTTCTCACAGCAGGTGCACCGCTGCAGGAAGATCCCGAGGTGACGGAAGAGCTGGCAGCTCAAGACGTGGTGAACTCAACTATGAGCATCACCACGACTGCTTGCAATGCTTCTATGCTCCGTCAAAAACCCCGGCACGGTAAGCCCCCAGTGTACTGAAATTGCTGAAAAGCAAAGGGAGTATCACAAGCTTTGGCGTGAGGCCCAACGGGCACGGAATCGTGACGAGGCAAGCAACCGCGCAGCAGCATATAAATTGGCCAGTAAGTGCCTTCGCAAATTGATCAACCACAGTAAGGCTCGCTGCTGGCAAGATCTAGTGGACGATGTGAACAAGGATCCATGGGGCCCTGGCCACAAGCTAGTTATGCGGAAGTTTAGCTAGTTATGCGGAAGTTTGGTGCCCTACGTAAACCTTGTATACATGATGCGGAAAAGATGGATGAGATAGTGTGGGCACTCCTTCCCGCCCATCCCGTCCGTTTTGACGCTGCCCATGGTGAAACAGCAGTCAAGTGTCCACTCTTCACACAGCCGGAACTGGAAGAGGCAGTCCCTTCGTTGAAAGCGAGAAAGGCTCCAGGTCCAGACGGTGATCCAGCTCTGGTGTTGCAGCTTGTCTATCACCATTGTCCTGACTTGCTGCTCAGCACATTCAACGATTGGCTACGGGACGGGGTTTTCCCGATACAATGGAAGGTGACAAGACTCGTGCTGATCAGCAAGGGGAAGGGAAACCTTGAATTGCCGTCTACATACCACCCGTTATGCATGCTAGGCACGGCTAGGAAGTCATCAAGGAAAGACTCACTGACGCGATTCGTGCTGCTGGGGACCTATCGCCTCAACTGTATGGCTTAAGAGCAGGACGTTCTACCATTGATGCGATTGCAGAGGCAGCGAAGAGGCATACGGCTGCATTAAGCGACGGATTATCCTGTTGGTGACACTCGACGTCAGAAATGCTTTCAACTCCACTACATGGGTGGATATTCTGGATACGCTGGAAAGCCCTTTTCAAGTTCCAGAATATCTAATGCGGCTTTTGAGGAACTACTTAAAGGGCCGAAACCTGCTCTATGACACGACACAGGGTCAACGAAGAATGGAAATTACATCAAGTGTTGCCCAGGGATCTACCCTTGGTCCAGACCCGTGGAACGTGTCTTACGATGGGCTACTGAGAATCGAAATGGCAGATGAGTCACACTTGATCGGCTATGCGGATGATGTTTTGGCTCTGGTCAGTGGATGCTCTGTTGAACAAGCGCAATTTAGGCTAGGTATGCTAGTGCGCTGAGTGAGGGACTGGATGACTGCTCGTGGATTCAGTGTAGTACTGGAGAAAACCGAAGTGGTGATCTTGACAAAAAATGGAATTCTTAAATTAAGGATGAACAGTATTGGCGACTTACGAATCGAATCAAAGGCGTCGGTAAAGTACCTGGGGCAACTGATCGACTCAAAGATGAGTTTCTCTGTGTGAATCAGGGCAATGGCTGAGAAGACTGCTTCGCGAGTACCGGCTCTGAGTCGACTTTTAGCCAACGTTGGGGGACCCAGCCCATCAAGAAGACGCCTCTTGATGAGTGCTGAAGGCTCAGTGCTACTGTATGGAGCAAAAGTACTCGGCGATGCTCTCAGTAGGGAGGTACGCCGAAAAGGTTTGGCACAGGTACAGAGAAGAGGAGCACTGAGGATTGCATTTTCGTATCCGACAGTCTCTGATTCGGCGGTGAGAGTTATTGCAGGCGTGAAACCTGTCGCCTTCCTATCTAGAGAGCACCAAGCTATTCACCTATGCCAAAACGAGGATACGAGGGAGATGGTTGTCCGCGAGGAGAGGCGGCGCTCGCTCAATGATTGGCAGGAGTCTTGGGTCAATTGCACGAAGGGAAGATGGTTTGCGCACCTCATCCCGGATGGGTGACCGTGGCTGAATCGAAGACATGGTGAGACAGACTTCTATCTAACCCAGCTTTTGAGTGGGCGTGGGTGTTTTCAGTTTTACATGCACAAGATTGGTAAGTCACGGTCCCCCGATTGTCGGTTTTGCCCAGGAGAGGCGGACAATGCCTGTCACACATTATTTTGCGTGCACCGAATGGGTCAGGCTGTGAAGGGACCTCTACAGGGAGACGGGAGCGGTCACTCTGGATAATATATTTGTGATGATGTCCGATTTGGTTGACAAATGGAACCAGGTCGCACATTATGTTCAGGAAGTCCTAAAAGATAACAGGGACTCACAGTAGCCGGGGGCTTTGAAGCTGGGGGATTGTTTTTCTGGCACTTCCTCTTCTCCTCTCTTCCTCTGCTAGGAAAGAGGTCCCACAGCTTGAAAGCGCCTCATGGCGTAACAAAACGAGACCTGGTCCGAAGTAATGTGTCAAACGGTCCCAGGCTGGGTTCTCAGGTTGACAGGGGAGGTGTTTAGTGGGTAGTACAGTCACCTTCTTGCGAGCATGTATTCCCACACTCTGTGCGTAAATGGCATTCACCTCCCAAACGCAAAAAGAAACTCCGGTTCAACACCAGTTAAAGTTGTGTTGAATGCATCACTTTTACTTGATATGAAAAAGATTTACTATTGCTTTGAAATATGATCAACATGAGTCTAAAAGTTTTATTTGGCATGTTGTACATCGACTTACTATCTTTGAGTTTGGGATTGCTAAGTTTTGGAAACATCAAGCTGAGACAAGAGAAAATTTCATCTCCTTTGGCAACAGTTTTTACAAAATTCTAAGTTTAATGTGCAGTGGTGGGAGTAAAATTTTTTTTTGACACCAAAGGTTGACGGATTACGTTGGCCATTTGGAGTTGGCTTTGTTCTCTGTTTCTCAAATCGTGAAACGAATATTGGTCTCCGTTGCAACGACTATCCCGATTGTCCATAAAACATATGTGCTTGACATAACCACTTTGAACGCCAGATAACATTGCTACCACTTTTAGGTCACAACAAATGCACCACTTATGTTTGGAGTAAACCATATTCAAAGCAGTTTCTAGTCCTTTATACGTTTCTTTAGTATCGGTGCTGCATACGATTGGAACAGATGGTATTGGTCTGATGCAGCAAGAAGGCTTTCAAACTATATTTTGAACTGTCAATAACCTGCCAATCATTGGCATCAAAACTTATTTCCGTTGCGTTCACCAATTTTTGAGCAGCATTGTAATAAGCCACGCTTTTTTCATCATTCACAAGGAAAAGGGATTGAGTTTTTGATTGGTGACTTTGTACGCTGGGACTTTTATACCGGGTGCCAAAAGATTTTTTCCTCTCAAAATTGAGGCTAGTTCTTATGACTTAAGTTGGTCACAATGGAATCAGGTTGATTTAAATCAATTAAAATTGGCTGATTTAAAGATAATTCAGGTACAAACAGTGGATCATTGGCAACCGGTGGAGCAGTCGTTTTAGATAAAAGTCAGGACTGGGAAATTTTTGTACTGGAATGTTCAAAGAATGTTGCAACGATGTTTGAGCGCTTGGCACAGAAACATATTTAAATGATACTCTTTCCCTTTTTCTCAACGCGGAAATTTTATTAAAACATGAGTAGCAATTCATTGGATAGGGGTCGCCTCTGTCAAATGGCAGGGACTCGCATCTTCCACTCCTCTAATCTATGAAATGATTATTATAGCAGCTTTTACACACAATATTTGGTACTGAACTCTCGTTCACTATAACACTTTGGTTTAAATATAACTCGTATGTTCGAACAAAGTCTCCACTAATACAATATTTCCTTTTTTTCACTTTTCAGCACACATTTACCACAAACATAACAAAAAATATTCAATCCGGGTTTACAAATGTCCATATTTGAAAAATTTATAAAACAAATTTTTAAAAACGGATCACTCTACTTTTTTAAACAATTAATTAATTAAAAAACGCTGCCGTTAAATTTTTTGTAGAACATGGTACTTGAATAATATCATGCAGATACCATCCTTTTGTGAAACTAACAAACAACGTCTTAACATTCTTCCTTTATACCAATCGCTCTTAAGCCTACCTAACTGCAAAGTTACAAGATCACTAATGATCACTAGGATCATCAAACCATCAATCGATCTCCTGATTAATACACATGAGCTATAATACCCTGTTGCATTTTATAACTGACGGAATTCTTTTCACGGACTCTTTTTAAAATAAATTTGATGGTACAGAAAAGTTACTTTTTGTCCAAAAAAAGACATTAGCTACGTACTTTCAAGAAAAATGCTACTAGTAGGAACTCTGGAAAAAACCTGAATAAAATACATAATGTCATTGAAAAATGCTAAAATGTCAAGGAAAAGTACAAATTTTACAAATAAAAGTTTTAAGTTCCCATTCGTTTTTGATAAGAAATATTTTTGCTTGTTGCTAAATAATTTTTTTCAATTTTGCCACTGCAGAAATTTTTAATTATTAAAGAGTTATTGTTGGAAAATTTAATAAAATGGAGAAAAAAGGCAATATTTCTTACATTTCATCTGATTAAACACGCCCAACTTAATTTTCCCGCATTGATGTCTGAATTAAAAATTCTTTATCTAAGTCGATTCGAAAATATTATTGAAGAATATCATACCTGATAATCAATATAGATGAGTAAAACTTTAAAAGGCGATAAGAAAAATGTTGACCTGACAACGTCAAACCCTTGGGAAGTTCAACTATACTAGTCTAGCACTTTCACCATGAAGTGGAATCATTGATCCCCCTAAACAATGGTCTTGAAATTGTCGCACAGTGTTATACAACGGGAAAGTGTCGCGAAATATTTGATAGATAGTTGAACTTAATTCCGTGTATAATAGATTACCAGGATGTTGTAAGTAGGTATACATATATGAGACGAGGCAAAGCTCTCATATGAAATCGTAATGTTACGAAACCTCGACAATATTTAGGAAACTTTGACTAATTCCAAAAATTTACCAACAGATGGTGGTGAATTAACCTAGATTTCATGTTTTTGGATATTTATCCAACTTATACTGGAAGATTAGCGTTTAAAAGTTTTCTAACCGACTTCCAAAGGAAAGAAGGTTTTCAGTTTGTTGCACATTAATTATTCTTGTTGTTGTTTTTTAATGTATGTTCACGTATGACTTTTGAACGGAGATGGTTGGAAGGTCCTATTTTCGGCTAACGATAAGTCTTACTTTCTAAAAAACGTTTATGGTTCAAACTAAAAAATTTCCGACTTTCGCTGCAATTTTTCAGCACAAATGATCGACGCATATAAGGATTTGATTGTAGGGATACCAAATGAAGGAATACGTATTGGACCAAAATGTATCGACACAGAATTGTAATCTTTCCAAAGGCTCTGTAGATATTAACAGTTTAGTATCGTACATTGATGTCGAGAAATTGAATTTTGATGATCTTTCGAAGGAAAAATGCCAATTATTCTACGACTCTTCGGGGATTTGATGGAGGTGCCAAATCTTTTGGTCTTGACTCACTGCTCAGTACATGCAACCCTTACCTAAGGAACGAGGTTTTCCCGGTATGACAGAAAGTGCCTAGGCTCATGCAGAAAAGCTAGGGGAAGAGAAATCCCAGATCGCCGCCTGCATACTGTAGTGAAGAAAGATGTTCAATATGTCCGTGAAGGACCGCAGCGATGTTCTGCTGCCTCGGCAGAGGAAGGTGTTGATTCCTGCCGAGAATGCCCTCGTCCGGAGACGCGTGAATGCGCTGGCAGGCTAGCATTGCGGTGTCGTGGGGCAGGTTCGTTTCCCTGGCACGAGGACTCACTACAAAACATTTCGCATTCACGAATTGCTTGCAGAGATCAAGAGGACGACCGAAGTCGCAAATCTGTAGATAACCTCCACGAAGGAATTACGACTTGTTGCGAGAACAAGTGCAACCTGACAAGAAAGACTCATTTGGGGGTGACCTCGTCCTTACCCAAATACATTCAGGGCCCACAAATGAAAGAGGGGCAACCGGGTGGTGGTGGAGCCCCTTCATGCCCACCCAACCGGAATAAATCCAATGTTAAATCGTTGAAGTGGCCAGGTATTCCTCTTCTGAGTGGAAAACTCATACAACTTGAATTATATGAACTTTCCCATCAGAAGGGGAATACCCCGGTGACCAATTTATGTCATAGAATTATACAATGGAATTGCATAACTTTATGCCATATAAAGGCACTTGGCTTGGGCCACTCAACCCATAAAGTCACCTGAAATAAAAAGGATTGAATTGTACCCGGTGACTGGCTCATATTTTGAGGTGGAAGCCTGCCACCGTACCGGGTCCTATACTCGGTCAGAAAAACCGGAAGGGAAAATACCAATTTTCTCTTTTAATTCTTCATTTTTATTTTTCTTTCCCTTTGTTTATCATAATTAATATAAGCTTCTCCACGACAAACCAAATTTAACAAAGATAGAAAGATTGAGAGTAATAAATAAATTGTTGCTGATAAGATACCCGTATATCGGATATACTTTAATTAAGCAAACGATCTTCTCGGTACATTTAAGTCGTGGCTATATGTTAACATGGAGCGAGCTTTTTAATACTTCCTTTATCTATTTCAACTCAAATATACTCAAAAGTTCTAATGTGCACTTTTTATTAGGTTTTGTACGGTTATGACATTTTCCTTTTCAACCGAAAGGAACTCCGAATCTGAGGGAGTGTGTTTATTCATTAAGTATAATAAAATGAAATTTAAATAAAATAATTAATATAATTTGAATAATTATATAAGAAAAATATTAATAAATAAATTAAATCAAAAGGACTCACCGCATGTTCCGTCGAGCGCTCGATGGGTGCTGGATACGTCCTGTAAATCTTCGTTTTTGATTAACTTAAACGCTACAATGTACTTCGATAATGGTCTAAGGCCGAATAATTCACCTATCACTATAAAAGTTCTTTGGCCGAATGCCGTTCAAAATTTAGTAATCAAATCACTTGAAACGGGCGCTAGTGTGAATCCGTTTTCAAGAGTTGTTCGTAATTCTTCTCATCCATAAGTTTATCAATTTCTGAAGTTTCGCTGAGCTTCACTTTGAATAACCAGCCTTTTCATAACACGATGTATTTCTTGACCCTGGGGTATCCTCAACTGATGTGTTCTTCTCTAACACAGTTCCTGACACAGGAGAATATAATTCACTCGCTAGCGGTGGGTGCAGAACACAAAATCATTTCGATGATTGTGGGGCCAGTTGAATACGCTGCAACACGAGGAACTGTCGATCCGATGCGCTTTGAATGTCAGGAATGGCGAACGTGTTTCCATTAACCAGCTCGTCCCAGACAATGATCAGTAGAGCGGGGGGGGGGGTTTGCCGAAGCCTTGAAAACGAACCAAACGCGGCACCCGCTAATTAGTACTGCTCCAGTGCTGGTTCTTCGGACGGATTGAAATCGTCATCGAAATGGGGCTTGGGTATTGTATGTGTACGAGTAGCTATCAATCGCTGTAATCACGGCAGACCATGGAGTAATTGCGGCTTGTCCTCAATTCAAATGGCGTTGGGTACCCGTATTTATCCTTGCACCATCAACACCGTGATTGCATTGAGAAAGTTTTGGTCAGCTCTAGGTGCACGGCGACTGGTAATAATTAATAAAAAAGTTCACATCACCAGAGTATTCCCCGCAAATTTCAATTGTTGCCTGTTTCGACTCACCAATAAGTTCGTAAACACACTCTCTTATTTTAAATTCTATCACGCGCGCAGATAACAGATATTTGTTCTTCGCACCTCCGGATAATTTTATTTTATAGTTCCAAATAGTCTTAGATTAAGTTTATGTTGAATCGTCATTTGAAGTGTTTGCACTTTATAAAAATGATTTAATACACATGCCTTGTGTTAACTACTAGTGTGCAATATTTTAGTTTCGAATAATAATTTTAATTTAATTTTAGGTAGGGTTGCGTTTGAGCCATTAAAAGTTTAATATACTAACAATTGGTCAAGAACTTAGTGAACTTGTTATGTCCCGCAAAATAAACAGATATGACATTGTATAACTTGTATAGAATGCCTATCGCCTCCTCAGGAGTCACCACTGAATCACTAAAAGCTGGCATTTGACTTTCGTTCAGGGAATCTGATTCCAAGGAATGTTCACGTACTCCCGCAAGGTTCCGGAATCCTTCAAGTCTTCTCGCTAATCCTTTTGCAGTGACCTTCGAAGTTCTTGTCCTTTTGCTTTTGCCACGCTCCTTACGAAATGTTCGAGACAGCCAATGTGCGTTCGGGATCGTCTTGTGCGATCGTATAGCGCCTGCGATGGCACTTTCGTAATCCTCAGGATCTTCAAGGCCAACGTAAACAAATCAGTTTGGCTTTAAAAATAGCATTTCTTTTTAGCAATTATCTCCTTCAGCAAAACGAGACTTCTTAAGAGCGTCACGCGCTTTCGACGATGTGAGGTATTCTACATCAAGACTGAGAAATTTCGTCTCTTTCGTCCGCACATTAGTGACCACTCAAATGTCACCAGCAGGATGTACCGTTTTCCGGGGTTTTAAGAATAAACCCGTATGATTTACATGCACTGCTGCGTCGTCAATGCCTTCTTAATCCCGTTACACAATTGCTACCAATGATAAAAAAAAATAATTCGAAAAAAGGTTAATCCTGCCGCAATCAAGCAACTTTCCAAAGAATGAGCACGACCCCAACAACGTTCCAATTATGAAAGTTTTCCTGATGGTAGAACTAATAAATATCCACAATAAGGTGATGTTTATCCCTTTCAAAACACGCTTTCATCATTTCAATCTTCGTCACTTGGTGACAAATTATTTACGAAATCACGAAATACATATAATTAAATATAGCGCGGCGACTAGCTTTTCAACATTCACAAACAACTGCTCGTTCTCTCCCTTCGCGTCTTTTTTCCCGTCGTCCCAATCGCCGTCCCCGTTTCGGATTTTGAGCTAACACTCATACACCAAGTGTGCACTCACTGACACATAGAACTCGTTTGACGAGAAACTCGGCAACAGCGCTTGCCTGCCGTTATTTTCTAATCGTCCGCACTCTGCTGCGAAACCGTAAGAAACTAAATCGAATTGGAGCCCAAGCGTGTGTCAACACCTCGCGATAAAATTCGCACTTCGATTTTTCTTCTGCGTGCGTTTATTCACATATCCACTAACTCTTGTGTGAATCAAGAGAACTTCGCGCACTCGTAGTCGGTACACGCGATAATTTTGCCTTTTTTCCTCGCGCCGTCCGCACTGGTTGACGATCGTGACCCAACTCCCTGGCGCGAGCAAGTTCCCCTATCGCCCAAACAACGGCAAACCCTCGAACCAACACACTCTGCGAACCGTTCTCTCGCTCGTTCACACACACTTGTTTGGGACTAGCCAACATTCCTCTCACACTTAAAAATATTTGGAACTCGACTATCCGCTAGAAATCAGATTTCTAATCAATTCCCTGAGACAATTTTCATTTCTTCACTGAATAATGTACATTTGTGTTTAACACACCGCGCAAGTCTCATTGCCCCGGCACACTCCACTTAACTCCATGCAATCTTTTCTTTCAGTCGCGACGGAAGAGTCAATCTTCCTCACGCAATGGCAAATTCAAATGCACCTTTCTTCTTTCCCTTCGTCTAACATCCCGTACACTCCCTGCATTAAATTGAACTTGCCGGATGAAATTAATCATGCAAAATACACGAATTCACGTCAAATTTTAAGCATTTCACAGCACAACAATTCAATAAAATGACCTTTCGCTGGTGTTTTGCCGCCGCGCGCACACTCCGGCGCTCGTCAGTTGCAATCATTTATTTGCTACACTCGCGCATGCTGTGTCCAATGCACTTAAAAAATAGCGAGTCATTCTCAAGAACATCAGCTATTAAATTTTGATATTTTTGATGCACCTTCACATATTCTCGACAAATTGAATGTGAATATTTTCACCTTTTAGCGTAAATATTGTTTCAATGCCCTCATTTTTGATATGATCGAGGAACATTTGTTTGAGCATATCCTGCAATCGATCTGGTATGGGTTTCAGGAGGACATACATATTCCGTAGATCTTTTCGTTTCTCTTGTGATACCATATCTTTGCATTCAGAATAGAGGAAATCAAGATGGTCATTTATAAATCGCTCTTCGCACTCCTGACCTCTTCAGTTACTACAATACCCCTCGTTGTGCATGCTAGATATGCCAAGGAAAGTGCTAGAGAAATTCGTCGATGGAAGACTCACTAACGCAATTCATGCTGCTAGGAATCTATCTCTTTGGCAGTACGGCTCTTGAGCAAGACGTTCCATCATTGACGTTATCGCAGAGATGATGAGCGCAGTCCAAAAGGCAGAAGCATATAGCGGCATCGAGTGATGGATCGTTCCGTTAGATGGGTGGATACGCTGGAAACTCCCTTTTCAAGTTCCAAAATATCTGATGCGGCCTGTAAGGGACTAGCCAGACGAGCAAACCCTGCTTTTTGATCCGACCCAGGGTCAACGAAGGAAGAAAGTTGTATCAGGTATTGCCCGTGGATATATCCTTGGTCCAGATCTGTGGGACGTATCTTACGATGGGCTACTGAAATTGCAGATGCTAGATGAGTCACGCTTGATTGGCTATGCGGATGATATTGCAGCTGTAGTAACTAGATGAACTGTTGAACTAGCATAACTAAAGCTAGGTTTGCTAATGCGCTGCATTTGGAACTGGGTGATTGCTCACGGGCTTAATTTAGCACTGGAGAAAACCAAGTGGTCATCTAGACAAAAAAGATAATCCCTAGAGTGAGAATGATCAGTGTTCAAGATATACTAATTGAATCGAGATCAGCGGTGAAGTGCCTGGGGCTACTGATTGAATCGAAGATAAATTTTTCTGAGCGAATCAGGGCAACGGTTGAGGAAGCTGCCTCGAGAGTATTGGCTCTAAGTCGATTTATAGCCAATAAAGGGAAACTCAACTCATGAAGAAGACGCCACTTTATGAGTGCTGCAGGGTCAGTGCTACTGTATTGAGCAAAAATATGGGGCGACGCTCTCAGTAAGAAGGTATACACAAAAAGCCTCGGCGCAGGTACAGAGAAGAGGAGCAGTGAGGATTGCATCTTCATATCCAACAGTATCTGATTCAGTGGTGAGGGTTATTGCAGACGTGATACCTATTGCCCCCCTAAGTGGAGAATACCGCACTATCAACCTGTATCAAAGCAAAGACTTGAAGAGCTGGTTAACCGTGAGGAGAGATAGCGCTCACTCACCGATTGGTAGTAGTCTTGGGTGAATTTCACGAAAGGAAGGTGGGCTACGCGTTTCATTCATTGAAGGCATGGTGAGACTCACTTCTATATGACCAGGCCTGCCATGCCTGCCACACAGTTTTTGCATGAATGAAAGGGATAAGCTGCACTGGAACCTCTACAGGAATGCGGGCTAGCTCACACTGGATAGTATAGCCGTGATAATGTTTGGATCGGTTGACAAATGGAATCATGCAGTACATTATGTTCAGTTAGTTCAAAAAGATTATATGGACTCAATGCACGCCTGGGCTGGGGGATCCCTTGTCTAGCCATTCCTCTACACCTCTCCTCTCCCATCAGAGGAGGGATCCACCATCTTGAAGACATCTCATGGTGTAACAATATGAGAAGTGGCCCAAAGTTATGTGTTAAATAGTTCCAGGCTGGGTTCCCATTATTGAATCATAATTGCAAAAAAATTAAGATCCTCAATGCCCAAATCTTCAGGAAAAAACCCAAATATTTAAGTTAAAGCCATTTTCAAAAAGGATTTCAATTCTGAAACCAAACGTAGAGCCCTTTGTCATTGTGGATATTACGCACGGTCGCTCAGACAAAACCTTTAATTAGTAAAACCAATAAAAAGAGAGAGTGATATTTCAGAAAAAGTTTATAAGCAAGGATATAATTTTCTGAAATAATGCATAGTTCTTTCTCGGGATTAAATATAACATATCTCAGGATAATCGCAAAAACATGATGCGGAGAAAACACACCACAGAATCAAATTCAATATTATTTTTTAAAAATCCCGTTAACACCACTAGACGGAAAGGTAAATATCTCCTAGGTACCCTTATTTTCAAAAGCAAATAATCATTTCATTAGCAGCCACTTTGAAAGTCAAACACTATTTAAAGAAAATGGTTTGTTTAATTGATACTTCCAATTTAAGCCATTTCCAACTTTTCCAAAAAAATATACATTAACTCAGTTGCTACTAAAATTTCGCTTATTTTCTAAATTTTAGGGCCGCCATTTTAAATACACACATTTAATTCTGGTTTTGTTTTTAAATAAAGTGTGGTGCAACCATAACTCACGATGTTAATTTTGAGTCACACCTTAATGTCAAGTTTTTCGCCCAACTGAATTTGACATTTCTTTGTTTCAGTGTTTGACAAACCATGAAAAGGTACACAATTGAGCAGCACGTTAAAGTTGTTGAATCCTTTTACGCAAATGAGCGTTCAAATCAAAATGAATTTCATGCTACGGGGACATACTTCTATCCGATGGCCCATATTCACAATGACTTTGAGACATAATTGAAGTTCAATATCGTTAATGTGCTTAATCATCTCATCCTTTAGCTCTTGAATTGTTCATGGCTTATTGACGTACACTTTTTCTTTTCAATATCCCCAGAGAAAGAAGTCCAACCATGTCAAATCACATGATCGTGGCGGAAAATTGACGTCGCCAAAACGTGAGATAACACGGTCATTGGATTTTTCGCGCAAAAGAGCCATTGTTTCGTTAGCTGTATGGCAAGTGGCACCATCGTGTTAGAACCAAATATCGTCCAGGTCCATAACCTCAATTTCTGGCCACAAAAAGTTCGTTATCATCTCCCAATAGCGAATATCATTCACGGTCACTGCTTGGCCGTCCTCATTTTCGAAGAAGTACGGCCCGATGGCACCGTCAGCCCATTAAATGCACCAAACAGTCACTCTTTTTAGATGCATCGCCATTTTTACAATCACACGTGGATTTTCATTGGCCCAAATGCGGCAATTCTGCATGTTAACGAATCCACTGAGGTGAAACTGTGCCTCGTTGCTGAAGATGATCTTCTTTGTAAAGTTACCATTCCCTTCTGTCTGTTCAACCAACCATTCGGCGTATCGAAGCCGCTTAAAATGGTCGGTAGGCTTCAGCGCTTGAGTCAATTGAACCTTGTAAGCGTGCAAATTCAAATCTCAATTCAAAATTCGCATCAGTGATGTTCGAGAGATTTTCAATTGTTGGGTACAACGACGAGTCGAGGTTGACGGCTCTTCTGCCCCACTATCGCGAACAACAGCAATGTTTTCCACAGAACAAACTGGGTGAGCCTGCACAGGTGATTTCACATTTCCCACGGAGCCAGTTCTCCCGATTGTGGACACATTTGGTCGATTATGCTGACCGAAAAAATCGCGATTTTGATTTGAACGCCAACTTTCGTACAAGGCTTCAACAACCTTAACGCGCTGCTCAATTGTGTACCTCTCTATAGTTAAAATTGTCGAACACTGAAACAAAGAAAAGTCAAATTAAGTTGGGTGAAAAACTTAGCGGTAAGGAGTGACTCACAATTAACATCGTGCATTATGGTTGGACTACCCTTTATATACACAAATAAATTTGTATACACATACATATAGATATATATGAGTATATATATAAATATATATATATATATATATATATATATATATATATATATATATATACATATATGGATGTATATATACACACACATATATATATATATATATATATATATATATATATATATATATATATATATATATATATATATATATATATATATATATATATATATATATATATATATATATATATATATATATATATATATATATGCCTGCAGATTTTATCAGTTGTGAGTTTCGCAATGTAGTCGAGAAATCAAATTTCAATATAGGTGGTGCAATATCTTGAAAAAAAGCTCTTTCATGAGATTTTAATTGAAAAAAATCGCCACTGAAAAGGGTAAAATAAAACAAATTATTTGAAGAAAATCAAACAATTCGAAAAGCTCTGAAAAAGATGAAATAAATTTTGTAGACACGGTGACAAATCAATATACGAGTATCTGTCGAAACATTAAAACTTCGAATATGTGCATCATCAGAAAAGATACAGGAAAAACTGATGTTGCACCGCTTCCATAAAATTTATTTCATTCTCTTTCTGGCATTTCCAAGTAGTTTTTCTTATTATTTTTATGCTAATCTCTATACATTTTAAATATTGCTGGTATAGAGAAATTTGAAAGGAGTTTCAGACTCAAGTATAGTAAATATCATTGATGAAAGTCTTAATGAATTCAGACCAGTGCAGTGCGACACAAATATGGGAGCAATTTTCCCGACTTCGAAAAAGTGACGGTTACATTTGACTTGAGTTATCAATTAAATTTCTAATCAGGTTTTAAATAATATTTGTAGACTTGACTTAGGTTCCAATCAAAGTGAAAAAACAATTTGAATCAGAAAATGAATGCGAATGGCTAGCCATATAGCACAGACACCAAATAGACATCTAAATGCTATCACATCACAAAAGACATGCTTAAGAATGAAGCAAGGCTTTTAGAAAAACTTACCTGAATTTAGTTATCTTATTTATGTATTCAAATTTCTCTGAAATGTGTAAGGGGAGTCTTTTTGATCAATGCCAATAAAGTTTAAGCCGTTCCTGATGCCCTGAAAGATGAGAGGGCTGGAAAATATCTCGTAACGGTGTGTCAGAGAGAAAAATTCATTCAGACTAAAGCTTATAAAATTTCTTGCAAGGCTATACATTTTATTTATCCTTTCTTGTCTCTTTTTAGAGATACAAACCAGCGAGAATGCATAATTTAAAAGGGTTTTTTCCCAAAATGGAAGACGGTGCCACATAATCAAAATTTTATGGGTTCCTAAATGAAAACTTATTCAATTTTCTGTAGAGCAACGTACGAGTATGTAGTGTACTCATTTTTTTACGTATGTGCTGTCTTTTCAAGATTAAACCCACAAAAAAGCGAAATTTATCTCGACTGTTGGTCCTTACTTTCATTTTTTTACGCATATCTCAAAAGATAAATTGATTTAGATCGAAATAACATGATGCCAAATATTTATTTTTTGTATGCTACTATTTTTGGATTTTGTTAAAAAAATTTTATTGCAATATCCTTTATGTTCCTCAACTATATATGTATAAACAATTTTATTAAAAAAAAAAACAAAATAAGCGGAAAAAAATTATTGAAATAAGTGTTAAATTCAGCTATTTATTTGTATACTAGTACCTGAGAATTTCGAGTTCAGGCGTATTTGTAGTTCTTGTATCCACAAAGGCTTACACAAATAGTTTTTCGGATGAAAGTTCCAATCGCGAGGGGTTGAGATACGCAAAATTTTCGTACATATGCATTTTTTGCCCCCTCACAACACTGGTAAGGTAATTTTAAGACATATGGTGTTAAAAATTGCATTGATGCTTTTCATGTGGCACCCCACACGACTACTTTTGATGAAAAAAAAATATTTATAGGTAACTCTCTTAAATGGGGAGACATCCCTTGAAATTGTCAAATTTTTTTTTTCCTCAAAACTTTCAATAAGTCCTCGCTTTTGACCTTTCCACAGAGTTTGATGGCTTTAGCTTTTATAATTTTGGAGCAAAACTGCTGCGATATACAGATAGATAGATGAACATTATACAAACACGGGACGTGATTTCAATACGGTTTCGTATTTCAATACACACCCTGAAAATTGGCCTCTGAGCCTCTTCATTGTCCCTGCAGCACCGATAACAAAGGATTTTATTGGGCATTATTTAAAACACCTCTCTATATGCACTTGAAAATTTTGTAACCATAACTAAATGATGACTAAATCCGGACGAGTTTCGCGAACTTTTCAAAATTAAACTTGACAAATGTCAGACATCCACAACAAATGAAAGACATCCAAAAAACTTTTTTTGGCTAAAACAAGAAAGTGACTTTATTCATCATTTATACTTTCTGCATTAATCATAAAAGAGGAACGGACTACCCCTGCACTTTAAATTAATTGGTTAAATACGAGCCATAAAGCTTTCGGCGTCATCATGTTGGCCTTTTGATGCCTCTTTTTAGGGTTTTGTAAAATAATTTTACAAAACCCTACTAAAATCGCGACCTGTATGTCCGTCTGTCCGTCCGTGTGTCACAGCACTTTTTCTCGTAAACTACTTAAGCTAGAAACATCAAATTTTGTATGCAGATATAAAGTGGTGCTCTCTTCAAAGTTTAACTACAAAAATTTTTATGAGGTATTTAAGGAGGGGTCTCCCCATATAGGGGAGTGACCCCCGAAAAAAAAATTTCATCAAAGGTAGCCGATATGGGTATCAAATGAAAGGTCTTGATGAGACCTTTTCAAAATTGATGCTTTTTGCTTCGAGGGGCGCGCAGGGAGGGGAAATACATGAAAAATTGGTGTCCCCTCCTCGCGATTGAACACCTGTGATCCGAAAAATCTGAAAAAAATTATGGAGGTAGGTGTTTATGAGTACAACAGCAGCAAATATCTTAGAAGTTGAAATTCGCTCAACTTTGTTAATAATAGTATGATACTCGAATTTCACATTTTCCTCAATTAAATCGCATCGGTACCCTTAAAGAGAACGAAATTCGAAATTTACGTAGTCCTACTAAAGGTTTCTCAACTTTGTAAGTTTGATGAAAATCGAATGACATACACGGAAGTTATAGCTGTTTGAAATTTTTCCACTTACAACAACAATAACACATGATTTCGGTATTTTATCGACTTACCATCGAATCAGTCACTGCAGTTTTGACTAGATCTTCTTGAAATTTTTCAATAAGGTCAATAACATTATTCATGATTTGAGTGATTTGACGACCGTTGAAAGTAGAAAAACAATGGATTTTTTTATAAACGTGCACATCTCCTTGACATATTTCTTGAGGTTATTAATTGCTGGTGACTGCATTTTTGAGAAGTTGGGTACAAAACCCTTCTGACATGAGCGTAGGTCTGTTTACCCAACTTGTTTTATACTCGTAATATATATTAAAGCAATATCATACCACCTTCGCTATGATTTAGATGGTTTTGCAATCAGCACTGATATGTCTATGAGCTTCTTTCTGCATAAGTGCATGGAGGACCTGCTATGACCTCTCTTCTCACAGATAACCATGGAGCAAATCAGGCGAGTATACACAAGAATGGATATACTGGGCATCGAACTGGACGAAACAGCCATGACATCCACTGAAGAACATGACTAACAAAACAAATATATCCGGTAAAATGAATATAGCACACATACATAGGTACAAGGAGAAAAAGATTGATTTTCCATATATTCGATAACAAGGAAGAAACAGTTGATATTCCGACGCAGTAGCAAAGTACCGCGCTCAACAATATGATCAGAAATGCCTACAAAATCAACACGCAGTAATAGGCACACAAGCAGCAATCTCTTAAACCGCCTCAATACTGTCAGTGCAAGTGAGAAGGGTAACTACCCTTTGGTAGCTGTTAATTGTTATATGAGTAGATAAAACGATCATTGGGAAAGAGGAAAAGTTTCTCATATTAGTGGAAAATCTGAAGCTTCGCTAAAGAAAACTGACTCAAGAAAAAGGATTGCATGCTACTCAGATGGATAAGTACATATTACCTGTTCAATCAAGAATAATATGAGCGAAAACCTGAAAAATGGAGGATGAAAACTAGAAGTTGCAGGCAATATCTGGAAACACTAGGAGCAACTCCCCCAGAATTTTGTGAACTATTGTTCTAAAGTTTGATGTATCGTAAATGCTCCCTTGAAAGTGAAATACCAAGACTAATTTATCGAACTTAAATAGTGAGAAGGGCTGGCCCCATTGCTATACAATTTGGCTCTCAAATTGTCACCAGAAAGCTACCTATCGACACAAGAGATACTCGTACGTTATTATATAAGTTGAGCCAAGTGGTAGCCTATGCAGATTACATCAATATATTTACATGGTCGTTAGCAACCACCAAAGAATTTTTCTGAAACTCGATAGTGAAGCAAAGCTAGTAGAGTTACAAATTAATGAGAATGAAACAAAGCTGATAACGCAGTCGAGGAAAAATACCTCAAATACATAAAATACTACACTTAGCCTATACAATATCTAAAAAGTGGGCAAATTTATATCTTTAGGTGTCCAAATAACGAGAACAGGTAATGAAAAGACAAAATACGTCAAAGAATACAGCTCGCAAATAAAATATATGATTCAGTTTTGACAATCTTGAAGACCATCTGCATACACAGGAAAACAAACTTCAAGTGTACAAATCTGTGTTTATTGTTTGTGTGAAACATGAGCTCTGAACGAAATATCCGCAAACACATCGAACGCTTTCAAAAGACGGGTCCTGAGATGAATAATAAGAGCAAAGCTAGATGAAGACCAACGGTGAATTCTATACAACCATGGGCTGTATGAAATTTTTGACGAGCCGGAGTCTCACGATTGTAAAACTGCAAAATTGTCAATAGACTGGCCACATAAATCGGAAAAATGAACAATGGATACCTCAAAAGGTATTCCTTAGGATAATTGAAGGGCAGAGACCAGTAGGGACATCGAGGAAGCACTGGTCTCAATCGGTCGACGAAGACACTTCATTGCAGCTCGGATTCTGTACTTGGAGGATGCGGTCAGTGGAGATGGAAGGCCCGAAAGGGACTGTAGTGCTACGAAGAAGAAGGATTTCCCCTTAGGACAGTCAGCAACACCACATTCCAGGGACGACTTAGATTCTGTTTTATCTAATGTAGCTTTTTCTCTAGGGTAGAAAAGCTTATTCAATAAATTACTGTGCAATATCCGGAAAGCATTATGCTAAAAGAATCAAGGTTGTTGTTACAATACCAGTACACCCTATCCATACTGGCACGAATTGGAAACTTGATATGATGGATAGTCTACAATATATACACAACAAGGCTTCTGGATAGAAAGGGAGGAAGAGATTCCCTTGCAGAATACCTACCTGCTACTACATACATAGGAACTAGATCAGTTAAGAGGAGTGTTAGTTGAATGAATCAATTTTATTTGATTGTTCCCTTAAGTTTTACATTTATATATTAAGTTCAATGTATTTTTAATCTATCACTCGATGTTTGCAAAAACATACTTTGCTGCTAGATTCGCCTTTAAAGGAGCTTTTTTGATTCTGTTGATTCACCTTCTAGCTCCATTGGCTGAATTATAAGTTGGCCGATTTATAGTTGCTTTCTCTCACGGGGAATCATTACATCAATACAATACATCTTCTTCTTCTTCGTAGCACTACAGCTCCTCTCATGCCTTCGCTTCCTGCCACAAGCGCCTCCAACTGCCTCGGTCCATTGACCGCGTCCTCCAATTTTCAAATCAGAGCAGCGATGAGCTGTCTTCGTCGACCAAGTAAGACTAGATTTATCTCGCTTTCCTCTCTGGTCTCCTACCTTCAGTTCTCCTAATGCCTTTGGGTATCCATTATTCATCCAAACGATTCATGCGCCCAGTCCATTGCAGCTTTGGTAGTTTTACAATCGTTGAGAACTCAGGCTCGTCAAAAATTTCATACAGCTCATCGTTGTATTGAATTCACCATTGATCCGCGTCTAGCTTTGCTCTAATTATTCGCCTCAGGACCCGTCACTCAAAGGCGTCCATGTTTCACACCCATAACACAGGTCTTATCACAGACTTGTATACTTGGAGCTTTGTTTTGGTATCCAAGACCGTCAAAACTGATTAAAATATGTTTTTTTTTGCGAGCTGTATTATTTGGCGTATTTGGTCTATTTCATTACCAGTACTCGTTAGTTTGGTTCTGAATACAAGGATTCGTTATCATTTTCTATATTTTATTCGCTAAGTGTGATATATTTTTTGTTTGAGGTATCTTTTTTAAACTGCATCATAAGCTTTGTTTTATTCTCATTGATTTATAGCCCTACTAGTTTTGCTTCGCTGCCAAGTTTCAGAATGAGTTCTTTGGCAGTTGTTAATGACCTTGACAAAATGTTGATTTTGCTCGCGATTTATATTTACTTTAGTTATATTTGTTGCTTAAAGGAAATGAATTGAATAATATTATTTGATATTAGAAGAGAAGAACCAATCAATGAGTGCTTTAACTGCTGGCCCCGGGCATAATCACCTTGAGACGCTATACTCGGACTGTTGCCTTGACTACGCAGTTGTATTGGTAAATCAATCAATTAAAAATCCAACTGCTGGCCCCATGCAAAATGTTTTGGGACGCTAACACTCGGACTGATACTTTGAGTATACAGTTAGATTGATAAATCAATCAATCAACAGTTCAATTGCAAGCTTCGGGCGTAATTTCATTTGGCTGATAATACTCTGGTTGAATTTTAAGTAAACATTTCAACATATCCCTCTTCGCTAATGCTGAGCTAAATGCTTTAGGATACAATGAGTTTAGGCGCACGTCTGCTAGTCAATGGAGAAATCCGACTACTTCTCGCCTTTCTTAATTTTAAAATTTTCTTTTGTAGCACAACTATGCAGAACTGAATGCTTGTAAATCAAAATAATGAAGACTATTAAAAGTAATCAATTATCTAAGTTAATTTTAATACCACCATATCTCTGTGACTGGTGCAACCTCAAAACTAAAGCTTGCACTCACTTCGCTCAATTGTGCATACGTGTAATCAATTCATTCCACTATTACTCAGAAGGTATGATCAATAGCGAGGTCTTCTGTGCATGTTCTATTTTTTTAATATGGATGCACACATACTTCCAATAAGTTATGCTATGACCACTGCACCCACAGATGGTTTGATTACAATTCGCAGCTTTTCGCATATTTTGCCATCCAAAATACTTAGAGAGGAACGACGGGACGTAGACCGAACCATATTTGAACGGTGGCTCGCGTTATATTGCTGTAACATTGGTGTTGAGTTTGGAACATCAACAAACATGCTCAATCTGCAGATCAATGTAATAGTCCTGAAACAAGCTTGAGATGTGTCCCAATAACGTACTTGTATATTGTAATGAAAAATTATGAGCTATCCCATGATGCGGATACGAGACCATGTTGAGTTTTCAGAATAGCCCTTACTCAAGCAAAAACTCAACTTGCATAATAATTGTCTAGAAAATCAAAACCATAGTATAAATTTGCAGAATCTGCTGGAGCAGTTTGTAAAGAGAAGAAATGCTAACCTATTACTTTTAACTGAACAGTATCGAGGCAGGATTTCACCATTTTGACTCCGGGCACTAGCCTATGGTTTGGAAAATAGCATCATTTTGGTTTAGTGCTTTAGTACGATGTCTTTTAGCATTTATTTGAACGAATGAATTAATGACAACTTCTCAACAAAGACTTCATGCGTCAAAAGATCCCGTCAGAAATGCGGAGTATATAGTGACATTAATGCAAAATTAATAGCTTGGCGTATGCCTCGCAGCCACTCCAGAGGGAGTAGAATACTTGAAAATGCAACCATGATTGACTTTACCGTGCTAAATTCCAATATCTTTGGTTACTGGGGATATGAAGGAACTATTCCTGACATAATGTTCACTTCGAGACTCTTAGTGCCAAAAACATTCACAAGTGCACTGGAAAACTACTCTGCAAATGACCAGCAATTCATCCATTACTGCTTCTGCATTGAATTTTGTAACTTCAGCCTGAATTTTTAATGTAAATTCTGAGAGACTACTTGAAAAAAAAATGGATGCCCATATTTTGTAAAATTGGCTTTTGCTCAAAGCTCGATCTGGACCTGTAGAAGATTTGACATGCCAAAAATTACTATGCAACTCTTTGCTGGTCGGGTCAAAACTGCAGTAAACTATCTTTGCTTGCTGAGTTTCTCTGAGTGAATTGTGGCAATAAATGGTAAGAATACAGTGGGCATATCAGTTTTCAGTTGACTGATAGCCATAGTAGAAGGCGACTTTTGATGCACGCAATTTAGTCTGTTCTCCTATACTAAACATAACTTTGGAGCGATCTTTTCAACATGGAACTGCACTAAGAACGCCGGCTTTAGCAGCAGAAAGGAGAAGACGCACTAGAAACTGCACCTGCATATTGGAAAGTTTCCAAGCTGACAGTACTGATAATCACCGTAGTGATACTCATCATCTTTTTTAATAGAGAGTGTAGCGTTCATACTGTTCCCAAAGATAATCTAGATAAAAAAGAGGTATGAAGCAAGTATGTATATCAAGTTTTCAACTGAATTCCCAAAAAGTTTTAAGGATCATTAAATATTCGAAACCACTTATTTTGATAACTTTCTCTTGACTGTCCCGCTTATGAGGATGGGAGTCTAAGAGGAAAGCAAAATGGCACTGCGCCATTGTTTCCATGTTTATAGTATCGAATGAATTTAATTGAAGTTAAGAGCTTCATAAATTCAGCAAATTTATGCAAGTTGTTGATACCTACCTAATGTTGCATTTGTTAATACTTGGTTTAACTTAAAGGTAAATAATATAATGTTGAATTCTTATCCACTTTTTGAACAACCACTTCGCTATGAGAGTGCATTATTCTCATCACAGAACATATATAGACAGAAAGAATCTTTGAATAAGTTCACTCCGCTTGTTTAAAATGAAAATTTAATAATGAAATGAATTTAGGATACCCGAAGCTGCGCAATTGACTTAAGAGAAATATAAAGAATTCATTCTGGTTGTATCTATTCGGTGCTCCTCATTATCAGTTTTCCACCCAAAAACATAGGTATGAGAAATGTAAATTGCTTCTCCTGCCATCAAAAATTTTTAACTGAAATATTCAATAAACTTGTTGCTTTTTCAGTTATCCTGATGAAAACTTATAAGTTAAGTAAAACGACAATCCTTGATGAAAATACTCTCAGGCTAGCACGCAATTTTCAGGCACTAATCCCATTGTGGTAGACTGTTGAAAAGGAATTACACAAAATTAAGCAATCGCTAGTTTCCTAATCCATGTAAACCCTTGTTTATTTGATGTTTGCTGATTTCGAAATTAACTGGTGGCTCTCTAATGTACTTGAATACAGTAATTAACTCAGCTGTACCACAAGAGAAATATAACCTGGCGTTACTTCTCTGTCTTGAATCTTGTTTCCAATTGTAAATGCAACTATATATGCATGTAAAGCTAGCTGGGGCCTTTTTCTCTAAACTTGTAAGGAAACAGAGAAGCAATCCATTCCAGAGAAGTTTCTCGTGGGTATTTCGTTTCAAGAAAGTTTTACATGTACAGCATTATACTAATTAAGACTTTCTACGACATTTAATGGAGAAATGCTTATTAGTTTGAATTTATTTTGACTGGTCAGATATTTGTATAAAATTTAGTTTTTATGTTGAATAAAATAAAAATAAACTAATAATATAATATTATTTTTAACTTATTTTTGTTGGTTGCCAAATTTAGTGAAGATATGAACCTACAGGAGGGCTTGAAGGACCATTTGGTGGAGTAAAATTAATTTCGAGGGTCATGGGCAAGAAACCAATTTATTTTAATTTACATTCGATTCTAGAGTTTCCATTACATATGAGTGATAACAGGTACTATGCTGCTTTCAAGGTTTCCAGCAAAACTGTTGACGAAAATTTGGAAAAGAGGACTCATTCTCTGTAACGCGTGTTGACATACATCAGATGTTTATTTTTGAACTCTCATAATTTAATATTTTAGCTCTGTAGTTCACGGCGAATTTTGCTGGCTGATGGGTGCAAGTGCCAGTGCTAATTTTAAGAAGAAATAAACATTTTTTTCAACGGTTTAATGTTGAGCTTTATTTCTGCGGGAACAAATTTAAAAGGGGCTGAAGTTCGAAGGCACATGAACTCGTAGCAAACGGAGTAAATTTTGCAATCTAACGAAGTCCAAATATTAATAGTATAATTAAGGAGCTTCTTTCAAAACTTGACTATTCCACTTAGATGAAACTGATTTTTTATTTATTTTTTGTTTGTTAACATTCTAATTTACACTCCGCAAAAATAAAATTGGACCAAAACTTGATAATTACTCCGGAAACTTGATAATTACTCCGGAAATAGCAACAAAACATGTTTTATCCCGATATTTTTCAGTCAGAACCCTATGATCTTTACTCTCTAAAAGTTTATCAGTGAATAGTAACTGATCATCAGTGACTAGCCATTAGCTATTAGTATGCACAATGACATACCAGGTAGCGCCGAAGTAACTGACATATCGGTGAAATATTTTAAAATTCACTGAACAGTCAGTGAATTCTCCGGTGACTGAGACTTTTCACTGGTATGCTTTCAGAGAGTACTTTTTAATATGGCAAGCTGGAATTTTTGTTTTTGAACAATTGCACAACACTCATGTATGGATCATTTGTTTGATTTTTTAGCCACAAAAGACATGTCATTGTCAACTGTCAACAATTTTTTCGGTTAAACTCAAACTCAAGTCATTTCAATTGCAGAGCGTAATAAGGTAATTTTTTGTGGATTTAGTTTGCCCAATCGTAAAAGTTATTTCATTTAAAAAACGGAGCATCAAAGTACAATACAAGATATTAATACAGGCTCAAGAAGTAGGGGGCGTGGACGTCACAAAAAAAAACCCCGTTGGCAGCACCAGCCGGAAAGGTAAATTTCTCGTATGTAGCGTAAGGTTTCAAAAATGAATTTGGCTTGCCTACTACTAGACTTCTTACTGCAATTTTCGTAGCACCCCATGGGTATTTATTAACATAAAAAGAATCTGCCGCGCAAATATTTTGCTAATTAAATTGACTTGCGCACGTATAGATTACATACAGAGAATCGGTGGATAATAAATTTTTATAAACATATAAATGCAGGCTTCGCTCACATTTGCTGTTTACACATTTCACTGTGGTTACCACACAAAGGTGATAACTTGTCGGCTTAAATACCTCAAGTAGTTAATTTTAAAGATTTCCATAAAAATTTAATGAGCGCTTGCGTTGCCATTAATATATTCAATTTCAATTCGTTTCTGAACAATCAGGGGCCGTCATTTTGAATTTTTATTGAAAACGGCTGCTAAAACTATTAAGCTGTAAGTTTTCGAATTTTTTAATTTGTCATCCGATTTGCATAATTAAACTAAATTAAATGAACCTGCCTTAATAACTTATAATTTCAAGTTTTATCGGAATCTGTTGAGAAACTTAGCTGATATAGGGCTGCAGAAGTAAAAAAAATTTTTAAGTCAATCCCTGTATGGGGAGACCCCCCTTAAACACCTTAAAATATTTTCTTGCACTGCAAATTTGGAGAGGCACCACTTTTGACCTAGGTAGAAAATCCCCTCATTCTAGCTCATGTGGTTTGCGAGAAAACTTGTTGTGCTGCACGAATAAACGGACGGACGGACAGACAGACAAGCCACGATTTTATAATTTTTTAGGATATTGTTGAAAATATTTCACAATATCCTAAAAATGGTCTGCTTTATAAATGCTTCCAAGTTAAGTCATTTAAAACGTTTCCATGAAAAATATTCATTATTTCAGTTGCTACCAAAATAGCGCATTACGCCTGCCTTCTGACCTTTGGGGGCCACCATTTTGAATGCATGCATTTGATTTTGGGTTATTTTAAATCTTTGTGTGTTAGGACCTCATCAATCAATGTGCCAAATCTCGTTCAAATCGAAGTTTCACCCTAGACACGGCAAAAGTATTCAATTTTTAGTGAAAATGGCAGTTAAGTTTTAAATTTTCGACGTTCTTATCTTTCATTAGATTTTATTAATTTTTTGCATAATACAAGAACTTAGTACAGAGATCCTTAATCTCAAGTTTCATCAAAATCTGTTGGAAAACGTGACCACTAGAGGGCCACAAAAACCTGAAAAAAAAGGCATAATTAAACCGCCGCCATTTTTAAATTTGCCGATGCATGATCACCAAAATAGTAAAGTCTCTAAATCTAAGCAATTTCTATCTTGGAACCAAGCTTCATATAAATCGGGTCAAAATTGCGACTTTTAGAATCCGTTGAAGTTTTGAGCTTCAACTGGCCCCCATTTTGTTTTTTTGCGACCTGATCTCCAGTTTTTTACATAATTCTTTAGATACTTATAGTCAATAACATCAAAAGGTAACCCTTAAATGTGCTGAAAGTTGTGTCTCAATTTTGTGGTGTAAAATGCATTTTTTCGAACGGGTTTATAAATTTAAACTGTAAACAGCTAAGATGACCCATAGGGGGAATGCCGGCGAACAAGAATACTCTTGAAGGCTAAAATTATTTTGGGAGTTCTGTCCCCACGTACCCGAGGAAATTGCCACATGGAGAATGCCGGTCGACAGGAGTACTCTTGGAGGCTAGCATTCTTTGTGGAGTGTCGCCCCTACGGACCCGAAAATATGGGGGATACCATGAGGTTTCTCTTTGGATGACAGGGAATGACCCTCACTAAATCTGGACTAAGCTTGGACAAAGAACTTGAAATCGACCGCTTTGCACAGTAGCGCCAAGGTGACACTTGTGTGTGAATGGCTCCAATTCAGCTATCATACCGTGTCCGCCCCGGTAAAAACTTGGCAGACCAGAGTTTGTTCAAAGCTTGCACCACTGGGTTGGTTGAGTAGGTTCGATTGAGACGGGCTGCAGATTACCACTAGTCTGGCTCTGAGCCACTTGTCCCCATAAGGGTTTGTGCCAACTCTTGCGTGGCCTCCCTGCTGAACAATGATAACCATGAGACCAAAAAGGCAACTACACACATGAACGGAGAAAGCAGCTCCGAGGGGGAGCAATAAAACTGGAGCAACTAGAACCCGTAAAAAACACAAAAAATTTTAGAAAAGAAAGCAAAACTAACAACAATGATGACGCCACTAGCGGCTCTAGCCAAAATATTAACGATACAAAAACGACGATGAATACAATGACGGTGAAGATGGACAGAAAACCGAGATTACAATACAGTCTTGTCCAGACTGAAATTTGCAGCAAAAAAACGATGCGAATCCCAGAATTTCCAAAAGGCGAAAGACACACTCTGGACGACGCGCCAGATATTCAAGTGGTGAGGGTAAATATAAACAGCATCGAAAATTCGATGGTTCCTGCTGCGATCACTACTGAAGTGACCGAAGCAAGATTCGTAAGTCCCAAAATAATAAGGAACCATCCTAAAGTCCACAAAGAGACTATGACAGGAAAAGAAAGGAGTGACCAGACAAATAAAGCGCCATTGTGTGATTTCATCATCGCCATTGAAAATGTGGTGGAAGTGTTGTACTCAGAAACGGAAGACAATAACCCCTCCCAAGAGAGGTAGTTGCAAAACTAAATTGCCGCCCATCAACATAAGGAAGAGAGGCTAATCCGAAAAGTGGGACATGCTCTAAATAGAATAAAATCTGCATGCGACTCGCCAAAAACCAAAAAAGCAGTAAAGATTGGGCTCCTTGAACTAAAGGAGCTCCTAAACCACATATGACATTACTGGAGGAGCTGGCTAAAGGCGAAAGAGGAACAGAAGCTCAAAGAAGAGCAGAAAGCTTAAGAAGCGGGGAAGGCTAAGCCTGAAGGGCACGAGCAGGTAGCTCCACCATCAATCATTACTAAAAGAATGGCGTCTTGCCCAATCGAAGAAGATCAGAATACAACAAAGAAGTAAGAGGCATTTGATGGGCGTGGAGCACCAGATAAGGGGTTGTAGACAGTGCTGCCAAAAGGAGTGAAGAAAGCTGCAAAGAATGGAAGCTCCACAAAAAAACCTGATATAAAATAGAAGAGAAGGAAGCCTTGACGAGAGCCCCCGCAGCAAGCCCTGCTTATAAAACTCAAAGACACCAACACTACCATGAAAGCAGTACAACCAATGTGGTCTGGCTACATACTGGTCAAATTTTGAGCAGGAGCTGACTATAGAGAAGCATTTTGCACTCTCTCTCGAGCTGATGGCAATGATCAAAATAAGAGATATTCACTACATCACGGACCTGACCGAGGTAGAAAAGGGCATCAAACAGGACAAGTCAAAGTAAGGCTGACACCAGAAAACCATAGGGGACAACGCATGGCCATCATTGACTTGACCAAAAAGGACGCCGACCAATTGCTGAATAAGGGCAATGTAATGACCTTGGGCACGCCTTGGAATCAGGGAAATGTCGGGTTTTAAAGCAAGCCCTATCCAAGGCGAAGTTGGAATCTGTCTCCTGCAACTGAGCCCACACCGCAGTTCAACCGCCCAAAACCTGATTGAGTAGTTTGGGAGGGACGTAAAAGCTGACTTTTTGCTGTTAAGTGAGCAACATCATGATAAAAGCTCTGCATCATGGTATCCTGATGAAACTGGTATTGCCACCATCTAGTTTCAGAACAGTGATTTCCAGGTAGAGAGTTGTAAACGAGGGGATGCTTTCGTGTGGGTGCGGTGCGCTGGCTCGAACGCAAATGGCATCGTGCTTTTTGGGAAGACTTCAACGCTAATACAATCGAATGGGGCATGCCTCAAACAGATCTGCGGGGATAACGAATCCTAGAAATGGCAGCCAGGATGGTGTTCGTCATACTAAACACCGGGATAACGCTAACTTTCCGCTGTATTGGTCGCAAAAGAACCACATCAGACGTTATATTTGCCTTGGAGTCCTTGGGACTTTCGAAGGACTATCTGAAGGACTGAAGCCGGCTTTATAAACCGACACAGAACCAACGAAGGATGGAAGCTGCATCGAGTATTGCCCAGGAATCTATCCTTGGTCCAGAACTGTGGAACATGTCTTACGACGGTTATACTGAGACTGGAGATGCCAGATGAGCCACATTTGATCAGCTATGAGGATGATGTTGCGGCTCTGGTCGCTGGACGCACCATTGAACAAGCGCTGCTTATGCTAGGTATGCTAATGCGTTGAGTCAGAGACTGGATGAGTGCTCGTGGGCTAAGTTTAGCACTGGAGAAGACCGAAGTGATCATTTTGACAAAAAAGAGATTCCCTAGAGTAAGTATCATCATTATCGGAGGCATACTAACCAAATCGAAACCAGCGGTGAAGCACCTTGGGTTACTGATCGACTCAAAGATGAGTTTCTCTGAGCAAATCAGGGCAACAGCTGAATAGACTGCTACAGGAGTATCAGCTCTAAGTTAACTTATGGCCAACGTGAGGGAACCCAACCCATCAAGAAGAGTGACGCTCTTAGTTGAAAGGTATACCGAAAATGCTTGGCACAGGTACAGAGAAGAGGAGCACTGTGGATTGCATCGACGTATCCGGCGGTCTTTGATCCGGGAGTGAGAGCTATTGTAGGCGCAATACCAGTTGCCGTCCTTGTAAGGGAGTGCCCCGATATTTACCTGCGTCGAAATGAGGACGGGAGGGAGATAGTTACCCGTGGCAAAAGACAGCGTTCACTCAGCAGTCTTGGGTGAATTTTACGAATGGTAGCACATCCCGGATGTTCAACCGTGGCTCAATTAAAGAAATGGTGCGGAAAACTTCAATTTGATCCAGCTTTTGAGTGGACATGGGTGTTTTCAGTCTTACCAGCACAAGATTGGAAAGTCATGGTCCTCCAATTATCGGTTTTGCCCAGGAGAGGAAGATGGTGCCTGCCAAAAATTTTTTGCATGCACAAAACGGGACAGGCTCCGACGGGACTTCTGCAGGGAGACGAGAGAGATAATATGGTCGCGGTGATGCTTGAATCGGTTTACAAATAGAACAAGGTGGTACATCATGTTCGGACAGTTCAAAAAGATGAAAGGTACTCACAGCAGCCGGGGATGTTGGAGCTGGGGGATCGCTTGCCTGATGATTCCTCTTTTCCTTTCCCCTCCCACTAGATGAGGGATCCCCCAGCTTGAAGGCACCTCATGGCATAGCAAAACGAGACATGGCCCGAAGTAATGTGTCAAACGGTTTCAGGCAGTGTTCTCGAGTTGACAGGGGAGGTGTTTAGTGGGTAGTCCAGTCACTTGGAAACATGAGAGTCCCAAACTCAGCGCATAAATGACATTCACCTCCCAACCACCAAGGATTTTGATGAAAATTTTAGACATAATTTCTAACATTAATATGTCTTCGTGACAACCCAAACATAGATGTCAGCACTCTGAAAATAAAATAGCACCAAATCAAAATACACATCACATGTAAATTTTCTGAGCTCAATTCATGAAATTTATGTATGAGTCAAGTTTTGATATCCAGAAGTTGGATTTTCTAGAAATCTAACAATACCCTTCTGGCAGAAGCATTCTCCTGCTACTTTTACTCATATTTGATTGCATATCTTAGCTCGAGTGCCAAATTCTTCTGACTGAGCATGGTTCTGTCTACCCAACTTGTTTAACTGAAACTTTTTAGTGATGCGATCAGTGAACCTTAGCACAGGTGCTGATTCGTTGCTGCCTTTTGAAAGGCTCACCATATTCAATACTGTCAATTAAATGAGCTGATGGCTTATCATGACTATCTTTACCCTTCCCATATCTATATAACTAAATATTAGTAATAATAATAATAATCTATCTACGTACACTTTTGAATTAATGTACGACTTTCATTTCGCATAATTTTTCATAGTACTTTTATAATTTTTTCAACAACTTCTCACGTTAGGACAGTATCAATTCCACGGTACAGACACACTCCGAAATCTTAACGTTCTTACCACTATCTCAGTCTAGACTCTTCCACAAGAGTTCCGATGTTAAAGTTCAATGCTATCTCACAGAATCCATTGACTTTAACACCAGCAGTCCATAAGAAAAATCAGCTGCACCAAAATAGTAATCATGCCACCACCAAGGATCAGCCCGAAGACCTCACAAAAAACCGAATGAACGTCTCAACCCGTTTTTGGATGACTAGATTTAATATCTCTATTTGACCAGACCTTATGCTTGCCGATTGGCCCACACAAAATTGCCTCGTCATTATTTCCCTCCATTGAGCCAATATCTACTCGTACATACAACTCATATAGTCACGACCAGAGTCTCAGCACGTTTTCTATATGGTAATTAAATAAGAAAATAGATAAAATTTTGCGTTGAGAGCTTGCAATATTTAATAAAATTAGCAAAATAAACTGTTATTTGCTACTTTAGTTCGAATAAATTACATTACAAAAGAAAGAGAAAAGCAATGAATGAATTGATTGATTAACTCAAAGTACAAATATACTTAATTAGCAAACTAGCGAGAAGACAAACTCACAAAAATTAGCATGATAAAAAGGAAATGCAATGTATAAGACGAATTAAAATTAAAAACTATGATACACGGAAACAGATTATTAAAAGTAATAAATGAAAGTCAATTAAATAAAGGGAGATGTTGGATAGAAAAAAACTACAACTAATAATTCTCGTATTGGTCGTAATTGGTAGATGTTGGATCAACTTAAAGGTGACATCAAACAAAACATCAAGATGACCCGCAAAGAGAATGCCGGTCGACAAGAGCACTCTTGGAGGCTGGCATCCTTTGGGAAGCGCCGCCCCCACGGACCCGAGGATATGGGGGCGCCGTGAGGTTCCCTCCTGGGATGACAGGTAACGACTCTGATTGGACCTGGACTACGCTTTGGACAACGAACTGGAAATGACACTTTGGGCTGGCGGATGTGATGGTTTGGACCTAGTTGCTTTGCACAGTAGCGCCAAGGTGAAACTCGTGTGTGAACGGCTCCAATTCAACTTTCATACCGTCTCTGTCCCGGTAAAACCTTGGCAGGCCTCGGAGTACGTTCGAAGTTCGCACCATTGGGTTGGTGGTGTAGGTTTGGTTGAGACGGACTCCCGATTAGCGCTGGTCTGGCTCTGAGCACTTGTCCCCATAAGGGCTTGTGCCAACCCTCGCATGGCCTCCCTGCTCTGCAAAGATAACCATGGCACCACAAAGGCGACTACACACACGAACGGAGATAGCGGCTCCGAGGGGGGACCCAACAAAACTGGAGCAAACAAAATCAAAAGACCACAAATACCCAGAAAAAGCAAATGAAAAATAATAACGACGACGCAACCAGCGGTTGCAGCCACGATGTCAACAGTTCATCGCGAGCGGTACTAACAACGACAAAAACGAAGACTAACACAACGACAGTGAAGACGGACGAAAAACGGAGAATACAGACTGAGATTCCTGCGGCGTTCGTTCCTATTAAGGAGAAGTGGGAAACTCTGCAGGACACTTCAGGTGTTCGAGCGGTGGGAGATAACATAAAGAGCACCGAAAACTCGATTGTCACTGCTGCGATCGTTACCGAAGCGACCGATGCAAGGGTCGCAAATCCCGACATTGCAACGAAAAATCCAGAAACCAACGAGGAGATTACGGCACTGAAAGCAAAGAGTGGCCAGACACCGCGTGATTGCCCCGCCAACATTGAAAATGTGGCGGAAGTACTGCACTCGGAAACGGAACGCGATAACCTCTCCCAAGGATGGTTGCAAGGTACAATTGCGGCCCAGCGATATGAAGAAAAAGACTTCTCTGAAAAGCGGGAGATGTTCTGAAAAGAATACAAGCTGCATGCGACTCTCCAAAAATCAGCGAAGCAGCAAAGGAAGGGCTTCTTGAACTAGAGAAGCTCCTAGGTCACATAGGGCACTATCGGAAGAGCTGGTTAAGGGCCGAAGACGAAGAGAAGGCTAAAGAGGCGCTTGGGGCGAAATCTAAAGGTGACACGCAGATAGCTCGACCATTAAACGTCAATAAAAGAATGGCGTCTAGCCCAATCAAAAGAGATCGGGATAAAAGAAGGAAGGAAGAGGCACTTGAAGGGTGTGGAGCACTAGATCAGGGGTTCCAGACAGTGCTTACAAAAGGAGCGAAGAAAGCCGCCAAAAAAACTCCTTCAAAAAAAGCCAGAAATTAAAGTTCGTACGGACGCCCAATTACAAAAAGGACCTGATGCAAAGCAGGAGAGGCAGAAGCCCCGATGAAAACCCCGGCAGCAGGCACTGCTCGTAAAGCCCCTAGATGGCCAATCCTACGCGGAGGTACTGCAGGACATCAGGGGAAACGTAAGGCCCGAAGACACCAATACTACCATTAAATTAGTACGACCAACGCGGTCGGGCCACATACTGGTCGAACTCGGAGCAGAGGCCGGCAAAAAGATGCATTCTGTGACGCAGTAAAGAAAGTACTCGGCAAAAGCGCAACTATAGCCACGCTCGAGCCAATGGCAACGGTCAAAATACGAGACATAGACTGCGTGGCGGATCTGGCCGAGGTAGAAGAGGCCATCAAAAAGGAGTTCCCTAGCGTGGGAAGGATCAAAGCGAGACTGACACCAGAAAACAACAGGGAACAACGCATGGCCATAGTTGACTTGACCGAAAAGGACGCCGAACAATTCCTGAACAAGGAAAAAGCACGAATTGGGTGGGTTGTCTGTAGGATACGGCGAAGAGCAATGCCTCTTCAATGTTTTAAATGCCTTGGTTATGGTCACACCACACGAGTATGCAAAGGACCCGATAGGAGTTCCCTGTGTTACAAATGCGGTGAAATGGGACATAAAAGAAAAGAGTGTACGAAGGAGGCACACTGTATTCTTTGCAAGGATGCTGATCCAAAACTTGATCTTGGACACGTCTTGGGATCAGGAAAATGCTGAGTTTTCCAGGAAGCCCTAGCCAAGGCAAAATCAGAGCTCCGATCACCCACATCTTGCAGCTAAGCCTACACCGCAGTTCAACCGCCCAAAATCTGCTTGAGCAGTTTGCGGGGGACATGAAAGCCGACTTCTTGCTGCTGAGTGAGCAACACCATAATAAAAGTCCTGCATTATGGTACTCTGATGAAACTGGTACGGCCGCTATCTGGATTCGGAACAGTGACTTTCAGGCAGAGAGTTGTGGACGGGGGGATGGTTTCGTGTGGGTTCGGTGCTCAGGGATCACCTTCTTTAGTGTGTACCTAACGCCTAACGAATTGATATCATCTTTCCAAGCCAAGCTTAATGCTTTGGAAGGCGCTGTCTCAAAAGCAGAGGGCAAAGTGCTCGTTGGGGGCGACTTCAATGCTAAAGAAATCGAATGGAGCATGCTTCAGATGGATCCGCGGGGAAAACGAGTCCTGAAAATGGCGGCCAAGACGGCCCTCGTCGTACTAAACTCCGGAAACACACCGACTTTCCGCCGTATTGGCTGTGAGGGAACCATACCAGACGTGATATTCGATGGTTTCGTGTGGGTTCGGTGTTCAGGGATCACCTTCTTTAGTGTGTACCTAACGCCTAACGAATTGATATCATCTTTCCAAGCCAAGCTTAATGCTTTGGAAGGCGTTGTCTCGAAAGCAGAGGGCAAAATGCTCGTTGGGGGCGACTTAAATGCTAAAGAAATCGAATGGAGCATGCTTCAGATGGATCCGCGAGGAAAACGAGTCCTGAAAATGGCGGCCAAGACGGCCCTCGTCGTACTAAACTCCGGATATACGCCGACTTTCCGCCGTATTGGCTGCGAGGGAACCATACCAGACGTGATATTCGCCTCGGAGTCCTTAGTACGGAGGATACACAACTGGAAGGTATTAGAGGACTACTCAT
The DNA here is from genome assembly GCA_963969285.1 of Odontomyia ornata. Classification (NCBI taxonomy): domain Eukaryota; kingdom Metazoa; phylum Arthropoda; class Insecta; order Diptera; family Stratiomyidae; genus Odontomyia; species Odontomyia ornata. Next base: position 279,742,011 of record OZ017739.1, on the reverse strand, counting down.
CCAGTGATCATCAGTGCATTCTGCTTGAGATAAGTGATGCTGTCTCCCAACGTCCATGCTCTCGGCCTTCTACAACTGGATGGAACATCGGAAGAATGGACGTCGAGAGGTTCATCAAGGTTCTCACAGCAGGTGAGCTGCTGCAGGGAGCTTCGGAGGGGACGGAAGAACTCCACTATGAGCATAATTACGACTGCTTCTTGCGCTTCTATGCCCCGTCAAGGACCCCGGCACGGCAAGCCCCCAGTGTACTGGTGGTCTACTAAAATCGCTGAAAAGCGTAGGGAGTATCACAAGCTTCGGCGTGAGGCTCAACGGGCGCGGAACCGTGACGAGGCATGGAACCAGGTGGCAGCATAAAAGTCGGCCAGGAAATGCCTTCGCAAACTGATCAACAGTAGCAAGGCTCACTGCTGGCAAGACCTAGTGGAAATGTGAGCAAGGATCCATGGGGCCTTGGCTACAAGCTGGTCATGGGGAAACTTGGTGCCCTACGGAAGCCTTGTATACATGACGCGGAAAAGATAGACGCGATAGTGCGGGGACTTTTCCCCACCCATTCCGTCCGTGTTGACGCTGTCCATGGTGAAACAGCAGTAGAGTGCCCACTCTTTACACAGCTGGAACTATAGGAGGCAGTCCTCTCCTTGAAAGTGAGGAAGGCTCCAGGTCCAGACGGTGTTCCGGCTGAGGTGTTGCGGCTCGTCTATCAGCATTGTCCTGACTTGCTGCTCAGCACATTCAACGCTTGGCTACGGGATGGGGTTTTCCCGGTACGATGGAAGGTGGCGAGGCGCGTGTTGATCAGCAAGGGGAAGGGAAATCCTGAATCACCTTCTGCATACTGCCCGTTGTGCATGCTAGACACGGCTGGGAAAGTGCTAGAGAAACTCATCAAGGGAAGACTCACTGACGCGATTCGTGCTGCTGGGGACCTATCGCCTCGGCAGTACGGCTTTAGAGCAGGACGTTCTACCATTGATGCGATTGCAGAGGTGGTGAACGCGGTCCAAAAAGCAGAGGCATATAGTCGCACCAAGCGACGGATCGTCCTGTTGGTGACACTCGACCTCCCTCAGGAATGCCTTCAACTCCGCTAAATGGGTGGATATTCTGGATACGCTGGAAAACTCTTTTCAAGTTCCAGAATATCTAATGCGGCTTTTGAGGAACTACCTAAAGGACCGAAGCCTGCTCTACGATACGACACAGGGCCAACGAAGGATAGAAATTACATCGGGTGTTGCCCAGGGATCTATCCTTGGTCCGGACCTGTCGAACGTGTCTTACGACGGGCTACTGAGACTTGAGATGCCGAGTGAGGGACTGGATGACTGCTCGTGGGCTGAGTTTAACACTGGAGAAAATCGAAGTGGTCATCTTGACTAAAAAGAGAATCCCTAGAGTAAGGATGATCAGTATTGGAGATATACAGATCGAATCGAAGCCATCGGTGAAGTACCTGGGGCTACTGATCGACTCGAAGATGAGTTTCTCAGAGCAAATCAGGGCACCAGCTGGGAAGGCTGCTTCGGGAATATCGGCCCTGAGTTGACTTATGGCCAACGTAGGGGGACCCATCCCATCAAGAAGACGCCTCTTGATGAGTGCTGTAGGGTCAGTGCTACTGTATGGAGCAGAGGTATGGGGCGACGCTCTCAGCAAGGAGGTGTACCGAAAATGTTTGGCACGGGTACAGAGAAGAGGAGCACTGAGAATTGCATCTTCGTATCCAACAGTCTCCGACTCGGCGGTGAGAGTGATGGCAGGCATGAAACCTGTCGCCCTCCTTGCTAGAGAGTGCCACGCTATTTACCTGCGCCGAAACGAGGATGTGAGGGAGATAGTTGTCCGCGAGGAGAGACAGCGCTCGCTCAACAATTGGCAGCAGTCTTGGGTGAATTGCACGAAGGGAAGGTGGACTGCGCGCCTCATCCCGGATGTGAGACCGTGGCTAAATTAAAGACATGGTGATTCTGACTTCTATCTGACCCAGCTTTTGAGCGAGCACGGATGTTTTCAGTCTTACCTGCATAAGATTGGTAAGTCACGGTCTCCCGATTGTCGGTTTTGCCCAGGAGAGGAGGACAATGCCTGTAACACATTTTATGCGTGTACAAAATGGGTCAGGCTGCAAAGGAAACTCTACAGGGAGACATGAGAGCTCACCCCGGATAATATAGTTGCGGTGAGGCTCGGATCGGTTGACAAATGGAACCTGGTGGCACATTATGCTCGGGCAGTCCTAAAATATAAAAGGGACTCACAGCAGCCGGGGGCGCTGGGGCTGGGGGATCGCTCTTCTGGCATTTCTTCTTCCCCTCTCCCCTCCCGCTAGCAAAGGGACTCCCCAGCTTGAAGGCGCCCCACGGCGTAACAAAACGAGATCTGGCCCGAAGTAATGTATCAAACGGTTCCAGGCTGGGTTCTCAGGTTGACAGGGGAGGTGTTTAGTGGGTAGTCCAGTCGCGCATGGGAGTCCCACACTCTGTGCATGAATAGCATTCACCTCCCTATCACAAAAAAAAGATGACCAAATGCGCAAACAGCGCCCCACAACAGTCCTGGGAACAATTCAGATCCTGAAAGTCTCACACAACCGGGCGATAGCGGAGAAAAACGAAAGCAAACTCAAGAGCCAGACTGGATGTCTTTGGCATAAAACTCCAGAGCAGCTTATTGGACTCATCCTCAAGCCCATATGACACTTGCCCAATACTGCGACACTGCAGGAATAAATCATAGAGCAAATTCAGCCACAAATCGTTCAGCTGCATTGCTCATCGCAAAATTAAGCAAGAAATGACCCTGGAGTAGCGCACGGGGTCGAGCTACCTAAGGAGATCATACTCATAGCAATGGGGGATAGGGTGGTACCTATGTATGAGGAAGTCTGGCAAAAATCCCGTAGACTGGTTTTTCCTTCCGCAAATTGATTCACAAATCACCTCAAGGAACGTAAAATATGATTTGGAAAGATTCACACCCCGCTTGCTACGATTAGACACTATGTAGTTCCTGATGGCGTTCAATATCTCCGAAGCATTCGCTTGCGGTGAGTGGTATAGAGTGAGGCAATGCTGCGTCCGATAATAGCTTATCGAATAGCTCAGAGACAAATTGCACAGGTTGTCTAAATGAAGCTATTCGGCAACTCTGAAGGTTAAAAAGATTTCAAACTCCCAATAGCGCATGACTGATTCCGCAGTGGCTTTTGGCATGGGCTTGAGCCATATGAACTTGGTATAATGGTCAGGATTTTTTAATTTTTAACGGAGATATAGACCCGTAAAGTTCACAAACAGGCCCAAACAGGTCTCACCAAGTCTCGTGGTTCACCCCTAGGGATCTCAAAGTAGAACTCGAAGGCTTGATCTGTTTGCATGTCGAACAGCTTTGGATGTACTAAATCACATCTTGAAGTATGCAAAGCCAATAATGAAATCTTCGTAAGAATTCAGTTGTCGGACAAATTCTGCAACTCGAGCCCCGGGGGTGATCATGAGCGAACTATAAGAGCCTGTTAGTACCTTCAGGGACCCATAATTTTGTTCGGGAAGTAGCCCAAGTCAAAGTTACCAGTTCTGATGTACACATGACCATCAGCAAATTACACATTTTGAAACTTATCAGTTTGCGTCAGAATTTGCTCTTTGAGATATTCATATGCTCCTAAAATGTATGCTCCATTATCAAACCATCAATCTGATTGTTCCCCGGGAAACAAGTAATAAGCGAGGCCACACACTCATCCTGCGAGCAAGATTTCGACAACGCATCAGGCATAACATTAAGGGCGCCTTTCCGGTGCTCAATTTGAAAATCGAACCCTTGCAATTTCAGACTTCAGCGAGCCAATCAACTGGAAAGGCCCGACTGCTGTATGAGCCATTTTAGGCTAGCATGATGGATAATGGTGATGAAAGGCAACTCCTTGATATACGCCCATCTGTTCACACTTTGCACCGCAGCTTAACACTCCAATTCTTGATCGAAATATATGCGATTAGATGCTTTCCACCTTTATCATCTTTCTGGGACAAAACGTCCCATAAAAAATAAAAGTATCTTGTAAAATCAAGGTTAGTCAGCAATGGAGCGGAAACAAGCAACTGCTTCACTTTATTGAAGACGCTGCTGTCAGTAACAAACCATTTGAAGGACCGTTTACCCCTAAGATAATCTGTTAGTAGGGTGGTGACCGCAGCAAGATTCGAAATAAAATGTCTGTCCCATCGTGCCATGTTCATGAATCGGCTCATGTCTTTGGCCGTTCAGATTGCAGTATAGGTAACTATGGCTGAAACCTTCTCCAAGTGGGTGCGCAGGACACCATTGCTTACTACGAATCCAACATATTTAATTTCATTCTTGACGAACTTGATCTATTCAACATTGATGGTCAAGTTGGCATCTCTGAGCAGTTTTGCAACAGTACTCAGGTGTTCCAAGTATTCATCAAATGTTGAACTTGTAACAAGCAGGCCATCAAGGTAAACAAATACGTTTTCCTGCAGCTCATATGACATGGTTTTATGCATCAATCGACATATCGTTTAGAGAGTATCACATGAACCGAACAGCATGACCGTAAAATGGTACAAGTGCTTGTAATGATTTTAAAGTCTTGATCCGAACGAGGAACCGACCTCTCATCGGTTCAAGACGTTAAGTCTGAGTAGTGCCAACGGATGGTACCAACCGGTCAACCAATCCGTGCACCGTAATCAATTTTCGCGGTGGCTGCTTGTTGGCCAGCTAGATCGGAGAGGATTTCGGTCGCGGGTCTCCAAATAGATTACGCTCATCTACAATTTTCAGCCATCAATAAATGCCCGTTTCCAAACGCGTCACAAAACACAATCATACGGAGAGGAAACCTACTTTACGTTACTCCGTATCTCTTCATGCAACCAGTCAAAGGACAAAAATCTAATCTTTACTTCGCGTTCCCGAATTCCCGACGCGGTACCGAAAAATATACTACGCTAACTCAAACCCGACTGAAGCTACGCTAATAAAAAGGCAAAACCAACAAAGGTACAGCTTACCGCGCGCGACGCGTAACCGACCTCAGCGGATTTTCTTAAACCCTACCCTCGCGACGGGATACTTACCCTGCGCTCTATTTCCCGCTTAAAGAAGGGAACAACTGGAAAGGAAAGTCGTTTTACTGTTTTAGCAATTCATTTTATACTCATTCTTTCAGTCAGTTTTGACAAACTAATTTCCAGGAGAAATACAAAAATTTTACTTATATAGTAAGTAAGTCTATAAACTATGATATCCGGTTGTTTCAACAGTCTATTTATGTTACTAGTATGAAGTAGTTCCAGTTTATGTACTTTATACTACAAGTTCATTAATATCAAAGTACTAAGATCTTACGCGTATATGAAATTCATAATCGTGGAAAAATAAAATGTGCTAATAATTTTAATGCTTTTGAAAATGTACAATTGATTAAAAATTAAACGTTATAAATTTTTAGTGTTTGATCTTCTTGGTAAATACTTAAATTTCTAATAACCTAATTGTTTTGTAAACTGTTTATTTAATAGTGGTTTTTATAAAAAATTGATGAAAAATTAACAATAAAATATTTTATATGCTTTAAAAATTAAACGACAAGGTAACTGAATTTGTGGTAATTAATTGGTCTTATACGATTCAACTTAATTTCCATTTATCAGTTCAAAATCGGGCCGTAGTGAATGGTCAGAAAGTTGAAAGGTATAAAGTCAGTCAAAATTCTTAAGAAATAGAAAGAAATATAATTTTGGAGTTAAACAAGGAAGAAGATTTAAAAGAAGGAAATATGATTTTGGTGTCTTTGGACATAAACAGTTTATTAATAAATTTGATTTGGTCTTGATTTGTCTACTTTTAATTATAGTTAAAATATTTTTACTAGAAATATTTGGCTGAATTATCTAGTTAAAAATTAGTTTAAAGCCCTTAGTTAGATTTTCTTGTAAAAATAAACATAAAACATGAAAAAAATCAATTTGTATGTTTGTAAATTTGATAAGGAGTATTATATATACAAAAAAATATGAATAGTGACATATACTCATAAATAGTTCAATGTGCAATTTTTCATTCTCTAAGATATAATTGTTTTTAAAAATTTGGAAATGAATTGTCAGCAGCTAATGTTCGTATTACCGCAATATTCCATTGAGTGCAATCGCTTCAAAGCCAAATATGTTCAATATTACGATTGTTTGATGATCTTAACCACAATAACATAAATATGCATAATTTGATAGGGTTTTAAAAAAAAAATAAGTTGAAATATAAATAAACTTTTAAATGCAAGTGGAATTTTCTTTGATTTACAATTTGGATACAACTTTGTTTCAAAATTTTTATCTTATTATTTGATTACACTAGGATCCTAATATTGATATCCATTGTTTAGCGCGAAATTTCAATTTTAATTTCTATTTAGATTATACTACTTAGTGTGTCATGCTTGATTTCGATAGTACAATCGTGCAAAAATTATCGAGTTGATTTTGAATTTCAAACTGAAGTTTTCACGGTTTTATCTGTGCTTTTGAACTTCTTAGTATTTCGTTTAGGGATTCAACAGACTTTTTCCCTACTTAATTGGTTCCTTATTGGGTGAACTATGTTGTCATTGTATGCACTTCAAATTTGTGAGTATTGAAAAACTTTACTTTTAAAGCGAGGAAATTCCATTTAACCAGAACACTAGCATACGAGTACACTTAAAATGGACTCCTTATTTGTCTTATACAATAAGTGGCATTCGCAATTGCATGCTAATGATATAAACCTACAATAGTGTATATGTCCCGTTTCACTTCGATTTAGTGACAGATGCATCTAATATTCCAAATGCTCTTAAATAAATCCAGTAACTCTCTAAGTCGATTTTGTGTTGGATCTTCTCGAAGAACCATAGTATAACTAGAACAGGCAGTTACAAAAATGATTGCAGTTACATCATTAAAACATTGAATCCATTTTCGACGTTTGTCTCGCTGTCCACCCACATCAAACATATGAAAATTAACTTTATCAACTTGAAATATGATCTAAGAAATATTTAGCGCAGTCGATTAATTGATATTCATTTGATCTTTCATATGTTTGCTGAATACCACGATCTTTCCACAGTTCTTCTGTGTGCTCGTAAAATTCTGGAGGGTAATTAAAGTCTGGATTAGAAGCATAGTATTGAATATATTCAACTCTAGCCTCATTTCTTTTTTTCTCTAGTGGTATAGGTGGATTTAGGGTGCTCATAGCACCAGTAATTGTCAGAATTGCATCTCGTATATTCTTTTTGATATCATCGATTTTCTTAAAACACTTTTCCACCCACACGAAATATGATTCTATTTACTCACGATGTATCTACGGTTTACGGTCGTCATTCGGTTGAACTTTCCTGATTATTTGTAAATGTATTTCCCAGCTTTTCGATCGTCACAACACAGAAATTGCAATTTTAGAACGGATGAAGAATTTCTTGGCAGGCGGCGAGGTCGACGAAATCTTCCAATGCCGGAATGTAAAATAGGCTGTACGGCACCCCCGGTGTGGTTCACAGACTACATGCCTTTTTCCCTCCTCCCTGGCGTTTTGAAGTACCGCACAAATGTCGCTCGTTTTCGGTAGAAATCAACCGTTTACAACACGTCAACTCGGCTGCCATGTGGCTGTCAATCTTTCTTTGACATCCTACGACAAAATTGACGTGGGATGTGCAACTTTCAAGACCAACATGAGATGACAAGCCACATAGCAGCAAGGTGTATTGGTGGTGGTCACCTAGCGGCGTTGCCTGATTCATTACATGCTTGCCAGGAACAGTAAAGGCCTTTTTTTCCTTACTGGCTTCATCCTTCAGATCCAAGCTGGTAATGGACCTGGTAATCTGTAATCGTGCCAACAGACTTTCAATCAGTGGCAACAGATAGGCATCCTTATTTGTCACATCATTGAAACATTTAGCATCCAGACACAAACGTACCTTACAGGGTTTTCTGACAAGGGTGTTGTTTGAAGCAGTAAAGCCTTTTCTGATCTTTTGGAGATAACAGATGGAATTCAGAAGTTGTGGGTTCTGTGGCTGCTTGGATAAAAGGGGTCCCAGAAGTCAATCCCAAGATATACCATGTGTGTCAGGGACCACCAGGAACCTCATCAATTTAGTAGTATTGTCCAATTATACCAATGAGGTGATGTATCCCAGAACAGGATCTTCGTGCCCAGATGCAATTTAGACATGTGCATGCATGGAATACATATGCAAGCCTAACTCTGACAGTAGGTCCAAAGCTCCGACTCCAAGGATACTGACACTGCTTCCATTATCAAGCAAGCCTGTCAATTTACCACCTTGATAAAGATCTTTGCATAGAACCTATTGACACCAAGACTTGCAACAATTGATTCCACGCAGGTATGTCTCAAGAGTCGTCTGACGAAGAAATATCTTCTCCGGAAGCAATCTTGGAAGGGATGTGTTCTAAAACAAGTGGGTTGTTCTCAATCATTACCCATCATTCCATTTTTTTGACAAAGTCTCGGCTGAAACTTGAGGTACTCGACCCGATAAAGGAAGTAGGTACTCGTACAAGAGCATCTATAGGCGGCATCTCAACTCGGGTCAGTATTGGTGGCACTGGTCTTGTGGGTTATTGGAGCGATATGCGTTGGAGGTTGTGGGTGATTCCCCTGCATTGACATACTCCGTCTGATGCTTTCTGATACTGGGCAATAAGGGCAATTTTAACGAAGGACATCTTTATCTCTGCATCCAAAACAGAATGGGTGCTGCACTAGTCCGATGGCTAGGCAATTTCAACAAACGCAGAACTCAAACTCTGACTCTGCAGGGGCTGAAAAGCAAGATTGGGTAGCGGGTGGTTGCCGTTTTGCATTTGTCTTGTACATCTAAGCAAACTTTAGGGTCAGTGGAGTCCTGGGGTGGCCAGTTCTTACTGTGGCAAGTTCGAGACTGTGTTGTACATGCTGGTATTATAAAACGGTGGTGGTGTTTGGGTAGTGCTAGTCGGATGTAAAATGTTGGACCATGAAACGAGCCCACTGCAGATAGTTCGGGTTATTGTGCTCTTGAAATGAGCTCAGGATATTCGGTTTACTGCCAAGTTCGTGGCACATCAGGTGGATAAGTGGTGTACGGTTGCATTTAGCCTGGCTTCTTCTTCAACTACGCAGCTCATGACTATGTGAGATCGTGAGCCATCTATTCTCCCTCCCAGAAAACTTCATGAATCCTTTGTAACTCCCGCGATGGATTGTGTGGTTTTGGCAGTTCATTGGGTTACCAGACAGTTTCACCAAAAAACCTCCTGTACTGAAGGAAAATCAATACCCACCAAATAGTCCCGCAGATGCTGGCTCATATTTAGGATTAGTATGCGTAGAAGGTCAACATCAGTGAGACAATTTTTCAATTGCACCACCTTGGCCCCTTAAGAAGGAGGTGGAAATCAATAGCGAGTATTTCTGATGATATCACGCGATGATGTGCTAGGGTCCACACTTGGAAAAAGAACCACTCTGCATCCAGCCCTGATGAGATGACGTCAGAACTCACCATCCAGTTGTTCATCAGCAAGTGTCTCGCGGGCTGTCTCTCAGGCTCGGCCAGAGGTTTTCCATACTCGACAGTCTAGGAACCAAGTCACTAATTGGATGCAAGGCCAATGGAGAAGGAGGTGTATGGTTGTCCCTTTAACCAGTAGTTTGTCCTATTTAACGTAATTGTGACAGCGTCAGGTGATCTAGGCCTCACGTAGGATGCACCAACCCAGAATCGCTTGAGCGTCTCAACATGTTTGGTATTATGAAGGATAATCGTCAGGATACCGATGCAGTAATTAAGACTTAGTCATATGTTTGACTTGCTTTCTAAATTGACGCATACATAGCATGACCTGGGTACCACCAGGTGGTAGCGCACAAAACCAGATCGACCATTGTCTAATCCAACAACTTTGGGCCTTGAGTATACTTGACGTGCTTACATACCAAGGAGTCAATTAGAACTTGGATAATTATTTAATCAAATTAACTTATCGACATCGTATGTCAAAAGTGTATTCAGGTGCAACCAGCCATCTACAGACTACAGACGTCGTCTGAGGCAACAAATCTCAAGGAGACCATCGACAAACAATCAGCTCCCATCCTATCTGATACATCGCTCAAAACAAGTAACGAGCTCTGGAATGAAGTGACAGTGACTATTAAGGCCATAGTAGAACAGACGATTGGACACCCAGCCTGGTGCGAAAAAAATATTGGTTTGATGATGAGTACCAGAATGCACTCGACAAAAAGAATCAGGCATACAAAGAATATATAAATGGGAAAACCAGGATGAAGAAAGAACATCAAAATCTCAGAAGAGTAGCGAATAGGATTATTAGAATCAGAAAAGGAAAATGCTATAATAACTGATTGAGAAGTATCGATGTAAGTCTAGCGAGCAGCAACACAAGACCAGCATACAAACTAGTGAAAAATTTGAAGTGTGGCTACTAGCCCAAATCCACACTCTATCGTGATGATATCGAAAATATCATTTCTGATGAAAAGAGGGCAAAAGAAAGATGGGAATCATATTTCAAGTACCTCCAAGATCTTCCACACAGCTCCAGAACATCGGAGCTTATAGATACTTACGGAGGGCTTCCATTGGCCTAACCATCCAGCATATTTGGTAACAAGAACATATGTCGAGCGAGTAAAGCCAATCAGTTATATTTCCTATCCACAGAAGAGGTGACAAGCAAGAGTACGACAACTGTAGATGCATATCACTGCTTTATATGGCGTACAAAATATTTTCAAAGATCTTAAAAAATATAATCGGATCATACACTAGCAGTACTGTATTATTGGGGAGTGTCAAGGTGGTTTTAGGGGAGGGAGATCAACCAACAAGGGACTTGAGAAATGCTGGGAGAAAATGAGATCGACAAACTCCGCCATAGACGGTCCCAAGCCCGTTTGAGAAAGGAGGAGGGAGCACCATGTTTCCCCAACCTATAGCTCCCATGATTCTCCATCCCAAACCCCCCCAATTAAACGGTAGTAAATGCTCTCGGGGTGCACATTGGGTTTACTAGTTCCCCAATAATGTAACATTAAATGTCGAGAAATGCTCATAACTATGAATACATCTACAGCTCTGCTACTAAATTCTACTTACACCTCCTTTGTGAGGACGTAAGAGGATGAAGGTGAATCTTCCGCGCCTGATAATGGAATCGACGTAATAACCATGCCGCCGGAATGGAGGTCGGGCGACAGGCTAACTCCCCGTCCCTGGAAAACCTTCAACTGTTTCAAAACCTGCAGACAGGCCTCAGAATGGATTGGACTCACGGCAACAACCTCGCAAACGAAAAAAGGACTATGGCATTGGATCCTGGAATGTCAGATCTCTCAATTACCCTGGCGCTATTAAGGACCTTTTACAACAGGCCAGTCAATATCGATTAAAAATACTGGCAGTCCAGGAAACGAATTGGACTGGAAACGACATTCAAGACATGTGATCGCACAAAATATTTAAAAGTTGGAAGCCTACTGGAAAACGAGAATTTGGAGTGGCCTTCATTGTGGATAGGGAGTTCAATCTATCTCATCGGGGAACAACTGGAGGCTATAGCCTCCACGATGAAACAAATGACAACGGCCAGGGCCTGATCGACTTTGTATGAAGCAGAAATCTAGTCATGCGTTTGACTTGCTTCCCACATCGACGCATTCATAAAATGACCAGGGTATCACCAGACGGCAACACACAAAGCCAGATCGATCATGTTCTGATTCAAGAACGTGTGGCCTCGAGCATACTTGACGTCCGTACATACCGAGGAGCCGATTGTAATTCAGATCATTACATGATCAAATTAAACTATCGATGTCGTATGCCAAAGGCATATTCAGCGAAGACCAGTCCGCTACAAAAATTTTACATCGAAAAGCTCCAAACGGCGTCTGTGACCGAAAATTTCACGGAGACCCTCGACAACCAGCTGGCTCCCATCTTATCAGATACATCGTTAAAGACGAGCAACGAGCTCTGGATGGAAGTGAAAGTGCCCACAAGAACCGTGGTAGAACAGACGATCGGACATCAAGTCCGGCGCAAGAGAAATGATTGGTTCGATGATGAGTGCCAGAATGCGTTAGAATAAAGTATCGAAAATGTTCGCAAATTTGTGTATTGAGGCGCTAAAATAACGAAAACAGGCAATGAAAGAGACGAAGTACGCCAAAGAATACAGCTCGCAAATAAAATATTTTATTCAGTATTGATGATCTTGAAGAATTGATGATCTTGAAGATACACAGGAAAACAAAGCTCCAAGTATGCAAGCCTGTGATAAGACATGTGTTATGCTATGGGTGTGAAACATGGACCCTAACCCAAGCATCCGCAAATATATTGAACGCCTTTGAGCGACGGGTCCTGAGGCGAATAATCGGAGCGAAGCTAGACGGGGACCAATGGCGAATTCGATACAACCATGAGCTGTATGAAATTTTTGACGAACCGAAGGTCTCAAGGATTGTAAGACTGCGGAAGCTGCAATGGACTGGACACATGAATCGTGTGGACGAACAACGGATACCCAAGAAGGTATTCATAGGGAGAACTGAAGGCCGGCGGCCAGTGAGGAAACCGAGGAAACCCTGGTCTGATTCGGTCGACGAAGACACTTCATCACTGCTCGGATTTCGGAATTGGAAGACGCGGTCAACGGACCGAGACAGTTGGAGGCGCTGTTTGCTGGAAGCAAAGGGCCGAAAGGAGCTGTAATGCTAAGAAGAAGAAGAATAATGAGATCGGCAACATCCCAAGTTCACATCAACAACCAACTTACCGATGCCTTTAAAATAAATATCGGACTAAGGCAGGGAGATTGGCTGGCCCCATTGCTATTCAATTTGGCTCTGGAATATGTCATCAGAGAGCTACCAGTTGATCCATGCCAAGGCAAGTGGTAGCCTCTGCGGACTACACTAATATTTTGTAACGGTTTTTAATAACCGCCAAAGAACTTTTCCTGAAACTCGACACTGAAGCAAAAATAGCTACGCCCAAATGCCCAAAATATCACCCTTGGCAAACACAATATCGAAAACGTTGACAAATTTCTATATCTGGAGGCCAAATTAACGAGAACTTGTAATGAAAGAGACGAAATACGCCGGGAAATACATTTTATTCAGTTTTGACTATCTTGAAGTCCAGCTGCATACACAGGAAAACAAAGCTTTAAGTATACAAATCTGTGATAAGATCTATGCTATACTACGAGTGTGAGGCATGACTGCTAACCCAATCATCTGCAAACTTATTGAATGCCTTGATCCTGCGGTGAATTATCAGAGCGAAGCTAGACAAAGCTAGCGAATTCGATACAACCATGAGCTGTATAAAATTTTTGATGAGCAGGAGGTCTCAACGATTGTACGACTGCGGAAGCTGCAATGAACTGGCCACATGAATCGTAGGAACGAACAATGGACCCGCAAAAGATATTTGTTGGTAGAACTGAAGGGTGGAGGCCAATGGAGAAACTGAGGAAATGCTGGTCTGACTCAGCCATCGAAGACGCTGTCAATGGACGAAGATAGGTGGAGGCACTTCTTGCAGGAAGCGAGCGCCCAAGAGGGGCTGTAGTGCTACGAAAAAAAATTAAAACACAATTGTTTAAAAGCTCAAAATATTTACAGAAATGTTTCGCAAGCATAGCGTAAAACAAACCTCATCCAAATTTTGTCAGAAAAGTAAATAAATAAATTATCAGGCGGACGATTAATTAAAAATATATGTATATAAAAATTATCAATATAAATTAAAAAAAAAAACTTTAATACACATCTTCATTTCTCAAAATGATCCTCCTCGTGTGGGAATGGAGTAAAGAAAAAGCTATTTAAATGGGGAGGGTGCTAAAGTTTTGATGAAACGCGAAGCAGTGGTAAACATCTTGGTGCTGATTGCATCAAAAACAGGAGATAAAACAATAATATGCGCTTTTCAACAAACTAGACTCCAAAGTTTTATTTATTTTTCTCGATCATTTCACAAAAGATTTGTAACATTAATTCATGCTATGATAGTAAACTGCCTGTTGATTCTTCTTCTTGAGTTCGATACGTTATCCTTGTGGTAGGAATCTTCCGGTCAACTCAACATTCCAAGACTCCCGCTCTAAATAACTGCGAATTAGCGAAAACAAGAATCATAGTCCAAAATAGATTAGATATACTCGTATGTAGGCTGACATGCATATACCTGAAGTAACACTTACAAAAAATCCAGCCACATAATAAGCCTTCTAGTTTTGCAAATACCTGATAGTGGAATCAAATCAACCCATGATTAATATTCATTCAACAAACGCGCCATATGCTCTTCTCATGGGTAATAAAACAAGTAAACTGGTATTAATCTAGGATTGTGTAACATGTACAATTAATATGCATAACGTTTGGTGTTTAAAACGGATTAACAAGGGCTTGCACTGGACAGTTGGACACGAGAAACATCTTGTCAACACTCGACTAAGGATTAAAATGTATGCCATGATTATCCAGGCAATCTTAACACTAATGCAAGATTTTTGATATGCATTCGGTATCATTGCTGTCTACAATTACTTAGAATATGTCGCATCATTGGCATTCGTCATAAACACTGGCAAATATGTTAAACAAACCCACGAGACATTAGCATACCTGTCCAATTTGATTTGAATCTTTTTAGAGGCACTTTGTGAAATGAGCCAAAAATTACTTTATTTTCAACACGTTTTTCAGTTACTAATGGCGCCGGTTTATTTGTAATCTTAATGAAGGTTGTCCTAATTCCGTGATGATAATAATGAAAAAGTATAAATCCGAAAAGTCCCTCACTTACTCTTGCTTATTCCCACCAAAACCCGTTACCTTCCATTTTCCGGGTGTTATTAATGAAGCTAAGTTTTTAATAATGTCGCAACGGTGGCAGTGTCATTCGACTGGAGACAGGGCCTAGGGTTGTTTTATATGACAGTGATTTTGACAGAGGAATGATAAGAAGTTGCGAAGATAGTAGAAAGGAATTAAATTAAGCTCTGCAAATTAATTATGATAAGCTGAAATGGGAAAGTGTTGAGTGTTGGAGCTATTTAGTATTTCGAGTGATGTACTTACATATATTTGGAATGTTTTTTAAAAGGCACAATATTATGCGAATTCTGTCTTATATATATTCATTTCCAAACATTGCTGCGTACAGGCATAGGTGATAATTTAAACTCTTAAAAATAGAAGCCCATACAAAAGTACAGAAATATTCATCGGTATTTTTGAAATGGTAATAGTAGATAGATAATAGAAAAGATATTCAAAGGACTAACTTTACTAAAAAGCAGTTTCCATAGTCAAATGTGATTTGTAACATAATATGAAAGCACCGAAAATAAAATTTTCTGTTAAATACTTGGGAATTGTGATTAAAGCACATTCGAAGCCGTGAAGTTAACTATTACAATGCACCCTATACAACACCTTATACATTCTTTACTTTTCAGCTTAAATTAAAGTCAGCTTATTAAATTGCTCATCTGCGAATTTCTCACACGCGCGATTTCCTAATAATTTTACCTTTTCGTTAAAGCTATCTTATTGCGGCGAATGCATTTCCGCCACGCGCATTTTTTATGCATAGAACCGTTAGCCTTTGCAAAGGTGTCATAGGCATACCTTTTCTATCTTTCTGTTGAAACAATCAGCAAGACCTAATTATTGCTACAGATCAGCATATTAAAGATATAAAAGTAAAGGTAATGAAGGACTCGGTTGGATTAGTATTTTTCAAGTTAACGGAGTAAGGGCAAGCCTTAATATACGACGTTCCCAATGTGAAGCTGATTTGGGGTACTCTTGTTCCGGTCAAGGCGCGGTAAAGATATTGTGCTAAAAGGATATTGTGCCATAAAGATATTGCGCCTCAAATAATAATTAAATTACAAGTATAAGTGAACAAGTGTTAGCTTAAAAGTTTAAATAATGTGTTTTATAGAGAACAATCGCTTTTTTAGGGTTTTGTACTAAAATACAAAACCCTATTGCAATCACGACCTGTGTCCGTCTGTCCGTCCGTCCGTCCGTCCGTCTGTATGTCACAGCACTTTTTCTCCGAAACTATAGAGGCTACAGCCATGAAACTTTGTGGAAAGGTCAGAAGTCGTGACCTCTTGAAAGTTCAAGGGTTTAAAAATTTTTCGAAGGGGTTTAAGGGGGGTCTCCCCAATAGGGAGTTGACACCTCAAAAAAAAATTTCACCATTGGTAGTCGAGTAGGGTGTCATTGGAAAGGTCTCAATGAGATCTTTTGAAAACAGGTCTTAGAATTGCCTTATGAGTACCGAGGGGGGCAGGGGAAGGGGAAATGTACGAACTTTTCGCGTATCCCCCCCCCTCGCGATTGGACACCTTCCATCCGAAAAACCTGAAAAAAATCATGAATGTAGGCCTTAATGAGTACAACAACAACAAATACGTGAGAAGTCGAAATTCACTCAACTTTGTTAGTAATAGTATGATTTATCGATTTTATGTTTTCTTGAATAAAATCTAAATGGTACCCTTAAATTCAATAAAAAACAGATGACTATTTATAAGATTGATCTTTTCTGAAAGTTTCATAAAGATCGATCAGTATTTCACGAAGTTATAGCGATTTGAATTTTCCTGTATTACTATGGAACAATATGCCCTGTATTACTATGGCAACATATGGCTATGGAGCGATATGCGCTTTTTACCGACTTAGACACTACAGCTTTGCTAGGATTTGCATGAAGGTTTCAGGAATGATAGATATCATGAGGATGACTACATACAATTGAAACAAGTCAAAGAGGCAGGAGAGAGGTCCTAGCAAAAGGGTTTTGTAGCCATTCTAGGATTCGAAAAAATAGGCCATGAATCGATGCTTACAGTACAGACGAGTGGCCCCTGAAAAAAAATTTCATGAAAGGTAGCCGATATGAGTATCAAATGAAAGTTCCCTATGAGAGCTTTTCAAAACAGTTCTTAAACTGACAGTTTTTGCTTCAGCGGGGGCACAGAGGGGGGGGAAATACATGAAAAATGTGTTTTCTCCCTCGCGAATGGACACCCGTGATCTTAAAAAATCTGAAAAAATTATCAAGCGAGATATTTATGGGTATAATTTTGACAAATACCTCAGAATTAAAAAATTCTTTCAACTTAGTTAATAATAGTATGATCCTCGAACATGACGTGTTTCTTTATTTTATTCGTTGCTGGTTACGGCATTTTGTAAGTTGAGTCCAAAACCCTTCTGACATGAGCATTGGTCTGTCTACCCAACTTGTTTTCTGTTCCGGAACCGCGGGAAAATAAATTTAACCTCAGTAAAGCTCTTTCTATGAGTATGCAGTTCGTGGGTTATATTTTGAAGGTTACATTGATGTTAATAATACATAGCAGCTGAAAGTTATGAAATTCTGAGTTTATTGAAAATAAAAATCGAATTTAAATGAAAATAAAGAAAACAGAGTTTACCTGGAAATCTTTCTTTTATCACGTTGTACCATCTCATCAAGAACCTCATCTGAAGTTAAAGGAACTGGGTAATGAACTGTAAATAGTGATGATCTACAATGGAAAGTCTACCACTTTCTATTGAATCTCTCATGTATTCTTTGATATTTTTAAGCTAGGAAAAATATCTTTCAACTATTGCTCTAGATAATACCAGGGTTGCAAGAATTCAAATAAAGCAGTTGATGTTTCGGTTAAAAACTTATTGCGACTGTCAAACACTAGCATAAATTGTTTGAAATTCTCCCATTTTCCACGTTACTTCATTTCATAAAACAAAGTAATTATTCAGATTCTATGGAAGACTGATTGGTTCTATTTTCGTATTTGGCGTCATTTTTTAGCCATAGGAATATTCAACCTTTTCAACAGTGATTTCGAACGGTAAATAAGGATATCAGTGTGTCTATGCAAGGAAGAAAATTTGATCTTCTGTAACACTCTTCTGGTGAACTTTAAGGTACATATTATCTCTGAAAATTCTTCAATAATTTTTGCCTCTCTACTTTTGTTTGATTTTCATAGATTTTGTTGGATCTTGATGACATCATCAGAATAATTTATTACTGATGACACACTTTTGGTTTTGTGAAGGTAACATATATTTGACTACTCATAAACCACCAAGGATATAACGGCGCTACTCTTTTCCATCGCTTAGAGTATGTTTGATACTCAGGATGACACAGTCCAATTACTTATTCGTGGGCGGTTCAAATCCGATAGGGGCAAACGCAGTAGATGGCGCGCATGTATGTTTTGAAGGTCGTGGCTTGAGTATGTGATAGCTGGGTCTCTTTCAAACAGTGTGGCATAGCTTTTGTTGGGAGTGCACGGTTCACGCGCATGCTACGACCATGAGTGAACGTCAAGTGCTGACCACCGTTACGCAACGAATTGTCATTCGTTTTTTAGTGTGGGAAGACGGAAATTTTTCTGCGTTTGTAAAATTAGTTCAGTAGTAAGAGCTTGAGTAGGCCCTGTTGTGTTTGAATGGGCCAAAGCATGCAAGGATGGCCGCAACGGGCTGTTGTCAGTTTCTTTTGTGTTTTTTCATCGATTCCCTAGCCTTCTGATGCCCGTCAACATTGTGCTCTACCCTTTAATGTTTTTTTTTGGGAAGCCAGTTTTCTTTCATTCTTTCTAGATGGCCTGTTCAATGCAACTCACGTAACTTAATGCAAACAGAGCTAGGTAGTTCGCCAAAAATGCCATACAACTTATCATTGTAATTTAGTCTCCACCCTGTTTCTTGTTTTACCAGCCTGCAGATCTTTCGAAGCAGTTTGCCTTAAATATATCCACTGTCTATCCAGTTTCCCTCGTCAAAGTTAATGTTTCACTTTCATATAACAACACAGTTTCGACTAGTGATTTGTGAACACTGAGCCTATTTTTCCTGTGGGCAACTCAGGATCTAAGAATGCGAAATATGGAGCAGTAGGCTTTCTTTGCGGCATTTACGTGGTATCTAAGCTCCTCCTTTTCAATGCCTCTTCAATTCAAATTATAAAAGTATCAACACTTTCAAGGCTATAGTCTGGTAAAAGTTTGTCAGACTGAAGTGTTCTTCCTTATTTTAGTCATAAATGTAGTTTCAGTTTCATTAACTCGTAGGCAAAACCAGTTTGCTTCAGATTCTAGGCTCAGAAATGCTCCTTTGTCATCTGAGATAAAACGTAACACAATATTGACATCATCAAAATACGCTACGAATTTTGTGGGCTGAAACATTCTGGTGTAATATAAAAGATCATTGGAGCAAGTCCACTCCTCGTTTTAAGCCTGATTCCACTATGATGTTATGCTACGAGTAATTCGCCATATACCTTGATCAAGAACTCAGTGCTTAGCATGGCGACTTTGACAATATGGACTTGTCTTGTTGGGACACTAAAGTCAAACATTATTTTCACAGGGCATTTCTGTCAACAATCACATATGCTTGTTTGAAGTCTACAAAGAGTTCGTACATATCAACGTTATACTCGCAGCACTTCTCGAGCACCTGCTTTATTGAGAATATTTGTCTATTGTAGGCTGTCCACTTCGGAAACCTCCCTAATAGTAATTTTTAAAACTTTCAAAGTACGGCTTTAATTTTCTTTGTGTAATTTTTGAAAACATTTTCTAACACATACACAGCACAGCGAGGCATGTATAATTTTCACAACTTCACTTGTTACCATTTTTATATATAGGACATATTATTCTTTTTCACTAGTCCTTTGATAACTGCTCCTCTGACCATATTCTACATACTAGTCAATCGAGAAGGTTATTTAGATGGGTGCCCCGCTCTGGAGCAGTTCTGCTGATATCCATCTATACCAGGTGTCGTATTTTTTCTAAGATCATGCACTGCTGCCTGTACTTTGTATTTAAAACTGGAATCTTTTGCTCTGCTTCAGGAATTTTCACAGCGTCAGAAGTTGTAGGGGATTCCATGAATTGCTGCTGGAAATATTGCAGCCATTTGTTTTTATTTCGACTGGGTTGCCTATGATTGCTTCTCATTCACTTGTTTGTAGATTGAATCCGTCTCTTAGTTGTTTAAAATAGGCCTACGCCAATCTGATTGAATGTAGGGTCGTGTGTTTGTTTATATGTTGGATGTTGATGGTAAGTTTTAAGCTTGTTATCCTATTTATATATATGTATATATATATATATATATATATATATATATATATATATATATATATATATATACATATATATATATATATATATATATATATATATATATATATATATATATGTGTTGTATATATGCAGATATATATACATATGTATATATATATATATATATATATATATATATATATATATATATATATATATATGTATGTGTATATACATATATATATATATATATATATATATATATATATATACATATATGTATGTCTATATATATATATATATATATATATATATATATATATATATATACATATATATATACATGTATATATATATATATATATATATATATATATAAATATATATATATATATATATATATATATATGTATATATATATATATATATATATATATATATATATATATATATATATATATACATATAAATAGGATAACAAGCTTCAAACTTACCATCAACATCCAACATATAAACAAACACACGACCCTACATTCAATCAGATTGGCGTAGGCCTATTTTAAACAACTAAGAGACGGATTCAATCTACAAACAAGTGAATGAGGAGCAATCATAGGCAACCCAGTCGAAATAAAAACAAATGGCTGCAATATTTCCAGCAGCAATTCATGGAATCCCCTACAACTTCTGACGCTGTGAAAATTCCTGAAGCAGAGCAAAAGATTCCAGTTTTAAATACAAAGTACAGGCAGCAGTGCATGATCTTAGAAAAAATACGACACCTGGTATAGATGGATATCAGCAGAACTGCTCCAGAGCGGGGCACCCATCTAAATAACCTTCTCGATTGACTAGTATGTAGAATATGGTCAGAGGAGCAGTTATCAAAGGACTAGTGAAAAAGAATAATATGTCCTATGTATAACAAGTTGGGTAAACAGACCTACGCTCATGTCAAGAGAGTTTTGTATTCAATTTACAAAATGCTGTCACCAGATCGAATCAAATCAAGAAACATGTCAAAGACGATTTTATTGGAGAAAATATGAAATACGAAGATCATACTATTATTAACAAAGTTGAACGAATTTCGACTTCTGAGGTTTTTGTTATTGTTATATTCATAAATATCTCCCTTGATAATTATTTCAGATGTCCATTCGCGAAGGAGGGAACACATTTTTCATGTATTTCCCCCCTGTGCCCCCACTGAAGCAAAAACGTTCATTTCATACTCATATCGGATACGTATGATGATTTTTTTTTCAGGGGCTATTCTCCTGTACTGTTATCATCGATTCATGGCCAATTTTTTCGAATCCTAGAATGGTTACAAAGCTTTTTTTGCTAGGGGCTCTCTCCCGCCTCCCTGACTTGTTTCCCTTATGAGCATTAATTGTAGGTACTCATCTTCAGTCATTCATTAAATTGAATCAAGTGTTCAAAGCATGCATCTTAAACGTTGAAGTTGGGAAAAAATAACTCAAAATTATCCAATCTTTACATTTAAAACAGCCACAATTTTGTTTTACGATTACTTATACCACTAACTGAACCGATTCTCAAAGATATACATGACACCTAGCATTCCTGAAATTTTCATGCAAATCCTAGCAAAACTGTAGTGTCTGAGTCGGTAAAAAGCGCATGTTGTTCCATAGCCATATGTTGCCATAATAATAAATGCAGCGCATATTGTTCCATAGTAATACAGGAAAATTCAAACCGCTATAACTTCGCTAAATATGATTCAATCTCTATGAAACTTTCAGGATAAATCAATCTTATAAATAATCATCTATGTACTCATAGGATTTAAGGGTACCATAAAGATTTTATTCAAGAAAACATAAAATCGATAAATCATACTATTACTAACAAAGTTGAGTGAATAGCGCATTCTAACGTATTTGTTGTTGTTGTACTCACCAAGGCCTACATTCCTGATTTTTTTCAGATTTTTCGGATCACAGGTGTCCAATCGCGAGGGGGGACACAAATTTTTTGTGTATTTCCCTTCCCTGTGCGCCCCTCGAAGCGAACTTTGCCAAACAAAGACCTGTTTTGAAAAGTTCTCATCAAGACCTTTTATTTGATTCCCATATCGGCTACTTTCAATGAAATTTTTTTTCGGGGGTTAACTCCCCTGTACGGGGAGACCCCCCTTAAATACCTTATAAAAATTTTTTGTAGTTGAACTTTGAAGAGAACACCACTTTGCACCTACATACAAAATTTAATGTTTCTAGCCTAAGTAGTTTCCGAGAAAAACTGCTGTGACACACGGACGGACGGGCAGACAGACGGACAGACAGGACGCGATTTTAGTAGGGTTTTGTAAAATTATTTTACAAAACCCTTAAAAATGGTAACAAGTGAAGTTGTGAAAATTATACGTGCCTCGCTGTGCTGTGTATGTTTTAGAAAATGTTTTCAAAAATTACACAAAGAAAATTAAAGCCGTACTTTGAAAGTATTAAAAACGACTATTAGGGAGGTTTCCGAAGTGGACAGCCTACAATAGACCAAATATTCTCACTAAAGCAGGTGCTCGAAAAGTGCTGCGAGAATAACGTTGATATGTACGAACTCTTTGTAGACTTCAAACAAGCATATGTGATTGTTGACAGAAATGCCCTGTGAAAATAATGTTTGACTTTAGTGTCCCAACAAGACAAGTCCATATTGTCAAAGTCGCCATGCTAAGCACTGAGTTCTTGATCAAGGCATACGGCGAATTACTCGTAGCATAATATCATAGTGGAATCAGGCTTAAAACGAGGAGTGGACTTGCTCCAATGATCTTTTATATTACACCAGAATGTTTCAGCCCACAAAATTCGTAGCGTATTTTGATGATGTCAATATTGTGTTACGTTTTATCTCAGATGACAAAGGAGCATTTCTGAGCCTAGAATCTGAAGCAAACTGGTTTTGCCTACGAGTTAATGAAACTGAAACTACATTTATGACTAAAATAAGGAAGAACACTTCACAAATCACTAGTCGAACCTGTGTGGTTATATGAAAGTGAAACATTAACTTTGACGAGGGAAACTGAATAGGCAGTGGATAAAGTGGCGAACTACCTAGCTCTGTTTGCATTAAGTTACGTGAATTGCAATGGACAGGCCATGTAGAAAGAATGAAAGAAAACTGGCTTCCCAAAAAAAACATTAAAGGGTAGAGCACAATGTTGACGGGCATCAGAAGGCTAGGGAATCGATGAAAAAACACAAAAGAAACTGACAACAGCCCGTTGCGGCCATCCTTGCATGCTTTGGCCCATTCAAACACAACAGGGCCTACTCAAGCTCTTACTACTGAACTAATTTTACAAACGCAGAAAAATTTCCGTCTTCCCACACTAAAAAACGAATGACAATTCGTTGCGTAACGGTGGTCAGCACTTGACGTTCACTCATGGTCGTAGCATGCGCGTGAACCGTGCACTCCCAACAAAAGCTATGCCACACTGTTTGAAAGAGACCCAGCTATCACATACTCAAGCCACGACCTTCAAAACATACATGCGCGCCATCTACTGCGTTTGCCCCTATCGGATTTGAACCGCCCACGAATAAGTAATTGGACTGTGTCATCCTGAGTATCAAACATACTCTAAGCGATGGAAAAGAGTATCGCCGTTATATCCTTGGTGGTTTATGAGTAGTCAAATATATGTTACCTTCACAAAACCAAAAGTGTGTCATCAGTAATAAATTATTCTGATGATGTCATCAAGATCCAACAAAATCTATGAAAATCAAACAAAAGTAGAGAGGCAAAAATTATTGAAGAATTTTCAGAGATAATATGTACCTTAAAGCTCACCAGAAGAATATTACAGAAGATCAAATTTTCTTCCTTGCATAGACACACTGATATCCTTATTTACCGTTCGGAATCACTGTTGAAAAGGTTGAATATTCCTATGGCTAAAAAATGACGCAAAATACGAAAATAGAACCAATCAGTCTTCCATCGAATCTGAATAATTACTTTGTTTTATGAAATGAAGTAACGTGGAAAATTATTTTACTTAGGTTTGTTCTTAGGCCGACTTTTTCGCTGACTTCGCTAAGCTCATTTAGGAGGAGTTGTAGTTCTTCCTGGCTTTGAGCTATTATGACTATGTCGTCGGCAAATCTTAAGTGATTGATGCGTTCTCCGTCGATTTGTAAGCCCTTCACTTCCCATTTTAGTTTTATATATATATATATATATATATATATATATATATATATATATATATATATATATATATATATATATATATATATATATATATATATATATATATATATATATATATATATATAAGGGAAACTATGCTATATTTGGGGAAAAAAGTTATTTGGCTTACGTATTGCATGATTTCAAATTTTAATACATACTCTAATAACAAAATCTTAAAAATACTTCAGTCCTTTAACAACTTCGTTTCAATTTATTTTATGCATATGTATTGGAGGACAATCAAAATCGCTTATATCAAAGATGCGTAGTTGTTTATTTCTATCACCTAGTATATATGATAAAAGGTTCTCATCAAAATATTATATTTCATATTCGAAGTAAACAAAAAAAATCTCTTTGGAATCGTGAACCATCAAAATGCTATCAATTTCAAATATTTTTACTCTATAATTTAACTAATCATAGATACAACATCCTCTTTTGTAAGAAGTAACTTTCACTACTGCCTCTTTAAACGATATACTTTCATTTGAAGATATATTTGAAGTTTTACGAACGGATTCAAAATAATCTTTTTTAAAGGGTCAGTTGCTTTCTTTTCATTGAAATGAGACATTTCATCTAAACCAGTGTTTTGTAATATTTGGTGTGCATTAATATATTGAAATTTAATGGCTACTGATTTAGGTTTTTTAGCCGAGCTGAAACATTTCATGATACGCCTTCATTAGTGCTATAGATGAGAAAATTGGTTCAGCATATCCCAGAATAAAAAAGTATCTAAAAAAATGAAGACAGAAACGAATCTAACACGCATGAGCCTTTCTCCAGGCTCTTAAATTCTCTTTTAGCTCAACGAATATTCCATAGTTCTCCTCATCTGTGCCAACTATTTCCAAGATGTCAGATACATTCTACACCCAGTCCCAAATCTGAAGATCAGTTCATTCATACTTAATAAAAAAATCGGGTCATAAGCCTTACGTACTCACGATCGAATCTTTCACGCAGATGAAGAAGACCCAATGCTTCAAAGATTGATTTAAAGCTAGCCTCAGCAACATTCTATGTATTTTGTGACGTAATTACGTTGGTTAAGTCACCGATGGCTATATTTTGGCTTCTCCTAAAACATTTTTTTTATTGGGTCCATCCTCAAAAAATAGATGCCCAATGTGAACATAATGTGCCACCTGGTTCCATTTGTCAACTAATTCACGCATCACCGCAACTATATCATCCGGGTAGAGCTCTCCTGTCTCCCTGTAGAGGTCCCTTCGTAGCCTGACCCGTTTTTCGCACGCAAAAACCGTGTGACAGCCATTGTCTTCCTTTCCTCGGCAAAACCAACCATCACAGGACCATGACTTATCAATCTTGTGCAGATAAGACTGAAAATATCCATGTCCGCTCAAAAGTTGCGTTAGATAGAAGTCAGTCTCACCATGCCTTCGATTTAGCCTCGGTCTTATATCCGGGATGAGGCGCACAGTCCACCTTCCTTTCATGCAATCACCCAAGACTGGTGCCAATGTCTTCCTTTAATGTTGAAAACAAGTAGTTGTCGTAGGTATTGTTTCAGTGCAACAAAACGATTTGTGGTACACAAGAGACGCGTTTAAAGATCAGTGTTACCTTTCTACCATACCGTTGGATGATGGAAGGTACGCAGTTGTTGTGCGGATCCTTGTTCCACCCAGCAACTGCGATAGCGCTTCAAATAGCATCCATTCAAACTGGATTTCGCGATCAATTGTAACTCGTTTAGGTGCTCCAAATCTGCTCATCCAATGAGTGTATAGAGCTGTTGTGATAGTTTCGGTGGTCGTACCTTACGAAGGTGGACCAGATCCAACTATGTTGACGTTTATGTGATCGAAACGCTGATCCGGAACAGCAAATTGTAGGGAGGTATTCGATACGTGTCGATAGATTTTAGACCGTTGACAACTTGCACAACATTTAACAAAGTTGCCTACGTCCTTTGACATAGAAGAACAAACATACCTCTACTGGATGAGTTTGGTCATAGAACGTCTACCAGTGTGGGATAGTCCATGTACTAAGTTAAAAGTGGGTTGTCGTTGAGGGGTTGGTACGTATGGATGGATATCGCCCATAGAAGTATCGCAAAACAATATTTTACCATCTAATAGTGAAAGGCGCTGTAGTTTTAATGATATATCCGAGTTCAGTACTGTTTTTAACTCTTCGTGGTGAGTTTGCTCTACTGCTATAAAAGAAGCTTCCAGTGTGTCAGATAGTGGTATATTGTCTGTTAATGATGCACGTGAAAGAGCGTTAGCCGCTGGATTATCACTATCTATAAAAAAAAACTACATCAAAGGTAGTCCATATGGATATCAAATGAAAAGTATTGATGATAACTTTTCAAAACAGGTCTTAAACTGACATTTTCGGCTTCGAGGGGCGCACAGGGAGGCGAAATACACGAACAATGTGTTTGACGATTTTGGGATGAAAAAGTTGTGCGCGAAGATGGTTCCAAAGAACTACACCACACCACCCTCAGCGTGTCCCAGTATTTGGCCTCTAAAGGCATCGCCGTATTGCAACAGCCACCTTGTTTGCCCGATATGTCACCCTATGACTTGTTTTTGTTCCCTAGAACAAAATCGTTTGTCAACGGAACCTATTTTGAGTCGATTACGGAGATCTAGATGGCCGTGACGAGGGTTTTCGCGGACATCCCAGTCGAAGCGTATCAAAAATGTTACGAAGCATGGATAACGCGCTGAAACCATTGTGTATATGCTCAAGGGGACTACTTTGAAAGGGATGGCAGAGTTGTAGAATAATTTTTAATGTTTAGGTTTGTCTAGCCAACTTGTTTTGTTTATATTAGAAGGAATTTTCTTACGCTGTTTTGATGCTTGTTTTGTTCATCAAGAATTATGGTTAAGAAACATACAACCTCTGAACTATAAAATTGTAATATGTGAATGGAAATTCATTGAATGGTATTTAACTGAAATTATCGAGAAATAGTAAACTTACAAAGAATTATAATAGAACTAAAATTTTTACTATATTTTCTATTTTGTAACAATTTTTCTCTGATTTGCTAAAAAATTCTAGGTGAAGGGGGGAACAATTGATATCATCCACATAAATAGTTGCATTTTACTAGAATTACATATACATATATATATATATATATATATATATATATATATATATATATATATATATTATATATATATATATATTGTATATATAAATATATATATATATATATATATATATATATATATATATATATATATATATATATATATATACATATATATATATATATATATATATATATATATATATATATATATATATATATATATATATATATATATATATATATTGTATATATATATATATATATATATATATATATACATATATATATATATATATATATATATATATATATATATATATATATATATATATATATATATATATATATATATTGTATATATATACATATATATATATATATATATATATATATATATATATATATATATATATATATTATATATATATACATATATATATATACGAGGTGTGTTCAAAAAATATCGCGAATTTTGTTTTTTTTCAAAAATTATTTATTTATTCATGAATATCTATTTTGTCCCCTTCAAAGTAATCCCCATGAGATATTATACACTTGTGCCAACGGTTTTTCCAATCTTCGAAGCACTTCAAAAAATCATTTTTTTAAATCTTGTTCAGCTCCTCCTTCGATGCCGTCTTTATCTCGTCAAGCGTAGCGTAACGTCGTCCTTTCATGGGCCTCTTCAGTTTAAGAAACAAGAAAAAGTCACAGGGGGCCAGATCTGGGGAATACGGTGGCTGCGGCATCATTAGTGTGTTGTTTTTGCCCAAAAAGTCGCGCACAAGCAACGATGTGTGAGCACGGGCGTTATCGTGGTGCAAAAGCCAATTTTTGTTCTCCCACAAATCCGGCCGTTTCTCGCGGATTGCTTCGCGCAAATTGCGCATAACTTGCAGGTAATATTCCTTATTGACCGTTCTTCCCTGTGGCAAGAACTCATGATGCACCACGCCCCTGCAATCGAAGAAAACTGTCAGCAAAACTTTCACATTCGACCGAACTTGGCGCGCTTTTTCGGTCTTGGTTCATGCGGCAGCTTCCATTGAGATGATTGAGCTTTGGTTTCCACGTCATAACCATAAACCCACGATTCGTCACCAGTTATGACCCTCTGGAGCAAATTTGGTTCGTCGCGGACAGAGTTTAACATCTCATTAGCAATGTTCATGCGTTGCTGTTTTTGGTCGCAATTGAGCAATTTAGGTACGAATTTCGCGGCGACCCGTCTCATGCCCAAATCGTTGATAAAAATCGAATGGCACGAGCCAATCGATATGTTTAGGTTCTCAGCAACTTCTCTAACGGTGATTCGACGATTGGCCAATACCATTTTCTCCACTTCATTAATTTTTTCGTCTGTTGTTGAAGTGCTCGGGCGTCCGGCACGCTCTTCGTCGTTCACATCTTCTCGGCCTTCTAAAAACATTTTGTACCACCGATAAACGTTGCTTCGGTCCAAGGTAGCTTCTCCGTATGCCACAGTCAACATTCGGAATGCATCCGCGCACTTAATTTCGTTTTTCACACAAAATTTGATACACGTTCTTTGATCCATTTTTTTGAATAAGTAAAAATCGAAGACGATTGAAAACACGTGCAAGTAAAGCAGCTATCACCAATTAAGTGAACATTCAAAATGGCCGAGCTTGTCGGCATAAGTGACAGACATGAGTACCAACATAACGCCACAAAAAAATCGAAATGCGAATATACGTAACCCGCGAAAATTTAAAATCGTATATATATATATATATATATATATATATATATATATATATATATATATATATATATATATATAATATATTGGAATGCACCGAAATTCCTAAACATGGTGGAAGTCGCAATGTCCCTTTGAATCACATCAAATTTACAAGAATGGTGTATTGGTTGAATATTTGGGCGAAGTTTGTTAAGCAGCTAAATCAGAGGAGCGAAAAAAAATGGCGGCCATTTTTGACGAAAGTCCGTGATCTTTGTTCTGGTTAAAGCTCTGATTTATATGAAATTTAGTACTGAGGTTAATTGAGTTGCATAATGAAGCTGACAGTAAAAAATCGACATTCCAACTATCAGAAACAAAATTACGGTCGCTCAAACTTCGAAAACATGCAAAAAGTTCATTATTGAAGTTGTGATGAAACTTTTAAACGGATTCAGTGAGACTTGGCAATTCAGTGGGAACTGTATGCATGAGAAGATCAGATTTCAAATTTTAAAAAAGCAACTAGACTAAATTCTAAAGGTTTCTAGAAGTCGAAAGTCTTATTCGATTTTTATGAAACTTGATATTCAGATAGATATTGCTAAAGTTGAATGATGCCATAAATTTGATGATCATTTAAGAGCAAATTTTCAAAATGAGGGTTTAGGATGCAGGGTAATATTAGGAATACGCTAGTTAAACCTTTTTGTATTTTATTAGCAAGACGGTATAACATTTAATTCCAAACTTAACAAACCATTGGGATGAATGCATGTACGCGAGATGCCGAACGACGAGAGAGAGCTACACGCGTCCAGCAACAGATGACAATTAAAAGTGGTTCTTATTCCTGCGTGATGATGTCAGTGCCGTCTATGAGTCAAGTCATGTCGGATCATATTTGAACTTGTCTCGAATTAAGCACTACAATATTTCCCCTGAATAACTGCTAGCTGTAGAGGAGTAGTTACGTCCGAAAAGAGATTTTTATTTTCCT
The DNA here is from genome assembly GCA_963969285.1 of Odontomyia ornata. Classification (NCBI taxonomy): domain Eukaryota; kingdom Metazoa; phylum Arthropoda; class Insecta; order Diptera; family Stratiomyidae; genus Odontomyia; species Odontomyia ornata. The sequence continues at coordinate 279,711,700 of OZ017739.1, read as the reverse complement.
TTGTTTCGCACCGTATGTTTTCACTGGCCGTGGTGTTAATGAATGCTGTTCACTCTCCGGTAATGTGTCTTCCATTATGCCCTGGGTTGATGATAAACCCTGCTTTAAATCGTTTGGTTGATACTGTCATTTGCTTTTCCCTTAATTGAATCCTGTAGACAACGTCAGAAATTCTTTCAATGATTTTATACGGTCCCGTGCAAGGTGAAGCTAGTGGCCCCTTTACTGAGTTGTTTCATATGAAAACATGCGTGCATGTATAAAAATCTTCATACACAAATGCACTATGTCGACTGTGATGTGCAACTGTTGTAGCTTGTAATCGCTGCATATCTCGTTGAAACTTTTCAAGAAATATTTGCGGGTCGCTGGTTAATTCCTCATCGTAGAAAAATTCTCCTGGCAATCTAAATATAGTGCCGTATGTTATTTTAGGTGCCGAACAACCAATTTCTTCCCGAAATGTTAAAAACAAGTAGTTGCTGTTGGTAGTATTTCAGTCCAACGAAACGTTTCATGGCAGATAAGAGATGATTTTAAACACCAGTGCCACCTTTCTACCATACCGATGGATGATGGATGGGACACAGTTGTGTCTTCAAATAGCATCGATTCAAACTGCAATCCACGATCAGTTGTAACTCGTTTAGGTGCTCCAAATCTGCTTATCCAGTGAGTGTATAGAGCTGTTGTGATAGTTTCGGCGGTCGTATCTGCAACTTGGGCAGCCTTTGACCATCTGGTAAAGCGATCAATCATCGTTAACAAGTAGTTTTGTCCTCCAATTGTAGGGAGCTATTCGAGAAATTTTAGGCCGTTGACAATTTGCACAAGTTTTAACAAAGCTGCCTACGTCCTTTGACATAGAAGGCCAAACATAGCTCTACTGGATGAGTTTGGTCATATAACGCCTATTAAGGTGTGATAGTCCATGTACCAAGTTAAAAATGCGTTGTCGTTGAGATGTAGATCCGCGTGGATGGATATCGCCCATTGAAGTATTGCAAAATAATATTTTACCATCTGATAATGAAAGGCACTGTAATGGAAGAGCGTTAGCCACTGGATTATCATTATCTTTGAGATGCATGACATTTATAGAAACTTATGCTGTAAATTTTAACTACCTAAATTGTCGAGGTGTGGTTCTATCCGAGTGGTTTTTGGTCTGCACAGATTAAGAGTTCTCACACTTCTACCATGTACCTGAAATGCTTTACTGCTTCATATATGGACAGAAGTTGCCAATAATACGCGTTGGCTTTCGTTTGCGCTGTGGACAATTTTTTGGACAGAACTCTAAGAGGTTTCCAAATGTTTTTCTCATATTGACTAAGGGCTGCTCCTATTGCTGTGTCCGAGGCGTCGGTTGTTGTTATGCACTATTCTTGGGATGTGATAGTAGTGGTGCTGTTGTTAGTAACTCTTTGCCTTTTTCAAAAGCGTTCAGAGTTACTTGGTTCCACAAAATGACTCGTTTGTCATTTTTTGGCTATCTGTCAGATATGCGTTAAGTGGGGCTAAAACGCATACCGAATTTTCAAAAAACGTCGATAGAACTTCAAAATTCCTTAGTAACTTCGTTGTTCCAAAATATTCGATAGACGTAGAAAGGTAATACTAGCTTCACACTTGTTGTTAATTGATCAAATTCCATCACTAGATATAAGAAAACCAAGATATTCGACTTTATCCACTCCCAGTATACATTTTGATGGGGTTATTTTAATGGCGTATCTGCTTAATCGATCAAAATCTGAACGCAAATGATCTGGTTGTTCCTCCATGGCATGTCGTCTGAATATGCATATAAAAAATGAAATCCACGCAAAACGCTATTTAAAAATCTGTGAAAAGTTTTCGCAGTATTTCACAGAGCAAAGAGCATGACGAGTAACTCAAATAACTTAAAAGGTGTTGTGACCGCTGTCTTTTCAATATCATCGTCTTTTATTGGTATGTGACAGTAGCAATTGTGATGTCTAATTTTGTGAAAACTGTTTTTCCGCTGAGTCTATATGTAAAATCCTGCAATTGTGCAACAGGGTATGGGTCAGGAAAAGTCATCACATTAAGACGTCAATAGTCACCACAAGATCTGATTTCTCCAGACTTCTTGGGTACGACATGAAGTGGATTCGCCCAGGCACCTTTTGATGGCCTGCATATTCCTTTTTGAATCATGTAATCACATTCAGCTTTCACAACGCTATATCTCTGAGATGGTAGTCGGCGTGGTTTTTCCACCACTGAAGATCCTTTGATTATAATATGGTGCATAATATTATATGATGCGGGTTGCTTGTAGTTTGACGGTGATATGAGTCCCAGATATATCAACAGGTTTGCGATCACGTTTGTGTTTTCAATTGCAGAAATTTTGGTTGCATTTATTTTAGTAGCTGTCATGATTGAATAAAGATTTGTATCTCCATCGATAAGGCGTTTTTGTTTGATGTCTACGAACAAATGATATCTCTTTGAAAAATCTGCACCTAAAATCGGTTGTGACACATTTGCGACGCGGGAATACTATTGAAATCCCAGCAGAGGCGGATGTCTAAATTGAACAATTTTTCCCCGAATGTGTCTATTGTGGCGTCGTGCGAGGTATATAACTTTATCTCTGATTCTTATTTGGTTTTTATATTAAATTTTGCTGGCATCACAGAAATATTCGCGCCTGTGTCCATCAGAAATAAGGTACCGGCTTGGCGGTCGCGAATAACTAAACAGTGCTATTCCATATTGCCATCACACATTGCACCGACATGAGATGACTGTTTTAGTTTTTCGAATTTTTGTCATAATTACATCTAGTTTTGCACTTCTTTGCATTTTTTCCGAACTGTTGATGATAAAAGCAGAGTCCCGTCAAAACATGTGAACGTGAGGGCAATCGCAAGCGATAGCGAGATAAACTTTTAAATTGTTTGAACTTTGATTCCACGTTGCTAATCCATTCTGCTAACGCGGCTATTGTCTCAATATCCCTCGAAGCTTGACATTTTGTTTACGAAATGGAAAGCCATGGATTATATTCCGATATAATTTGATTCAACACTTCTGTTAGAGCTTCAGCCTCTACATGAGCTGAAACTATAAAAATCGCATGCACTCATCCGGGTGATTGACGAAGCCACAAAGATCGCACTGCTTCATCCGATAATGGATCAGCTGCTATCGATCTCATTTCGTGGTATAAATGTGATGCCTTTTTGTTACACAGTTTCATCTCAGTCAATACTTTTGTGAGGCGGGTTTCAAGGGTGTCACCGAAACGAGCGACTAGTCGTAGTTTCAGCTCTTGCTGGTGGTCGTTACACTATATCGGAAACTTGCTCCAAAATGACAAAACCCATGGATCTGACTATCACATCAAATTTTGTACCATCTGTAAATATACGATTAGCAATGAATTGGGCCTCTACTTAAGCAAACCATAATGTGTATTTGCGTTACCAAAATGGTGGCAGTTTCAAATTTGAGGCTGAATCTGATTGGCCATGCCACAGTTTACGCCAGGGTGGAAGAACTACGTTACAATGTTGGCCACTGAGGGGTTTCAGGTACATTAGTAACTTGTTTGTCCATCATTTTGGGGCTCACTTAACAGTACGAAAAGATTGTACGCGTTGGAGTCAACTGTCTTTGCTTGTAAAATTACTAGGTCTCCAATATAGAGATTAGGATGTAGGGCAATATCAAGAATACGCAAATTAAACCTATTCGTATTTTATCAACAAGAAGCTACAACATTTAATTCCAAATTTAAGAAACTATTGGGATGGATTCATCTGCGCGTAATGCTGAACGACAACAGTGAGCTAAACGCATCCAGAAACAGATGACAAGTAAAAGTAATTTTTACTCCTGCGTGATTATGTTAGTGCCATCTAAGGGGCGAGTCATGTCTGATTATATTTGAACTCATTTTGAACTAACCACTACATCGTTCAAATTCTTATAGACTTCTACTGGCAAAGTCGCTCAACAGATTTTAATGAAACTTAAAATCGTAGGCTAGTAAAGCAAGTTCATAGATTCTGCAAAAAGTTATAAACATCGGATGAAGCATGAAAAAGATAAAATTTAGAACTTGAGCTGCCATTTTCAATAAAAATTCAATTTTTTTTCTGTCCAGAGCGTAACTCGACATTGAATGAAATTCGATAAACTAGTTGGTGATACTCTAAAAGGAATATCTTTTGAAATAATCCAACTCTAAACGCTTAAGTTCAAAATGGGACCCTCCAAAGTACAGGAAGCAAACAAACCTCGTTGAATATATAGTCATGGAAATGTTTTGAAACATTAGAAGCATTAATACAACAGAATTTTTTCCTTCAACAACAAAGTGTTGGTCAATCAATCTATTGAAACTATTAGTGCCTACGAGAAATTTTTACTTCCGGCAGATGGTGCCAATGGAGATTTATTCTATACATCAAATCACTAGTTGTCGCGTAGATAATAGCGTGCACCTCATAATAGTGCCAAGAAATTCATTTGAATATTTTAAAGCATAAGTTAAGGACACAATTGCCAAAACATCCTTAAAATTAACAAAATAAGCACTACTTTCAGAGAATTATTTACGTTGGGAATTGAGCATTGCTAAGAAAGTGGAATGTCATTTCCTTAATAGTTCAAGATATTTCAATAAAATGGGTCGATAGAAAAGCCCAGCAGCGCGGGACATTGGTATCATTAGCAAATAATTCATCATGTCTGCCATACACTTTGTCACTACTCTTGTCGGAAATCAAATAATCAAACAGCTACGGCTCTATTCTATTGCTTCTCTGCAAGAAATGTCTCGCTAAATTGCGCTTATCAGCGTCGTCTCCATAATTGTCCTAGCTCAAATGCACAGTATCATAGTCGATGCCATAGTGAACATTTTAATTAAGCTGACTAAGCTTCATGGAGCTATTGGACGTCCGCAGCCTTCAGCCTAAGACAAAGATCCTGGTTGAGATACATTTTGTTGCTGGCAATGCTTAAAGTGTCATTGTTCAGCGAAGCGTCAAAGTTTCACTAGACAAAAGGGTTATTTTCACAATGCAAGAAGTCTACAAGAAGAATTCCAGAGTCACATCCAATTGTTTCGTTAATTGCATTAAAAGCTGACACAGATAAGTTTGCCGATTCTAAACCATTTAGCAATCTCCTAAAGCAATTAGGGTATATTGCGCGCGAAATGATAATAGTTAAGAGCGAAGGAATTCATCTTAGAAATTTAATAGTACACCAATGAGTTGATTCGTTATTGGAACTTATTTGGTTTATTGACAAATTATTCTTTAAATAAAATGCGAGAAATCGTATATCCTGTTAAATAATTTGATTTGATAGTGCAGTTTTTATTTTAAAAAAAAATCATAAACCGCAAAAAAACCAATGTTTTAACATTTTCTTTTTTCAATCCATTCATATCTAGTAAGTGACATGGACTATTACGATTGAATTTGCAAATTTATAAAATCTTAATCTAAAATGAACCAAATATAATTTTAGTTGCCGTCCTACCTAATAGCTGTTAATTAATTTCTAGGTCACGCAAGCCTGACAAAACTTTAGTTTTAATTACATTGTTTTAAAATAGGCAGTCATCACAGTGTGATATTCTCCTCATTCAAATAAGTAGGAGCTTTCAAAGGCGAAATAAGTAGGAGGTTTCAAAGGCGGTACTTTCTCAAACTGCAAATCAAATCACACAGTACATCAGCGATTGCCAGCGATCCCCTATAACTAATCTGATATGGCAATGTGCTGGCCCGATCTGAAAAATCCCCGTTGGCAGCACCAGCTGGAACGGTAAATTTCTCGTATGTCGTGTAAGGATTCGAAAAAGAATTTAGCTACTACTAGGCTTCTTACTACAATTTTTGTAGTACCACATGGGTTCTTATTAACTTAAAAAGAATCTGCCGACGTTCGTATTTAGAGACTCTTTAAAGGGGCGCAAATATTTTCCTAATTAAATTGAGTTGCACATTTATGGATCACAGATTGAAAATTGTTGTGTGATCAATTGTTGTAAACATATATATACAGGTTTCACCCTTCTCACATTTGTTGTTTACACATTTCACAGTGGTTACCACGTGATAACTTGTCGGCTTAAATAGCTCAAATAGTTAATTTCAAAAGATTCCCATAAAAGTTTATTCAGCACTTGCGTTGCCATTAATATATATTTTCAATTCTTTTCTGGACCATCAGAGACCGTCATTTTGAATTTCTATTAAAATCGGCTGCTAAAAATATTAAGTCGTAAATTTTCGACTTTCTTACTTGTCATCCGATTTGTATAATTAAATTAAATTAACTTGCTTAATAACTTATAATTTCAATTTTCATCGGAAACTGTTGAGAAACTTGGATGCTTGAGGGCTACAGAAAATCTTTATGTCACCCTCTGTATGGGGAGACCCCCCTTAAACACCTTAAAATACTTTTGTTGCGGGTGGACTGTATTTATATTACACGAACTCAAAGCTGTATTTGTATTTAGCTCACAATATCTATTTCACTTTTACTACTTCATACAAATATCTATAACAACTTTACTTTATTAACAAGATCAAAACACGTAATTGGTATATTAACATATGAGAAGCCAAAAGAACGGCACTGATATTATTTGAAATCTTTTGACTAAGAACTAACGATTCCTTCGGCGCCGGGCAGGCTCGTTGTCCTTAACAACTTTCTTGCACCGCAAATTTTAAGAGGCGCCACTTTCAACCTACGTAAAACATCCCCTCATTCTAGCTTATGTGGTTTGCGAGAAAACTTGTTGTGGTACACGAACAAGCGGTCTGCTAATAAATACAGGGTTTTCCAGTTTTCCAATGATAGGTGTTATTTTGATATTAAAAGAAAAATGCTATTTTTTATACAAATGATCAAATGTTTATTTCCTTATAAAGAAAAAGGTATGTTGTTAATAGTGAAAAATAACATTAGGCAACTGACTACCACGACCGCGCTTACAGGGCCATATCCTTTTCATGAAATTTTCCATTACCAAATCGCAATGTGGCTGCCCTATGTCCTCAATAGCCTCACGAATTCCATCTTTGAGGTCTTGAATCAACGCTGGGCTATTGGCGTATACCTTTTCTTTCACGTGGCTCCAAAGGAAAAAGTCGCAAGGCGTTAAATCACAAGATCTCAGTGGCCAATTGTGATCACCTCTTCGAGAGATAACACGGTCCATAAACTTTTCCCGTAAAAGATCAATGGTTTCGTTGCTTGTGTGGCACGTAGCGATGGCTTGTTGAAAGTAATCGTTGCCCAGATCAATACTATCCGATTCTGGCCATAAAAAATCATTAATCATCTCTCGACAGTGCAATACATTCACCGTAACTGTTGCTCCAGCCTCATTTTCGATAAAGTAAGGTCCAACGACTACGCCGAACCATAAAGCGCACCAAACAGTCACACGTTGAGGATAGAGAAGCGTTTCAACAATAACTCTTGGGTTTTACGAGCCCCAGATTTGACAATTTTGCTTGTTGACGAAGCCACCGTGGTGGGAATGGGCCTCATCACTCAAGATGATTTTTCGATGGAATTCCGGTCATTTTCATACATTTCAAGGACCCAATCAGCAAAGACACGACGTTGTTGATGATCGACTGGCTTGAGTTCTTGCGTAAACTGAACTTCATAAGTCTTAAGATTCAAATCTTTATGCAAAATACGGTGTAATGACGTTTGTGGAATGGCTAATTCCAAAGAACGACGAAGAATGAACAATCCTGAGGTTTTTTCAACACTTCCAGCTACAGCAGCAATATTCTCGGCTATTCTTGAGTAGCGTGCTCGGGTTTTATTCTTCACATCACTAAGTTGTCCCAATGGCTCGAATTTTTTCACCGATTTCTGTATTGCGGTCCGACAAGGTGCTTCACGACGCCCCAAAAATGTTCGAGTTATACGAACCGTCTCTGCCAAATTTGCGCCATTTTTATAGTGAATTTTAATCATTTCAATACGTTGTTGAAGCGTGCATTGTTCCAATTTTATTAATGGTGTAGTTTTAACTTATCTAATATTAAAAAATGACAGCTTCAAAAGCGGCATCTACCAAAACAGTGGGCTATTCAAAATAACACCTCAAATTGGAAAACCCTTTACTTCCAAGTTGTTATTTAAAACGTTTCCATGAAAAATATTCATTATTTCAGTTGCTACTAAAATAGCGAATTGCGATGGCCTTCTGACCTTTAGAGGCCGCCATTTTGAATGCATGTGTTCTATTTTGGATTATTTTAAATCTTTATGTGCTAGGACCTCATCAATCAATGCGCCAAAACTCGTTCAAATCGTAGTTTCACTCTAGACAAAGCAAAATTATTAAATTTTTTGTGAAAATGGCAGCTAAAAATATTATGTTTTAAATTTCCGACTTTATTTATCTTTCATTATATTTTAATAGCTGCACATAGCAAGAACTTGAATACAGAGATTCGTAATCACAAATTTCATCAAAATCCGTTGGAAAGTGTGACCGCTAGAGCGCCACAAAAACCTGAAAAAAACATAATAAAACCACCGCCATTTTGAAATTTGAGCATGCATGATCATCAAAATGTCAAAGTCTCTAGATCTAAGCCATTTCTATCTTATAATCAAGTTTCAGAGACATCGAATCAAAATTGCGATTTTTGGAAGCCTTTGTAGTTTTGTGCTTCAATTGGTCGTCATTAAGTTTTTGCGACCTGACCTCCAATTTTTATACATAATTCTTTAGATTCTTATAGTTGTCATCAAACTACCGAGTTTCATGAACATCTGTTAAAAGCTTTGGTCACAACTACAACAACAAAATTTTGTACGTTTTTCGAACCTTTGTATCAAATTTCATCCAAATCGGTGCTATACTTTGATCAGAACAGGAATCACGATTCTTCGTTTAAAATGGCCGCTATTTCGTTTTCGCCTTGCTGATATAGCTGGCTCACGAACTTAACCGAGATATGTGCGCAATACACCTTTCCTGAAAATTTGATGAAAATCGGGCCAAAATTGCAACCTCTAGCGTGGTCACAAATTTCGTTATATCCCATATATATATATATATATATATATATATATATATATATATATATATATATATATATATATATATATATATATATATATAGATATATATATATATATATATATATACAGAGGTGGCCAAAAGTGATCGGACAATACAAGAAACAAGCAATAAAATCCTTTTACGAGCATAAGCTTTGAAATGAAATAAAAATTTTTCCCTTATATAAAAGTTACTTGTATTCTCAATTAAATGCACAAAAAATAAAACAGAAATAAAAAGATTTTCACAAAAAAATTAACAACTAATTCAAATTCACATTGCATCAAGTGGACAAAAGTAATCGGACGTTCAATTGTAATACTTTTCTTACTGATGATTACATTAGAACATAGGCTTTTAATATCTAGTTGCGTATCCTTTTTGTTTTATAACTTCTGTTAACCTATTGGGCATAGACTGTACCAACTTACGGGTAACGTCCGGAGTAATGTTGTCCCATTCTTCTAATAACACCGTCTTCAGTTGACTTTTATTAGTAATGTCATGGTTCCTTATTTTTTTATCCAGATGATCCCAAAGATGTTCGATGATATTTAGGTCTGGGGATTGCGGTGGTGTTTTTAATTGACCAGGAGTGTTGAAAAGGAGCCACATACGACCATCATGAGCTGTATGCTTTGGGTCATTATCTTGCTGGAACAAATAATGACCATCAAGACCCAATTTTTGTGCACTTTTTTTCAAATTTTCTTTCAAAATCGACAAGTAACCTAGTTTGTCCATAGGTTCGTCAATGAAAACAAGTTCTCCTACACCGTTGGCAGCCATGCAACCCCAGACCATTACACAGCCACCTCCGTGTTTTACTGTATGTTGAATGTTTTTGGGATGAAGCTCACTATTTTGAGTTCTCCACACCAACAACCTGCCGTCGGAGTGGTAGATATTAAACTTACTCTCATCAGAGAATATTATACGAGTCCAAAAGTCGAGCGGCTTGCTTTTAAATTCTTTTGCAAAGCATAATCTTTTCTTCTTATTAACTTTGCTAATTAGTGGTTTCTTTCGAGGTACTCTCGCTTGATAACCAGCATGGCTGAGAGCTCTACGAATAGTCCGGGCACTAACATTGGTACCATTTACATCTGCTAATTGATCCCTAATACTTCTGGACGTTGTAGTCGGATTCTTTTTAACAATTCTTAAGATTTTTCGTGCGTCTGTCTCTGTTAGTTTACATGGTCGACCACTCCTAATTTCGTTTTCCACCTGATTATTTTTCCTGAACCGTTTCACGATATCGAAAACTGTCGAACGACTTCTTCCAATTATTTTTGATATTTCAGAAAAGGATTTATTCTCTTTATACAACTTTATTATAACTTTTCTTTCATGTATACCGGTTTCTTTGCGATTCTTAGCCATGTTTAACTTTCTTCACTTAAAACTGACAAGTAAATGACTGATATCAGAAAAACACATATCAACATATAATTAGGGGAGTTCCCCTTTAAACTCGGAAATGAAAAGAAAAGAATTGCTCCAAACTTCAATGACTAATTTCACACTTTTCAAAATGTCCGATTACTTTTGTCCACTTGATGCAATGTGAATTTGAATTAGTTGTTAATTTTCTTGTGAAAATCTTTTTATTTCTGTTTTATTTTTTTGTGCAATTAATTGAGAATACAAGTAACTTTTATATAAGGGAAAAATTTTTATTTCATTTCAAAGCTTATGCTCGTAAAAGTATTTTATTGCTTGTTTCTTGTATTGTCCGATCACTTTTGGCCACGTCTGTATATATATATATATATATATATATATATATATATATATATATATATATATATATATATATATAGGTAAATTTCTCGAGAGAAAAGGATATAAGCTATTTAAGCAATGGAAAATTGTTTAGGGTGCCACATAGGACATTAATAGCCTCTAACAATTGACATGGTATTAGTATTTATATCCTTTGTAAATTTCAACAAGTTGGGTAAACAGGCCTACGCTCATGTCAGAAGGGTTTTGTATTCAATTTACAAAATGCAGTCACCAGATCGAATCAAATCAAGAAACATGTCAAAGACGATTTTATTGGAGAAAATATGAAATACGTAGATCATACTATTCTCAACAAAGTTGAACGAATTTCGACTCCTGAGTTTTTTGTTATTGTTATATTCATAAATATCTCCCTTGATAATTATTTCAGATATCCATTCGCGAGGGAGGAAACACATTTTACATGTATTTCCCCCCTGTGCCCCCACTGAAGCAAAAACTGACAGTTAAAGAACTGTTTTGAAAAGCTCCCATGAGAACTTTCATTTCATACTCACCTGTACTGTTATCATCGATTAATGGCCGATTTTTTCGAATCCTAGAATGGTTAGAAAACCCTTTTGGGAGGAGCTCTCTCCCACCTCCTTGACTTGTTTCACTTATGAGCATTAATTGTAGGTACTCATCTTCAGTCATTCATTAAATTGAATCAAGTGTTCAAAGCATGCATCTTAAACGTTGAAGTTGGGAAAAAATAACTCAAAACTATTCAATCTTCGCATTTAAAACAGCCACTATTTTGTTTTACGATTACTGATACCACTAACTGAACCGATTCTCAAAGATATACATTACATGTATCATTCCTAAAATTTTCATGCAAATCCTAGCAAAACTGTAGTGTCTGAGTCGGTAAAAAGCGCATGTTGTTCCGTAGCCATATGTTGCCATAGTAATAAATGCAGCGCATATTGTTCCATAGTAATACAGGAAAATTCAAACCGCTATAACTTCGCTAATTATGATTCAATCTTTATGAAACTTTCAGGATAGATCAATCTTATAAATAGACATATACGTATCGAATTTCATTGAATTTAAGGGTACCGTTAAGATTTTATTCAAGAAAACATAAAATCGATAAATCATACTATTACTAACAAAGTTGAGTGAATAGCGACTTCTGACGTATTTGTTGTTATTGTACTCACCAAGGCCTACATTCCTGATCTTTTTCAGATTTTTTGGATCACAGGTGTCCAATCGCGAGGGGGGGGACACAAATTTTTCGTGTATTTCCCCTCCCTGTGCGCCCCTCGAATCAAGTTTTGCCAAACAAAGACCTGTTTTGAAAAGCTCTTATTAAGACCTTTCATTTGATACCCATATTGGCTGCCTTTGATGAAATTTTTTTTTCGGGGGGTCACTCTCCTATATGGGGAGACCCCCCTTAAATATCTTATTAAATTTTTTTGTAGTTGAACTTTGAAGAGATCACCATTTTACACCTACACACAACATTTGATGTTTCTAGCTTAAGTAGTTTCCGAGAAAAACTGCTGTGACACACGGACGGACGGACGGACGGACAGACGGACAGACTGGTCGCGAAACTAGTAGGGTTTTGTAAAATTATTTTAAAAAACCCTCAAAATGGAAACATATTAGAAACCTACTCGTATTAGGACTAAATTCCACTTTAAGTACTTCTAGAGGTGTTTTTATGGTTTTATAAACAAAATTTTACAATACCCTATTAATATCGGTACCAGAAATCTTTAGTTAATGATAGCTCTGTCGTCAAAAAATATCGAAGGATTTGAACCCTTAAAAATATTCTTTACCAAAGATAGTCCTACCGTATCAAAGAAAAAGTCTTGTGTATCCGTTATTAAAGTTATAATATCAGTGACATAAGATGGGCAGGAAAAGCAGAAGAACACGAAACAAGTTGGGTAGACAGACCTATGCTCATGTCAGAAGGGTTTTGTACTCAACTTACAAAATGCAGTAACCAGCATCGAATAAAATCAAGAAACATGTCAAAGACGATTTTATTGGAGAAAATGTGAAATTCGAGGATCATACTATTATTAACAAAGTTGAACGAATTTTGACTTCTGAGGTATTTGTTTTAGTTATACCCATAGATATCTCCCTTGATAATTTTTCCAGATTTTTTAGAAACACATTTTTCATGTTTTTACACCCCCCCCATTGGCCCCACTGAAGCAAAAACTGTCCGTTTAAGAACTGTTTTGAAAAGCTCTCATAGAGAACTTTCAGTTGATATTCATATCGGCTACCTTTCATGAAATTTTTTTCAGGGCCCACTCCTCTGTACTGTAATCATCGATTCATGGCCTATTTTTTCGAATCCTAGAATGGTTACAAAGCCCTTTTGCTAGGAGCTCTCTCCTGCCTCTTCGACTTGTTTCAATTGTATGTACTCATCTTCATGATACCTATCACTCCTGAAATTTTTATGCAAATTATAGCAAAGCTGTAGTGTCTAAGTCGGTAAAAAGCGCATATTGCTCCATAGCCATATGTTTCCATAGTAATACAGGGCATATTGTTCCATAGTAATACGGGAAAATTCAAATCGCTATAACTTCGTTAAATACTATTGGATCTTTATGAAACTTTCACAAAAGATTTATCTTTTAGAAAGTAATCTGTTTGTCAAATTTCATTGAATTTTACGGTACCGTTTAGATTTTATTCAAGAAAACATAAAATCGATAAATCATGCTATTACTAACAAAGTTGAGCGAATTTCGACTTCTCATGTATTTGTTGTTGTTGTACTCATTAAGGCCTACATCCATGATTTTTTCAGAATTTTCGGATGGAAGGTTTCCAATCGCGAGGGGGGGGTACGCGAAAAGTTCGTACATTTCCCCTTCCCCTGCCCCCCTCGGTACTCATAAGGCAATTTTAAGACTTGTTTTGAAAAGATCTCATTGAGACCTTTCCAATGACACCCTACTCGACTACCAATGGTGAAAGTTTTTTTTGAGGGGTCACCTCCCTATATGGGGAAAAATGTTTCCACCCTTGAACTTCCAAGAGGTCACCACTTCTGACCTTTCCACAAAGTTTCATGGCTGTAGCCCTTATAGTTTCGGAGAAAAAGTGCTGTGACATACAGACGGACGGACGGACGGACAGACGGAGACAGGTCGTGATTGCAATAGGGTTTTGTATTTTAGTACAAAACCCTAAAAATGATGTTCCTCCCCTGGCAATTGGACGCCTGAGGACCGAAAAATCATGGGGGCAGTTTTCTGTGAGTACAACAATGGCAAATATCTGAAAATTTGAAATTCGCCATGATTTATCAATTTTACATTTTTTTCTATAAAATCGTGAGGATATCTTGAACCCAATGAAATTTTACATCCACATAGCTACTTACAAGGCTAATTAATGACGAAAATTTCAAAATAATAATATGGCAATAATTCAAACAACAATACGTAGCTATCGAGCAATATGCGCTTCCAGTCGGCTCAGGCATTAAGGGCTTGTTAGAATTTACATGCAAATTTCAGAAAGGATGTCTGTCATGCACATCTTTGAGAATCCTTTCGGCGAGTAATATAAGCGATCGCAAAACAAAATGGCGGCCGTTTTAAATGCGAATATTGAGTAAATTTAAGCTGCTTTTCCCAAACTTTAGCATTCGAAGTACAGGTTAGATTTTCTTCTTCTTCTTCTTAGCACTACAGCCCCTTTCGGACCAAAAATTTCATACAGCTCATGGTTGTATCGAATTCGCCATTGGTCCCCGTCTAGCTTCGCTCTGATTATTCGCCTCAGGACCCGTTTCTCAAAGGCGTTCAATATATTTGCGGATGCTTGGGTTAGGGTCCATGTTTCACATCCATAGCATAACACAGGTCTTATCACAGACTTGTATACTTGGGAATTTTTTTTCTTGTATATGCAGCTGGTCTTCAAGATCGTCAAAACTGAATGAAATATTTTATTTGCGAGCTTTATTTTTCGGCATATTTCGTCTCTTTTATTGCCCGTTTTCGTTATTTTGGCGCCAAAATACACAAATTTGCCCAAATTTTTGATATTGTATTCGCAAAGTGTGATATTTTGTGTATTTGAGGTATTTTTGCTCAACTGCGTCATGAGCTTTGTTTTATTTTCATTGATTTGCCACCGTACTAGTTTTGCTTCATGGTCGAGTTTCAGGAAAATTTCTTTGGTAGTTGTTAATGACCGTGACAAAATGCTGATGTCGTCCGCATAGGTTACTACTTGGCGCGACTTGGTATAGTAATGTACCTCGTGTATCGACAGGTAGCTTCCTTATGACGTACCCCAGAGCAAAATTGATTAGCAAAGGGGCCAGCCCATCTCCCTGCTTTAGTCCGATATTTGTGTCAAAGGCATCGGTGAGTTGGTTATTGATGCGGACTTAGGAGGTTGTCGACGTCATTGTAATTTTGGTAAGGTGACTAGTTTGGCTGGGATGCCAAAGCAAAGCATTATTTGGTACAGTACGTTACGATCAATACTGCTGGAAGTCAACCAAAATTGGTGTACGTCTATATTGAACTCCTAGCATTTTTCAAGTACCTGCTTGACTGTAAACAGTTGGTCTATTGTTGTTTTTCGTGGATAGGGAATATAATTGATTGGCTCAACACCTTCGGCATATGTTCTTGTTGCCAAATGTACTGGATACTTTGTGAATAGCTTTATGAACACTATTGCCACCATGTTTGATGAGCCGCACTGGAATCTCATCGATGCCCAGCGCTTTATTATTCTTTTGGGCTTTCAAGATGGAACAAACTTCATCAAGAGTTTGTAGAGCCAATGGCAGCTCTCCGCAGACATCTATAGGATCGAATGTTCTCGAGCTGTGCGAAGAATTAAGGAGGTTCTTGCAATATGATGACCATCTTTCCTCAATCTTGGTTTCATCAGCGATGATATTACTGATGTCATCACGACAGAGTGGGGTTTTGGGCTGATAACCACGTTATAGGCTTTCACTAGGTTTTATTCTTGACTTATGTTGTTGCTCGCTAAACTTACATCGTCCTGGTTTATCTACCTACATATTCTTTGTACACCTGATTCTTTTTATGTAACTCACTCTGGCACTCATCATCAAACCAATCATTTCTCTTGTGCCAAACCAATCATTTCTCTTCTGCCACGGTCCTAATAGCCGCTTTCACTTCCATCCAGAGTTCGTTGCTCGTCTTTAAAGATGCGTCTGATAAGACGGGTACCAGCTGGCTGTCGAGGATCTCCGTGAAATTTTTGGCCACAGCTGCCGTTTGGAGCCTTTCGATGTCAAATTTTTATGGCGGGCTGGTCTTCAAAGAATATGCCTTTGACATACAATATCGATTGGTTAATTTTATCAAGTAATGATCTGAGTTGCAATTGGCTCCTCGGTGTGTACGAAGGTCAAGTATGCTCGAGGCCAAACTTTGTTGGATCAGAACGTGACTGGTCTGGTTTTTTGTGTTGCCACCTGGTGAAATACAGGTCATTTTATGAATGCGTCGATTTGGGAAGCAAGTTGAACGTATGACTAGATTCCTGCCACATGCAAAGTCTGTCAGGCGCTGGCTGTTGTCATTTGGTTCATCGTGGAGGCTATATCCTCCAGTTGTTCCCCGATGAAATAGCTCATTGCCAACCTTAGCATTGAAATGACCCAGAATTATTTTTGTGTCGTTTGTGGCAAATGAGCCGACCAGTCTTTCCAGGTGATTGCAGAACGTTTTCTTCGTTTCTTCATCCTTTTCTTCGGTCGGGGCGTGAACATTTATCAGCCAGATTTTGATTTTTAAAATCAATAACGTGGGATTTATACTCCCTATCCACAATGAAGACCACTCCGAATTCTCGTTTTCCAGTACGCTTGCCACTTTTGAATATTGTGTGCGATTTTGTGTCTTGAATATCGTTTCCAGTCCAATTCGTTTCCTAAACTGCCAGTATTTTTAATTGATATTAAATGGGCTGGTGTAAAAGGTCCTTAACAGCACCAGGGTAATTGAGTGATCTGACGTTCCAGGATCTAATGCCATTGTCCTTATTTCTCATGCGAGGTTGTTGTTTCGAGTCCAATCCATTCCAAGGCCTATCTACAGGTTTCAAAACATTTAAAGGTTTTCCAGGGACGGGAAGTTAGCCCGTCGCCCTGCCTCCGTTTCGGCGGCATGGTTTTTACGTCGATTCCGTTATTAGGCCCAGAGGATTCGTGTTCACCCTCTTGCGTCCTTACAAGGGAGGTGTTAGTAGGATTTAGTAGCAGCGCTGAAGATGTATATCCAGTTATTAGCATTTCTCGACATTTAATGTTACATTATTGGGGAACTAGTAAACCCAATGTGCGTCCCGAGAGCATTTGCTACCATTTATTCGGGGGGTTTGGGATGAGGAATCATGGAAGCTATGGGTTGGGGAAACAAGGGGTGGAGTTGGTTAGATGTTGCGTGTATGGTATGATCAGTTGTGGTTGGTTATCTCGATGTTTTGTTGTTTAATCATATCTCTTCCCATGTCAGGGTTATGTTTATTCGGGTGTATTTCATTCAAATAGGTAAGTAGTCCATTTTGTTTATTTTTTGACTCAATAATGATGAAACAGTAATTCACATCGTGTGGAAAATATTGCATTGAATCTTTTGACAATTTCCGGTATAAAGACTTCTTCCAAAGATTATATGATTATTTCTAACATTATTAAGGACATTGGATATCCCAGAACAAAATCGTCCTTGGCAATGTTTGTGTTGTTATTGAACTTAAAATAATTCTGCTTGATTGTGGTCTGTTTAAGTTTGAGTAATAGCTCTGTAAATCGTCAGCTGCTATTGAATAGAAGTTTTTCTTTTAAATATGGTCAGCATTTCATCTTCGGGTACAGATGCATTGAGGTTGATAATGTCTAGTAATAAAAGTCGACAAGCGTCAGTCAACGTTACAGAGGTGATCGAATTTGTTAGGGTGCGGCTGTTTTAAATGCGTATTTATCGTCAAGTAGCAAGCCATTACCCAGTATTGTTGTCAACTACCTTGCTAACTGGTATGCTATCTGACCGGCAATAAACGATAGGCTGGATAGGAATATTAAGTTTGTGAAGCTTAGATTGTGCTTCAAGGGGCGGTGTGAATCGTTTTGGGATTTATTCAGGCGTACTTTATATTAGAAGGCATGACTAGTGGAGATTATATAAGAGCAATCCGCAAATCTGCATGGTCTACCTGAGCTAATTTAGTACTCACCTGCTTAACACATCCTACGACTATATAATATCATTCTTCTTCTTCTTCTTAACACTACAGCTCCTTCCGGGCGTTCGCTTCCTGCAAACAGCGCCTCAAACTGTCTCGGTCCGTTGACCGCGTCTTCCAATTCCGAAATCCGAGCAGCGATGAACTGTCTTCGTCGGCCGAGTCAGACCAGCGTTTCCTCGGTTTCCCCACTGGCCTCCGGCCTTCAGTTCTTTCAATGAATACCTTCCTGGGTATCCGTTGTTCATGCATACAATTCATGTGTCCAGCCCATTGCAGTTTCCGCAATCGTACAATCCTTGAGACCTCCGGTTCGTCAAAAATTTCATACAGCTCATGGCTGTATCGAATTCGCCATTGGTCCCCATCTAGCTTCGCTCCGATTATTCGCCTCAGGATCCGTCGCTCAAAGGCGTTTAATATATTTGCGGGTGCTTGGGTGAGGGTCCAATATAATATCACTACCTTCCACACAAATTGTTGACACTGAATATGGCTCAATGGAATCAAAACGCGTCTGCTCACACAACAAAGCAACAAATTGATTACAACACCGCCAGCTAGGCAAAGATGTTGCGATCGTTCCACAACCTTACCTTAAAACTTCATCGAACCATAGCAAACATATGGTTTTACAAACAGTTTTTAAATATAGCTTTGTGCCAGCATTTGTAAAACCATCCAGCACTTGCATACTATGGGACTTGGCAAAAAAAAATGGCTGATATCATGCACATTGACGACAAATGCACATTAAAACCAGCCTTGATCTCGCAAACTCTACCACCTCTCTAACATTGATTGACACTTGCCGACTTTTATCACTAGACATACATCTATACATCTACAATCTTCGATGAAAAACTGACCATGCCAAATGAAAAACTGACCATGTTAAATGAAAAACGTTCATTCAATAACAGCCGATGACTCACAGATCAACTACTCGGTCTCATAAAGACTAGAATCGAGCAGAACAATTTTAAGTTCAACAACAACATATACATTGCCGAGAATGGTTTGGGTATGAGACATTAACTGTCCTGAATAATGTCAGAAATATTCTTACAATCTTTGGAAGCAGTCTTTGCATCCAAAATTGTCAAAAGGTTCAATGTGATATTTTATAGAAGATATGAGGACGGACTACTTACCCATTTGAATGAAATACACCCAAATATAAGATTCAATATAGAAAAAGAAACAAAGGAAGAACTAAACTATAACCAAGACACGCGATCAAACACGATTAGACTATGAACTATGCAGAAAACCAACCATAACTGATCATGATACACATGTAACATCTAACCACCCCGTACAGTACATACTAGCCGCGTATAGATCAATGATACTGAGACTCCACTCCATTCCAATAACTCTTATCAACTACTCTAATGATCTTAACAACATTTACATAAAAACTGGTACTAACGGATACAAACAACGTGACATTGACAAACTTATTACACAGTTCAAACAAAAACAGGAATGTCAACTGACTGAAATGCATCAGAAATACATCATTTATTAACATACGTACGCAAAGAGATATAGTAACTATTAAACCATACTTTTCGACAAAAACGGAAACGAGATGAAATGGAACAAACAGGAATGCGACAATCCAAAAACAAAAACCTAATACTCTTCTTCCTTGACCTAATTTAGTGCTACCTGCTTAACTATAAAAAGTCATTCTCTTCCGCATATCCTTTAGATATTAAAGATTGCTCAAAGGAGTCGAAACGCGTCTGCTTACACTACAAAGCAAGGCCCGACCGTTTTCAAGAAAAAAAGTGTATGGAAATATTTTTAAATGTTACATCGACCAACCAAATGTTGCGACGTCATTTATTCAGCTCGAAAACTTACCGCCATGAGAACTTGAATCCCAACGCAGAAGCTAATATGAGTAAATGCATATTACATTAAAACATCCTTACCAATTGAGCCACGGCATATTTAAACAAGTTGGTTAGACAGACCTACGCTCATGTCAGGAGGTTTTTGTACCCAACTTCTCCAAAATGCAGTCACCAGCACCAAGTGAAGTCAAAAAATATATCAAAGAGATGTGCACGTTTAAAAGAAAATCCATTGTTCTCTATTTTCAACGGTCGCCATTTCGTTGCAAAGTAACAAAAATTACTCAAATCATGAATTCCCAATAAAAGGTATATTATTGATCTTATTTAAAAGATAGCCCAATAACCGTGGCTCAAGCAATTGTATGCGATTGACGGATCAGGTAAGGATCCTCCGTCCGGTTTATTGGAATTTTCGGATTATTAAAATGAACAAATAATTGTTCAGTTATCATCAGAGCAGGATTTTGCAGGTATACTAAATCAGGGAAGAAAACAAACTCACCCCTACTGCTTTTTGACCCGAAATGGTGGCGATCACTATTTGCGTTTACATTACAACTGGAGCGAGACCGACACCAAACGTATGCAAACTTTTCAGCAAATAGTTTCAACTGTCATTAGTGCCCCCAGTTTTAAGAATTCCGGAATCTTTTGTCATACATTTTACTGCTTTAACTTAATCTTCATCCGTTTCCTTACAAACTTTTCAGTTTCTCGTTTTCTTTGTAGAGTTTTATCATTTGTTAGGGTTTCGTACTAAAATACAAAACCCTATTGCAATCACGACCTGTGTCTGTCTATCCGTCCGTCCGTTTTCTCCGAAACTGTAAAAACTACAGCAATGAAACTTTGTGGAAAGGTCAGAAGTGGTGACTTCTTGAAAATTTTAGAGTGGAAAAATTTTTCGAAGGGGTTTAAGGGGGTTCTCCCCATATAAGGAGGTGACCCTTTAAAACAATTTTTTCATCATTGGTAGCCGAGTAGGGTGTCATTGGAAAGGTCTCAATGAGATCTTTTCAAAACAAGTCTTAAAATTGCCTTATCAGTATCGAGAGGGACAGGGGAAGTGGAAATGCACGAACTTTTAGTGAAGTATAACAATAACAAATTGTAGTAATCGAGCAGTCATACAAGCAAACTGCTCGAAAACCTTCCTATCTCCTTCCCAAAATTGTAGTGGCAGCAGTAGCCACAGCCACAAGAAATCAACACATCAGTCTCAAATGTCACAACAACATCATCAACCACCGGTTGGAGTTCAATTCGAGCAACCCATCATAACTCATCACACATTTCAACGACATTTTTCAATTCATCATCGACGACTACGAACAATCATCCAATTTCACCTAATACTACTGTAAATACAACAACGTTTCTAATAAATGATTCTAAGGCTTCGTTGGCGCTGAAAGAAAAGCGAAAGGAACGTTGGGGTACTTTAAGTCGAAGTACAAACACCGATAAACAAAAGAGTGTTCAACGTTAAGCTGAGACGGTTGGAGATACCTTTTGCCTGCAATATGTACCACTTTACCCAAGAAAATTCCATTCCGATTAGTTGGGGACCTTATAACGACGGGTACATGTCAAATCAGATCTTACCACAACACAATCAGATGTGCTATAATCAAAATAAGATGAACTATAATCCAAATCAAATGTATTATAACACAAACCAAATGTACTATAATGCAAATCAAATGTATTATAATGCAAATCAAATGGGCTGTAATGGAAATCAAAAGCACTATAATACAAATTAAAGTACACGCTACGATTGTGCACAAGTCGATGAAAACAAATCGAAAAATTCAGACCCGAATTTTCTACCGTATGATGATAATGGCAATAAGTTTATATGCAATGAGCAATCTGCCACGAATAACTCTACATTGAGTGTCACGCAAGCAGGCTATGAAAAGGCAGACTCAAAAATGCCCTTTAAAGTCGTCAACCAAAATACCGAAATAGGGTTTACGTATCAGAGTGCCACCAATAATTTGAGTAACCTGTTACTGTTGTCGTTAAATAAACGACAACGACATAAATCCATGGGAGACCTTGATGGGTTAGAAAAATCTAGCCAAGCCATTAACGGCTTCCACCACAATAATTTAGCAACATCAATTGCAGCAGCAAAATCAATTGCAGCAGCAACATCAAATGCAACTGCAACAACAAATGCAACAGCAACAATCCTAAGCACGACACCAGCACTTGCAACCACAATAGATGCAGGCGGAAACACAAACGCATAATAAACAATTTAATGGGAAACGCAAAAAGGCAGATCATGAGTATATGACCACCACGCAACACAAAAGTTGCATCAAGAGCAACAGCGACAAATGAAGATGCACCATGAACAAATGTGGTAGCAACAGCCGCAACAAGTTGAGAAGGAAAAACGACAGCGGCACTTGCAATGAGGCGTTCGGGGAATCGGAGAACTGAAGAAGATAGAAGAGAAATGAGGTGTAGGAAATTGTGGATCGCGGACGGAGTTGGTACAATTGGAGATTGAGAAAAGTTCGGGTTCGTCACTGTTTGTGTTTTTGGTTGTATCCGGGATTTTTAAGTGTTCGAGTCTAAAAATGTGAAATTGAATGCGTTCAGTGGTTGTTGGGAAAGTGTATGGCGGTTAATTTTCAATTGCACGTGCAGTGACAGTGCTCCGCTGATCGCTCTCTTGGATGCAATGTGATCAAAGGGATTATAGTGCCACATGACAATTGATATAGCGGGATTGCGGTCTTCTAGCGCATGTGACGGGTTTCTCTAGAGCAGAGTTGATGACTTTTAACCATATTTCACAGAATATGACGAATAAGTTTTTTGATGGATATGAATCGAAGAGTGAAAAATGAGAATGTCAGATTAATTATATTTTCCACGTGGAAAGCGTTATGAAACGCTCGAAGAAAATCTAATTATACCTTGCATTAACCGGGCCGTGGATTACGGTTTTTGCAAGGATAACAATGTGTAGTGAATGTGCGCTCGAAATGTCAAACGTGTGTGCATGAAGGGATTGCAATGGGTGGCGATGGATTAAGCCCTCTTCCCATGCTACAATTATTTTCTCATTCCAATTTCGTCATTAGCTGCTTGATCATAGTTTAGGATCACAGATTTCCAAACTTCGTGAAAAGCAGTTTACGGATAAACGGGTTCGTGTAAAGTCTTCCGATTGTTCAACTTAATCGATCGTGTGACAAAAAGTGAATGACAATAATTTATTTAAAAACAAACTATGAAAAGTGAAAGAAAACATCGACAAAGTTTTACATTTTTAATTGTCGATATGTAATAAACATAAGCAGTCAAGCAGCTCCGTGGTGATCAGGAGTGGCTGCTCCTGAAGAGATAAGGTGGTCACCCCGTCGAAACTGCTTGGTTTCTGGTTTTACTAGTGTAAAGTAAACTACATTCGTCAAGTTTCCATCCTTTATGCAGAGATGAGTGGTTGACTTCAGCCACTTCAACATCTGTAGGTTTGACATTCCCCTTGTAATGCAACGACCTTCTTCGGAGAAAGTAACGGTTGCTTTTTGTGTAATGTTTGCATTTGTCTCAAGCCTCCGTGTCCGCTAACTTTAACGAGGCAAAACAAATATTGAATTACTGTAGAGTAGCTTAATTAACACCTAATAGAACATTTCTGAAGATAATAAAAATTGATCGGTACATCTTGTAGAGTAGAGTATGCGTGATAAGTATTTTGTAGTGTAGCTTCGTGGCTCGACAAGAACCCGCCTCATATGATCCCGCAAATGCTAGTCGTCAAGCACGCGTACGCGGTCGTTAAGCGAAGCTAGTTAGCTGAGCTCGGTGTTGTTTAAGCTCGCTGACACGTGCCAGATCATCGGCACCCGCGTCCTATACGGACATTTCGAAAATCATTACAGATAGTTTTAAAGAAACTAAGATCTACAACAAAATACAAAATCCACAAAATGTACCGAACGTGAAGATACCTAGAGGAGAAATTGTTTTTCTTATTAATATTTTACTTTTTTGGTGTTTCGGGTTTTTTAAATAGCAGAATAGAAATAACAAGCAATTTAAAGAAATTCATATCCTTCCAGTTCCTAGGATACCTACATCGTTCTCGAGCGCTCGTGGGAATGTGGGTAAGTACCCTTTTGTATATTTTCTTTGCAAATCAATTTTTTATGTAAATTTTTATAGTTTCTTTGCGTTGAATTTTTGTATATACTCATTTTGTTACCTTTTTGTCGTATTTTTAATAAATATTTATTTTTTTCTCCCTTGAATAATATCAATACGTTAAACGTGATACAACTTCGTAAATGAATATAGAGCGTTAAAATTTGATTATTTCTATTTTTGACTGAGAAAAAGCAAACATCTTTCGAATACATTACTTATAGGGAAAAATATTACGATTTAACATGAAACGACACCAATCGGCATGTCAGAAGTAAAACAAAAATAAAAGAAATGATGAATTAAAATTATACCGTCGGTCTTTCGATTTTGTCCCATCTGACCGGGTGTAGGACCCGCAACGGTGGAAGGCTTTTCGAATAAAATGGGCTAGCCATCGGGTGCGCTTTACCATTTTGTTGTGTCTAACGGCTCTTGCCGGGTAGAGTGGGCTTCCACTCCCGTGCCCTTTTATGATATAGGGTTATGTGATTTTATTACATAACTCTATATTATAAATTGGTTACGTTTGTGCTTCTCATTTGTGGGGAGAAGTCATACAAAGTGCTTTTGTATGAGTTTCTCACTCAAATGAGAAACACATGGCCACGTCTACGTTTGGACCTTGATCCGGTTGGGAGAGTGCGAGGGAGCACCACCTCCATCTGGATGCCCCACTCTTATTTGTGGGCCATAAGGATCGTCGCAATGACGAGGTCTCCGCGAGTCCGTCTGTTTTTGCTCGTTTCAACTTGTTCCCTGAACAAGCAATTTCAACCCTTAGTAGGTTACCTCGGCCTCGACACCAGTCGATCGGCATGTCTTACACTACTTTATTCGTGAATGCGAAATATTTTTGTAGTGGGTCCTTGTGCTAGGGGGAAAGAACCCGCCCCATGACACCGCAACGCTAGCCTGCCAACGCATTCACGCGTCCCCAGATGAGGCCAATCTCTTACCATCCTCTTTCACCGAGGCAGCAGTCCATCGCTGCAGTCCTGTACGGACATTTCAAAATTCGTTCAATTTTGTTAATGACAGTATGATCTTCGAATTTCACATTTTCTCCAATAAAGTCGTCTTTGAGAGGTTTCTGGTTTTTATGCGTTGCTGGTGACTGCATTTTTTAAGTTGAGTACAAAACACTTCTATCATCAACGTAGGTCTGTTTACCCAATCTGTTCATTATTTGCGATTATTTTTAATTCACACCCGCCATCCACGGAGTTTTCTTGATCAAGTTTCCTTTTAGGTAAATTTCTCGAGAGAAATTTACCTTTTGCGGAGAGGATCATATGTATATATATACATATATATATATATATATATATATATATATATATAAATATATATATATATATATATATATATATATATATATATATATATATATATATACAGGTCATTCAACAAGTACTTAGCCTCACCGCCCGATGGCGCTGCCATCGTTCATTACATTCTTTTAGTAGCCTACTGTCAAAGTTTCAGTCAATCCCCTACATTAATTTTGTTTTGATAGCCTTTGAAAGCGAGCGTGTCAGCCGGTTGTACAAAAATGAAAAAAGAACAATATCGTTCAGTGATTACATTCTTGTTTTTGGAAGGGAAAACGCGCAGTGAAATCAAAGATCGCTTGGATGCTCTGTACGGTGACTTTTCTACTTCGATGGCGAGCGTCAAGAATTGGTTCAACGAGTTTGTTCGTAGCCGCACGTTGGTTTTTGGTGAGCCACGCCCAGGTGCCCCGAAAATGGCTGCTACGGAGGAAAACGTTAAAAAAACCCACGATCTCGTGTTGGCAGACCGTCGATTGAAGGTTCGCAAGATAGTTGAGACTGTGGGCATCGCAGAAGGAACGGTGCATCATATTCTATACGAAGAACTGGGCATGAGAAAGCTGTCGGCGCGATGGGTGCCACGTTCGCTCACACCGGAAAACAAGCGCAACCGTGAGACCACATCGGCGACGTGTTTGGCGCTGTTTCAGCGCAATCCGGCGGAGCTCTTGCGTCGTTACGTGACCGTCGACGGAACATGGATTCACTGGTACACACCAGAGACCAAGTCGAAACAGTGGACTTCACCCGGCGAACGTGCTCCGAAGAAGGCGAAGGCTGTTCGATCGGCCAGAAAGGTGATGCCCACGATTTTCTGGGACTCACAAGGGGTGATCCACATCGATTACCTCGAGAAGTGCAAAACAATCACGGGGCGCTACTATGCAGACTTATTGGGCCAATTTGACGTCGAATTGAAGAAAAAGCGGCCCCGTTTGGCGAAGAAAAAAGTGCTGTTCCACCACAGCAACGCGCCGGCTCACACCACCACCATCGCCATGGCCAAATTGGTCGAATTGCGCTACGAATTGCTGCCCCATCCACCGTACTCTCCAGATTTGGCCCCCTGTGACTACTTTTTGTTTCCAAATCTGAAAAAAATCACTCGCCGGAAATATATTTAGGTCGAATGAGGAGGTCATCGCCACCACGGAGGCCTATTTTGCAGCCCTCAAGAAAATGTATTTTTTGGACGGGTTGAAAAAGTTAAGCATCGCTGGGCCAAGTGTATCGATCTTGAAGGAGATTATGTGGAAAAATAAATTGCCATCTTTCCAAAATTTTCGTTTTCCTGCTGTACTTGTTGAATGAATATATATATATTTATATATATATATATATATATATATATATATATATATATATATATATATATATATATATATATATATGTATATATATATATATATATATATATATATATATATATATATATATATATATATATATGTGTGTATATATATATATATATATATGTGTGTATATATATATATATATATATATATATAAATATGTATGTATATATATACATATATATGTACATATATATACATATATATATATATATATATATATACATATATATATATATATATATATATATATATATATATATATATATATATATATATATATATATATATATATATATTTATACATGGGATATACCGAAATTTGTGACCACGCTAGAGGCTGCAATTTTGTTCCGATTTTCACCAAAGTTTCAGGAAAGGTGTATTGAGTAAGCATCTCAGTTATGTTCGGGAACCAGCAATATCGGCCAGGCAAAAACCAAATGGCGGCCATTTTAGACGAAAAATCGTGATTTCTCTTCTGACCAAAGTATAACTCCGATTTGGATGAAATTTGGTACAAAGGTTCACTGTTTTATGTGATGAATCTCACATTAAGAAAAACCAAAGTCGAAAAACTTACAAAATTTTGTTGTTGTAGTTTTGACCAAAGCTTTCATCCCATGTCAATGAAATTCGGTACTTTGATGAAAACTATAAGTATTTAAAGAGTTATGTAAAAAAACTGGGGGTCAGCTCAAAATTTCAAAGTCCTCTAAAAGTCGCAATTTCGATCCGATGTAAGAAAGAATTCAATTAGATCTAGAAATTTTGACATTTTGGTGATCATGCATGTGCGATTTTCAAAATGGCGGCGGTTTAAATATGTGACTTTTTCAGGTTTTCGTGGCCCTCTAGCGATCACATTTTCCAACGGATTGTTATGAAACTTGAGGTTAGGGATTTTTGTACTTAGTTCTTGTATTAAGAGGAAATTTTTTTAAATCGAATGAAAATTAAAGAAGTCGAAATTTTAAAACGTAATATTTTTAGCTGCCATTTAGTGAAAATTTTTTTGAATAATTTTGCCCTGTCTAGAGTGAAACTCTGATTTGAACGAGATTTTGCATATTGATTGATGAGGTCGTAGCATACAAAGATTTAAAACAATCGAAAATCAAATGCATGCACTCAAAATGGCGGCTTCTAAAGGTCAGAAGGCAGGTGCAATTATCTAGTTTATTAGCAACTGAAACAATGAATATTTTTCATGGAAACGTTTTAAATTACTGAACTTGGAAGTATTTTTAAAGCAGACTATTTTTAGAATATTGTTAAAATTTTTTTAACAACCCCCTTAAAAATTATGAAATCGTGAATGTCTGTCCGTCCGTTTGTTCGTGCGTCCACATGAGCTAGAGTGAGAACATTTTCTACGTAGCTCAAAAGTGGCGCCTCTCGAAATTTGCAGTGCAAGAAAGTATTTTAAAGTGTTTAAGGGGGGCCTCCCCATACAGGAGGGCGACTTAAATTTTTTTTTATTTCTGTAGCCCTCTAGCAGCCATGTTTCTCAACAGATTCCAATGAAATTGTAAGTTATTAAGGGAAGTTAATATAACCTGCAAAAAAATTTGCAAATCGGATGACAAATGAAAAAGTCGAAAATTTATAGCTTAATATTTTTAGCAGCCGTTTTCGATACAAATTCAATATTGTGGCCCCTGATGGTTCGGAAAAAAATTGAAAATATTTATATTAATAGTAACGCAAGTGCTGTTTAAACTTTTATGGAAATCTTTCGAATTATCTATTTGAGCTATTTAAGCCGACAAGTTATCACCTTTGTATGGTAACCACTGTGAAATATATAAACAGCAAATGTCAGAAGGGCAACACCAGTATTTAGATGTTTATAGCAATTTATTATCTGCCGATTTCAATATCTGATCCATAAATGTGCAACTCAATTGAATGAGCAAAATATTTGTGCCTCTATAGAAGGTCTTTAAATACAAACGTCGCGTCGGCAGATTCTTTTCATGTCAATAAATACCCATGTGGTGTTACGAAAATTGCAGTAAGAAGTTTAGTAGTATGCAAGCCAAATTCTTTTCCGAAATCTTACGCTACACACGAGAAATTTACCTGTCCGGCTGGTGCTACCAATGAGAATTTTTTGGATTATTTTCGCCAGCTTAATATTTGAGGTTTCCCCCAGGTTCCTCCTACGGCAGGAAGCCGTCGGGCTCCTACATACCAGTGGTCTCGAAGTTGTCTTAATACTCATTCGGTGGTCTTTTAAAAGTTGAGGTTTTAGAGAAAAATCAAAGGATTTAAAGGTTGTGGTCCAACACTCAGTATTAATTGACTTTAAAAATGTTTTAATCAAAGGTAATCGAATGGAATATAAAATGAAAAATCTTTTTTTATTTGTAATAACTTCGAGATATCTTGACTGAATTACATAAATCATCTTGAGGTTTCTAGAGATTGAATTAACTGTTAGCAAGGTGACACTCCAAACATTGATAATTTTCAGATATTTAATTCAAAGCTTTGAATTACACTTTTCTAGTTGTATTGAAAGTATTGTGTAGCTTACAAAAAAGGAAATATTTATGAATTAAGTGCAATGTAAAATTAAACTTAATCATGCATATGAAATAAATTTTAAGGGCTCGGTGCTAACTGAATTTCGTTTTGTCGTGATTACTTTGTTAGTGTTCGACATACATAACTACCACTTGAATTTGATGACCTGCTTGTTATTATCGATACCATTATCAGGTACGGAAGATTTGCCTACCATGTTCATTCACAAAGAATATCCGGTGGTCGCTCAGTACATAGAGAGTGTGCTTCATTTCAGAACCAATAAATTCAATACGAAACCGAAACTCCTCACTGCCATTTGATTACAAGGTTTTTCGGTGCAAAGTCCAAAAGCATAAGTATCATCACAAGTTAAGACCTTTATCATTAATTTCAAATTTACTCGACAAGAAACCAACCAATATTTCTTAATAAAATCAAACAATAGAAAATACATATAATTTCGACCAAAGTAAACAAATAACTCCAAAATGCATTTTCTATAAGACTTAGCTTCTACAGAAATGTTGAAGCTGATAATGGAAGAGGAAAGAAAAAGTTTTATATCACAAATCAATTCAACACAACTATACAATATCACAAAAATAAAAAATTCTGGGCAATCGCTATGCGGATGCCTTCACCTGTTTCTACTAGGAACCACAAAAAGTTTTGTTTTGAGTGCTTATGATTTCAACCGAGTAAATAATTTAACACGATTAAGTGGAAAAGCTGTTATCTATTGATTGATAAATTGTTTGGGTAAAATAAATACTTCCGGTAATTCTACCGACTTTATTTTTGACAGCCTCCGTTGAAATGTTCTCAGGACTTGCAAACGTGCTATGAGCTGTTTCTATAGAATTCCAGGTGTATTCTCCCTAGAGCATATTAATAACGGCACGGAAATGAAAAAGAGCATTTCAAGTTGGAAACTAGCAAAACAGTAATTTACTTGAGAAGTGACTGCTTGAAGATAACAATAGAGTATCATGGCATGCTTAAACGTGAGGCATGAGCAAGGTTTTGAAAATTAATTATCCACAGCTGTGCTGGCAGATAGCGTAGGTACTCTAAAGCTGTAGGACTCTTTTTGTTTCGTCTTTCTGTGACAGAATTATCGTCTGACTACAATTTCCCACAAGGAATAATTACAGGGTTACTGACATGAATAATGAATGTCACCCGACTTTGTTCTTTTTAAGCCCGTTAAAAGTTTTCCAGAGCAAATCCTTTTTAAGCTACTCCAGCGCTTCTTCCCGGTTACTTAAGACTAATTAGAATAATAATTCCAAAAAGTGACATTTTGAGTGCAAAATGAAGCATTTAGTAAATTCTTATTGTTTTCGAAGAGCTGATTCCAGGCCAAAAGAGCGTATTTGATTGTATGTATCTCAGATTTTGTCTTAGACGTAACGTTTTTTGAGTGATGGGTGGGTGCAGCTAGGACTACGCTAGAGTATCAAAACTAATCTGTTCGTTTCCTTCAATAGAAAGCTTGCACTGATTAGTGGAGATGATTAAAAGTCTCAGATAATTTTGACAAGTTGGTAGAATATCATATTTCAGTATTTTGTAACAAAAGTTGTAGTGAATCGTTGTAACGAAAGAACAAACAATAATCATATTTTCAATATATTTTGCTTTAGATTTATGGGGATTGTTAATAAGCTATGCGCGATCCCCATGAGAAAGAAAGAATATTACTTTGCTAAAACACGAATATAACTTTATTACTAAAACTAATGTACAGAGTTAGAAGTATAGAAATGAATGTAGTGAAGGACTACATGTTGGCGCGCGCGATGTTGACTCGTCGGAGGTTGCGAACGAAGTGGGCGTCTCGTTGACATGAGTTGTGAAATTCACGGCATCCACTAACTGCTTGATACGCTCCTTGCGGTGAGCATGTGGACGCCACAGTACTCCCTCCCAAGTGACATTTTGATGAGAATGTCGCGATCCAAAAATGGCGTTGAAAAAATGCCGTAAATGAGGCTGGAGCAATGGCGGGTTGCGTAGCACGTGTTCAGAAGATGCAATCTCAATGTCGTGAATGTTGCTGTGCGGCTGCAGTGCGAGGTTGGGCATACGACACTGTGCGGGGTCAGCATGCGACACTGTGCGGGGTCGGGCATGCGACACTGTGCGGCGTGTTGGCGGCGCAATCGAACATGCAATCGAGGCGGTGTGACGTACACATGCGAACGCGGCGTCTGTTCGGGCATGCGTATGGCGGTCTGGTGCGTGATCGGGCATGTCGGGATTGCATGCGGCGTCTTGCGACGACTCGTGAAGCTACGACCAGCGGCGATAGTAAAAAGATGGCGAGCACATGACTCGTGTAACAAAAATGTGAACAAAAACGGGGTCACCACTATGAAGACCTAGTACTAAAGCTTTTAACAATCTTGTATTTGGGTTACTCTTTGGTTACACGTATTTATTTTAATCTTTGTCAAATTGTCCGAAACGAGGACGACGATGATGATGTTGTTGAGGTTGTTGTCGTTGGTTGATTGCAGCGCAGGACGAAGAGACTTTTTCCGTTGAGCTCGTGCCGTGATATCAGATCATGAGAATCTGAAAGAACGGCGCGAGCTATTTTCCATTTTCTGGCAGCGATATTGCGGATTCTGCTCAGCCGTGATGAGCTTCGAAGATCTGCCGCGGGAGCAGGATCTGCTTGCGGCGCGAGGAAGATGTTGTAGTTGGGGCGTCCGGTGCCGCCACAGTCACTCCCTCCCCAGTGAGCTTCGCGGTAGCTGAAGGGAGTGAGAAAGTGACTGATTTCCTCGTGGTAGTAGGCGGTAGCTGTGGCGATGCCGGTGATGGAGTTGATGGCTGGTCTTCGGACTGCTCTAGGTAGGCTGGCTTGAGGTGGTCGGTGGAAAGGGTTTTGGCGACGCCGTTAACATCCACGATGTAGGTGCACTCGTTGACCCTTTCAATTAATCGATGGGGCCCGGAGTAAGGCTGGTCGAGTGGCCTCTTGATCGCGTCGATGCGCCGAAAAACGTACTCGCAGCTACCCAAATCCTTAAAAACGAAGGGGTGGTGGATAGTATGCCTAGCTGGCGGAACTGGATGAATTCCCCTGAAGAGGCGGCGTAACTCGGTGACGAAGTCTTGCAGATCGCTGGCTGACGTTGTTTAGGGCGTGAAAAATTCGCCCGGGATCCGTGGTGATGCACCGAAGACCATTTCCGCTGGCGAGGCTTGCAGGTCTTCCTTGAACGTCGTGCGCATGCCCAACAGAACAGCCGGAAGTGCCTGCAACCATGGACACATTTTAAGGGTGCGGTGCATGCGTTCCACCATGCCGTTTGCTTGAGGATGATATGGTGTGGTGTGAATGTGTGTGATGCCTAGGAGTCGGCTGAGCTGGTTTAGGAGGTCCGCTTCGAACTGACGGCCTTGATCCGACGTTAGCTGTAGTGGCGTGCCTAATATGGTGATCCAACCGTCGAAAAAGGCTCTGGCGATGGTATTGGCCTTGCAGTCACGCACTGGTATTGCCTGTGGCCAGCGTATGTAGCGGTCGATAATTGTCAGGCAGTTCTCGTAGCCTTCGCAAAGCGGGAGTTTGATTAAGTCGATGTGGGTGTGGTCGAACCGCCCGTCGGGCGTCTTGAAATTGCCTAGCTCGGCGCGGTTGTGGCGATGGACCTTAGCTCGTTGGCACGGTACGCATTGTTTGGCCCAACGAAACACGTCCTTGCGCAGGCTAGGCCAGAAAAATCGGAGAGCGACGCTCTTTGCGGTGGCGCGCCCACTAGGGTGTGAGAGCCGATGGAACATGTCGAAGGCTTGACGACGGAGCACAACTGGCAGGAAAGGTTTGATCGTACCGTTGGATTCAACGACGTACATCAGGTGGCCTTCTAATGTTAGCTGGCAGAGTCCTGTTGTGGCTGCCTTGGCAATACTATTTTTGCACAGTTCGAAGGCAGCTTCAGCTTCAGGTGTCCAGCTGAGAGGTGCCTTTTTCTTAGTGCAGCCTTTCAGGAGCTCAGACAGTGGCGCTTGCGACTTGGCGGCGTGAGGCATGCAGCGTCTGTAAAAATTCAGCATTCCAAGGAACCGTCTTAACTGCGAGGGGTCGGTTGGCTTAGAGTAATCTAGGATGGCCTGTGTCTTGGGAGCCGGTGGTCGAAAACCTGTTTTGCTGATTTGGTAACCGGCAAAGATCACCTCGGCCAGTCCGATTTGGCACTTGTCCCAATTGACCTGGAGCTTCGCATCTTGCAGCGCAGATAGGAGCTGCTTGAGGTGACGCTGGTGGTGGTCGTGGTCGGCAGAGAATACTAAGAGATTCATCAATAATTCGAAAATTTTCAAATCGTTAAGATGATAATAAATATACTACAAGCTTATATAATATGGAAAGAAGTATGTAAATAAATTATTAAACATATAAACTGTATTCAACCAATCATTAACCTGCATTCTTTGGTGAATGCCGTGCCTACATACCCGAGGAAAAAGAGGTTTCCGTAAGGCTCCTCCGTGGACAGCACCCAACTACAAGTGCTGGTCTTACTTTTTAGGTAACTCCAGCCGGGAGCGAGGATGCTACATTGCCCCAGATCCACGAGGTGTTAAGCGACGAAGCTTTAAGTATGCAAATGCCCCTGAGGTAGGTAAAACGCTATGGCAAGGAAACTTGAAAAAAACCAAGATCAAAGTCGATAGAAAGCCTTTATCATCCACCAACTGCAGCGTTCAAGAAGTGGTGAACTTGGCTTCTATAACAAAGATTGCTCGGGCCAGACGGAGAAAGTCTATTCAGACGCAGACAATTATTGTTAGCGCGAAAAACATCAACATAAGAAAGTGAATGTGGGGAGAGCTAGCATACCCCAAAAATTAAGCCCAAGTAAATGTCTCGAAAAACAACGCAGTCTTCGATAGGGGTGTGTACCCTGTATACACATCAAGGCTCTTGGGAAGAGAGGGATATCACTGCTTACTACTTACTTGCTATTACATATATGTCAACCTGATCAGTCAAGAGATGCATTTCTTTAATGTTAATTTTAATTGCGTTTTTTAGGTTACACAGCTAAACGTTCATTTGAATATACCGGCTGGGCAATATAATAGTTTATTTTTAAATCACATGATATTTTGACACTGTTACCTGTTTATCACTTAAAATTATGTTAGTGAGTCAGTATTAACCATCTGCGAGACAAAATGAATCAATTTACGATCTGGATGCCGTTGTTTCTTAAAAAATCATTTTTTCTGATGAAGCACATTTTCATCTCGGTGGCTATGTAAACAAAAAGTACTGCCACATCTGGGGCTCGGAAACCCCAAACGTGATTGTCGAGACAGTGTGGTGTGCATTCAGGAGTGGCTTCATCATTGGACTGTTCTTCTTTGAAAATGAGGCTGGAAATGCTATTTTGGTCAACAGGGAGCGCTACAGAGGCATGATAACCGACTTTCTTGTGGCCGAATATTAAGGATTTGGACTTAACTGAAGTTTGATTTCAACGAGATGGCACGCCATGCCATACAGCTCATCAAACAATCGACTTTTTGCGCACACAATTCGGAAATCGTTCCATCAGCCGCCTAGGCGATATCAATTGGCTGCCTCGAAGCTGCGATTTGACACCGTTGGACTTCTTTTTATAGGGCGCTGTGAAAGATCAATGTTATGCGGAAAATCCACAAACTATTCAATTACTCAAATGGAGTTTTTAACAAGCCATTGCTCAGATAGGGCCCGAAACCATCAATAATGTCTTGGAAAAATGGGTTGAGAGGATGGCTCACTGTCACGCCAGCCGTAGCAGCCATATGAATGAAATTGGCTTTCACAACTAATGCAAGGTTTTTTTCTTGCAAATAAAGTAAAAAAATAAGAAAAAAATTTCGATTTCTGTTCATTTTATTGCATTTTTTAAAAGAAACTTGTATTTGGTCCACACTACATAATTTTAATACCATACTTTAATAACAAATTCGTGGAAGCTAATTATTTTATAATTGAACAAGATAATTGGGACTTATGTCTGCATATCAATAAATTTAAAGCATTAATGGAATTACAACTTCACGGGAT
Organism: Odontomyia ornata; assembly: GCA_963969285.1. NCBI lineage: Eukaryota > Metazoa > Arthropoda > Insecta > Diptera > Stratiomyidae > Odontomyia > Odontomyia ornata. The sequence goes on along the minus strand of OZ017739.1, from coordinate 279,676,217 downwards.
CTATGTTTACTTTAATCATTTTTGTTATTTGAAGGAAATAAAATATATGATATTACTTGATATCATATTTTAAAAAAACAATCAAATAAAGCTATAACTGCAGGCCCTGGGCGTAATTACCTTAATACTTGGGCTGACGTATTGAGTATGCAGTTAAATTCATGAATCAATTGATTGACAAACCACCTGCTGGCCCTGGGTGCAAAGTCTTGGGATGCTTATACCCGGGCTTTCACCTTCAGTATGCAGTCAGATTGATAAACAAATCAAATATTAGTTCATCTGCAGGCTCCGGGCATTACTGCCTTGAGGCGCAAATACTCGAGCGAACGCCTTGAGTTTGCAGTTGAATTTATCCTAGCTCGCTTATCTCGGGCTAAGTGCGTTGGGATAAATTAAGCTCGGGCGCACGCCGTAACCCAGCAAATGGAGAAATACTTCTCCATATTCCTGCTTGTTTAATTTTCTTTTATAGCATTATTATACGGACTTAATTGCTTACTAACCAAATTAATGATGATAATTTAAATCAGTTCAAGATCAAAGTTCAGTTTTTTCAATTATTTATACCGCTATCTCCCTTTGACTAGTGCAACCATAAAACTGAAACTTTTGCTTGATTCGCTTAATTGCACATTCGTGTAATCAATTTGTTCCACTGTTACTTAGGTTGAAGTCTTGAGAGTATATGTTTAATACTTAATACGAGTATTGATGCATATTCTGCTGATGTATGATATGATCCCTTCACAGTACATAGAGATAAACAACGGCACGCAGACCGAGTCATAATTGCAGTACGGCTCCTATAACAGGAGAACTAACAATCATGGTGGCAACAACGCTAGCTAAAAAAATCATGAACAAAACAGGCCTTGCTTATACTAGGTTCCCGCAATGTTCAGGCGTGGCCTATTAGGCTTTCAAACTTATACTATACGGGTCCCTGGTCTCTGGAAAACATTTAAATGTTTCAAAACCTGCAGATGAGCCTCGGAATGGATTGGACTCACGGCAACGACTTCGAAAACGAAAAAAGGACTATGGCACTAGATCCTGGAATGTCAGATCACTAAATTACCCTGGCGCTATTCAGGACCTTTTACACAGGCCAGTCAATATAAATTAAAAATACTGGCAATCCCGGAAACGAACTGGACTGGAAAAGACATTCAAGACAAGATATTGCACACAATATTCAAACATGGGAAGCCTTATGGAAAACGAGAATTCGGAGTGGCCTGCATTGTGGATAGAGAGTTCAAATCGCGCATTAATGATTTTAAGTCAGTCAATGAACGGTTGTATTCGATCAGTATAGACGCAAAATTCTTCAAAATCTGGCTAATACAGGTTCAAGCTTCAACCAAAGAAAAGGATGATGAAACGGAGGAAACGTTCCACAATCACCTGGAACCTGTAGTTGACTAATTGCCTACAAATGACACAAAAATAATTCTGGGTGAGATATCTCGTCGTGAAACGACTGTAGAATATAGTCTCCAGGATGAAACAAATGACAATGACCAGCACCTGATTGAATTTGCATGTAGTAAAAATCTATTCATAAGTTCGACTTGCTTCCCACATTGATACATTCATAAAATGACCTGGGTATCACCGGATAGTAAGACACAAAACCAAACCGGCCATGTTTTGATGCAACAACGTTGGGCTTTGAGCATACTTGACGTCCTTACATACTGAGGAGCCAATCGTGACTGAAATCATTACTTAATTAAACTAACCTATCGATGTCGCATGTCAAATGCATATTCATCGAAGACCAGGCCCCTACGAAAGTTTGGCATGGAAAAGCTCCAAACGGCGGCTGTGGCCACGGAGAATCTCGACAATCAGCTGGCTCCCATCCTATCAGATGGACGGAAGTGAAGGTGGCTATTAACACCATAGCAAAACACGCAATTGGACATCAAGCTCGGCGGAAGAGAGGGAGTTCAAACCACACGTGATTGATTTCAAGGCAATAAACGAACAGTTGCCTGCGATCCATATAAAAGTGAAATTCTTCAAAATCTGGCTGCGACCGAAGAAAAGGACGAAGAAATGAAGGAAACGTTCTGCAATCACCTAAATAGACTGGTCGAGTCCTTTCCAACAAATGACACAAACATAGTCCTGGGTGATTTCAACGCTAAGGTTGGCAATGAGCTATCTCATCGGGGAACGACTGGGGGATATAGCCTCTGCGTTGAAACAAATGACAACGGCCAGCGCCTGATTGACTTTGGATGTAGCAGAAATCTAGTCATACATTAAACCTGTGTTCAATTGAGGAGTATAGATTCTTGTAAAATGATGTTGTCCTGATCTAACCGCTGCAGTAGATGCCGATATTGCATTACAATTGCTTCATGATACGTGTTGTTTGTGATCGCGTCTTTTAACCTATCTAATTGCTTTATGCCAGCTTCAATAGTTTTGAATGTTTCCCAATATCCTTTTAAATCATAAAAGACTATGAGCTTCCAGGTGCTTGGCGATATTCTTCCGTTCCCGATGTTCTCAAAATAAATGCCAATATTATTTTCCACCTCAATTATTTCGATTGGTGGCTTGTCTGCGGATGTCATATGGGCAGTGATTAGCGGTAAAACTAGTAACGTAAGTAGACATGTTTTAAGTGAGTTCAGCCTCGTGGGAGAGCCCTTACGCTTTCTGGAATTCTGCTCTACGGCAGTGGTTGTCTCTATTGGTTTGGCAGCTGCTTCTACAGTCTCATCCGGATCGATAGGTAGTGGAGCTAATTGATGAATGGATCGTCGTATGATTCCAGTACTGGTCCGAATATCTGCAACGCGTACGCGTCCGTCGGGGCCTTGGATGATTTCGACTATTCGTCCTAATTTCCATTTGAAAGGTGGCAAATTGTCTTCCTTAATGGTAACCAGAGTCCCAATTTTGATGTTATTTTGTTTGGTAGTCCATTTTGTGCGTTTCTGCAGTTCGCCCAAATATTCAATGTACCACCGCTTCCAGAACTCGTTCTTAAGTTGATTGGTCAACTGCCATCTGGATGCTAACGACATTTTCGTTGTATCGCTGGCTGCATTCGTAGAGCCTACAAGTGGCTCCCCGATCAGAAAATGTGCTGGTGTCAATGGAGCCAAATCGTTCGGGTCAGCCGATAGTGGTGTAAGAGGCCTAGAGTTGAGAATCGCTTCGACTTCTGAGGCTACCGTACATAATTTTTCGTAGGTTAATGATGCAGAGGCTATAGTTCGTTGTAACAAGTACTTGGTTGACTTCACTGCGGCCTCCCAGAGCCCACCAAAATGTGGCGATCTGGGAGGGATGAAGTGAAACAGAGTGTTGGTGCCTGAGCAAGCGTTGACTATTTGCTCAATGCTCTGTTGTTGAGTCAAAATGGCTTCTAGCTCCTTCAGCTGATTATTGGCACCAACGAAGTTTCGTCCATTGTCACAGTAGATGTTCTCACATTTGCCTCTTCTGGATTCAAATCTTTTAAGAGCTCCCAAGAAACCGTCAGTGGTCAAATCTGAAACCACTTCTAAATGTATTGCCTTTGTCGCAAAGCAACAGAAAACAGCCAGGTATGTCTTTTGAGGCCTTTTGCCTCTAATTTTAAAATGAGTATACACTGGCCCGCAGAAGTCTATGCCGCAGTTTAAAAATGGCCGTGTCAGTTTAACTCGATCTTTTGGTAGATTGCCCATTTGTTGATTTAACAACCTTGGTCGAAATTTAGTGCATAATACGCAATTTGTGACTATGGTCCTGGATATATTCCTTCCATTCAGAATCCAATACCTTTGCCTTGCTATGGCATGAAGTGCTTGCCGTCCGGCATGTAAATTTTCTCGATGAATATTAGTTAAGAGTAACCGTGTGAGAAAATGGTCTCCCGGTAAAACGATGGGATGCTTGGTGTCGTAGTTTACTTCTGCCGCCTGTAACCTTCCCCCAACTCTGATAATGCCATCGGGAGCTAGAAATGGTGTTAAAGTTCGAAGTTTACTTGACTTTGCAACTCCCTCATCCTTCTTCAGTGAAGTAATCTCCTCATGAAAGCTGCTGCGTTGCACTTCCTTGATGAGCGTGAAAAGTGCATCATTCAATTCGCGAGGCGACAGAAATTTCGCCTCTATATTGGAAGTTCTGTTCCTGAATAGCATTGCTGCTCGCTTGATATATGCCATTGTGCGTATCAATTTGCGGAGGGAATTTCCGTGTTCAATCATATATAATGGATGTACGTCAGCTTCAACCGTAGCTGTGATAGCACACTTGATGACTTTAGTTTCATCGTCCGCAATGTTGTTTGTATAGGGTTCGACTGGCCAACTGCTTTTTGGAAGTTTAAGAAAAGATGGACCATTGAACCATATTTGTAATTGCTTCAGTTCTTCAGGAAAAAGTCCACGTGAAACAAGATCAGCAGGGTTGTCCTTTGTATTCACATATCTCCAGTCATTTACCGACGTCAAATCTTGAATGGCAGCAACTCTGTTAGCGACAAATGTTTTCCGAATAGATGGATCCCCTCGAATCCAGCTGATAGCGATGATCGAGTCGGACCAATAGAAGACTGCGTCCGCTTTTATATTGGTTGTGAGTCTTACTTGTCTGACTAATTGGGCTGCTAATTGTGCGGCACACAATTCCAATCTTGGAATGGTCGTGGGTTTGATTGGTGCTACTCGTGACTTGGCGCAAAGTAAGACCTCTTTTGTCTTTTGATCTGATATAGACCGAGGTACCGTATGCCTTCTCACTAGCGTCAGCAAAAGCGTGAATTTGTGTGTCTATGATCTCATTCTCACTGAACATGTACCGTGGGATGCTGATTTTGTTCAAGCCTGGCAGCTCTTGCCTATATTTATGCCATATCGATTGAAGTTCATCCGGTATTTCTTCATCCCAACCCACTTGGGATCTCCATAATTCTTGCATGAGCAGCTTCCCCTTTACAATAACTGGGCTTACTAGTCCTAAAGGGTCAAAAATCTGCGAAATATCGGCTAGAATATTTCTCTTGGTAATTGTTTGATGCTCCTTCAAATCCGTAGTTATGGTAAACATGTCAGTGATCGGCTGCCAAATTACGCCTAGTGTTTTTACGGTATCACCGTCCATCTTAGTGAAGTCCAATTCAATATCGAGGTCCTTGTTTGAAATGCCTTCAATCAATTTGGGATGGTTGGCGCACCACTTATGAAAATGAAATCCTGACGAGGCCAATAACGGCTGCAGCTCGTTGCGTATCTTCAAAGCTTCTTCCAAATTATCGCTGCCTGTTAGGACATCGTCCACATAAAAGTCCTGTATTGCCGCAGCTCCCAATGGGTACTGGCTGGCTCCTTCCTCGGCCAATTTTTTCAAGCACTTGATTGCCAGGTATGGTGCAGACTTGGTGCCATAGGTGACAGTGGACAGTTTATAATATTTTAATTCGTCATTGATATTCTTTCGCCACATGATTAGTTGGAGATTTTGGTCTTCATCTGCCACTAAAATTTGACGGTACATCTTTGTTATGTCTGCCGTAAATACGTAGCGCTTTAAGCGGAATCTTGTAATAATAGCACTAATATCCTCCTGAACTTTTGGTCCTTTAAGCAGCAAATCATTAAGCGACAAATTGTTCTTTGTTTTTGCCGATGCATCAAAGACCACTCGCAGTTTTGTGGTGCTGCTATCGGGCTTGAGCACATAATGATGCGGCATAAAATAATGCGGACCGTTGAAATCTAATGCTGGAACTTCTTTCATGTGACCCAGATCTACATATTCTTGTAGAAATTGGTCATATTGCCCTTTTAAAACTGGTTGTTTGGATAATTTTCTTTCCATTGAGAGTAGCCGTTTATATGCCAATGATTTTGATTCGCCAAGTAAAGAAGCGTCACCCAGCAATGGTAAATTGACTATAAAACGGCCGCTGGAGTCTCGAGTCGTTGTAGCTTCGAAATATTCCTCGCATTTTTTGTCAGTAGATGATAGTATGACTGGACCAGAGCAATCTTCCAGCTCCCAGAATTTTTCTAGTTGCCGTTCCAAATTTATGTTCGAGATCCCGCAAAATGATGTACAGTTTGAAGCTTTTCCTAGAACTACCCAACCTAACGTAGTATTTTGTAGTATTGGTAGCTTCTCCAGCAACCGAATTTGGCCGTTTCTCATTATTTCGCCGTACACTTCCGCCCCCAAAAGGATGTCAATCTTGCCTGGTTTATTAAACGTTGGGTCGGCAAGTTTGATATGTTGATAATAGCCTCTGAGCTGCCCGATTTCAACTTTCGGCAGACACGCTACATATAGTATTAAGTCATATGCAAAAGAGACATCAATTTACCATCCAGTCGTAGCCTCTGAGCTGTTGATCCAAAAGGGTTTACAACACGCTATCAATCATGTACCCTTTAAATAAGCCACTACGTTTCCTTGCACAATAAATACCTTATATAACTGCTAACTGTTAGAAAAAAAGTCACAAATAAAGCTCCTGTAGAAAGCGCAAGACAATTCAAAGCCCACCCTTTTACTTTATATATGGCGACAATATCAAATAGCGTCTTAGGAGATGTCTTTAAGTTGCTTTAAACAATCAAGATCGAGATCAAAAATTTATTCACGGCTAATGAAGTGACCTCGCACGGCACTGTACTGTCTTCCAGTAAGGTCCAGGACAGCATTATGCCAAACTAAGTAGACACACACTAGGGAAAAATTAGACGGAACACATATAGGGTCTTGAATGAAGGTCGAAACTATATGTTCCCAAGCCCATATAGTGATAGTGTCTCTCCTTTTAATTTCAATTTAATGAAACAGATCATCATCACTCACAACTCATACAATATTTCTATACTTAACAAAAAACCTTCATAATAAATAGTAGATTCCAACTTATAAATAATCCACATCTATTTACACATACTGCTGAATACATTTCTAATAACCCTCCCTTTTTACAACTACAAATGAATAAAAAGTATGTGATTTTCAACTTAAGCCAATTAAACGATAGTTAAATGCATATACCTCAAAAGCTCTTATAGCATGGATGAAGTAAAAGCCCTGCCCACTATGAAATGCATTAAGCCGACTTAATTAAAAACAAATGCTCTTCAAGGCAACCACGAATAAGTACATACATATCATATACGTCACATACTTCCTAGCAATCAGCGCATGTAAAAGCTACAATACATGGCTTCATTCAATTATCCCATGCATCATTGCAGAAGCAATGCTAATCATATCTTCAAAGCTCGTTAGCGGCGAGCAAAAACAATCACATAAACCTTCAATCCATGACTCCCATTCCCAGGGTTGCAGGGAAGCCCAAAAGCGCAAGCACCCAATCCCTCACATAGTACCCAACCCCAAAACTCCATGCATCATCCCGCCCGTTCCTTTCAACTAGTCTAGTTATAGCAAGAAAAAAGAAATAATGGAAAAACAGAACATAAGAAAAAATAAGAAACAAGAAAAAATTAGAAAAAAAAACCCAAAAAGTAACCAAAAAAAAAAGGGCTGAGTTCAAAATAAAAAATACTAATATAAAAAAAAAATTCATAAGCAAAAACAAAAAAAATATTACAGAAATATTAATAAATGATATAAACAAACAAGACGCTGGTACGAAAAAAAAAGGAAAAAAACAAAACGAATTTCAGACAGAATCCTATAATAAACATCCGACCAACTAACAACTACTAATCAAGTAACAGCTGTGCACTGATTTGCTTTCACCTCGCACACGTTAGGCATAAAGCCATAATTTCGGCAGCGAAGCTAATGCCTTTAGAAAGATACAATTGACTAGCAGTGAATTTACCTAGGGTCTCTTGCGACGACCCGCCAGATCCAATTCGCACATATGTGGTGATAAGCTCAGTACGTTCTTCCCTGATAACGAACTTCAATGATCGTGCGAACTGTTCAGCCAAAAGCTTAATCATTATCACACCATATGAAGCAAGTAAGCGAGCGTACCTGACAAAATTCCCAATCCCGATGGAAATTCATGCGGAAGCTTTGATAAGGTAGCATTCGCCGCCACCACAATGAAAGTTTTTCGCTCGGTTGAAATAAGTCCGAAGCTAATTAAGCGATTGGAGTGAATAATCTTATCAACCATACGAGTATGAGCGAATAGAATGCCGTCAAGCTTGACGTTCTATCCCTACTAAATATCCACACATTCCATCCCATTAAAAATTAATTCATAACGTTCCGCCTACATACTAACAAACAAAAATTCCCACTAAACTATTGGCACAATAATTAATATGTACAACTTTAAGAAAGCTTAGTTATCGTATTAAATAAAATTAATTAGGAACTATAGTAATGTTAAAAGCAGTAAGAAACAATTATGTAAACAATTTAATAAGTAAAATTTGAAATATTCAAAGTAAAACAAAAAAGGAAACAGTAAGAATAATGATATTAGTAGATATAAAAGAACGTTAATCGAATAGAAATTGAAAGTAACAATGGATATAAAGACAAAACCAAAAAAAAAGAAAAGGAAAAGAAGAAAATAATAAGTGCCGTTGCACCTGCACCGTTCACACTACATCCTCACTAACGCTAACAGGTTAATTTGCTAACACCTGTACTACAACCTAGTAACGCACAAATAGGTAAACCAATAATATACAATTCTGATTTAAAGAAAAATCGGTAGCAAATATGGAAGTTAAAGGAAAATGTACTGTCTCATAAAGTAAAGCCAATTAAAAGTAATATTGGATTCCGGCATCCCTCAAATGAAAAATAGTTTTATATAAATAACAGTTTTATTCTCAAGAAAAAACGATTTAGGACCGGAAGAAACGTTCGGTATATTCTTCAACATTAGAATCGAACGTAACATAATTCCATTATTGTATACCAAATGAAATTATGTTTGTATAGAATCAAACCAAACACGAACCTGCTTGGCTCAAAGTTGTTTCAAACAAAAACCTTTGTGAATAATTATACTGATAAACAATCAAAAAAAAAAATCTTAACTCACTGTATCAAAAGAAATACCAAGTATCAGACAAAACATCAATTTATAATTAACATACCTATTATGTTAGTATCAAGTAAAAACGTAACCATACAGATTAGCGACTCAGGCAAGCAAATCATGAATCCGTAACGATATAAAATCAAAAATGAAGTAGTTTTCAATTGTAACGTTGTATTATGCCATAGCATGTTAAGTAGCGTAAATTAGGAGTTCAAGATACACGAAATTAAACGGTAGAATTAAGTATGTTAATCAAGAACCAGCAGCAAAACAACAATCGACAATAGGCAGTGAGAAGTACAGCGGACAATAGTAATGGCCTTAGCAGCGCAAAGTACAACTTACGCATTAAGTAATTCGCATCATTGGAACGGAACAACGATTTGCTTCACTCTCCAAGTACGTAAATCAGTCAAATCCGCCGGAGGAAATGTTATGCTATATACAACGTCGTCAATCGTCTAAGCTCCGCCAAGTGTATACGGCCAAGCGCATACGCCCATTGTCATTAAAACATGTACTTGTCGACCAACGGCAAGCGTAAAGTCTTCATAATTCATATCATTAGCGACGACGACCATGTACATATGAAGCTTCGGGGTGTGCTTATAGAATTATCGACAAGCTACGCCCATTGTCATCAAAGCATGTACTTGTCGACCAACGGCAAGCGTAAAGAATTCATAATTCGATCTACATAAACCACAACATTAGCGACGACAACGACCATGTACATAAGAAGCTTCGGGGTGTGCTTATAGAAATATCGACAAGCTACGCCAAGTGTTATACTACATAAGCCACAACATTAGCGGCGACAACGACCATGTACATGAGAAGCTTCGGGGTGTGTTTCCAGCGGAGTGACACTGTGCTAAACCCTGACTTCAAACCATTTCTCAAATTCGCCGCAAAGCTTCACCATGCGAGTAGTGAGACGTGCGCGGAGGAAGAAGTTTACGTGGAACGAGAACGCACGTTTCAACTACTCAGCGAATTTAGGGCGAATTGAGGCCGCATGAATCGTTTAAAAGACAATTGATCGAGCGAGAAACGGCGAGTAGTAATAACAGCGTTTATAGAACCGTACGCGAAGTGTATTTCGCCGCGAAGTTATCAGCGAAGCCAGAAATATCAGGAAACCGTCACATCAGTTAGATGGTGAGGTGTAGGCTTGAGCCGCGAACCTCATTCGGCTTGGATGCGGTTTTACGCTGTGTAGCCACCATCAACTGACTTTACTTTCTTCTAGGCGTCTTCCGTCCGTGAAGACACAGGTTGGAAAGATGTTAGAATAATTAAAGAAGTGTAAAAGTAATTAATTTAAAATATAAAATAAAGCTAAATTCTTTAATTATGTAACTCTCGTCTTCTTGTTGAGTTAGTGAAAATGGACAGAGTAGCAGGTAAGTGGTGTTAATAGGAGTTCTTTCCCCGGGAGCCTTGATGATGTATATTGGATACACATCAAATGTGCTCCCAGTTCATACCAGTATACATAGGGTATACTGGTTCGTAACAGTATCTTTCGATCCCAATCCCGTTGATTGTCAGCCACTACCTTCGCCAAGTGCTCGATCAATGTCTTATTAAATCTTTCAACCATTCCATCGGATTGCGGGTGAAGAGGTGTCGTTCTCGTTTTCTTGATGCCAAGTATCTGACACATTTCGGCAAAAAGCTGGGATTCAAAATTTCGCCCTTGATCGGAATGAAGCTCTTATGGTACTCCGAATCTGCTGACCCAATTGGATACTAGCTGCTTCGCAACGGTTGATGCTTCCTGGTTAGAAATCGCGTAGACTTCCAGCCATTTACTGAAGTAATCACCAACAACTAGAATGTATCGATTTCCCTGTTCAGACTCTGGAAACGGTCCCGCTATGTCGACAGCAATTCGTTCGAATGGTAGTCCCACATTGTACAACTTCATCTCCCCTCTAGATTTCTTCCTCGGCCCTTTGGTGGCTGCGCATACCGAACATTTTCTACACCTATCTTCCACATCTTCTCAAACATTTGCCCAATAGAATCGTTCACGTATCTTCTGCAGGGTCTTATTCATTCCTAAATAGCCTCCTGATGGTCCCTCTTGTATTTCTTGTAGCACTTCCTCGTTGACATTGTGCAGTCCAGGTGAATGGTCGATTTTTCTCGGTCAGCTCATGCATGCATTTTGCAATTCTCGCAAAGTCCTTCACAAATCGTCGATAGTACGTTGCCAAGCCAAGAAAACTTCGAAGTTGGTGTTTGTCTTTCGGAACAGGCCAATTTCTTACAGCATCTGTTTTCTCGGGGTCTCAGCCGACACAATATGACCAAGGTATTTCACTTCCTTCGCAAAAAGGGTACATTTCTTGGCACTCAACTTCAGATTCGCTGCTTGTAATCGTGAGAATACCTCATCTTACCTCTTGATGTGCTCATCGAAGGGTTTGCTGAAGACAATGACATCGTGCAGGTACACCAAGCATGTCTTCCAGCTGAGTCCTCGCAGTACACATTCCATCAGACGTTCGAAAGTGGCTGGAGCGTTGCAAAGGCCAAATGGCATGACATTGAACTGCCATAATTCGGAGTCGACGGAAAATGCTGTTTTCTCTCGATCGCCTTTTTCGATCTCAACTTGCCAGTAACCACTCTTGAGATCTAAAGTTTAAAATCATCTTGCGTCTGTCAATGTATCGAGAATGTCATCGATTCGTGGGAGAGGATAACTGTCTTTCTTGGTTACATCGTTCAGCCGTCGGTAGTCTACACAGAACCGGGTACTTCCATCCTTCTTTTTGACAAGAACAACTGGTGAGGCCGATGGGCTATTAGATAGTTCAATGATGCCCTGTTTCTCCATCGCTTTTATCATGTCATTTGCCTCACTTCTTTTGGCCAATGGTAAGGGCCTAGGAGGTTTTCGGGTTGGTTTTGAGTCTTCAGTGTTGATTTGGTGGGTTACCTTGTTCGTCCTGCCATGGTCTCCCTCTTCGATGCAAAATACGGTATTGTATTTTTTAATCATTATTTCTGCCTTCGCCAGTTGTTCTGCTGTTAGCTCACTTTTTCTGAGGGTAGACTGTACCATTTGCTGAGTTTTGTAGATCACTGGCTTCTCCTTGCACTGTTGTTTCTCAGTCATTTCTAAACGTGTTAAAGATGAAATGGGTTCGCAGATTCCAAGAGTATCACCTTCCTTGATACTGACCGTGCAATCCGACACATTAAGCACTCTTACAGGTACGCACTTATTTTTGTCAACTCTTACTCAGCTTCGCGCCAGCATCAGCTTCCTTAGCGCTGGTGTTTTTGTTGGCTCAACGAGAAAGAATCGATGGTCCCGAGAATCACCATCTATTTTGGCCCATATAACTCTCTCAGATGACTTTGAAACGTTAATTTCATTATTCACAACAACTCTTAATTTTGGGGTTTCCGTATCCGAGATGTTAATTGGAATCTGTACATTTCGCCATATTAGGAGTCGCTGCCTCAGATCCAATCGAAAACCATGCAACCGCAAGAAATCCACTCCTAGTATGCATTCATCAGTTATCTCGGCTACTAGGAATTCATGCTGGAACTTCAAATCTCCCAATTGTATCCCTTGCATAATTTCACCACATACTGCTGTGAATTGTCCTGTTGCTGTTTGCAGCCTAAAATTCTTTCGATTGGTCAATCGAAGATTTTCCACAATGTCTGGTCTCAGGATTGATCGAGTTGCACCAGTGTCGATGGTGATTGTACAACAAACTTTTCCAATTTTTCCATTAAGACACAAGTCGTTTTCGCCACGATGCACTCGGGAAACGCCTATGGTGATGCTGGGGTCGTCGAATCTCCAAGCCAACCTCTGCCCCGTGAAGTTGGCTCTTAAGAGATTCCCGCTTCCTCAGATGAAGAAACAGATTGGCCAGCTACCGAGGGATCATCCAGAACAAAATAGAGGTCGTCTCGCCTACCGGCACTCGCGTTGCAGATGCCCGATTTTTCCGCAATTCCAGCATTTCGGGGCTCCATGCTTCTGACTTCCAGCCGGCGCGTGCTCCATCGGACTTCGCAGCCGTTGACACTGGCACTCTTCGACGACTTCACGTACTCGGACTGCGCTTTGTGAAGCGTGTTTTGCTGCTTTGAAGGTTAGACTATAAGTCAACGCATCCTTAATAGTTCGTTTATCTGCCGAACGGAGATTCTGCTGCAGCTCTCGGTCCTGCAAAGCGTTGATAAATGTTTCCGTTGCTGTCTCATTGCGGTGCTCCGGATAGGATGTCGGATATGACAGGAGGGTTAGCCTTTCAATCTCCTGGGCGAGTTGTTGCAGTGTCTCACCCATTTTCTGCGTGCGATTACGTAGCTGCGTTCGGTGGACTTGTTTCATGTAGTCATCCCCGTATCGCATGCTCATGGCGTTCACCAACGCAGCATAGTCGTGATGTTGGTCTACAGGTTCAGTCTGAAGTACTTCTGCTGCAGGCCCTCGGAGTACGAGAATTAATGCAGTCGCTCGTTCGTTCTTGTTCTAGTGGTTTGCTACTGCTGCGGCTTCAAACTGTGTTTTGTAGTCATCCCCGTTTCGCATGCTCATGGCGTTTACCAACGCAGCATAGTCGTGATGTTGCTCTACAGGTTCAGTCTGAAGTACTTCTGCTGCAGGCCCTCGGAGTACGAGAATTAATGCAGTCGCTCGTTCGTTCTTGTTCTAGTGATTAGCTACTGCTGCGGCTTCAAACTGTGTTTTGTAGATGCTCCAAGATGTTTGAACATCAAAAGTTGGAGCTTTCAGGCGTCTTGCACCACTTTCTGTAACTGATGTTTGTCCCGTAGTTCGAATCCATTCCACGTCAAGTTGTAGCTTTTCCAATTTCTGTTCAACCATCTCAACGCGTTCATTTGTTTTGGCAACGTGTTGTTTGATTTCGTTTACTTGTTGTAATGCTGCCGTAGTTTGAGCTTGGAGTTTTCTTCCAACTGTGCCATGTGCTGCTCAAGTAGTTGTTTTTGTTGCTCACTTTGCTCTTCCATCTGCTGTTTAATCTCGGCTGATTGCTGTCTAAGCTCGGCTGATTGTTGTTCACTTTGTTGCTGAATTTGCAACAGCAAATTCAATATGGCATTCTGTTCCTGTTGTTTCGGCTCCTCGGAACATTTCTCCGCCACTGACTCCTCCGATTCGGTCGTTCCTTCATGAACATCCAAAGTTTCAGCCAAATGTTCCTCAAGTTCGAGTTCCAACTCATAACGGAATTTTTTCCACTCGCGCTAACAAAGTTGCCACGGTTCCACTTACGGACAAACCGCGTTCCAAACACAGCTTCCTGAGCTCAGTTACATTGAGCTTGAACAACGATTTCATTGTAGGCATTTTTATTTTAAATTCTCAAACAAAGTTAGAATTTAGTGTTAGTCATTTTCACTTCACTCAGTCTAATCACTTATCAGTTATTTTAAAAGCTCTACACCTATCCCACCTCTGACACCATTGTTGTATCCAAAATCCCCCCGCAGGGGGAATGCCGGTCGACAAGAGCTCTCTTGGAGGCTAGCATTCTTTGGGGAGTTCCGCCCCCACGTACCCGAGGAAACTCCGCAGGGGGAATGCCGGTCGACAAGACCACTCTTGGAGGCTAGCATTCTTTGGGGAGTTCCGCCCCCACGTACCCGAGGAAATTCCCGCAGGGAGAAAGCCGGTCGACAAGAACATTCTCGGAGGCTAGCATTCTTTGGGGAGTGCCGCCCCCACGGACCCGAGGATATGGGGGGTGCCGTGAGGTTCCCTCTTATTGTATCTGGATTACGCTTTGGACAACGAACTGGAATTGACGCTTTGGGCTGGCGGATGTGATGGTTTGGACCTAGTTGCTTTGCACAGTAGCGCCGAGGTGAAACTCGTGTGTAAACGGCTCCAATTCAACTATCATACCGTCTCCGTCCCGGTAAAACCTTGGCAGGCCTCGGAGTACGTTCGAAGTTCGCACCATTGGGTTGGTGGTGTAGGTTCGGTTGAGACGGACTCCCGATTAGCGCTGGTCTGGCTCTGAGCACTTGTCCCCATAAGGGCTTGTGCCAACCCTCGCATGGCCTCCCTGCTCTGCAAAGATAACCATGGGACCAAAAAGGCGACTACACACACGAACGGAGATAGCGGCTCCGAGGGGGGACCCAATAAAATGGAGCAAACAAATGAAACCACAAGCAAACAGGACGCTAGCACGGAGAACCCTTTCAGGCAAAAACCGCTGTTGGCAAGAACACCGATTAAACAAGTCACCGATTGCGGGGGGAGGCAGCAAACCCCAGAAACACTGTCAAAGTCAACATCACAGGGTAAATCATCGGACACAGACCACAGACGGACTAACGAACGAAAGAAGGCAGAGTGCGTTGTGCAACCTGGCATCATTGCGGCCTTTGGGCGCAGTAGAAGGACTATGCGCACCCCGACGCGCCCAGTGCAAGACGTACACAATCCGGATCAAGCTGCGACACCAACGGAGGCCAGTGTAAGACTGGGTGAGGCAGAAGTTTTGCCGTTGGCCGACGCCAATTCAAACGCGACCCAAGTGATAGAAGCAAAAGGGTTAGGAAACGGGGGCCTCTCCCAAGAGGTGGCGCCAAATAACACAATCGCCCTTGACCGCACCGAAGAGGAGCGGCTTACTCGGAAAGCGGGGAATATCGTCAAACAACTGAGGGCTGCCTGCGAAGTGCAGAAAAACATAGGCAAGAGTGTCAAGAATGGCATTCTTGAACTGGAGGAGCTTTTTGGCCGCATAACGCACTACAGGCGGAGGTGGCTTGCAACCGAAAAGCACCAAAAAGACACGCTCTCTCTCGAGGCATCAGTGGGTCCTAGCAGCAGCAAAAGAATGGCCGGTAGCCCAATTGAAGGCGACTGTGAGAAAAGGAGGAAGGACGAGACCATAAACGAAGTTGACACTCCAGGCGAGGAGTTTCATGTGGTGCGAAACAAGGCAGCGAAAAAAGCGGCCAAAAAGCTACTCCTAGAAAAAACAGACAAAGAGCTCAATCACGAAAAGAACAAAGAACCCCCCGATATACCGCATAAAACAAAAAGCAAACCGCGGCGCAAACCCTTGCGAGAGGCACTGCTTATTAAACCCACTAAGGGCCGAACCTACGCAGATGTCCTCCGTGAAATTAAAGGAGCGGTCAAGCCAGACGACACCAAAACTGCCATCAAAGCAGTTCGACCAACCCGGACTGGTGGCTTGCTGGTGGAATTCGGGCCAGAGGCCACAAACAAAGATGCATTCCGTGAAGCGGTCCAAAAGGTTCTTGGAGATGCGGCAACGGTTGCCTCGCTCGAACCAATGGCCACCCTGGAAATCAGGGACCTCGACTGCGTCACGGACAAAGCTGAGGTAGAGGATGCCATTAGGAGGGAGTTCCCCAGCTTAAGTGAAGTCAAGGCAAGATTGACACGTGAAAACACAAGGGGGCAACGCATGGCTATTGTCGAACTAGCTGATAAAGATGCCCAGCAAATCCTGGTGAAGGGCAAAATTAAGATAGGTTGGGTGATCTGCAGGATACGGAGAAGAGCGATCCCTATCCGCTGCTTCAGATGCCTCGAATACGGACACACCGCGTATGGCTGTAGGGGACCCGACAGGAGATCTCTGTGCTACAAATGTGGTGAAACGGGGCACAAAAGGAAGGAGTGCACGAACGAGGCAAAATGCATTCTTTGCAAGGATGCTAAGCTAGCACCCGGTGACCTCAAACATGAGCCGGGGACAGGGAGATGCCGGGTTTTCAAGGAGGCCCTAACTAAAGCCAAATCGATACTCAAATGATCCGTATCCTGCAGGTCAATTTGCACCGAAGCACAAACGCCCAGGACCTACTTGAGCAGTTTGCGAGGGATAAGAAAGCTGACCTCCTGTTGCTGAGCGAGCAACATCATAACAAGGACTCGCAAGCGTGGAACCCTGACAAAACTGGTACCTCGGCCATCTGGGTTCGAGACAGCGCCCGCCTTCAGGTGCAGGGCCATGGACGCGGGGATGGTTTTGTGTGGGTGCGGTGTTCAGGGATAACATATTTCAGTGTTTATCTGACGCCTAACGAGGCAATGCGATCCTTTCGAACCAAACTCGATGCCCTGGAGGACGCTGTCTCGAACAAAGAGGGCCACATGCTGGTCGGGGGAGACTTCAACGCTAGAGCCATCGAATGGGGTATGCCACAATCCGACCCAAGGGGAAAGCAAATCTTGGACATGGCGGCCAGAACAGCGCTTTTTGTCCTAAATACTGGTAACACCCCTACTTTCCGCCGCTGGGGTTGCGTAGGAACCATACCCGATGTGACACTCGCTTCGGAGTCCCTGGTACCTAGAGTACACAACTGGTGAGTACTAGAGGACTACTCGGCTAGTGATCACCAGTATATAGCTGTTGAGATTCACGACGGTGCCACTCTGCGTGCATATGCCCAAACTTCAATCCTCGGATGGAGGACTGGGAGGATGGACGTCGAGAAGTTCACTGACGCACTTACGGCAGGCGCACCGTTGCTGGGAGCTCCGCCAGGGAGTGGAGGGCCTTCAGCCAAGGAATTGGTGAACTCAACTATGAGTGCCATCATAGCTGCTTGCGAGTCTTCCATGCCCCGCCGGAGACCCCGACACGGTAAGCCTCCAGTATACTGGTGGTCAAACGAGATCGCCGAACAAAGAAGCGAGTGTCACAAACTTCGGCGAGAGGCCCAGCGGGCGCGAACACGGGAGGAGGCAGACACTAGGCTAGCAGCATACAGGTCCGGCAGGAAATATCTTCGCAGGCTTATTAACAAGAGCAAGGCCCGATGCTGGCAAGACCTCGTGGACGATGTAAATAGGGATCCGTGGGGCCTTGGCCACAAGCTGGTTATGGGGAAACTTGGTGCCCCACGGAAGCCTTGTATACATGACGCGGAAAAGATGGACGCGATAGTGCGGGGGCTCTTCCCCGCCCATCCCGTCCGTGTTGACGCTGTCCATGGTGAAACAGCAGTCGAGTGTCCACTCTTCACACAGCTGGAACTGGAGGAGGCAGTCGTCTCCCTGAAAGCGAGGAAGGCTCCAGGTCCAGATGGTGTTCCAGCTGAGGTTTTGCAGCTCGTCTATCACCATTGTCCTGACTTGCTGCTCAGCACATTCAACGCTTGCCTACGGGACGGGGTTTTCCCGGTACGATGGAAGGTGGCGAGGCTCGTGCTGGTCAGCATGGGGAAGGGAAATCCCGAATCGCCGTCTGCATACCGCCCGTTATGCATGCCAGACACGGCTGGGAAAGTGCTAGAGAAACTCATCAAGGGAAGACTCACTGACGCGATTTGTGCTGCTGGGGACCTATCTCCTCGGCAGTACGGCTTAAGAGCAGGACGTTCTACCATCGATGCGATTGCAGAGGTGGTGAACGCGGTCCAAAAGGCAGAGGCATATAGTCGCACCAAGCGACGGATCGTCCTGTTGGTGACACTCGACGTCAGGAATGCCTTCAACTCCGCTAGATGGGTGGATATTCTGGATACGCTGGAAAACTTTCAAGTTCCAGAATATCTAATGCGGCTTTTGAGGAACTACCTAAAGGACCGAAGCCTGCTCTACGACACGACACAGGGCCAACGAAGGATGGAAATTACATCAGGTGTTGCCCAGGGATCTATCCTTGGTCCGGACCTGTGGAACGTGTCTTACGACGGGCTACTGAGACTTGAGATGCCAGATGAGTCGCGCTTGGTCGGCTATGCGGATGATGTTGCGGCTCTGGTCGCCGGACGCACCGTTGAACAAGCGCAACTTAGGCTAGGTATGCTAATGCGCCGAGTGAGGGACTGGATGACTGCTCGCGGGCTCAGTTTAGCACTGGAGAAAACCGAAGTGGTCATCTTGACAAAAAAGAGAATCCCTAGAGTAAGGATGATCAGTATTGGAGATATACAGATCGAATCGAAGCCAGCGGTGAAGTACCTGGGGCTACTGATCGACTCGAAGATGAATTTCTCTGAGCAAATCAGGGCAACGGCTGAGAAGGCTGCTTCGGGAATATCGGCCCTGAGTCGACTTATGGCCAACGTAGGAGGATCCAGCCCATCAAGAAGACGCCTCTTGATGAGTGCTGTAGGGTCAGTGCTACTGTACGGGGCAGAGGTATGGGGCGACGCTCTCAGTAAGGAGGTATACCGAAAACGATTGGCACAGGTACAGAGAAAAGGAGCACTGAGAATTGCATCTTCGTATCCAACAGTCTCCGACTCGGCGGTGAAAGTGATTGCAGGCGTGATACCTGTCGCCCTCCTTGCTAGAGAGCGCCGCGCTATTTACCTGCGCCGAAACGAGGATGCGAGGGAGATGGTTGTCCGCGAGGAGAGACAACGCTCGCTCAACGATTGGCAGCAGTCTTGGGTGAATTGCACGAAGGGAAGGCGGACTGCGCGCCTCATCCCGGATGTGAGACCGTGGCTAAATCGAAGGCATGGTGAGACTGACTTCTATCTGACCCAGCTCTTGAGCGAACACGGGTGTTTTCAGTCTTACCTGCACAAGATCGGCAAGTCACGGTCTCCCGATTGTCGGTTTTGCCCAGGAGAGGAGGACAATGCCTGTCACACATTTTTTGCGTGTACCAAAGGGGCCAGGCTGCGAAGGGAACTCTACAGGGAGACGGGAGAGCTCACCCCGGATAATATAGTTGCGGTGATGCTCGAATCGGTTGACAAATGGAACCAGGTGGCACATTATGCTCGGGCAGTCCTAAAATATAAAAGGGACTCACAGCAGCCGGAGGCGCTGGGGCTGAGGGATCGCTCTTCTGGCAATTCCTCTTCCCCCCTCCCCTCCCGCTAGGAAAGGGACTCCCCAGCTTGAAGGCGCCCCACGGCGTAACAAAACGAGACCTGGCCCGAAGTAATGTGTCAAACGGTTCCAGGCTAGGTTCTCAGATTGACAGGGGAGGTGTTTAGTGGGTAGTCCAAAGGTATCCTTCATGGGAGTTCCACACTGCCAGACTCGGCGGGCATAAATGCCTTCACCTCCCTACGACGAAAAAAAAAAAAAATACGTATATCTTATTATCATTAAAGTTTCGTACATATCAAGAATACATTTTGTTGTATATAGATTTTTGAAATCAATCGAAACTCACACAACTCAGTGTAATACACTGATCGAAACCACATTACCAAACCATCTCGCTTAAACACGTTTTTTAAAGTTCTTCAACATACTTTTTGTATCCACCAAATCACTGCAATCCTGTCTTGCTTGCTTTCCACGCTCGTCCCGGTCATCTCTGTCTTCAGTTCCATACACTCTATCTCGCCCTTGCATAACCAAAAACCAAATTACATCGTCCGTTATAATCCCTCTCCTTTTTCTCTTGTCATTCGCACAGCTTATCGATTGCCAGTGCTATTCAACAGAGCATATACACTGAATAGCAAATTCAGTGCTACCAAACTTTATGTCCGCATATAACAATATGTATTCTAATTTCCAGATTCGATATCCAGTTGATCTAAAAAAATGCGAAACAAGTTAAGTAAGCAGAGGAGTGCTCCTACTAGAAGATCTTTGTAACGAGCCTAGGGTTCTAACAGCATGAATCGATAACTTGAATTATTTATCCAATACTTTGATATAAAATCGTTCAATTTTAAACGAAAGATGCAAAGTTTTCTTTCATAAGCACATTTCAGCCGCCATGTTGATCGAGCTTAAATAATTTTTTTGATTGCTCAACCGATTGAACATATTCAAATCAAACACTATTTCATAGATTTTCATCAAAATTGGAACAAAATAAAAGTTCCTAGGTCAGGACAGTCCGTCGCTGCTCGGATTTCGAAATTGAAGGACGCGGTCAATTGACCGAGACAGTTGGAGGCGCTTTCTGCAGGATGCGAAGGCCCAAGAGGGGCTGAAGTGCTAAGAAGAAGAAATAGAAGGTCAATCTAAAATATGTATCACCATAAACACGTATTCTTGTTATTGTAGTTCTATAAAATTGAAATGTCAATAACTTATTTGATTATGATCCAATTTACATGAAATTTTGTAAGCATAACGACCCTAAACCAGGTTATCTAATTGAAGTTTAAATGTTGCATTTTTATTTTATGGGAGAAAATGTGAAATCCACAAATCATACTATTAATAACAAAGTTGAGCGAATTTCGATTTCTGAGGTATTTGACTTCTTTTTTAGACTCTAAAAGTTCTTGATCTGTGTGGTGTTGTGGCTAGAGTACTCACCCCATAGGTCGAAGGTTCCTGGTACGAGATTTAGTTCGAGGGATTCTTCAGCCGGAATATAAATGCGTTCACTTATGATACGTGCTGGTATAAAATCAGATCGTTTCGCAGCAGGGTGGACCGACACGCGGCCTAAGCGTGATACTGATCGTATCACCTTGTGAAATGCCGCACATTCGATCATGATAATGAGATACTCTAACTATCTCTAAGCGAAGGCCTAAGGGGGGCTGTAGTACTACGAAAAAAAAATAAAAAGTTCTTATCAAGACCTTTCATTTGATACCCAATTCGACTACCTTTGGTCGTAAAAAATTTTTAAGCGCTGCTTCTTTATTAGAGGCGACCTTTCTTAGAAATTTTTTAAATTTTTGGTATGAGCTAAACTTTTAAGAGGCCATCAATTTTGACCTTCTCACAAAGTTTGACCATTTTAGCTTCTATTGTTTCTGAGGAAACTTGCTGTGGCGTACGGACAGATGGACAGACGGACTGACGGATGAACAGACGGACAGAAACGTCGCAAAACTAGTAGGTCTTTGTAAAAAAATGTTACAAAGACCTAAAAAAGAGAGAAATAAAGATGAGAAAAGAAAACATATCGCATGTGACATTTTTTATGTAAATATTCAATTTAAATATTAATTTTAAAAAGACCAATATTTTGCTTGAACCATTTACCTAGGGACCCTAACCCAAGCATCCGCAAATATATTGAACGCTTTTGAGCAACGGGTCCTGAGACGAATGATCGGAGTGAAGCTAGATGGAAACCAGCTTCTCAAACTCTTCATACCTCAACGATGCCGTAGAAGTACTCCTTACTAGCAACTGTTTTGCCGATTTAACTGCAGCTTCCCACAAGTCCGCCGAAATGGGGTGTTCTAAGTGAGATAAAATGAAATTTGATGCCCTTGGAACAGCATTTGTTTTCAATAGTTTCTTATGCATGGCTGGAATATATGCTTGAGTCGAACCCAGTCAACTGATTTTTAAGCGCCAACAAAATTAATAGCATTATCACAATATATAGTTTCGAACTGGCCTCTCCACCCAATAAATCTTTTTAGTACTCCGATGAATGTTTCTGTAGTTAGATCCATGGCTAGCACCAGATAGACTGATTTACTTACAAAGTTTCAAAATTCCACGATGTATGCCTCTCGCAGTTTCTTTAGAGAATCCTGTTGCGAATTCCGGCGTAAGTACTTTCTCCCATTCGCAACTTCTAATTGCCGCCGTAACATTTCACCCTTCCTTTGGGCACTCTCACCTTTTCCTCTGTGTATTCATTTAATTTTAATTAACATTTTCCAATTTCCCTTCAATTTTTATTTCTTCATCATCACAATCCTACTCTTATTTCCAACTAAAATCATATAACATATACTAATAATTTCAATTGTCCCACTAACAACACTCCCTACATTAATTCCCACTAACAAAATTTCATTCTATTCATTCTTCCTAACAAAACCTAATTCCTTCCTTCATACTAACAAATTCTATTCACTAGTTCCCATTAACAAATTTTATTTTTCTTACTAACGAAAATTAATTCACGTTTCCCTACTAACAAAATTCAATCACATGCCCAGATACATCGTTGAAGTTGCTAATCTGATGAATGGGAGATCGATAAGGCATAGCTCCATTGGTTACGTCGCGAGTTCTCGAGCGTGGGACTGCTGGAACCCTGAGTTCAAGTTCCCCCGGGCGCACGGAAGCACTCTTTTTTGGGGTATCGGCAAAATCAATAGTTTTCGTAATGTACTCGTATGTGTGACACTTTACATTCAATCAAGCGATTCTTGGGGATGTAAATTGCCATATATGCAAGTCAATGGAAACTATTGTGATTGTCGATACGGGAACAAAAAATGTGTGGGTAGCGGAATCGAAGTGTAATGAACTTCGATTACGTTACCCAGATGCGGCAGCGGTAATTTAAATAGGTTGGGTAGACAGACCTATGCTCATGTCAGAAGGGTTTTGTACTCAACTTACAGAATGCAGTAACCAGTAACGAATAAAATCAAGAAACATGTCATGTTCGAGGATCATACTATTATTAGCAAAGTTGAAAGAATTTTGACTTCTGAGGTATTTGTTATAGTTATACCCACAAATATCTCCCTTGATAATTATTTCAGATTTTTTAAGATCACGGGTGTCCATTCGCGAGGGAGGAAACACATTTTTCATGGATTTCCAACCCCCCCTATGCCCCCACTGAAGCAAAATATGTCAGTTTAAGAACTGTTTTGAAAAGCTCTCATAGAGAACTTTCAGTTGATACTCATATCGGCTACCTTTCATGAAATTTTTTTCAGGGGCCACTCCTCTGTACTGTAATCATCGATTCATGGCCTGTTTTTTAGAATCTTAGAATGGTTACAAAGCCCTTATGCTAGGAGCTCTCTCCTGCCTTTCTGACTTGTTTCAACTGTATATACTTATCTTCATGATACCTATCATTCCTGAAATTTTCATGCAAATCCTAGCAAAGCTGTAGTTTCTAAGTCGGTAAAAAGCGCATATGGCTCCATTGCCATATGTTTCCATAGTAATACAGGGCATATTGTTCCATAGTAATACAGGAAAATTCAAATCGCTATAACTTTGTCAAATACCTTTCGATCTTTATGAAACTTTCAGGAAAGATTAATATTATAAATAGTCATCTGTGTACTGAATTTTATTGAATTTAAGGGTACCGTTAAGATTTTATTCAAGAAAACATAACAAAGTTGAGTGAATTTCGACTTCTCATGTATTTGTTGTTGTTGTACTCATTAAGGCCTACATCCATGATTTTTTTCAGATTTTTCGGATGGAAGGTGTCCAATCGCGCGGGGGGGGGGGGGGGGTACACGAAAAGTTCGTACATTTTCCCTTCCCCTGCCCCTCCCGGTACTCATAAGGAAATTTTAAGACTTGTTTTGAAAAGATCTCATTGAGACTTTTCCAATGACACCCTATTCGACTACCAATGGTGAAAAAATTTTTTTGGGGGGTTATTCCCTATATGGGGAGACCCCCCTTAAACCCCTTTGAAAATTTTTTTTAACCATTGAACTTACAAGAGGTCACCACTTCTGACCTTTCCACAAAGTTTCATGATTGTAGCTTCTATAGTTTCGGAGGAAAAGTGCTGTGACATACAGACGGACGGACGGACGGACGGACGGACAGACGGACACAGGTCGTGATTGCAATAGGGTTTTGTATTTTAGTACAAAACCCTAATAAAAATGAAAAGGATTGCGGAATATGATTTGGGAAGGTGAAATGCGGGATTTGGGTGCTTGAATGCGGGGCAGTCGGTTTTTAAGGTTTTGTACTAAAATACAAAACCCTATTGCAATCACGACCTGTGTCCGTCTGTCCGTCTGTCCGTCCGTCCGTCCGTCCGTCCGTCTGTATGTCACAGTACTTTTTCTCCGAAACTATAGAAGCTACAGCCATGAAACGTTGTGGAAAGGTCAGAAGTGGTGACCTCTTGAAAGTTCAAGGGTGGAAAAATTTTTCAAAGGGGTTTAGGGGGGGTCTCCCCGTATAGGGAGGTGACCCCTCAAAAAAAAATTTTCACCATTGGTAGTCGAGTAGGGTGTCATTGAAAAGGTCTCAATGAGATCTTTTCAAAAAAAGTCTTAAAATTGCCTTCTGAGTACCGAGGGGGGCAGGAGAAGGGGAAATGTACGAACTTTTCGCGTACCCCCCCCTCGCGATTGGAAACCTTCCATCCGAAAAATCATGAATGTAGGCCTTAATGAGTACAACAACAACAAATACATGAGAAGTCGAAATTCACTCAACTTTGTTAGTAATAGTATGATTTATCGATTTTATATTTTCTTGAATAAAATCCAAACGGTACCCTTAAATTCAATAAAATTTAGCACACAGATGCTTTTTATAAGATTGATCTTTTCTGTAAGTTTCATAAAGATCGAATAGTATTTAATAAAGTTATAGCGATTTGAATTTTCCTGTATTACTATGGAACAATATGCCCTATATTACTATGGAAACATATGGCAATGGAGCCATATGCGCTTTTTACCGACTTAGAAACTACAGCTTTGCTAGGATTTGCATGAAAATTTCAGGAATGATAGGTATCATGAAAATGAGTACATACAATTGAAACAAGTCGAAGAGGCAGGAGAGAGCTCCTAGCAAAAGGGCTTTGTAACCATTCTAGGATTCGAAAAAATAGGCCATGAATCGATGATTACAGTACAGAGGAGTGGGCCCTGAAAAAAATTTCATGAAAGGTAGCCGATATGAATATCAACTGAAAGTTCTCTATCAGAGCTTTTTAAAACAGTTCTTAAACTGACAGTTTTTGCTTCAGTGGGGCCAATGGGGGGGGTGTAAAAACATGAAAAATGTGTTTCTAAAAAATCTGGAAAAATTATCAAGGGAGATATCTATGGGTATAACTAAAACAAATACCTCAGAAGTCAAAATTCGTTCAACTTTGTTAATAATAGTATGATCCTCGAATTTCACATTTTCTCCAATAAAATCGTCTTTGACATGTTTCTTGATTTTATTCGATGCTGGTTACTGCATTTTGTAAGTTGAGTACAAAACCCTTCTGACATGAGCATAGGTCTGTCTACCCAACTTGTTTCGTGTTCTTCTGCTTTTCCTGCCCATCTTATGTCACTGATATTATAACTTTAATAACGGATACACAAGACTTTTTCTTTGATACGGTAGGACTATCTTTGGTAAAGAATATTTTTAAGGGTTCAAATCCTTCGATATTTTTTGACGACAGAGCTATCATTAACTAAAGATTTCTGGTACCGATATTAATAGGGTATTGTAAAATTTTGTTTATAAAACCATAAAAACACCTCTAGAAGTACTTAAAGTGGAATTTAGTCCTAATACGAGTAGGTTTCTAATATGTTTCCATTTTGAGGGTTTTTTAAAATAATTTTACAAAACCCTACTAGTTTCGCGACCAGTCTGTCCGTCTGTCCGTCCGTCCGTCCGTCCGTGTGTCACAGCAGTTTTTCTCGGAAACTACTTAAGCTAGAAACATCAAATGTTGTGTGTAGGTGTAAAATGGTGATCTCTTCAAAGTTCAACTACAAAAAAATTTAATAAGATATTTAAGGGGGGTCTCCCCATATAGGAGAGTGACCCCCCGAAAAAAAAATTTCATCAAAGGCAGCCAATATGGGTATCAAATGAAAGGTCTTAATAAGAGCTTTTCAAAACAGGTCTTTGTTTGGCAAAATGTGTTTCTAAAAAATCTGGAAAAATTATCAAGGGAGATATCTATGGGTATAAGTAAAACAAATACCTCAGAAGTCACAATTCTTTCAACTTTGTTAATAATAGTGTTACATGTACAAATAATTACATGTACAAATAATTCTGCGAGCTACTGTCGCAATTGTTTTCATCATCATTAAGAACGTCAACGAATGAATTTACTCGAACCCACGAGAATCCAACAAGCATGATCAACATCTGCAAGTGACGTCACTCCATTCATGAACTTGCTCGAACCTACCAGGTACCTCTCGGTAGAACATTCGCCAATGTGCGAGAAATGGGTGAATAGGTAGAGACCCTATATAAAGGCGAGCTGAATGAATGGGGAGAATCATTCATTCGACCGCGATAAGAACTGCGATTGTGTGTGGGAAGTGTGTTTCGTAATAGTGAAGTGATTTAGAAGACAATTGCGATAAGAAATTTATGGACAAGTGTTAGATAGCTTTCATAGTGAAAATTAAAATTAGTGAAAGTGTTAAATTGTTTATTGTACATTTTCGTAATTAAATAAATTCTTTTAACTTAAATTAAAAGTCATTGCGTTTTCACTTTCCCGGAACATTAAAATTATTGGCCGCGAACCGGAAAACACGCGACAGTGGTGTCAGAAGTGGGATAGAAAAATTTTGAAAGTGAAAATTTGAACATTTTTATAGTGCACAATAGTAAAATTTAAAGAAACATTAAAAATGCCACGAAGCTTAAACTTAAAAATTAATGAATTGACCATATCGGAGCTCAAGGAGGAGTTGGAACAGCGGAATCTGGCCACAGAAGGTACAAAGGCCATACTGATTGCACGCTTCCGTGACGCGATCGAGTCGGAAGGCGTGAATCTGGATTCGGGTGAGCTCTCAGATGCGGAAAAAGGCGCAGAAGGTGGAGAAGTAGAAACACCAAAATCAAAGGAGCCAGAAAATGCGCTGATGCAAATGTTAATGCTGATGTCATCCAGTCTGACTGCGAAGCTAGATGAACAGTCATCCAGTTTAACTGCGAAGCTAAGTAAACAGTCATCCAATTTAACTACGAAGCTTGATGAACAATCAGCGAAGTTAAATGAACAATCAGCGAAGTTAAATGAACAATCAGCGAAGCTAGACCAACAAGCGATTGAAATCAAGGCAGATTTTCAAAAACAGTCAGCCGAAATAAAAGCGGAGCTCGGCAGCCTGAACAAACAAATTAAAGGCGTCGAGGAAAAGGTTTACCAGGTCGAGGAAAAGGTCAGCCAGGTCGAAGAGAGAATGAACCATGAGATGGAAAAAGTGAAAAAAGAATTGGAAGCAGCGAAGGCAGTAGTAACTATTTCACCAGCCCCGCTTATAACCGCAGCGCAAAGCACATCCAGAAATGTGCAAGCACCAATATTCGATGGGCAAACGGTCTGGAGTATTTACAAGACCCAGTTTAAAGCTGCCGCAACGGCAAATCACTGGAATGAGCAGGAACGAGCAACTGCACTGATTCTTGCTCTAAGAGGCCCAGCTGCCGAGCTTTTGCAGACGATCCCCGATGAATTGCACTCAAACCCGAATGCTATAATGAATGCGCCCGACATGCGTTATGGAGACGATCATCTAAAGCAGATTTATCGGTCACAGCTAAGGCATCGGATGCAGAAGTCTGGTGAAACCCTACAGCAGCTAGCCCAAGACATTGAGCGACTAGCACTTTTGGCTTACCCAGCCTACGACCCAGAACATCGAGATGATGCAGCAACAGAAGCATTCATCAGCGCACTAAAAGACCCGGAATTGCAACAAGCCGTGCGTTTAGCTCAAAAACAAACGGTTAAGGATGCATTGGCTTACAGTCTGAACTTTGAGGCAGCAAAAAACGTGACTCGTACCACTGCCCGGGTTCGTGAGGTAGTGACAGATGAGTGCAGGTGTGAGCGCGTCGAAATTGAGCGAGACCCGCATGTAAATGGTGCGCCTAGATGCTGGAATTGCGGAGAGAAGGGGCACCTACAAAGAGACTGCAAGAAGCGAAGAAAACCGAGCTTTTGTCCAGGGTGTGCAGCTAGAAGGAGATCCAGACCGAGTCAGGAGCCCAGAATGGAAGCCCTTCAAACAGAGGGGTCGGGAAACATGTAAGAGCCAACTTCGTGGGGCAGAGGTTGGCTAGGAGGATCGACGTCCCCAGCACCACCATCACCGTGTCAAGACTACATCGTAGAGAACCGGACTTATGCCTTCCGGGTCAAATTGACGGAGAACACTGCACCATAACAATCGACACTGGTGCAATCCGATCGATTATCCGACCAGACCTAGTTAGACAGCAACAACTTCACAAGGGCAGAATTTTCTCACTACGGACAGCTACGGGAGAAACTGCACCTGTTCATGGAGAGGTCAACCTCCAGATACAGTTGGGAGACCTTGTGTTCCGACATAATTTTCTGGTCGCGAACATTATGGATGACTGCATTCTCGGAATGGATTTTCTGCGACCACATGGAATCACGTTGAACTTGGGAAAACGTGTCTTGAAATGGCAGAATGTCGAAGTACTGATGGAGGATCCCAGCGTCCAAAGCCCAAGATGAATGTAGTGGTATGTACTGACACTGATGTACCGAATTCTTCCGAAAGCATTGTATGGGCCAAGCTTGATGGTGATTCTGGAGACCACCGATCTTATCTGATAGAGCCAACGAAGACGTCCGCATTGCGCAGTTTGATTGTAGGACGAAGCCTTGTAAGATCTTTAAGGAACGGATATGTGCCGGTTAGAGTCCTTAACACCGCAGACTCAACCACGAGCATCAAAGCGGGAGAAGTCATCGGCAGCTGCCAGCCTGTTTCCACCATCACCTCTTTGGAAGCTACTCACAACCATCATTGGAAAAGGAGGCAAGACACAGACAAAGCCCGGGAATCCACGTCTGCAATATTGAAGCAAGTCAAATTGCCGGTGCAGCTATTCAAACGAGCCTCTGATCTGGTCACCAAGTACAGTGACATCTTCTCAACAAGCCCGGATGACCAAGGCCGAACGAGTATGGTAACTCACGTCATAGATACACAGGGAGCCAAGCCGATTCGACAAGCACCAAGACGTCTCCCTTTAGCCAAACAAGGAGAAGTGAGCGCGCTGATCTCGGGCATGGAAAAACAAAGCGTTATTGAACCTTCTGTCAGTCCATGGGCCGCGCCTGTAGTTCTAGTCAAGAAAAAGGATGGTAGCACTCGCTTTTGTGTCGACTATAGGCAGCTTAACGACGTCACTAAGAAAGAAAGTTACCCGCTCCCACGCATCGATGACATCATGGACACTTTAGCCGACGCAAAATGGTTTTCTACACTCGATCTCAAGAGTGGCTACTGGCAGGTAGAAATTGACAAGAAGGACCGAGAGAAGACCGCATTTTCAGTTGGGACCGGATTGTGGCAATTTGTGGTGATGCCGTTTGGGCTTTGCAATGCCCCAGCCACTTTCGAACGCTTGATGGAATACGTGCTACGTGGTCTAACCTGGAAAACCTGCTTGGTGTACCTAGATGACATCATCGTCATCGGGAGAACGTTCGAAGAGCATGTGCGGAACTTAGAAGAGGTTTTCTCCCGACTGCGACTGGCGAATTTGAAACTTAGTCCCGACAAGTGTACCCTTTTCGCAGCTGAAGTAAAATACCTGGGACATGTCGTATCAGCAGAAGGGGTCAAAACAGACCCTGAGAAAATTGAAGCCGTGAAAAGCTGGCCAACACCAAACAACAAGCGCCAACTACGAAGTTTCCTGGGCCTGGCAACCTACTATCGAAGATTCGTCAAAGACTTTGCCAAAATAGCTAAGTGTCTTCATCAGCTAACCGAGAAAAATCGTCCGTATGTCTGGAATGAACAATGCCAGACAGCCTTTGAGACCCTGAAGGAAAAGCTATGTGAATCACCCGTGCTGGCGTATCCGAAACCCGGAAAAATGTTTGTGGTTGACACCGATGCAATTAATGGCGGTATTGGAGCTGTACTCTCCCAGCAGATCAATGGCGAAGAAAGAGTCCTCTCGTATTACAGTCGAGTTCTTTCAAAAAGTGAGAGGAACTACTGTGTGACCAGGAAGGAGCTATTGGCTATAATAGAGGCCACCAAGCAGTTCCACAAGTACCTATATGGCCAGAAATTTGTTCTTCGAACGGACCATGCATCATTGAGATGGCTACTTAACTTCAAAAACCCCGAGGGACAAGTTGCGAGATGGATCGAAAGATTGCAGTCATACGACTACGAAATTGTTCATCGAAAGGGCGGAGTTCATGGAAATGCTGACGCCCTATCTCGTCGCCCATGTCCAGCCAACTGCAAGCATTGCCGACGGATTGAGGAAAAGGAACCGCCCGTTGATCTGCGACTGATAACGGCCGAATTCGATGAAGGTTGGTCATCGGAGGAGATTCGAAATGCCCAGCTAGCCGATGAAGACATCGGACCATTGCTCGTATGGAAGGAGACGACTGGGCGACCGGAGTGGAAGGACGTTTCGATGCATGGCGCAACCCTGAAAAGCTATTGGGCACAATGGAACTCCCTACAGGTGGAGGGTGGCATACTCAAGCGGAAATGGGAAACGGTGGATGGCAGCTCCTATAGGATGCAAACTATACTACCCAAAAGCCGAATGCACGATGTGGTTAAGGAAATGCATGAAGGATCCTCGGGAGGCCACCTTGGTGTTAACAAAACCTTAGCGAAATTGCGGGAAAGATTCTGCTGGCTCCACGCTCGAGAAGACGTAGAGGACTGGTGCCGCAGATGCACAATTTGTGCTTCCGTCAAAGGCCCAAAGCGACGACTGAGAGGACAAATGCAAACCTATAACGTAGGCGTGCCATTCGAAAGGATTGCTGTTGACATCGCTGGACCCTTTCCTGAATCTGAATGGGGAAATCGATACACGCTGGTTGTAGCTGATTATTTCAGCAAGTGACCCGAGGTCTACCCCATTCCCAACCAGGAAGCAACTACTGTAGCCGAACAGCTAGTGTTAAATTGGGTCAGCAGGTACGGCGTGCCTTGTGAACTACATTCGGATCAAGACCGAAACTTTGAGTCACTAGTTTTTAGTGAAATGGACGAGCAGCTGGGAATACGGAAAACGAGGACAACACCGCTGCATCCCCAATCCGATGGAATGGTCGAACGTTTCAACGGCACGCTCAATAAACACCTGGCCAAAATGGTTGACGAGAACCAAAGGGACTGGGACCGACATATCCCACTATTTTTAATGGCGTATAGAGCCGCTGAGCATGCATCGACGGGCCAAGCCCCAGCCAAAGTCATTTTTGGAAAGACTATTCGTTTGCTAGCCGATATAAAGTTCGGAACAACCCCTGAGAAACCCCAAACGGTCTCGGAGTACGCAAGTGATCTAAGACAACGGTTGAACCAGATACATCGGACAGTGCGAAAACACCTCGAATCGGCTACTGACCGCATGAAGACCAGGTATGATCTAAAGGCTAATTCTACTGGCTTCCAGCAAGATGACTTGGTGTGGCTGTATAACCCGCAACGGCGAAAGGGTAGGTCTCCAAAGTTGCAACATAATTGGGAGGGACCATACCGAGTTACAAAGCGAATCAACGACGTCGTATACCGAATACAGGAACATCGTAAGCCGAGAGCTAAAATGAAAATCGTGCATATAGACCGTCTTGCCCCATATTACACCCAGGGAGAATTGACTACAAATAGCGACACATCTTTTCGGGGCGAAAAGAACTGAGGTGGGGGCAGTGTTACATGTACAAATAATTACATGTACAAATAATTCTGCGAGCTACTGTCGCAATTGTTTTCATCATCATTAAGAACGTCAACGAATGAATTTACTCGAACCCACGAGAATCCAACAAGCATGATCAACATCTGCAAGTGACGTCACTCCATTCATGAACTTGCTCGAACCTACCAGGTACCTCTCGGTAGGACATTCGCCAATGTGCGAGAAATGGGTGAATAGGTAGAGACCCTATATAAAGGCGAGCTGAATGAATGGGGAGAATCATTTATTCGACCGCGATAAGATTTGCGATTGTGTGTGGGAAGTGTGTTTCGTAATAGTGAAGTGATTTAGAAGACAATTGCGATAAGAAATTTATGGACAAGTGTATCTAACGAGCTGAATGAATGGGGAGAATCATTTATTCGACCGCGATAAGAACTGCGATTGTGTGTGGGAAGTGTGTTTCGTAATAGTGAAGTGATTTAGAAGACAATTGCGATAAGAAATTTATGGACAAGTGTTAGATAGTTTTCATAGTGAAAATTAAAATTGATGAAAGTGTTAAATTGTTTATTGTGCATTTTCGTAATTAAATAAATTCTTTTAACTTAAATTAAAAGACATTGCGTTTTCACTTTCCCGGAACATTAAAATTATTGGCCGCGAACCGGAAAACACGCGACAATAGTATGATCCTCGAGTTTCACATTTTCTCCAATTAAATCGTCTTTGACATGTTTCTTGATTTTATTCGTTGCTGGTTACTGCATTTTGTAAGTTGAGTACAAAACCCTTCTGACATGAGCATAGGTCTGTCTACCCAACTTGTTTTGACTTGGAGAAGGTGGATAACAGTGACTTATTTTTCGCGAAGAAGTTTTTTTAGAGTTTGTCGATGACGACGGGGAGGAAAACCATCGAAATGTTAAGATTGGAAAATTGGTGTAAGGAGTTTTAACACGAAAGATTGGTAAATAAAAGCCATGATTGTGATTCGGAAAGTTTTCGGTAGTGAAATGAGCGGAAATTTGAAAGGATAGTGACCTTTTACATGAAAAGTAACATTTGCTGGAGGGTTAAAGAATTTAAATTGCGTGTGAGTGAAGTTAAGTGGGCTAAACACAAGAGAAACACATAATTAAGTGAAGTGAAGCCGGAATAAAACAGTGTCGGATTAAATCACATAGAACAAAAGAAATTTAAATAGTATTGAATAGGAAAGAAATTGGTTCGGAGTAACAGTGGTAATAAAACAAAAAAATAACAGTGAATGCAGATTGTGGTGGATGCCGTAAAGAAAATGAAAGTATGGATTAAAAAAAAAAAAAAAAAACAAAAGCTTATTAATGACAAGTGAATCAAAAACCAAACGCGGGTCTGAATGAATTTGTAACGCGATCCCTGAAGGATGGATCTATAGTGCCAGGTTTCCGAAGAAAATATCTATATTTAGTGAAAAGTGGCCGGTTTAGTTGGCGTTTAGAGTAGTTTAAACATTTTTTTTGAAAATTGAAGTTAATTTTCAGTGTCCCTCCCTTCAGTTGCCGAGCGCTCAGCAGCATTAATAGGGGTGAGTAATTGCGCATTTTTTTCATTATATCTTTTTATTAATTAACATTTAATCATATGGGAATTGTCCTTTTATTACAATTATCCCCTTGGTATATATTTTTTTCCCTTTAATTAAAAATATTGGCTGGTTTTTTTTATAGAAGTGGTGAGATTTAGTTATTCAATTGATTCATTAGTTAACTTATTGCAAAACCAAAAAGAAGTAGCTTGTTAATAATAATTTTTTTTTTTACATGAATTATTGTTGTGTTCTTTTTTTTCTATTTGAATAAATCGGCCACTATGCTGTAAATAAAAATAATTTTTTTTTCATTTCTCAAACATGACCTCTCCCTTTCCCGTCCTTTTCCCACTGTGTTAGTTTCTTTATGTAAGATGGCTCAGCACGACCAGGGGGTGTCCCGGAAGACCCACGACACGACTGAGCGCTAGCCGGCCTCAGTATGCCACCCCGGTCTACACACCCCTCTGCTAATTCTTAATGTCTGCAACTGCGGTGACTTCCGTGGTTGCAACATATGGCGCCCAAAAATTTTAGCTTTGTTGGTTTTCTAATGGTTTCATTAAATTTTAATTATAATTTAAATTTTTCAATTTTTGATTTGTTGGGATGAGTACCTGGAGTGCCTGACTTGAATAGTGGTCTGTGCATTTCAGGGAAATAATTTTTTTTTTTGTTTTCCTTTGCTTTGTTAAGAATTTCGATAAATTGATAAACAGATATAGTTTCGGTTTTATTGGATGGTTAATGATAGAATTTTGATCACGGGGTTCGCCGCAGTTGCAGTGGCGCCTACCGTGCTGTTTTGTGTTTGAAAGTCTTCGCCGGCTATGATAGCAGTTATGCTGTGATGGTGTGGATGGGGATTGGGGTTCGCTGAATTTTGAGTCGTTGGCTATATCTCCCTGCACGGGATAGTTGGACTTAGATCCAACACTTTGAATTAGCCAACGCTTTCGGCCCTTCCATCATCTATCTGGTGGTAGCTTTGGGATTTGTGCGGCTCTTGGCCGAGCCATTATGAAGTCCGAAGTGTTTTATAATGGTCTCGTAGTTAGCCCTTTGTGGTGACCCTTAGAGCGGAGTCCGCCTACGAGTTCCATTGCTATACCAGGCACTGTTGTGGTTTGTCTGCTTCGTGTTTTGTATAAATTTTAACCTTCATCCCATTCAATTAACTTTTCTTTTCCTTTCCTCCTATGGGGAGATTCATTTTGAGAAATAAAAGTGCAAGTCAATTATTATATATAGTTCCATTTACACTCGCCTGCACTCATTTCCCTTCTTATCAAATAATTTCTTTTATTTCGGCATCGCATTAGTGATTGTTTAGTTATTACCGTTAGCTTGTTGGTTTGATCTTAAAGTCAATGAATTTAGGTTTAGTTATAGATTATTGGGGTTAATTAGGGTCTTGGGTCAGATTAGTTTTAGATAAGTGGGTTTATGGTTTTACGGATGTTAGTTTAGAGTAATTCAGTGAATTTTAATGATTGAGATTAGTTTAGTTCGTTTTGGGTTTTGAGTAATTTTAAGTTTAGTTTGGCTGATTAAGTTTAGTTTAGGTAGTGTTGATTTGCAGATTTTAATTTAGGCTTTGATTTAGATTAGTTTTAATTAGCTAGATTGTAGTTTGGTTTGGACTAGTTGTTTGATATTTAGGATAGTTAATTTTTCGGATTGAGTTTGGTTTATTATTAGGTTGAATAGGATTACAATTATAGGATAGTTTTACAGAGAGATATTTAGTTTGGGGATTTCAAATTAATTTTTATTTTAGCTTAGGTTAGGGGCTAAGGTTTTATATATTTATTTACTTGTCTGTTTGTCGGTCTGGTATTCGATTTCTAATTTATTTTTATTAAATCGTTTGTTTGTCCGTCTGTTATTTATTAAATTATTTATTTTATTGTCGGTATAGTCCGTCTGCTATTTATTGATTTTGCTGATTTCATCAGTGTGTCCGTCCGTTAATTGTTAATTAATTTATTGATTTTACAATTTGTTTATCCAGTATTTATAACATTAATTTTCCATTATGGCATCGCAGAACGCTTCTTACTCCACCTATTCTAGCTCTGACGACGAATGTTATTCCTTTCCACCAATGCATAAGTAGAGGGTCAGTTTTGATGGTTCTTCTACTGGTCTAGATGTTGAGCAGTTCCTGTTTCGAGCCACCACCTTGGCAAGAAATTACAACCTTCCCTTGGAGGAACTGGCATCTAGCCTCCACATTCTTCTGAAAGGACCAGCAGAAGAATGGTACTGGTTATTCCGGCAGCTCAACCCCAATTTTACGTGGCCTGGTTTGGAAGCTGCGTTGAAGGAGCGTTATGGATCGCATTGGACCGACGTAGATGTGCGGCGAGCGATCGATGCGCGTTTCCAGAGGCCAGAAGAATCTTTCCGTGAGTTTCATGGCTCCATAAAAGAGATGTCCTTGTGTCTTAAAAATCGGTTATCTGATTTTGACATGCAGGCCATTCTATTGCGGAACATGGACGAACGAATGAGGAATCATTTGGCAGGCTTGGAATTCGCATCGACAACAGAGTTAGTTCGTCACTGCACTAGAGTTGAAGCTGTATGGTATCCCTCCAGTAGACCTGTGGTTGTCCATCGCAGTAGGCATCCTCCCAACATTGATGCTCTTGATATGTTGGAGAATGCCTGGTGTGATCCTCAACCGAGATCTGCTGGAGGATATCATGCACACTTCCAGAGTCGGTCTCCAAGTTGGATCCCTCCGTCCTTCCAGAACACAATGAATAACCAGACACCAGACCAGCGCCCACCCACAAATTTCTTCACTTCGCCTCATAGTTCCAATTTTCCAACATTTTCTAGCAATGTGATTGCTTCAGGCAGATTACCGGACTACGTCGAATGTAATGAAAAGGCAGGCGATGATCGTGAATCACCCGCTAGTTTTAGAGCACGACCTTTTCGGGATCGCTTCCGGAGATCCTGGAGATATTTCTTCGCCAGGCGTCTCTTGAAGCGTGCCTGCGTGGAGTCAATTGTTGCAACTCCTGGCGACAATAGGCCCTACGCAGAGATTTCCGTCAAGGGTCGCAAATTGACGGGCTTGCTTGATAGCGGAGCCAGTGTTAGAATTCTCGGAGCCGGAGCCTTGGACCTGCTGTCGGATTTGGGTTTGCATATGCATACCATGCACGCTCATTTTCAGACTGCACCAGGGCACAAGGATCCAGTTCTGGGATACGTCACCACATTGGTGCAATTTAATAAAACCACCAAATTGATGAGATTCCTAGTTGTTCCTTCCTTGACGCACGCAGTGTATCTTGGAATTGACTTCTGGGATCTCTTCAAAATAGCACCAATCCAGGTCAACGCTATCGAAGAAGCCTCGGAACCTCAGAGCCCTGAATTTCATCTGCTGTCCCCAAAAGATCAGCAACGACTGGACTTCGTCAAACAACAGTTTCCGTCGTATAATGAAAAAGGCTTGGGTAGGACCAGTCTCGTGTCTCATCACATCGACACTGGTTCCGCTCGACCCATCAAGCAGCGGCATTATGCTGTCTCGCCTGTTATACAGAAACTGGTGTATGATGAACTCGATCGTATGTTATCTTTGGGGGTAATAGAGGAAAGTCAGAGTTCGTGGAGTTCGCCTGTGACCCTTGTCAGAAAACCCGGCAAGGTGCGTTTGTGTCTGGACGCTCGACGCCTCAACGAGGTGACTGTTAAGGACGCCTACCCGTTGCCACTGATTGAAGGTCTTTTGGCACGGTTGCAGAGTACCAGGTTCATTACCAGCTTGGACCTGAAGGATGCCTTTTGGCAAATACCATTGGATGAGGCAAGTAAGGAGAAAACGGCCTTTACTGTCCCTGGCAGGCCCTTGTACCATTTCAAGGTTATGCCGTTCGGTTTGTGTAATGCTCCCCAAACGATGTGTCGGTTGATGCATAAAGTAATACCGCATGAGCTGCAGGACAAGGTATTTGTTTACCTAGATGACCTGCTTGTTACAAGTTCAACATTTGATGAGCACTTGGAGCTCCTGAGGACTGTTGCAAAACTGCTCAGGGACGCCAACTTGACCATCAATGTTGAAAAAAGCAAGTTCGTCAAGAAGGAGATCAAATATCTTGGCTTCGTAGTGAGTGATGGTATCCTGCGCACCGACCCGGAGAAGGTTTCAGGTATAGTCTCCTATCCTGAACCCTGAACGGCCAAAGACGTGAGACGGTTCATGGGCATGGCAGGGTGGTACAGGCGTTTCATTCCAAACTTCGCCTCGGTTACGGCCCCTCTAACGGATTTGCTAAAGGGCAAACATGCCTTCAAGTGGTCTGCTTCCGCCAATAGTGCCTTCAATAAAGTGAAGCAATTGCTGATTTCTGCTCCAGTGCTGGCCAACCCCGACTTTACGAAGCACTTCTATATCCAGTGTGACGCAAGTACAGTGGGTACTGGAAGTGTTTTGTTCCAGAAGGACGATGAGAGTGGAGAGCATCCAATCGCATATATGTCTATGAAGCTCAACGCTGCGCAACGTAACTATAGCATTACAGAATTGGAATGCTTAGCTGCGGTTCAGAGCGTAAAGAGATTCAGGGCATATATCGAAGGGTTGCCATTCACCATCAAAACCGACCATGCCAGTCTTAAATGGCTGATGCAGCAGTTGGACCTTTCTGGTCGATTGGCTCGCTGGAGTCTGAAATTACAAGGGTTCAATTTCCAAATTGAACACCGCAAAGGTGCCCTTAACGTTGTTCCCGATGCGTTGTCAAGAACATGCTCGAGGGACGAGCGGGTGAACTCGATCATTCCCTGTCTCCCGGAGCACGGACACATTGGTGGTTGAATCCCGGAGTCTGCGTTTCAGGAGCCCGAGTATGAGCATCTCAAGGAGCAAATCTTGAAACAACCCGGTCAGTTTCAGAATTTGCACCTTGCAGATGGTCGAATATATATTAGTGCTGGTTCTCCTGTAAAGTCGACTACTGATATTCCCAGAACAAAACTATGGGTTCCTGAGGGTCACCAACGAGCTCTCATAGTACGAGCTCTTGATGATCCCCGGGGCTCTCATTGTGGAATTCGCAAAACAACTGAAGTTTTGCAAAGGTATTATTATTGGCCTCGTTTGCGTCAAGATGTGATTCAGCACATCAAGAATTGCTTGATATGCAAACAGGTCAAACCGTCAAATTCAACAATGAGACCCCCTATGGGAGCATCACGAGACTCCGAACAACCTATGCAGCGCCTGTTTGTGGACTTCATGGGCCCATACCCTCGTTCAAAATCAGGGAATACCCAATTGTTCGTGGTCCTGGATCATTACACCAAGTTTGTATGGCTCAAGCCCATGACGAAAGCCACCGCAGAGTCAGTCGTGCGATATTTGGAGCGCGAAATCTTTCTGACCTTCGGAGTGCCTGAATGGCTTCACTCTGACAATGGGGTACAGTTCACCTCCAAGGTGTTCAGCAAGCTTATGAATGACTATGGAGTGCAGCATTGCTTCACCCCATATCATTCACCGCAGGCGAATGCCTCAGAGAGGTCAAACCAGTCGACACTGAACGCCATTAGAGCCTATATAGGGTCTGATCATGGCAAGTGGGACGAGCATCTTCCAGCCTCATGTTTTGCCTTCCGCAAGGTGATTGATGAGTCCACGGGATATTCGCCCTACTTTCTTATGTTCGGGTACCACCCTACCCAACATGGTTCTGAGTACGCCCTCCTCAGAAGCCTTAATGCCTTTGAAGATGGTGAGGTACAGCTAAGTGCTAACAATGATCGACTGCGAGCTGTACAGGACCAAGTCAGATGCAAATTGCAAGAAGCCTACCAAAAGGGAGCTCAACGATGCAACCTTCGTGTTCGTCCTCGTGAGCTACTCCAGGGTCAGAAGGTTTTCGTGCGTAATTTCACTGTAAGCAACGCCGCAGATCGCTTTGCTGCCAAATTCGCTCCACGATTCACTCCTGCAGTGGTCCGGCGTCGTATTGGGCAAGTGGCATACGAGCTTGAGGATGAATCCGGTAAGCTGCTTGGGATCTTTCACGCCAAAGACATCCGATCCGATTCATAATTACCCCTGCCGACCTTCTTTGTTTGCCCGGCTGAATGAGACACTCAGGGTCTGGGTCGTCCCCACGATTGTTGCGAATTCCGGCGTACCGACTTTCTCCCATTTGCAACTTCTAATTGCCGCCGTAACATTTCACCCTTCCTTTGGGCACTCCTACCTTTTCCTCTGTGTATTCATTTAATTTTATTAACATTTTTCCAATTTCCCTGCAATTTTTATTTCTTCATCATCACAATCCTACTCTTATTTCCAACTAAAATCATATAACATATACTAATAATTTCAATTTTCCCACTAACAACACTCCCTACATTAATTCCCACTAACAAAATTTCATTCTATTCATTCTTCCTAACAAAACCTAATTCCTTCCTTCATACTAACAAATTCTATTCACTAGTTCCCATTAACAAATTTTATTTTTCTTACTAACGAAAATTAATTCACGTTTCCCTACTAACAAAATTCAATCTCATGCCCAGATACATCGTTGAAGTTGCTAATCTGATGAATGGGAGATCGATAAGGCATAGCTCCATTGGTTACGTCGCGAGTTCTCGACCGTGGGACTGCTGGAACCCTGAGTTCAAGTTTCCCCGGGCGCACGGAAGCACTCTTTTTTGGGGTATCGGCAAAATCAATAGTTTTCGTAATGTACTCGTATGTGTGACACTTTACATTCAATCAAGCGATTCTTGGGGATCTAAATTGCCATATATGCAAGTCAATGGAAACTATTGTGATTGTCGATACGGGAACAAAAAATGTGTGGGTAGCGGAATCGAAGTGTAATGAACTTCGATTACGTTACCCAGATGCGGCAGCGGTAATTTAAAAATGAAAAGGATTCCGGAATATGATTTGGGAAGGTGAAATGCGGGATTTGGGTGCTTGAATGCGGGGCAGTCGGTTGTTTTGACTTGGAGAAGGTGGATAACAGTGACTTATTTTTCGCGAAGAAGTTTTTTTAGAGTTTGTCGATGACGACGGGGAGGAAAACCATCGAAATGTTAAGATTGGAAAATTGGTGTAAGGAGTTTTAACACGAAAGATTGGTAAATAAAAGCCATGATTGTGATTCGGAAAGTTTTCGGTAGTGAAATGAGCGGAAATTTGAAAGGATAGTGACCTTTTACATGAAAAGTAACATTTGCTGGAGGGTTAAAGAATTTAAATTGCGTGTGAGTGAAGTTAAGTGGGCTAAACACAAGAGAAACACATAATTAAGTGAGGTGAAGCCGGAATAAAACAGTGTCGGATTAAATCACATAGAACAAAAGAAATTTAAATAGTATTGAATAGGAAAGAAATTGGTTCGGAGTAACAGTGGTAATAAAACAAAAAAATAACAGTGAATGCAGATTGTGGTGGATGCCGTAAAGAAAATGAAAGTATGGATTAAAAAAAAAAAAACAAAAGCTTATTAATGACAAGTGAATCAAAAACCAAACGCGGGTCTGAATGAATTTGTCACGCGATCCCTGAAGGATGGATCTATAGTGCCAGGTTTCCGAAGAAAATATCTATATTTAGTGAAAAGTGGCCGGTTTAGTTGGCGTTTAGAGTAGTTTAAACATTTTTTTTGAAAATTGAAGTTAATTTTCAGTGTCCCCCCCTTCAGTTACCGAGCGCTCAGCAGCATTAATAGGGGTGAGTAATTGCGCATTTTTTTCATTATATCTTTTTATTAATTAACATTTAATCATATGGGAATTGTCCTTTTATTACAATTATCCCCTTGGTATATATTTTTTTCCCTTTAATTAAAAATAATGGCTGGTTTTTTTTATAGAAGTGGTGAGATTTAGTTATTCAATTGATTCATTAGTTAACTTATTGCAAAACCAAAAAGAAGTAGCTTGTTAATAATAATTTTTTTTTTTACCTGAATAATTGTTGTGTTCTTTTTTTTCTATTTGAATAAATCGGCCACTATGCTGTAAATAAAAATAATTTTTTTTTCATTTCTCAAACATGACCTCTCCCTTTCCCGTCCTTTTCCCACTTTGTTAGTTTCTTTATGTAAGGTGGCTCAGCACGAGCAGGGGGTGTCCCGGAAGACCCACGACACGACTGAGCGCTAGCCGGCCTCAGTATGCCACCCCCGGCTACACACCCCTCTGCTAATTCTTAATATCTGCAACTGCGGTGACTTCTGTGGTTGCAACAATCCTTTTAGAATAAATCCAAACTGGGCTGCAAAAATCGACTCCTAAGTTCAAGAATGGACGAGCAAGCTGTACTCGCGCATGAGAACGATTATTCATAATTTAGTTAAATATCAAATATAGAGGTTTTTCCCGTTTGCTTGTAGCTGGAGCTTACTTTTCAAAAAGAATATAAAAAAATATTTCCTTATTCAACTGTATTTATTTATTTTTTATGCATATGCGTATTTCGCAAGAAGAAGACTGAAATCAGTTAAAATACGCATATGCATAAAATATAAATGAATACAGTTGAAACAAGTTGAAGTAATAGGAGAGTGCTACTGCCAGAAGGGTATTGTAAAACATTTAGTAAATCAAACAATATATTTTGCATATCAAAACTTGACTAATATACAGATTCCATAAATTGAGTTCGAAAAATCATATCCTGGTTATTATGCATTCAAGTCCGTCACCATTTATTTCAAGTGTTTTGACCCCGTCGCTTGATAAGTCATGATAACACATCAATATTACAAACCATTTCTAAAATTTTTATCAAAATTCCTACATTTTTGTAGTGTGTAGGACCGTTGCAAACGTGTATCTCCCTAGTATTACGTGTTAATGTTGTTGTAATTGTTAAATATTCAATCGGCTGTAACTTAGCTGTTTATAATTCAATCATTGTGAAATTTTCGGGACAAAGCAAATTATTTTTAAAAATCTTAAGTTATAGGTTCCGGAGAATTTAAGGGTCCCATTTTGATTTTATAGGCCAAAATTAAAATTTATCAAGTGTACTATTATTAACAAAGTTGATCGAATTTTGACTTGTAAGGTATTTGTTGCCCTTGTACTTCTCAAGTAACACCTCTGTGATTTTTTTCAGATTTTTCGGGTTAAAGGTGTCCAACCGCGAGGAAGCGGGGCACAAAATGTTCATACATTTCCCCTTCCCCTGCGCCCCACAAAACAAAACTTGTTAGTTTAAGACCTGCTTTGAAAAGTTCTCATTAAGACCTTTCATTTGATAACCATATTGCCTACATGCGATGAAAACTTTTTTTTCGGGGGCAACTCCCCTATATGGGTAGACCCCCCTTAAGGACCTTTTAAATTTTGACCCGAAATAACCCGAAAAATCTGGAAAAATCACAGAGGTGTAACTTTAAGAGTACAAGGGCAACAAATACCTCTGAAGTCGAAATTCAATAAACTTTGTTAATAATAGTAAATTTTATAAATTTTTCATTTTTGCCTATAAAATTAAGATGGGAACCTTAAATTTTCCAAAACGTACAAATTAAGTTTTCTAAAAGTAAATGTATGTGTCCCGAAAATTTCACAACGATTGAATAAACAGCTAAGTTAGAGCCGATTGGATTTTTAACAATTACAACAACATTACGACGCATATCTCAAACACTAATGAATATTTTGACATGTAAATTTGACATAGATGTCACTGACAGTACTACCAACCTAAAAAAAATAATTCTCCGAATCCTTCGACGCGCGCAGTTTAAATCCAAATGTCGCCTTAGTTTTTGGACACAGTACTTGAAATAAAATGGTGGCGAGCTTAAAACCATAATAATTTGCGAACTCAATTTATGGTACCTGTACATTAGCCACGTTTTGATATGCAGACTATATTGTTTGATTTACTAATTGTTTTACAAAACCCTTCTGGCAGGAGCACTCTTCTGCTACTTATCTTGTTTATAATCTATTTGAAAATTGATTAAATAGTTTCGGTTTGGCTCTATAGCACATAACATATTTTTGAATCATTGCTCTTGCCTTTAATGATCCAAAATCTATCGTGAGCCATATTATAAAAAGTCTGCGGTCCATAATGGAAGTTGTCTTCGTGAATTTTTCCTCGAGGTTTTTACTATCGGGTGAATATATGACAACAGTAGTCTGTGTGGTCTGGTGGTTAGAGCATAAACGCATAAGCCGAAGGTCCCAGGTTCAAATCTCGTTGGGAGCAACGTGATTTCGTTCAGGGAATTTTTCGGCCAGACTATGAGTGTTCACTCAGTGGTGATAATTATTGGATATACTGTTTTCAGGTAAATTTTTCGAGAGAAATTTACCTATTACGGAGAGTACTATATATATATATATATATATATATATATATATATATATATATATATATATATATATAGATATATAGATATATATATATATATATATATATATATATATATATATACATATATATATAGATATATATATTTATATATATATATATATATATATATATATATATATATATATATATATATACATATATATATATATATATATATATATATATATATATATATATATATTTATATATATATGTATATATATATTTATATATACATATATATATATATATATATATATATATATATATATATATATATATATATATATATACATATATAT
Source organism: Odontomyia ornata (assembly GCA_963969285.1). Lineage (NCBI taxonomy): Eukaryota > Metazoa > Arthropoda > Insecta > Diptera > Stratiomyidae > Odontomyia > Odontomyia ornata. Next base: position 279,631,652 of record OZ017739.1, on the reverse strand, counting down.
ATATATATATATATATATATATATATATATATATATATATATATATATATATATATATATATATATATATATATATATGGGATAGAATGAAATTTGTGACCGCGATAGATGTTGCAATTTTGCTCCGATTTTCACTAAATTTTCACAAAAGGTGTATTGAGTAAATATCTGCGTTAAGCTTGTGAACCAACTTTATCGGTCAGGCGGCAGCAAAATGACGGCTATTTGAGACAAAAAATCGTGGTTTCTGTTCTGACCAAAGTATAGCTCCGATTTGGATTAAATTTGGTACAATGGCTCACTGATGCATGTGATGAATCTCACTTTAAAATATCCAAAGTCGGTAAAGCTGAAACTAAATGGAGGCTGCTCATAGGTCGAAAAACATACAAAATTTTGCTGTTGTAGTTGTGACCAAAGCTTACAACCGATTTTCATGAAACTCGGTAGTTTGATAGAAACTAGAGAGTTATGTAAAAAAACTGGCGGTCAGGTCGCAAAAAACAAAATGGTGGCCAGTTGAAACTCAAAACTTCAAAGGCTTCAAAAGCTGCAATTTTGATTCGACGTATATGAAACTTGGTTTTAAGATGAAATTTGCTTAAATCTAGAGACTTTGTTGTTTTGGGGATCATGCATGGGCAAATTTAAAAATGGCGGTGGTTTACTTGTGCGTTTTTTTCAGGTTTTTGTGGCCCTCCAGTGGTCACATTTTCCAACAGATTTTGATGAAACTTGAGATTAAGGATCTCTGTACTAAGTTCTAATATTATCCTATTATTAAAATTGAATGAAGATAAAAGAGTCGAAAATTTAAAACCTAACTTTAGCTGCCATTTTCATTAAAAATTGAATACTTTTGCCCTGTCTAGAGCAAAACTCCAATTTGAACGAGATTTGACACAATGATTGATGAGGTCGTAGCACACAAAGATTTAAAATAATCCAAAATCAAATACATGCATTCAAAATAGCCGCCCCCAAAGCTCAGAAGGTAAGCACAATTTGCTATTTTAGTAGCAACTGAAATAATGAAAATTTTTCATGGAAACGTTTTAAATGACTAAACTTGAAAGTATTTATAAAGCAGACAATTTTAAAGATGTTGTAAAATATTTTTAACAATACCCTAAAAAATTTCGTTTGTTCGTGCGTCACAACAACTTTCCTCGCAAACTACATGAGCTAGGATGAGGAAATTACCTACGTAGGTCAAAAGTGGTGCCTCTTGAAATCTGCAGTGCAAGAAAATATTTTAAAGTGTTAAAGGGGGCCTCCCCATACATGTGACTCAAAATTTGTTTTATTTCTGTAGCCCTTTAGCAGCCAAGTTTCTCAACAGATTTCGATGAAACTTGAAATTATAAGTTATTAAGGCAAGTTAATTTAATTTAATTTAATTATGAAAATCGGATAACAAAACGAAAATTTACAGCTTAATATTTTTAGCAATCGTTTTCAATAAAAATTCAAAATGACGGTTCAGAAAAGAATTGAAAATGTATATAGTAATGTCAACGCAAGTGCTGATCATACTTTTATGGAAATCTTCTGAAACTAACTTCTTCAGCTATTTAAGCCGACAAGCTATCACCTTTGTGTGTCAACCACTGTGAAATGTGTCTACACCAACTGTCGGAAAGCCGAAACCTGAATTTTTATGTTTGTAACAATTTATTATCCGCCGATTTTCAATATGTGATTCATATGTGCGCAACTCAATTTAATTAGCAAAATATTTGCGCCTCTATAAAGGATCTCTAAATACGAACGTCTGGAGAATCTTTTTATGTTAATAAATACCCAAGTGGGGCGACAAAAATTGCAGTAAGAAGTCTAGTGGTAGGCAAGCCAAATTCTTTTTCGAAACCTTATGCTACTTACGAGAAATTTACCTTTCCGGTTGGTGCTGCCAACGGGGATTTTTGTGGGTTGCTTTCGTTTCTTTTTCATATCTCCATTGAAGTCTAGCTTACTGAGTTTAAAAGATGGCCATGGTGCTTCTATACCATTTAAGAAAATTGGTCCATATAATCACATGTTACATTATTGGAACAGCCTTGAGAAAATTCCTCGAGACAATAAGTAAGCCGGTATTGAGTTGTTGCCACCCAGTTAGCCAATATCGTTCCATGCTAATACTATATCTGAATCCGCCCGTAAATAAGTTTAAATGACCTGATAATTTAGCTCGGGTTTGACCTTCAGAACTACTCGTGTGTTCAGCGATGCAGCATACCATTCGAGTCTGGGTAATGCTTGTTTTTTTGGTTGGAGCTATTCATAATCTACCACAGAGTAATCTAACCATGATTTTCCATCATTCATAACAGACCGAATTAAAATTTTTGCCCTACTCGTATATGAAGCTGTATCTTCTTAGGAGTTTTCCGTGAGTAGCAGTGTCAAGGAATCCGGACATTCGTTTCTGAAAGCTACCTATTCCTTTCCAATCTCAACTGGCACAATTCGATCTCATGAGATATCCAGCACCCACAATCTTAGAATAAGAATTTTGTTGTAACTACTACAAATGCCAATATCCCAAGAGGCCTAAAAATGTACGCCATTTCAGAATTTATTGTTCATTTTGTTATTCAACAAACAGATGGTAGCGCTAGGTGAGTGAAGAATTGATCTGTTATGGGAAACCACATTATTCCAAGTGTTTTTATAGAATCCTTTTCTTCAATTTCCAAATTCAAATTGATTTTCTTTTCTTGTAATAGGACATTTACTAATATCTTAGTGTCGGCTGATTCTTAAAATCTTTGGTAACTGATATCGTGTTTCTATTCCGGCGGAAAGAGTGTCGGCACCAATTAAACTGTCTGTCATATACGTGGAAATCTTTTTATAGTGCCTTTATTCTCAATGAATATTTGTGAATATTCTCAATGGCTAATTTTTTTAAGCACATGATGGCTAATTCTAGAGCTGACCGAGTTCCATACGTTACCATATTTAAGCAGAAATACTGACTACCTCCCAATCAGTTGTCATCTTCGATCATCTGGATCATTTGTGCAGCCTGAATCGGCATAGACTAGCAAACAAGTCATGCTATATTGACAGTCGACAATACAGAATATCGTTAATTGAATATCCAGTTAAAGTTGGTACGTCAAAAACAACCCTCAGTTTGGTGCTACTGCTTTCGGGCTTCATAACATAATGGTGTGGGATAAAGTCATGTGTTTCAGCAATCGATTCCGGATTAATTTTTGATATGTGTCCTAGCGACTCGTGGTCTGGCATGAACTCCACGTATTGGTTCTTCATGTCCTTTCTTATCAACAGGCTTATTTCCAGAGTCTTAAATATGTTTTTTGCAATGCTTCTTGACCTGCCCAACGTTTTTGGATTTTCTACAAACGGAAGTCGGAAAATAAATCGGCCAGTTGAAGTTCTTAATGTATTTTGGATAAAATAAGTTTCACATTGCTTTTCTGTAGTGGTAAACATTGGCATTGATCCGGAGACCTCCTCAAGCTACCAGACTATTTCGAAAGTTGTGTTTTTAAGCTTTATCTTCTGCTATAAGTATGACACAAATTGGGCTGCTTAATGATTAATTGCTGATTTTCCTACACAACACTCAAACAAGAACTATATTTTTGAAGATTGGCATTCCATCTTCAAGGGTTATGTCGATCATTTATTTCCAGGAACATATCCATAAATCGAGGCCACTCCAAATAATCTCCATTAAATTACATAATTGATATTTTCAGTGAGTTTACGGATTTCGTTACAGTTGCTTTACATTCCGGAACCTCCATTTTTTCATCCAGTAAAACAAGTTTCTCTCTTGCTGCATCCTCGATTCTATCGGACTCATATATGATGTAGCCAAAATACCCCACATTTTAAGCAGGCTCATAAATGGCAAAGTTCAATTCCTCTATTTGCTGCCATATTCTGAGCAATATTTTCCTTTGAACATCAAGGTACTGCAGTGTTGTAAGGTAAGTTAAATGTCCGTAAAAGACTGCAGCGTAAGTCTGCTACCTCAGTGGAAGAGGATGTTGGGATCCGCTAGGATTCGCCTTGTCTGGGGACGCGTGAATGTGCTGGCAGGCTAGCGTTGTCGTGTCATGGGGTGGGCTCTTTTCCCCAGCACAAGGACTCCACTACAAAATAATTTCGCATCCACGAGTTTCTGGGGTCAAAAACATGTCGACCAAAATCGAAAAGGAGGTAACAAACTAAGGGTCGGAAATTACTGACGCAAAGGACAAACTGGACCTGGGGAAGAAAGACGGACTTAAGAGGACTTCCTCGTTACCGACGATTCCTATGGCCCTCAAATAAGAGTGGGGTATCCAGATGGAGGTGGACCCACTTGCACCCTCCCGACCGGATCAAGATGCAAACGTAGACGTGGCCATATATTTCCCATTTGAGTGAAAAACTCATACAAACATAATTTGCATGAATTTTCCCATGAACTGCGTAATATAGACGTGGCCAATTTATATTATAGAATGATGTGATGGAATCACATAACTCTATACCAGCGGAAGGCCATTCTACCCGGCAAGAACCCCTGTTAACAACAAAACTCCCCGTTGGCAGCACCAGCCGGAAAGGTAAATTTCTCGTACGTAGCGTAAGGGTTGACTACTACTGGACTTCTTACTGCTTTTTTTGTAGCACCACATGGGTTTTTATTAACCAAAAAAGAATCTGTCGCCGTTCGTATTTGGAGACCCTACATAGAGGCGCAAATATTTTGCTAATTAACTTGAGTTGCACACGTATGGACCACATATTGAAAATTGGCGGGTCATAAATTGTTATGAACATATAAATACTGGTTTCACCCTTCTCACATTTGCTGTTTACATATTTCACAGTGGTTACCACACAAAGGTGATAACTTTTTGACTTACAGAGCTCAAACAGTTAATTTCAAAAGATTTCCATTAAAGTTTAAGCAGCACTTGCATTGCCATTAATATATACATTTTCGATTCTTTTCTGAACCATCAGGGGCCGTCATTTTGAATTTTTATTGAAAACGGCTGCTAAAAATATTAAGCTGTAAATTTTTGAATTTTTTTATTTTTCATCCGATTTGCATAATTAAATTAAATAAGCTTACCTTAATAACTTATAATTTCAAGTTTTATCGGAATCTGTTGAGAAACTTGGCTACTAGAGGGCTACAGAATTAAAAAAATGTTTATGTCACCGCCCTGTATGGGGAAACCCCCTTAAACACTTTAAAATATTTTTTACACTGCAAATTTCAAGAGGCACCACTTTTGACCTACGTAGAAAATTTCCTAATTCTAGCTCATGTGGTTTGCGAGAAAATTTGTTGTGACGCACGAACAAACGGACAGATGGACAGACAAGTCCCAATTTTATAATTTTTTAGGCTATTGTTAAAAATATTATACAATATTTAAAAAATAGTCTGATTTATAAATACTTTCAAGTTAAGTCATTTAAAACGTTTCTATGAATATTATTCATTATTTCAGTAGCTACTAAAATAGCGAATCGCGCTTGCCTTCTGATCTTTGGGGCCGCCATTTTGAATGCATGCATTTGATTTTGGATTATTTTAAATCTTTGTGTGCTAGGACCTCATCAATCAATGTGCCAAATCTCGTTCAAATCGGAGTTTCACTCTAAGCAGGGCAAAATAATTCAATTTTTAGTGAAATGGCAGCTTAAAAATATTACGTTTTAAATTTTCGACTTTTTAGGGTATTGTAAAATCATTTTACAATACTCTACTAAAATCGCGTCCTGTCTGTCCGTCTGTCCGTCCGTCCGTCCGTCCGTGTGTCCCACCACTTTTTCTCGCAAACTACATAAGCTAGAAACATAATATTTTGTGAGTAGGTGCGAAGTGACGCCCTCTTCAAAGTTTCAATACGAAAAAAAATGTATAAGGTCTTTAAGGGGGGTCTCCCCATATAGGGGAGTTGCCCCTGAAAAAAAGTTTTCATCGCATGTAGGCAATATGTGTATCAAATGAAAGTTCCTAATGAGAACTTTACAAAACAGGTCTTAAAATGACAAATTTTGCTTCGAGGTGTGCAGGGGAAGAGGAAATATTCGAAAATGTTGTGTCCCCCCCTCGCGATTGGACACCTGTGACCCGAAAAATCTGAAAAAAATCATGAATGTAGGCCTTAATGAGTACAACAACAACAAATACATGAGAAGTCGAAATTCACTCAACTTTGTTAGTAATAGTATGATCTATCAATTTTACGTTTTTTTGAATAAAATCTTAACGGTACCCTTAAATTCAATGAAATTCAGTATACTGATGACTATTTATAAGATCAATCTGTCCTGAAAGTTTCATTTTATGAAGTTATAGCGATTTGAATTTTCCTGTATTACTATGCAACAATATGCGCTGTATTACCATGGAAACATATGGCTTTGGAACAGTATGCGCTTTTTACCGACTCAGATACTACAGCTTTGTTAGGATTTGCATTAAAATGTCAGGAATGATAGATATCATGAATTTCTTTGAGAATTGGCTCAGCTAGTGGTATCAGTAATCGTAAAGCAAAAAAGTGGCTGTTTTAAATGCGAAGATTGAATAATTTTGATGTATTTTGCCCCAACTTCAACGTTTAAGGCGCATGCTTTTAATACTTGATTCAATTTAATGAATGCCTGAAGATGAGTACCTACAATCAATACTCATAGGTGAAACAAGTCGAGGAGGCAGGAGAGAGTTCCTAGCAAATGGGCTTTGTAACCATTCTAGGATTCGAAAAAATAGGCCATGAATCGATGATTACAGTTCAGGGGAGTGGCCGCTGAACAAAAATTTCATCAAAGGTAGCCGATATGAATATCAAATGAAAGTTCTTTATAAGAGCTTATCAAAACAGGACTTAAACTGACAAATTTTCTTTCACAAGGGCAACAAATACCTTAGAAGTCGAAATTCGATCAACTTTGTTAATAATAGTACATTTTATAAATTTTGCTTTTTTGTCTATTAAATCAAGATGGGACCCATGAATTTCCCAAAATCTATAATTTAAGTTTTCTGAACAATAAACAGCTAAGTTATAGCTGATTGAATATTTAACAATTATATCAACATTAACACGTGATACTAGGGAGATACACGATTGCAACGGTCCTACACACTAGGTCTAGGTCCGCACTACAAATATGTAGGAATTTTGATAAAAAACTTAGAAATGGTTTATAATATTGATGTGTTATCATGACTAATAAAGCGACGGGGTTAAAACACTTGAAACAAAATAGTGGTGAGTTTAAAATTATAATAACCATAATAATTTTTCGAACTCAATTTATGGAGTCCGTGTATAAGTCACGTTTTGATATGCAGGATATATTGTTTGATTTACGAATTGTTTTACAATACCCTTCTGGCAGGAGCATCCTCCTGCTACTTCAACTTGTTTATTTTTCATTCAATTTTGATAATTTGCAAAATGCAAGAACATAGTACAGAGTATTAGCTAAACTTTTTTAATTGGATCATTTCACCCTTTTCACATCAATTTAATGTAAATCTATACGACAAATTAGCTCTACATTTGAAGCTTTATCTAACGTCGCGCGGATATCGATCACTCTTTCGGATGGCTCCGATAGCTTTTTAAATTACTTTTTATGGAATTGTTTGCAGCTACATATAAATGAGTTGCATATTTTGAATAATAATTTTTCTGAAAAATTATTAGAGAAGAAAAATGTTAGAAGAAGGTGGTTTCGACGTGTGCACTAATTCTCCTCAGGCCATCACACTTAGATACACACCGGTGATGGCGACCACCATGCTCAGAGGTGAGGGAGTAAATTTTTAACTTTTCTACTAATGCAAACTCAATATGTTTTTGTTTCTGCAAGTTATATTCAAGGTAAATTTCTCTTGTAAGTACTTGTATTAGCTAAACTTTTTTAATTGGATCATTTCACCCTTTTCACATCAATTTAATGTAAATCTATACGACAAATTATCGGAGCTATCGGAGCCATCCGGAAGAGTGATCGATATCTGCGCGACGTTAGATAAAGCTTCAAATGTAGAGCTAATTTGTCGTATAGATTTACATTAAATTGATGTGAAAAGGGTGAAATGATCCAATTAAAAAAGTTTAGCTAATACAAGTACTTACAAGAGAAATTTACCTTGAATATAACTTGCAGAAACAAAAACATATTGAGTTTGCATTAGTAGAAAAGTTAAAAATTTACTCCCTCACCTCTGAGCATGGTGGTCGCCATCACCGGTGTGTATCTAAGTGTGATGGCCTGAGGAGAATTAGTGCACACGTCGAAACCACCTTCTTCTAACATTTTTCTTCTCTAATAATTTTTCAGAAAAATTATTATTCAAAATATGCAACTCATTTATATGTAGCTGCAAACAATTCCATAAAAAGTAATTTAAAAAGCTATCGGAGCCATCCGAAAGAGTGATCGATATCCGCGCGACGTTAGATAAAGCTTCAAATGTAGAGCTAATTTGTCGTATAGATTTACATTAAATTGATGTGAAAAGGGTGAAATGATCCAATTAAAAAAGTTTAGCTAATACAAGTACTTACAAGAGAAATTTACCTTGAATATAACTTGCAGAAACAAAAACATATTGAGTTTGCATTAGTAGAAAAGTTAAAAATTTGCTCCCTCACCTCTGAGCATGGTGGTCGCCATCACCGGTGTGTATCTAAGTGTGATGGCCTGAGGAGAATTAGTGCACACGTCGAAACCACCTTCTTCTAACATTTTTCTTCTCTAATAATTTTTCAGAAAAATTATTATTCAAAATATGCAACTCATTTATATGTAGCTGCAAACAATTCCATAAAAAGTAATAGTACAGAGATCCATAATCTCAAGTTTTATCAAAATCCGCTCGCAAATGTGACCGCAAGAGGGCCACAAAAACCTGAAAAAAACGCATATTTAAACCACCGCCATTTTGAAATTTGCATGTTCACCAAAATATCAAAGATTGTAGATCTAAGTAATGTCTATCATGAAACCAAGTTTCATATGAGTCGAACCAAAATTGCGACTTTTAGAAACCTTTGAAGTTTTGAGCTTAAACTGGCCGCCATTTTTTTTTTTTAGAGCTGACCTCAAGTTTTTTTACATAATTCTTTAGATACTTATGATTTCTATCTAACTGCCGAATTTCATGAACATTTATTGAAAGCTTTAACCACTATTACAGCATTTTGTTTCTGCCGTACCGACTTTGAATTTTTTATTGTGAGATTTATCACATCCATTAGTGAACCTTTGTACCAAATTTCATCCAAATCGGAGCTATACTTTGGTCAGAACAGAAATCACGATTTTTCGGCTGAAATGGCCGCTATTTTGTTTTTGCCCGGCCAATATAGCTGGTCCACAAATTTAACCGAGATATTTATCCAATACACCTTTTCTGAAAATTTGGTGCAAACCGGAGCGAAATTGCAACCTCCAGCGTGGTCACAAATTTCGTTATATCCGATATATATATATATATATATATATATATATATATATATATATATATATATATATATATACATATATATATATATATATATATATATATATATATATTTATATGTATATATATATATATATATATATATATATATATATATATATATATATATATATATATATATATACAGGGTCTGAATAATAAGTAACCGGACTGATCTCGGGAAATTTTTTATTGGCAAAATATGTACAATTTTTCTTTAGAAATCTTCAAAGTAGTCCCCATTGGAGTCGATAACACGCTGATACCGGACTTTCCAATCCCCGAACGCTCCCTGGAAGTCGGCAACCTCGATGCTGTCTAGAGCCCTCGTCGTAGCACGTTGAACGTTTTCCAGAGTCCCGAACCGTGTCCCCTTAAGGTGTCACTTGATCTTGGGGAACAGAAAGAAGTCCGCTGGTGCCATATCCGGGCTGTAAGGAGGCTGTGGCAACGTTGCCCTCGACTGTTTGGCCAACTGCTCGGTGACGAGCAGGCAGGTGTGCGATGGAGCATTGTCGTGATGGAGGATCCACGAATCGGCAATCTCCGGATGGACTCGGCGAACCCGAGCGGTTAGTCGACGGAGCAACTCTCTGTAGTACTGGCCGTTTACAGTTTGGCCGGGTGGCACAAACTCTTTGTGAACAATGCCTTTCACGTCAAAGGAAGCAATGAGCATCGATTTCACCTTCGATTTGCTCATGCACACTTTTCTTGGGCGTGGTGATGCCGGTGTGTGCCACTCCAAACTCTGCCGCTTCGTCTCAGAATTGTATTCGAAAACCCGCGTCTCGTCTCCTGTAATAACGTGGTTAAAAAACTCTGGTTCGGTTGCTTGATCGTACGCTCCATTTTCACTCCGACGACGTGACTGAACACGCACTCCGCTCTCACTCGATGCTATCTCTCTAAGCGCTTGGAGGCAACTGCTGCAGCCCGCTTCTCTTTACCTAGACCCCCACCACCACTACAGCACCGGATACCGGTTAGCAGACGCTTTGCTGGCGCAGGCAGGCTCAGTCCGGTTACTTATTATACGATCCCTATATATATATATATATATATATATATATATATATATATATATATATATATATATATATATATATATATATATATATATATATACGAGGTGTGCTCAAAAAGTATCTCGAATTTTGAATTCCTTCTGTCAGTCCATGGGCAAAGGATGGTAGCACTCGTTTTTGTGTCGACTATAGGCAGCTTAACGACGTCACTAAGAAAGATAGTTACCCGCTTCCACGCATCGATGACATCATGGACACTTTAGCCGACGTAAAATGGTTTTCTACACTCGATCTCAAGAGTGGCTAGTGGCAGGTAAGAATCGACAAGAAGGGGCGAGAGAAGAGCGCATTTTCAGTTGGGACCGGATTGTGGCAATTTGTGGTGATGCCGTTTGGGCTTTGCAATGCTCCAGCCACTTTTGAACGCTTGACGGAATACGTGCTACGTAGCCTAACCTGGAAAACCTGCTTAGTGTACCTAGATGACATCATCGTCATCGGGAGAACGTTCGAAGAGCATGTGCGGAACTTAGAAGAGGTTTTCTCCCGATTGCGGCTGGCGAATTTGAAACTTAGTCCCGACAAGTGTACCCTTTCCGCAGCTGAAGTAAAATACCTGGGACACGTCGTATCAGCAGAAGGGGTCAAACCCGAAATTGAAGCCGTGAAAAGCTGGCCAACACCAAACAACAAGCGCCAACTACGAAGTTTTCTGGGTCTGGCAACCTACTATCGAAGATTCGTCAAAGACTTTGCCAAAATAGCTAAGTGTCTCCATTAGCTAACCGAGAAAAATCGTCCGTATGTCTGGAATGAACAATGCCAGCCAGCCTTTGAGACTCCGAAGGAAAAGCTGTGTGAATCACCCGTGCTGGCAAATCCGAAACCCGGAAAAATGTTTGTAGTTGACACCGATGCAAGCAACGGCGGTATTGGAGCTGTACTCTCCCAGCAGATCGATGGCGACGAAAGAGTCCTCTCGTATTTCAGTCGGGTTCTTTACTACTGCGAGACCAGGAAGGAGCTATTGGCTATAATAGAGGCCACCAAGCAGTTCCACAAGTACCTATATGGCCAGAAATTTGTTCTTCGAACGGACCATGCATCACTGAGATGGCTGCTCAACTTCAAAAACCTCGAGGGACAAGTTGCGAGATGGATCGAAAGATTGCAGTCGTTCGACTACGAAATTGTTCATCGCCCTATCCCGCCGTCCATGTCCAGCTAACTGCAAGCATTGCCGAACGGATTGAGGAAAATGAACCACCCGTTGATCTGCGATTGATAACGGCCGAATTCGATGAAGGTTAGTCATCGGAGGAGATTCGAAATGCCCAGTTAGCCGATGAAGACATCGGACCACTGTTTGTATGGAAGGAGACGACTGGGCGACCTGAGTGGAAAGACGTTTCGATGCATGGCGCAACCCTGAAAAGCTAGTGGGCACAATGGAACTCCCTTCAGGTGGAGGATGGCGTACTCAAGCGGAAATGGGAAACGGCGGATGGCAGCTCCTATAGGATGCAAACTATACTACCAAAATGCCGAATCCACGATGTGATTAAGGAAATGCATGAAGGATCCTCGGGAGGCCACCTTGGTGTTAACAAGACCTTAGCGAAATTGCGAGAGAGATTCTACTGGCTCCACGCTCGAGAAGACGTAGAGGACTGGTGTCGCAGATGCACAATTTGCGCTTCCGTCAAAGGTCCAAAGCGACGACTGAGAGGACAAATGCAAACCTATAACGTAGGCGTGCCATTCGAAAGGATTGCTGTTGACATCGCTGGACCCTTTCCTGAATCTGAATGGGGAAATCGATACACGCTGGTTGTAGCTGATTATTTCAGCAAGTGGCCCGATGTCTACCCCATTCCCAACCAGGAAGCAACTACTGTAGCCGAACAGCTAGTGTTGAATTGGGTCAGTAGGTACGGCGTACCTTGTGAACAACATTCGGATCAAGGTCGAAACTTCGAATCACTAGATTTTGGCGAAATGTGCGAGCTGCTGGGAATACGGAAAACGAGGACAACACCACTGCATCCCCAATCCGATGGAATGGTCGAACGTTTCAACGGCACTCTCAATAAACACCTGGCCAAGATGGTTGACGAGAACCAAAGGAGCTGGGACCGACACATTCCACTATTTTTGATGGCGTACAGAGCTGCCGAACATGCATCGACGGGCCAAGCCCCAGCCAAAGTCATTTTTGGAAAGACTATTCGTCTGCCAGCTGATATAAAGTTCGGAACACCCCCCGAGAAACCCCAAACCATCTCGGAGTACGCCAGTGAGCTAAGACAACAGTTGAACCAGATACATCGGACAGTGCGAAAACACCTCGAATTGGCTACTGACCGCATGAAGACCAGGTATGATCTAAAGTCTAATTCAACTGGCTTCCAGCAAGATGACTTGGTGTGGCTGTATAACCCGCAACGGCGGAAGGGTAGGTCTCCAAAGTTGCAACATAATTGGGAGGGACCATACCGAGTTACAAAGCGAATCAACGACGTCGTATACCGAATACAGGAACATCGTAAGCCGAGAGCCAAAATGAAAACCGTGCATCTGGACCGTCTTGCCCCATATTACACCCAGGGAGAATTGACTACAAATAGCGACACGTCTTTTCGGGGCGAAAAGAACTGAGGTGGGGGCAGTGTTACATGTACAAATAATTCTACGAGCTACTGTCGCAATTGTTTTCACAACAATTAAGAACATCAACAAAACGAATTTACTCGAAACCACTAGAACCTAACAAGCATAAACAACATCTGAAAGTGAGTCACTGCTCCATTCATTCACTGATGGAATGTTCCCGCTAATTCACCAATGTACGAGAACTGAGTTGAATGATGAGAGGCCCTATATAAAGGCGAGCTGAATGAATGGGGGGATCATTCATTTCGACCGCGATAAGAACTGCGAAAGTGTGTGGTAAGCGAAATTGTTCGAGTAATAGAAAAGTGATTTTCGTAATAGTGAAGTGATTTAGAAGACAATTGCGATAAGAAATTTATGGACAAGTGTTAGATTTTTAATAGTGAAAATTAAAATTAGTGAAAGTGTTAAACTGATTATTGTGCATTTTTGTAATAAAATAAACTCTTTCAACTTAAATTAAAAGACATTGCGTTTTCACTTTCCCGGAACATTAAAATTATTGGCCGCGAACCAAAACACGCGACAATATATATATATATATATATATATATATATATATATATATATATATATATATATATATATATATATATATAAATATATATATATATATATATATATATATATGTTTGTATATATATATATATATATATATATATATTTATATATATATTTATATATGTATATATATATATATATATATATATATATATATATATATATATATATATATATATATACGAGGTGTGTTCAAAAAATATCACGAATTTTGTTGTGTTTTCAAAAAATTATTTATTTATTCATGAATATCTATTTTGTCCCCTTCAAAGTAATCCCCATGAGATATTTTACACTTGTGCCAACGGTGATTCCAATCTTCGAAGCACTCCAAAAAATCATTTTTTGTAATCTTGCCGTCTTTATCTCGTCAAGCGTAGCGTAACGTCGTCCTTTCATGGGCCTCTTCAGTTTAGGAAACAAGAAAGAGTCACGGGGGGCCAGATCTGGGGAATACGGTGGCTGCGGCATCATGAGTGTGTTGTTTTTGGCCAAAAAGTCGCGCACAAGCAACGATGTGTGAGCAGGGGCGTTATCGTGGTGCAAAAGCCAATTTTTGTTCTCCCACAAATCCGCGCGTTTCTGGCGGATTGCTTCGCGCAAATTGCGCATAACTTGCAGGTAATATTCCTTATTGACCGTTCTTCCCTGTGGCAAGAACTTATGATGCACCACGCCCCTGCAATCGAAGAAAACTGTCAGCAAAACTTTCACATTGGACCGAACTTGGCGCGCTTTTTTCGGTCTTGGTTCATGCGGCAGCTTCCATTGAGATGATTTAGCTTTGGTTTCCACGTCATAACCATAAACCCACGATTTGTCACCAGTTATGACCCTCTGGAGCAAATTTGGTTCGTCGCGGACAGAGTTTAACATCTCATTAGCAATGTTCATGCGTTGCTGTTTTTGGTCGCAATTGAGCAATTTTGGTACGAATTTTGCGGCGGCCCGTCTCATGCCCAAATCGTTGATAAAAATCGAATGGCACGAGCCAATCGATATGTTTAGGTCCTCAGCAACTTCTCTAACGGTGATTCGACGATTGGCCAATACCATTTTCTCCACTTCATTAATTTTTTCGTCTGTTGTTGAAGTGCTCGGGCGTCCGGCACGCTCTTCGTCGTTCACATCTTCTCGGCCTTCTAAAAACATTTTGTACCACCGATAAATGTTGCTTCGGTCCAAGGTAGCTTCTCCGTATGCCACAGTCAACGTTCGGAATGCATCCGCGCATTTAATTTCGTTTTTCACACAAAATTTGATACACGTTCTTTGATCCATTTTTTTGAATAAGTAAAAATCGAAGACGATTGAAAACACGTGCAAGTAAAGCAGCTATCACCAATTAAGTGAACATTCAAAATGGCCGAGCTTGTCGGTATAAGTGACAGACATGAGAACCAACATAACGCCACAAAAAAATCGAAATTGGAATATACGTAACCCGCGAAAATTCAAAATTCGAGATACTTTTTGAGCGCACCTCGTATATATATATATATATATATATATATATATATATATATATATATATATATATATATATACGAGGTGTGCTCAAAAAGCATCTCGAATTTTGAATTTTCGCGGGTTACGTATATTCGAATTTTGATTTTTTTGTGGCGTTATGTTGGTACTCATGTCTGTCACTTATGCCGACAAGCTCGGCCATTTTGAATGTTCACTTAATTGGTGATAGCTGCTGTACTTGCACGTGTTTTCAATCGTCTTCGATTTTTACTTATTCAAAAAAATGGATCAAAGAACGTGTATCAAATTTTGTGTGAAAAACGAAATTAAATGCGCGGATGCATTCCGAACGTTGACTGTGGCATACGGAGAAGCTACCTTGGACCGAAGCAACATTTATCGGTGGTACAAAATGTTTTTAGAAGGCCGAGAAGATGTGAACGACGAAGAGCGTGCCGGACGCCCGAGCACTTCAACAACAGACGAAAAAATTAATGAAGTGGAGAAAATGGTATTGGCCAATCGTCGAATCACCGTTAGAGAAGTTGCTGAGGACCTAAACATATCGATTGGCTCGTGCCATTCGATTTTTATCAACGATTTGGGCATGAGACGGGCCGCCGCGAAATTCGTACCAAAATTGCTCAATTGCGACCAAAAACAGCAACGCATGAACATTGCTAATGAGATGTTAAACTCTGTCCGCGACGAACCAAATTTGCTCCAGAGAGTCATAACTGGTGACAAATCGTGGGTCTATGGTTATGACGTGGAAACCAAAGCTCAATCATCTCAATGGAAGCTGCCGCATGAACCAAGACCGAAAAAAGCGCGCCAAGTTCGGTCCAATGTGAAAGTTTTGCTGACAGTTTTCTTCGATTGCAGGGGCGTGGTGCATCATAAGTTCTTGCCACAGGGAAGAACGGTCAATAAGGAATATTACCTGCAAGTTATGCGCAATTTGCGCGAAGCAATCCGCCAGAAACGCGCGGATTTGTGGGAGAACAAAAATTGGCTTTTGCACCACGATAACGCCCCTGCTCACACATCGTTGCTTGTGCGCGGCTTTTTGGCCAAAAACAACACACTCATGATGCCGCAGCCACCGTATTCCCCAGATCTGGCCCCCCGTGACTCTTTCTTGTTTCCTAAACTGAAGAGGCCCATGAAAGGACGACGTTACGCTACGCTTGACGAGATAAAGACGGCAAGATTAAAAAAAATGATTTTTTGGAGTGCTTCGAAGATTGGAATCACCGTTGGCACAAGTGTAAAATATCTCATGGGGATTACTTTGAAGGGGACAAAATAGATATTCATGAATAAATAAATAATTTTTTGAAAACACAACAAAATTCGTGATATTTTTTGAACACACCTCGCATATATATATATATATATATATATATATATATATATATATATATATATATATATATATATATATATATATACAAACATATATACATATATATATATAAATATATATATATATATATAAATATATATATATATATATTTATATATATATATATATATATATATATATATATATATATATATATATATATATATATATATATTGTCGCGTGTTTTGGTTCGCGGCCAATAATTTTAATGTTCCGGGAAAGTGAAAACGCAATGTCTTTTAATTTAAGTTGAAAGAGTTTATTTTATTACAAAAATGCACAATAATCAGTTTAACACTTTCACTAATTTTAATTTTCACTATTAAAAATCTAACACTTGTCCATAAATTTCTTATCGCAATTGTCTTCTAAATCACTTCACTATTACGAAAATCACTTTTCTATTACTCGAACAATATCGCTTACCACACACTTTCGCAGTTCTTATCGCGGTCGAAATGAATGATCCCCCCATTCATTCAGCTTGCCTTTATATAGGGTCTCTCATCATTCAACTCAGTTCTCGTACATTGGTGAATTAGCGGGAACATTCCATCAGTGAATGAATGGAGCAGTGACTCACTTTCAGATGTTGTTTATGCTTGTTAGGTTCTAGTGGTTTCGAGTAAATTCGTTTTGTTGATGTTCTTAATTGTTGTGAAAACAATTGCGACAGTAGCTCGTAGAATTATTTGTACATGTAACACTGCCCCCACCTCAGTTCTTTTCGCCCCGAAAAGACGTGTCGCTATTTGTAGTCAATTCTCCCTGGGTGTAATATGGGGCAAGACGGTCCAGATGCACGGTTTTCATTTTGGCTCTCGGCTTACGATGTTCCTGTATTCGGTATACGACGTCGTTGATTCGCTTTGTAACTCGGTATGGTCCCTCCCAATTATGTTGCAACTTTGGAGACCTACCCTTCCGCCGTTGCGGGTTATACAGCCACACCAAGTCATCTTGCTGGAAGCCAGTTGAATTAGACTTTAGATCATACCTGGTCTTCATGCGGTCAGTAGCCAATTCGAGGTGTTTTCGCACTGTCCGATGTATCTGGTTCAACTGTTGTCTTAGCTCACTTGCGTACTCCGAGATGGTTTGGGGTTTCTCGGGGGGTGTTCCGAACTTTATATCAGCTGGCAGACGAATAGTCTTTCCAAAAATGACTTTGGCTGGGGCTTGGCCTGTCGATGCATGTTCGGCAGCTCTGTACGCCATTAAAAATAGTGGAATGTGTCGGTCCCAGCCCCTTTAGTTCTCGTCAACCATCTTGGCCAGGTGTTTATTGAGAGTGCCGTTGAAACGTTCGACCATTCCATCGGATTGGGGATGCAGTGGTGTTGTCCTCGTTTTCCGTATTCCCAGCAGCTCGCACATTTCGCTAAAAACTAGTGATTCGAAGTTTCGACCTTGATCTGAATGTAGTTCACAAGGTACGCCGTACCTACTGACCCAATTCAACACTAGCTGTTCGGCTACAGTAGTTGCTTCCTGGTTGGGAATGGGGTAGACCTCGGGCCACTTGCTGAAATAATCAGCTACAACCAGCGTGTATCGATTTCCCCATTCAGATTCAGGAAAGGGTCCAGCGATGTCAACAGCAATCCTTTCGAATGGCACGCCTACGTTATAGGTTTGCATTTGTCCTCTCAGTCGTCGCTTTGGACCTTTGACGGAAGCGCAAATTGTGCATCTGCGACACCAGTCCTCTACGTCTTCTCGAGCGTGGAGCCAGTAGAATCTCTCTCGCAATTTCGCTAAGGTCTTGTTAACACCAAGGTGGCCTCCCGAGGATCCTTCATGCATTTCCTTAATCACATCGTGGATTCGGCATTTTGGTAGTATAGTTTGCATCTTATAGGAGCTGCCATCCGCCGTTTCCCATATCCGCTTGAGTACGCCATCCTCCACCTGAAGGGAGTTCCATTGTGCCCACTAGCTTTTCAGGGTTGCGCCATGCATCGAAACGTCTTTCCACTCAGGTCGCCCAGTCGTCTCCTTCCATACAAACAGTGGTCCGATGTCTTCATCGGCTAACTGGGCATTTCGAATCTCCTCCGATGACTAACCTTCATCGAATTCGGCCGTTATCAATCGCAGATCAACGGGTGGTTCATTTTCCTCAATCCGTTCGGCAATGCTTGCAGTTAGCTGGACATGGACGGCGGGATAGGGCGATGAACAATTTCGTAGTCGAACGACTGCAATCTTTCGATCCATCTCACAACTTGTCCCTCGAGGTTTTTGAAGTTGAGCAGCCATCTCAGTGATGCATGGTCCGTTCGAAGAACAAATTTCTGGCCATATAGGTACTTGTGGAACTGCTTGGTGGCCTCTATTATAGCCAATAGCTCCTTCCTGGTCTCGCAGTAGTAAAGAACCCGACTGAAATACGAGAGGACTCTTTCGTCACCATCGATCTGCTGGGAGAGTACAGCTCCAATACCGCCGTTGCTTGCATCGGTGTCAACTACAAACATTTTTCCGGGTTTCGGATTTGCCAGCACGGGTGATTCACACAGCTTTTCCTTCGGAGTCTCAAAGGCTGGCTGGCATTGTTCATTCCAGACATACGGACGATTTTTCTCGGTTAGCTGATGGAGACACTTAGCTATTTTGGCAAAGTCTTTGACGAATCTTCGATAGTAGGTTGCCAGACCCAGAAAACTTCGTAGTTGGCGCTTGTTGTTTGGTGTTGGCCAGCCTTTCACGGCTTCAATTTCGGGTTTGACCCCTTCTGCTGATACGACGTGTCCCAGGTATTTTACTTCAGCTGCGGAAAGGGTACACTTGTCGGGACTAAGTTTCAAATTCGCCA
The DNA here is from genome assembly GCA_963969285.1 of Odontomyia ornata. NCBI lineage: Eukaryota > Metazoa > Arthropoda > Insecta > Diptera > Stratiomyidae > Odontomyia > Odontomyia ornata. The sequence continues at coordinate 279,612,182 of OZ017739.1, read as the reverse complement.
GCCGCAATCGGGAGAAAACCTCTTCTAAGTTCCGCACATGCTCTTCGAACGTTCTCCCGATGACGATGATGTCATCTAGGTACACTAAGCAGGTTTTCCAGGTTAGGCTACGTAGCACGTATTCCGTCAAGCGTTCAAAAGTGGCTGGAGCATTGCAAAGCCCAAACGGCATCACCACAAATTGCCACAATCCGGTCCCAACTGAAAATGCGCTCTTCTCTCGCCCCTTCTTGTCGATTCTTACCTGCCACTAGCCACTCTTGAGATCGAGTGTAGAAAACCATTTTACGTCGGCTAAAGTGTCCATGATGTCATCGATGCGTGGAAGCGGGTAACTATCTTTCTTAGTGACGTCGTTAAGCTGCCTATAGTCGACACAAAAACGAGTGCTACCATCCTTTGCCCATGGACTGACAGAAGGTTCAATAACGCCTTGTTTTTCCATGTCCGAGATCAGCGCGCTCACTTCTCCTTGTTTGGCTATAGGGAGACGTCTCGGTGCTTGTCGAATCAACTTGGCTCCCTGTGTATCTATGACGTGAGTTACCATACTCGTTCGGCCTTGGTCATCCGGGCTTGTTGAGAAGATGTCACTGTACTTGGTGACCAGATCAGAGGCTCGTTTGAATAGCTGCGCTGGCAATTTGACTTGCTTCAATATGGCAGACGTGGATTCCCGGGCTTTGTCTGTGTCTTGCCTCCTTTTCCAATGATGGTCGTGAGTAGCTTCCAAAGAGGTGATGGTGGAGACAGGCTGGCAGCTGCCGATGACTTCTCCCGCTTTGATGCTCGTGCTTGAGTCTGTGGTGTTAAGGATTCTAACTGGCACATATCCGTTCCTTAAAGACTTACAAGGCCTCGTCCTACAATCAAACTGCGCAATGCCGATGTCTTCGTTGGCTCTATCAGATAAGATCACTGGTCTCCAAAATCACCATCGAGCTTGGCCCATACAATGCTCTCGGAAGAATTCGGTACATCAGTGTCAGTACATACCACTACATTCATCCTGGAAATTTGGACGCTCCTCCTCCATCAGTACTTCTACATTCTGCCATTTCAATACACTTTTGCCCAAATTCAACGTGATTCCATGTGGTCGCAGAAAATCCATTCCGAGAATGCAGTCATTCATAATGTTCGCGACCAGAAAATTATGTCGGAACACAAGGTCTCCCAACTGTATCTGGAGGTTGACCTCTCCATGAACAGGTGCAGTTTCTCCCGTAGCTGTCCGTAGTGAGAAAATTCTGCCCTTGTGAAGTTGTTGCTGTCTAACTTGGTCTGGTCGGATAATCGATCAGGTTGCACCAGTGTCGATTGTTATGGTGCAGTGTTCTCCGTCAACTTGACCCGGAAGGCATAAGTCCGCTTCTCCACGATGTAGTCTTGACACGGTGATGGTGGTGCTGGGGACGTCGATCCTCCTAGCCATTTTTCGCTGCCTCAAAGTTCAGACTGTAAGCCAATGCGTCCTTAACCGTTTGCTTTTGGGCTAAACGCACGGCTTTTTGCAATTCCGGGTCGCTGCGTCATCTCGATGTTCTGGGTCGTAGGCTGGGTAAGCCAAAACTGCTTGTCGCTCAATGTCTTGGGCTAGCTGCTGTAGGGTTTCACCAGACTTCTGCACCTGTGACCAATAAATCGCTTTAGATGATCGTTACCATAACGCATGTCGAGCGCATTCATTATAGCACTCGGGTTTGAGTGCAATTCAACGGGGATCGTCTGCAACAGCTCGGCAGCTGGGCCTCTTAGAGCAAGAATCAGTGCAGTTGCTCGTTCCTGCTCATCCCAGTGATTTGCCCTTGCGGCAGCTTCAAACTGGGTCTTGTAAATACTCCAGACCGTTTGCCCATCGAATATTGGTACTTGCACATTTCTGGATGCGCTTTGCGCTGCGGTTATAAACGGGGCTGGTGAGGTGGTTACTACTGCCTTCGCTGCTTCCAATTTCTTTTCATGTTTTCCATCTCATGGTTGATTCTCTCCTCGACCTGGCTAATCTCATGGTTGACTCTCTCCTCGACCTGGTATACCTTTTCCTCGACGCATTTAATTTGGTAGTTGAGACTACTGAGCTCTGCTTTTATTTCGGTAGACTGTTTTTCGAAATCTGCCTTCAAATCAGTTGACTGTTTCTCCAGCTTCTGTGCGATGTCTGGCTTGATGTCTGCCTTGATGTCTGAATTGATGTCTGCCTTGATTCCGAACGTTTGTTAGTCTAGCTTTGCTGATTGTTCATTTAGCTTCATGGATTGTTCATCTAGCTTCGCAGTTAGACTGGATGACATCAGCATTAACATTTGCATTAGCGCAGTTTCTGGCTCCTTTGATTTTGGTGTTTCTACTTCTCCACTTTCTGCGCCTTTTCCCGCATCAGAGGGCGGGTGAGCCCAGATTCACGCCTTCCGACTCGATTGCGTCACGCAAGCGTGCAATCAATATGGCCTTTGTACCTTGTGTGGCCAGATTTTGCTGTTCCAACTCCTCCTTGAGCTCCGATATGGTCAATTGATCAATTTTTAGATGAAAATTTCCTGGTATTTTTATTTATTTATTTTTTGGCTATTTTTCCACCGGTTTCCACGTTAATTTACACTATTGTGCACTTTAAAAATGTTTAATCGTTTTCGCTTCCAAATTTTCTTCTTGACACCACTGTCGCGTGTTTTGGTTCGCGGCCAATAATTTTAATGTTCCGAGAAAGTGAAAACGCAATGTCTTTTAATTTAAGTTAAAAGAGTTTATTTTATTACGAAAATGCATAATAATCAGTTTAACACTTTCACTAATTTTAATTTTCACTATTAAAAATCTAACACTTGTCCATAAATTTCTTATCGCAATTGTCTTCTAAATCACTTCACTATTACGAAAACCACTTTTCTACTACTCGAACAATATCGCTTCCAACACATTTTCGTAGTTCTTATCGCGGTCGAAATGAATGATCCCCCCATTCATTCAGCTTGCCTTTATATAGGGTCTCTAATCATTCAACTCAGTTCTCGTACATTGGTGAATTAGCGGGAACATTCCATCAGTGAATGAATGGAGCAGTGACTCACTTTCAGATGTTGTTTATGCTTGTTAGGTTCTAGTGGTTTCGAGTAAATTCGTTTTGTTGATGTTCCTAATTGTTGTGAAAACAATTGCGACAGTAGCTCACAGAATTATTTGTACATGTAACAATATACGAGGTGTGTTCAAAAAATATCAAGAATTTTGTTTTTTTTTCAAAAATTATTTATTTATTCATGAATATCTATTTTGTCCCCTTCAAAGTAATCCCCATGAGATATTTTACACTTGTGCCAACGGTTTTTCCAATCTTCGAAGCACTTCGAAAAATCATTTTTTTTAATCTTGTACAATATATATATATATATATATATATATATATATATATATATATATATATATATATATATATATATATATATATATATATATATACATATATATATATATAAATATATATATATATATATATATATATATATATATATATATATATATATATATATATATATATATATATATATATATATATATATATATATATATATATATATATATATATATATATATATATATATATATATATATATATATATACGAGGTTTGTTCAAAAAATATCACGAATTTTGTTGTGTTTTCAAAAAATTATTTATTTATTCATGAATATCTATTTTTTCCCCTTCAGAGTAATCCCCATGAGATATTTTACACTTGTGCCAACGGTGATTCCAATCTTCGAAGCACTTCAAAAAATCATTTTTTTTAATCTTGCCGTCTTTATCTCGTCAAGCGTAGCGTAACGTCGTCCTTTCATGGGCCTCTTCAGTTTAGGAAACAAGAAAAAGTCACAGGGGCCAGATCTGGGGAATACGGTGGCTGCGGCATCATGAGTGTGTTGTTTTTGGCCAAAAAGTCGCGCACAAGCAACGATGTGTGAGCAGGGGCGTTATCGTGGTGCAAAAGCCAATTTTTGTTCTCCCACAAATCCGGGCGTTTCTGGCGGATTGCTTCGCGCAAATTGCGCATAACTTGCAGGTAATATTCCTTATTAACCGTTCTTCCCTGTGGCAAGAACTCATGATGCCCCACGCCCCTGCAATCGAAGAAAACTGTCAGCAAAACTTTCACATTGGACCGAACTTGGCGCGCTTTTTTCGGTCTTGGTTCATGCGGCAGCTTCCATTGAGATGATTGAGCTTTGGTTTCCACGTCATAACCATAAACCCACGATTCGTCACCAGTTATGACCCACTGGAGCAAATTTGGTTCGTCGCGGACAGAGTTTAACATCTCATTAGCAATGTTCATGCGTTGCTGTTTTTGGTCGCAATTGAGCAATTTTGGTACGAATTTCGCGGCGACCCGTCTCATGCCAAATCGTTGATAAAAATCGAATGGCACGAGCCAATCGATATGTTTAGGTCCTTAGCAACTTCTCTAACGGTGATTCGACGATTGGCCAATACCATTTTCTCCACTTCATTAATTTTTTCGTCTGTTGTTGAAGTGCTCGGGCGTCCGGCACGCTCTTCGTCGTTCACATCTTCTGGGCCTTCTAAAAACATTTTGTACCACCGATAAACGTTGCTTCGGTCCAAGGTAGCTTCTCCGTATGCCACAGTCAACATTCGGAATGCATCCGCGCATTTAATTTCGTTTTTCACACAAAATTTGATACACGTTCTTTGATCCATTTTTTTGAATAAGTAAAAATCGAAGACGATTGAAAACACGTGCAAGTAAAGCAGCTATCACCAATTAAGTGAACATTCAAAATGGCCGAGCTTGTCGGTATAAGTGACAGACATGAGAACCAACATAACGCCACAAAAAAAAAGAAATTGGAATATACGTAACCCGCGAAAATTCAAAATTCGCGATACTTTTTGAGCACACCTCGTATATATATATATATATATATATATATATATATATATATATATATATATATATACATACATATATATATATATATAATATATATATATATATATATATATATATATATATATATATATATATATATATGTTTATATATACATATATGATACTCTCCACAATGGGTAAATTTCTCTCGAGAAATTTACCTAAAAAAGGGAAGAGGGAACCCGATATATATATATATATATATATATATATATATAGATATATATATATATATATATATATATATATGTATATATATATATATATATATATATATATATATATATATATATATATATATGTATATATATATATATATATATATATATATATATATATTTATATATATACATATATGATACTCTCCACAATGGGTAAATTTCTCGCGAGAAATTTACCTAAAAAAGGAAAGAGGGCACCCGATGACCAGCCCATGCTAGTGGAGGAGCCTGCCATCGTTGCGGGTCCTATACCCGGTTAGATATGACGGAATGGAAAGACCGAAAGGTGTAGAGTTTAACAATTCATTTTATTCAAATAAGCACAAAATACTATATGATATTTTTAAGATGGATTAATTCTTACTTTAGACAAACAACAGTCCATCGGCACCATCATGTATGGACATGCAAAAAAAAACTTTTAATTTCTCATTTATAAAACTATAAATAGGGCATATTCACCCGTCCTCGGAACACCAAAAAGAACCAAATTTATTTGACTTTTCCGCACAATTTTTAATCCTTAAATCTGCATTTAAATCGTTAAAATAATCTTGCAGCTGCTTGTTTGGAAAATCCTTCTACATAGTTAATTTTGTTAATTTATCATTATTGATTTTCATGAACGACTTCCAAGTAAATTTCAACTGCTACGCATGCAAGTACAAAAATAATAAAATCAAATCTAAATTTAAAACAAGTTGAGTAAGCAGGAGAGTGCTCCTACCAGAAGGTCTTTGTAAACACCCTAGGGTTAGAAACAAGTTTTCTAATAGAGTGAATCGATGACTTGAATTATTTATCCAATACTTGGATATGAAATCGTTCAAATTTATGCTAAAAATGCACAGTTTCTTTCATAAGCACAGTGTAGCCGCTGTTTTGATCTAGGCTCAATGATTGTTCTGAATGTTCGGCCAATCAAACATATTCAAGGTAAACACCATTCCTTAAATTTTCATGAAAATTGAAAGAAAATAAAAGTGCGTAGATCAATTCGAAATATGTATCAACCATATGCACGTGTTATTGTTGTTGTAGTTCCATACAATTGAAATCGCTATAACTCACTTGATTATGGTAAAGGTCTACATCCGTGACAATTTTCAGATTTTTCGGCTCAAAGGTGTCCAATCGCGAGGTGAAGGGACACAAATTTTTGGTACATTTTACCTTCCCCTGGACCCCCTAAGTCATAAAATTATTTTTTTATTTCAGATTCTGAAAGTTCTAATCAAGACCTTTCATTTGATACCCTACTTGAATACCTTTGGTTAAAAAAAAATTTTAAGGGTTCATTCGTTATTAGGGGGGGGCTCCCTTAAAAAAATTTTAAATTATTGCTAAGACCTAAAATTTTAAGAGACTATCACTTCTGACGTTTTCACAAAGTTTGAGCATTCTAGCTTCTATAGTTTCTGAAGAAATCAGCTGTGACGCACGGACAGACGGACAGACAGGTCGCGAAACTAGTATGTCTTTGTAAAAAAAATTTTACAAAGCCCTAATAAACATGCTGACTACAGAGACCGCTTTGTTAGTTCCTATCGCACAAATTAATTGTCCATACAACATGTAAGAGCGAAAGACTTCCAGATGATTTGTTACAGGGTAGAAGATAATTACGATACGAGGAAACACAATCGACAAAGATTCACATGACAGTGAAGTCCATTGAGCACACCTTGGTCAACCATAAACTTGGCAGAATATAAAATTCAAGTATGCATCACTTATTAGCTTGTATTTATATGTTTTTCAAGAAAAATCCGCCTTCTTATTAGAAATCAAAATTTCAATTTAACTCAATGTGTGCTAACTTAATTTAATACTAAGCATACATAACATCTATTTTTACAATTTTACATGAATAAAATAAAAGAAAATATGCAAAATATATAATCTATCTCCTCCTCACTAATTGCGCTGCTGTGCCATGCTTGATTTGGAGAGGACCCTATTCTCAGCCAAAACTACGATACGAACCATTCACCGGAATGCAAGAAACTGAAGCGAGTTTGGACTACGGACGTGTAAAATCCACGAGACGTTGATATTGATTTATTTCCTTTGTCAAGCGCGCCAATCCAATCACGTTGATATTAGTAAAATGCAGTTCGATTCCGGATTGACGATTTCGAATATGACTGTTTTCAGCTAAGGACTTCTCCCAATGATATCCTCCAGCGATCACTCACCGCTTCTCGTTGAAAACGCGACTGTAACTACGATGCATTCTATCGTGTCTCCATTTACGTCAAGGCTCACCGAATTTGAAGAACTATTTGTGTCCATTAGATACAAAGTGCGCCTTTTCCATTTGTTTCTGAAATTAGACTCATGTATTCAGCTTAAAAGTTATTGAATTTTCTAATGATTCCGTGCAAGAATTGAAAATAAAAACTAGCTTTTCCTTTCATTTATTTTGCATTCATTTCGACTACCACATGCAAAATGCGTCTATTTCATACATAAGTAATTAACAAAGTGCTGCTATTCCCTTATATCCACATATCACTTGTAAAGCTAGTATATTCCAATAGAAGTTCAAAATATTGACAAATAAGTCTTTTTCAATGCGCGTCTATTCCTGACTTTGAAAAGCGCGGGAAAACTGAAGCATTTTTAGGTCTTTGTAAAAAATTTTTTTACAAAGACCTACTAGTTTCGCGACCTGTCTGTCCGTCTGTCCGTCCGTCTGTCCGTCCGTCCGTCTGTCCGTCTGTCCGTCTGTCCGTGCGTCACAGCTAATTTCCTCAGAAACTATAGAAGCTAGAATGCTCAAACTTTGTGAAAAGGTCAGAAGTGATGGTCTCTCAAAAGTTAAGGCCTTGACAAAAATTTAAAAAATGTTTAAAGGGGGTCCCCCCTAATAACGAATTGGCCCTCAAAAATTTTTTTTCATCAAAGGTAGTCGAATGGGGTATTAAATGAAAGGTCTTGATTAGAGCTTTTAGAATCTGAAATAAAAAAATCATTTCATGAATTAGGGGGTCCTGGGGAAGGCAAAATGTACCCAAAATTTGTGTCCCCCCCCCCTCGCGATTGGACACCTTTCAGCCGAAAAATCTGAAAATTATCGCGAATGTGGGCCTTTATGAGTACAAGGGCAACAAATACCTTAGAAATTGAAATTCACTCAACTTTGTTAATAATAGTATGATTTGTAGATTTTACATTTTTGCCTATAAAATCCAAACGGTACCTTTAAACTTCTTGAAATTTTGCAATTATATATACTGATATAAAATATATATGTTCACAAAATTTAATTAAGATCGAATCATAATCAAGTGAGTTATAGCCATTTCAATTATATGGAATTATAACAACGATAACACGTGTTTATGGTTCATATAGGGTTCTCCAATAAGAGGTGTTATTTCGGTATTAAAAGAAAAATGCCATTTTTTAAAAGAAATGATCGGATGTTTAGTTCATTATAAAGAAGAAGATATGCCGTTAATAGCAATAACTAACATTGGGCAAATAACCACTACGACACGCTTACAGGACCATATCCTCTTCATGAAATTTTCCATAACCAAATCGCAAAGTGGCTGCCCTATGTCCTCGATAGCCTCACGAATTTCATCTTTGAGATCTTGAATTGACGCTGGGCTATTGGCATAGGCCTTCTCTATCACGTGGCTCCAAAAGAGAAAGTCGCAAGGTGTTAAATCAGAAGATCTATTCAAAATAACACCTCTTATAGGAAAACCCTATATATATTTAAAATTGACTTAGGTACTTTTATTTTCTTTCAATTTTCATGAAAATTTAAGGAAAAGTTTTTAACTTGAACATGTTCAATCGGCCAAGCATTCAGAAAAATCATTTAAGCTAGATTAAAATGGCGGCTGCACTGTGCTTATGAAAGAAACTGTGTATCTTTTGTATAAATTTGAATGACTTCATGTCTAAGTATTGGATGAATAATTCAAGTTATCGATTCACGCCATTAGAAAACTTGCTTCTAACCCTAGGATGTTTACAAAGACCTTCTGGTCGGAGCACTCTCCTGCTTACTCAACTTGTTATTTTTAATTATCATTAGTCAAATTTTAGTTTCTCGTCATTAGTGGCGAAGTGTTTTTTTAAAGAAAGTGGAAAATTTATTAACAATAAGTTATATACTCTCAAATGGAGGAGCAAGTATCCGCGGAATATGTAGCAGAAGTTTTAAGTGATGAAAACGCGAGAAAGCCTGCCAGGTAATCTAAAATTGCTGCACGAGAGAAGGTTGAACGGTAAGGATCAATGTAGAATATTTCACACTGATACATGTTATTAATACTGCGATCTTAAAGGTATAATTGTAAGAAATTACCCAAGAAAACGTTTTGTGCTCACAAAGGGACATCATTTAAATGCAGCGAAGTAAATAGAAGGGATCTGGTGTCGTTTCAAAATTATGCTTTTTTGCTTTCCCTGAAAAAATAAAGCAAGATATGTTTATTCTAACATATTGCGCAAGTGAACCACCGATAAGAACAGATTGAAGCTTGAAAGAAGGCAGCCAGAAGGGAACTTCAATAACTTAGAGATTACGAAATTTAAACGAAAAAATTGTGAAAGTATGCCAAAGGAAATTTATCAGTACATACAATAATACATATCTAAGGATCGTGTACAGAGAGTGTGCAAACGGCATTTGCAAAGTAAGACAATTCCTGTAGAAAGGCGTGGAAGAGACAGGGTATCGGACGTAAACAAAGACAAAAAAGATGCAATTAAAAACTTCATCAAGTCATCCAAAGTAATTGAGATTCATTACTGACGTGATATGTGCTCCCAAAGGCAATACTTACCAGCTGAGCTGAATATAATAAAAATGTGGCGTATGTATCAATCGATTTCACAGTCTTATTTTACCCTGAAAGAAAGCTACATCAGATCAATTTTTAAAGGCTCTTTCAATACTGGTTTTAAAGCACCGTACGCAGATGTGTGCTCTAACTATTTTAGTTTCTCCGAAAGGGTCAAACGTGAGTAAAATCCAGTAAAAAAGTCTGAATTGATGGGATTGAGCAGAGTTCACAAAATGCGAGAAATAATATACATTCTTTCAATTTCTCAAAGAAAAACGTCCGGGCCTTCTCACCTTATCGTTTGATTGCCCAAAAAATATGCATTTACCAAGAGTTGCAGATCAAGCGGTATATTATAGTAGGCAATTATATTTGTACGCATTTTGTGCTGTTACCGGGTCTTCTAAAATGGCATTGAATTACGAGTCTGTGACTTTATTCCCTTGGACAGAAAACAGAAGACCGAAAAGATCTAACGAGATTGTATCTGCAATATACTTTAAGTTAAAAATTTTTTCCTTGGAAGGTATTGAAACAATTAGGCTGATGGCGGATGGATGCACAGGTCAGAATCGAAACTCTACCATGCTTAGTATGATTATGTTGTGATTATTCCGAGCTCCTAAAAATATTAAATCAGTGGAACTGATTTTTCAAATTTCTGATCACTCTTTTATGCCTCCTGATAGAGTACTTGCCCAAATTGAAAAAGAGATAATAAGTGTTCAAGAATATCTAAACATTTATGAGAAGTACGGTGAAGTACATCATCTTGGCACCGAAAGCTGTCCTGTGAATAACTGGAAAATAGAATTAAATCTATTTCTTAAGCCACCACGAAATTTTCACTTAAAATTTAACCATATGTAGCGATTTATTTTTCCGAAAAACAAGTTGGGAAAAATTATACTCTGTGGTGGACCATTTTATCGAAGTGATATAGGTGTATTTCGTTCAGTAATTTGTAATGGAAAAAACATTAATGATATGAATCCAATCCACTTTTCGCAAGATGTACAAATTAAACAAGAAAAATTGAACGATGTGGAAAAACTGCTTATCAAGCATTTTGATCAGGAGTGAGCAGATATCACTGAACTGCAGTTTTACAAAAATTCAGTATTGCGAGATTCAGGATGTTGAAGATGCATCAAGAATTTGTTTTTACAAAATTACAATATGTACTTATTATATAAAGTTATGTGTTATTTCATGTGTATCGATTGTTGCTAATGAAATTATTTTTATTTTCTATCCGATATTAGTAACTTGCTTATCTTTGTGTTCAATGTTTTGTTTGTTTTTGTTGAGTGAAATACCGTTTTGAATTGAATAAACAGTACCCTATTAAAAATGCTGTTTTTGTTTATATCACAACTGCGCTTTTCCATGTTATTAAATACCAAAACTTGGCTATTCCATATGTTTGCCGCCGAAGTCTCTTATTCCAAAAAAAAAAAATCGAATATACTAACAAACCATGGTTCAAAAAGGTTTCATATGAAATTATTTCTCCACGCAACCTATTTTGAATGTGCTGCCAACTCATATCGGCGAAAAACCCATAAGCTTCGGCTTACAAAAGTTTTTCGTTGATTGCTCGAAAACATGAAAAATGAAATAGGCGCACTTTGCATCTAATGGACACATTCGTTACAAAACTCTGCATGGTTCAGACAAAAGTTTCTGATGAATTTGCCCCGCAGTGCTGCATAGTCGGGCACTTCCATTTTGGTACTCCTGTCTTAATCGCAGCAATCCCAGTACAGCACTCCGTTTTTTAAAGGGGAAAAGCAACACTACTGTACACTTAGCTCGAATAAATTGGTATTTTATCTTGATATTGGCGGTGTGAGTTAGAATATTCATCAAAATGGCATGTGACTTTCGCATAACTTCGAGGAAGCTGTCATAAATATATTTCGATTATCACTGGAAGTATTTTAGGCTGCAATCCATTTTCTGAAAACAATCACTCTTCTTCGCAAATTTGATTAACCAAGTCCGCCATGCTATCTTCTCCTGTCACACCAACCAATTCTTCATCAGGTTCTTGCTGCGGTTCTGCTGCGGTTCTGCTGCTGTTCCTGATAAACGCTTTAGAGTCTCACTAGCAGACATATGCCAAATTAATTGTCTTTGACTTGTTCATTGTTTCGTGTTTTCTTTGTCAGGTCGAGTATTTTTGGGACCGGCCTCGTATCAATACATCATCGGTTCGATTGCTTTTCTTGAAATTTTAACTGGAAGAAAAGGAACACATTTTGTTGAAGTTTTGTTAATGGGTAGGTTATTTGGGGAAAATAGAATCTTTCAAGATAACTCCATCACGGAACTGGTAGAAGTGCTATCGCAGTAATCCACGACTACGGGGAATCAAGCATTGTAGTGATGTTTGCCGGTTAGAATTGCACAGTATTTGTTTTCTAACAATATCACCTTCCCCCATCATAATGAATTATCACAAAGAATTTGGAGGCAACCACGAATCCAACTTCGAATGGATTCCACGGCTGGGGTGACGAGATCCTTATGCGGAACGGAAGACAAATGGAGCCGCAAATTTTCTCTTTCAAAGCGGTGCTCCTGAACACTTCACACAGTAAACAAATCAATTTTTACAACACACATCTACGTTTTATAAACTTTAAAACGATTTTTGGAATCTAATATAATCAAGTTGCGACACCAACGGAGGCCAGTGTAAGACTGGGGGAGGGAGAAGTTTTGCCGTTGGCCGACGCCACTTCAAACGCGATCCAAGCGATAGAAGCAAAAGGGCTAGGAAACGGGGGCCGCTCCCAAGAGGTGGCGCCAAATAACACAATCGCCCTTGACCGCGCCGAAGAGGAGCGGCTTACTCGGAAAGCGGGGAATATCGTCAAACAACTGAGGGCTGCCTGCGAAGTGCAGAAAAACATAGGCAAGAGTGTCAAGAATGGCATTCTTGAACTGGAGGCCGCATAACGCACTACAGGCGGAGGTGGCTTGCAGCCGAGAAGCACCAAAAAGACACGCTCTCCCTCGAGGCATCAGTGGGTCCTAGCAGCAGCAAAAGAATGGCCGGTAGCCCAATTGAAGGCGACTGTGAGAAAAGGAGGAAGGATGAGACCATAAACGAAGTTGACACTCCAGGCGAGGAGTTTCATGTGGTGCGAAACAAGGCAGCGAAAAAAGCGGCCAAAAAGCTACTCCTAGAAAAAACAGACAAAGAGCTCAACCACGAAGAGAACAAGGAGCCCCCCGCTATACCGCAGAAAACAAAAAGCAAACCGCGGCACAAACCCTTGCGAGAGGCACTGCTTATTAAACCCACTAAGGGCCGAACCTACGCAGATGTCTTCCGTGAAATTAAAGGAGCGGTCAAGCCAGACGACACCAAAACTGCCATCAAAGCAGTTCGACCAACCCGGACCGGCGGCTTGCTGGTGGAATTCGGGCCAGAGGCCACAAACAAAGATGCATTCCGTGACGCGGTTCAAAAGGTTCTTGGAGATGCGGCAACGGTTGCCTCGCTCGAACAAATGGCCACCCTGGAAATCAGGGACCTCGACTGCGTCACGGACAAAGCTGAAGTAGAGGATGCCATTAGGAGGGAGTTCCCCAGCTTAAGTGAAGTCAAGGCAAGATTGACGCGTGAAAACACAAGGGGGCAACGCATGGCTATTGTCGAACTAGCTGATAAAGACGCCCAGCAAATCCTGGCGAAGGGCAAAATTAAGATAGGTTGGGTGATCTGCAGGATACGGAGAAGAGCGATCCCTATCCGCTGCTTCAGATGCCTCGAATACGGACACACCGCGTATGGCTGTAGGGGACCCGACAGGAGATCTCTGTGCTACAAATGTGGTGAAACGGGGCACAAAAGGAAGGAGTGCACGAACGAGGCAAAATGCATTCTTTGCAAGGACGCTAAGCTAGCACCCGGCGACCTCAAACATGAGCCGGGGACAGGGAGATGCCGGGTTTTCAAGGAGGCCCTAACTAAAGCCAAATCGATACTCAAATGATCCGTATCCTGCAGGTCAATTTGCACCGAAGCACAAACGCCCAGGACCTACTTGAGCAGTTTGCGAGGGATAAGAAAGCTGACCTGCTGTTGCTGAGCGAGCAACATCATAACAAGGACTCGCAAGCGTGGAACCCTGACAAAACTGGTACCTCGGCCATCTGGGTTCGAGACAGCGCCCGCCTTCAGGTGCAGGGCCATGGACGCGGGGATGGCTTTGTGTGGGTGCGGTGTTCAGGGATAACATATTTCAGTGTTTATCTGACGCCTAACGAGGCAATGCGATCCTTTCGAACCAAACTCGATGCCCTGGAGGACGCTGTCTCGAACAAAGAGGGCCACATGCTGGTCGGGGGAGACTTCAACGCTAGAGCCATCGAATGGGGTATGCCACAATCCGACCCAAGGGGAAAGCAAATATTGGACATGGCGGCCAGAACAGCGCTTTTTGTCCTAAATACTGGTAACACCCCTACTTTCCGCCGCTGGGGTTGCGTAGGAACCATACCCGATGTGACACTCGCTTCGGAGTCCCTGGTACCTAGAGTACACAACTGGCGAGTACTAGAGGACTACTCGGCTAGTGATCACCAGTATATAGCTGTTGAGATTCACGACGGTGCAACTCTGCGTGCATATGCCCAAACTTCAATCCTCGGATGGAGGACTGGGAGGATGGACGTCGAGAAGTTCACTGATGCGCTTACGGCAGGCGCACCGTTGCTGGGAGCTCCGCCAGGAAGTGGAGGGCCTACAGCCAAGGACTTGGTGAACTCAACTATGAGTACCATCATAGCTGCTTGCGAGTCTTCCATGCCCCGCCGGAGACCCCGACACGGTAAGCCTCCAGTATACTGGTGGTCAAACGAGATCGCCGAACAAAGAAGCGAGTGTCACAAACTTCGGCGAGAGGCCCAGCGGGCGCGAACACGGGAGGAGGCAGACACTAGGCTAGCAGCATACAGGTCCGGCAGGAAATATCTTCGCAGGCTTATTAACAAGAGCAAGGCCCGATGCTGGCAAGACCTCGTGGACGATGTAAATAGGGATCCGTGGGGCCTTGGCTACAAGCTGGTCATGGGGAAACTTGGTGCCCTACGGAAGCCTTGTATACATGACGCGGAAAAGATGGACGCGATAGTGCGGGGACTCTTCCCCGCCCATCCCGTCCGTGTTTACGCTGTCCATGGTGAAACAGCAGTCGAGTGCCCACTCTTCACACAGCTGGAACTGGAGGAGGCAGTCCTCTCCCTGAAGGCAAGGAAGGCTCCAGGTCCAGATGGTGTTCCAGCTGAGGTTTTGCAGCTCGTCTATCACCATTGTCCTGACTTGCTGCTCAGCACATTCAACGCTTGCCTACGGGACGGGGTTTTCCCGGTACGATGGAAGGTGGCGAGGCTCGTGCTGGTCAGCAAGGGGAAGGGAAATACCGAATCGCCGTCTGCATACCGCCCGTTATGCATGCTAGACACGGCTGGGAAAGTGCTAGAGAAACTCCTCAAGGGAAGACTCACTGACGCGATTCGTGCTGCTGGGGACCTATCTCCTCGGCAGTACGACTTTAGAGCAGGACGTTCTACCATTGATGCGATTGCAGAGGTGGTGAACGTGGTCCAAAGGGCAGAGGCATATAGTCGCACCAAGCGACGGATCGTCCTGTTGGTGACACTCGACGTCAGGAATGCCTTCAACTCCGCTAGATGGGTGGATATTCTGGATACGCTGGAAAACTCTTTTCAAGTTCCAGAATATCTAATGCGGCTTTTGAGGAACTACCTAAAGGACCGAAGCCTGCTCTACGACACGACACAGGGCCAACGAAGGATGGCGGTTACATCGGGTGTTGCCCAGGGATCTATCCTTGGTCCGGACCTGTGGAACGTGTCTTACGACGGGCTACTGAGACTTGAGATGCCAGATGAGTCGCGCTTGGTCGGCTATGCGGATGATGTTGCGGCTCTGGTCGCCGGACGCACCGTTGAACAAGCGCAACTTAGGCTAGGTATGCTAATGCGCCGAGTGAGGGACTGGATGACTACTCGCGGGCTCAGTCTAGCACTGGAGAAAACCGAAGTGGTCATCTTGACAAAAAAGAGAATCCCTAGAGTAAGGATGATCAGTATTGGAGATATACAGATCGAATCGAAGCCAGCGGTGAAGTACCTGGGGCTACTGATCGACTCGAAGATGAGTTTCTCTCAGCAAATCAGGGCAACGGCTGAGAAGGCTGCTTCGGGAATATCGGCCCTGAGTCGACTTATGGCCAACGTAGGGGGACCCAGCCCATCAAGAAGACGCCTCTTGATGAGTGCTGTAGGGTCAGTGCTACTGTACGGAGCAGAGGTATGGGGCGACGCTCTCAGCAAGGAGGTATACCGAAAACGATTGGCACAGGTACAGAGAAGAGGAGCACTGAGAATTGCATCTTCGTATCCAACAGTCTCCAACTCTACGGTGAGAGTGATTGCAGGCGTGATACCTGTCGCCCTCCTTGCTAGAGAGCGCCGCGCTATTTACCTGCGCCGAAACGAGGATGCGAGGGAGATGGTTGTCCACGAGGAGAGACAACGCTCGCTCAACGATTGGCAGCAGTCTTGGAGGAATTGCACGAAGGGAAGGTGGACTGCGCGCCTCATCCCGGATGTGAGATCGTGGCTAAATCGAAAGCATGGTGAGACTGACTTCTATCTGACCCAGCTTTTGAGCGGGCACGGGTGTTTTCAGTCTTACCTGCACAAGATCGGCAAGTCACGGTCTCCCGATTGTCGGTTTTGCCCAGGAGAGGAGGACAATGCCTGTCACACATTTTTTGCGTGTACGAAATGGGCCAGGCTGCGAAGGGAACTCTACAGGGAGACGGGAGAGCTCACCCCGGATAATATAATTGCGGTGATGCTCGAATCGGTTGACAAATGGAACCAGGTGGCACATTATGCTCGGGCAGTCCTAAAATATAAAAGGGACTCACAGCAGCCGGAGGCGCTGGGGCTGGGGGATCGCTCTTCTGGCAATTCCTCTTCCCCCCTCCCCTCCCGCTAGGAAAGGGACTCCCCAGCTTGAAGGCGCCCCACGGCGTAACAAAACGAGACCTGGCCCGAAGTAATGTGTCAAACGGTTCCAGGCTAGTTTCTCAGATTGACAGGGGAGGTGTTTAGTGGGTAGTCCAAAGGTATCCTCCATGGGAGTCCCACACTGCCAGACTCGGCGGGCATAAATGCCTTCACCTCCCTACCACAAAAAACAAAAAAAAAAAAAAATATATATATATAATCTAAGTTTCAAAACATTTCTGACTTTAAAACGCGGCCAAAAAAATTTGGCAATCATTTCACCATCTTTCCCGAGGCGCGGTCCAAGTCAAACTCCCTGATCCGTCCCCAAAACTCCTCTTTCCTCTTTCTCATCCCGTGTATACGGTAAATCGAATCATCTGCTCACTCAGCCGCACGCAATTGCCTTCGGTAATGTAATACACTGTTGTGGTGCACTAAATCAGTGTTTCCTTGTTCAAAATTTTACTTGGCAGATTTAAAATTTTTTCGAGAAAAATTAACTGACGTAAGGAAAAGCGAAAAAGATTTTAATAGTAATAAAAGTTAAATCTTATGGAGAATCAAATTAAAGGAAAACGTTTAAATTTAATATAAAGGAACATTGATATAAAACAACATTTTATAATAATAAAAAGAAAGGAAACTATTTTACAAATTACGATTATGAATAGAAGTAATTAAATAATTTTCTAAATCTGCCATTAAAGTTTTAGATAGGAGACAGGAAGGTTATCGAGCAGTTTGCTTGAATGACTGCTCGATTACTGCAGTACTTCTTTAAGTGCTCTTCTATTCCTTGAAATAAATTTGACACAAAACGCTGCAGTGAACGTATTCCGGCCCTTTGCTTCCGAATGATTGGAATCACTTCAAGTGTGTCGGAATAACTCATTGGCTGTGCATTTCCTTACTTTTTTGTGAATCTTCTGTTTCTTGTTTCTTTTTTTTCTGTCAATGCAACTTTGAAAATGTTCATGTAGCATTGAATTAAGTCACTGATTTCCATATCACACTTGTTTTTAAAGTAATCATGTTTGGTAGCCACGGGGGATACTTCTCTTGTTTTGTAGTCTTCTTCTTCAAAATACGTCCATAAATCCTGCGATTGAACTATTCTTAACTCACAGTATCTGCTGGTCTTCTTCCTCTCTGGGTCATTTTTTTACAACTGGGAATACCCTGCAGAATTTCGAAACCACAATCAAGCTGCTTTTTTGCATATTCATTCTTCTAAATTAAACGCGTCCGTGTTGACGCTGTCCATAGTAAAACAGCAGTCAAGTGTCCACTCTTAACACAGCCGGAACTGGAAGAAGGCTTCAGGTCTACATGGTGTTCCGGCTGGGGTGTTGCAACTTGTCTATCACCACTGTCCTGACTTGCTGCTCAGCACATTCAACGCTTGCCTTCGGGACCAGGTTTTCCCGGTATGATTGAAGGTGGCGAGGCTCATGCTGATCAGCAAGGGGAAGGGGAATCCTGAATCGCCGTCTGCATACCGCCCGTTATGCATGCTAGACATGGCTGGGAAAGTGCTAGAGAAACTCATCAAGGGAAGACTCACTGACGCGATTCGTGCTGCTGGGGACCTATCTGGGGGACCTTTACGCTGGAAAACTCTTTTCAAGTTCCAGTATCTAATGCGGCTTTTGAGGAACTATCTAAAGGACCAAAGCCTGCTCTGCGACATGACACCCAGACATCTATCCTTAGACCGGACCTGTGGACCGTGTCTTATGGTGGGCTACTGAGACTCGAGATTTCACGCTTGGTCCGCTATGCGGATGATGTTGCGGCTCTGATCGCTGGACGCATCATTGAACAGGCGCAACTTAGGCTAAGTATGCTAATGCACTGAGTGAGGGACTGAATGACTGCTTGCGGGTTCAGTTTAGTACTGGAGAAAACCGAAGTGGTCATCTTGACAAAAAAGAGAGTCCCTAGAGTAAGGATGATCAGTATTAGAGATATACGAAACGAGGAAGGCTCCAGGTCCAGATGGTGCTCCAGCTAAGGTGTTGCGGCTCGTCTATCACCATTGTCCTGATTTGCTGCTCAGCATATTCAACGCTTGCCTACGGGACGGTGTTTTTCCTGTACGATGGAAGGTGGCGAGGCTCGTGCTGATCAGCAAGGGGAAGGAGAACCCTGAATCGCCGTCTGTATACCGCCCGTTATGCATGCTAGACGCGGTTGGGGAAGTGCTAGAGAAACTCCTCAAGGGAAGACTCACTGACGCGATTCGTGCTGCTGGGGACCTATCTCCTCGGCAGCACGGTTTTAGAGCAGGTCGGTCTACCATTGATGCGATTGCAGAGGTGGTGAACGCGGTCCAAAGGGCAGAGGCATATAGTCGCACCAAGCGACGGATCGTCCTGTTGGTGACACTCGACGTCAGGAATGCCTTCAACTCCCCTAGATGGGTGGATATTCTGGATACGCTGGAAAACTCTTTTCAAGTTCCAGAATATCTAATGCGGCTTTTGAGGAACTACCTAAAGGACCGAAGTCTGCTCTAAGACACGACACAGGGCCAACGAAGGATAGAAATTACATCGGGTGTTGCTCAGGGATCTATCCTTGGTCCGGACCTGTGGAACGTGTCTTACGACGGGCTACTGAGACTTGAGATGCCAGATGAGTCGCGCTTGGTCGGCTATGCGGATGATGTTACGGCTCTGTTCACTGAACGCACCGTTGAACAAGCGCAACTTAGGCTAGGTATGCTCATGTGCCGAGTGAGGGACTGGATGACTGCTCGCGTGCTCAGTTTAGCACTGGAGAAAACCGAAGTGGTCATCTTGACAAAAAAGAGAATTCCTAGAGTAAGGATTATCAGTATTGGCGACTTACGAATCGAATCGAAGCCAGCGGTGAAGTACCTGGGGCTACTGATCGACTCGAAGATGAGTTTCTCTGAGCGCATCTTCGAGGACGGCTGAGAAGGCCTCTTCGGCTCTGAGTCGACTTATGGCCAACGTAGGGGAACTCAGCCCATCAAGAAGACGCCTCTTGATGAATGCTGTAGGGTCAGTGCTACTGTACGGAGCAGAGGTATGGGGCGACGCTCTCAGCAAGGAGGTATACCGAAAACGTTTGGCACAGGTAAAGAGAAGAGGAGCACTTAGAATTGCATCTTCGTATCCAAAAGACTCTGACTCGGCGGTGAGAGTTATTGCAGGCGTGATACCTGTCGCCTCCTTGCTAGAGAGCGCCACGCTATTTACCTGCGCCGAAACGAGGATGCGAGGGAGATGGTTGTCCGTGAGGAAAGACAGCGCTCGCTCAACGATTGGCAGCAGTCTTGGGTCAATTGCACAAAGGGAAGGTGGACTGCGCGCCTCATCACGGATGTGAGACCGTGGCTAAATCGAAGACATGGTGAGACTGACTTCTATCTGACCCAGGTTTTGAGCGGGCATGGGTGTTTTCAGTCTTACCTGCATAAATTCGGTAAGTCACGGTCCCCCGATTGTCGGTTTTGCCCAGGAGAGGAGGAAAATGCCTGTCACACATTTTATGCGTGTACCAAATGGGGCAGGCTGCGAAGGGAGCTCTACAGGGAGACGGGAGAGCTCACCCCGGATAATATAATTGCGGTGATGCTCGAATCGGTTGACAAATGGAACCAGGTGGCACATTATGCTCGGGCAGTCCTAAAATATAAAAGGGCCTTACAGCAGCCGGGGGCGCTGTGGCTGGGGATTGCTCTTCTGGCATTTTCTCTTCCCCTCTCCCCTCCTGCTAGGAAAGGGACTCCCCAGCTTGAAGGCACCCACGGCGTAACAAAACGAGACCTGGCCCGAAGTAATGTGTCAAACGGTTCCAGGCTGGGTTCTCAGGTTGACAAGGGAGGTGTTTAGGGGGTAGTCCAGTCGTGCATGGGTGTCTCGCACTCTGTGCATAAATAGCATTCACCTCCCTACCACCAAAAAAAAATTGGAGATATACGAATCGAATTGAAGCCATCGGTGAAGTACCTGGGGCTACTGATCGACTCGAAGATAAGTTTCTCTGAGCAAATCAGGGCAACGGCTGAGAAGGCTGCTTCGGGAATATTGGCCCTGAGTCGATTTATGGCCAACGTAGGGGGGCCCAACCCATCAAAAAGACGCCTCTTGATGAGTACTGTAGGCTCAGAGCTACTGTATGGAGCAGAAGTATGGGGCGACGCTCTCAATAAGGCGGTAAATCGAAAACGTTTGGCGCAGGTATAGAGAAGTCGAGCACTGAGAATTGCATCTTCGTATCCGACAGTCTCTGAATCGGGGGTGAGAGTAATCGCAGGAGTGTTTGAGAGCGTCACCCTATTTACATGGCGCCGAAACGAGGATGCGAGGGAGATGGTTGTCCGCGAGGAGGGATAGCGCTCGCTCAACGATTGGCAGCAGTCTTGGGTGAATTGTACGAAGAGAAATGGGACTGCGTGCTGAGGCACTCCCGGATGTGAGACCGTGACTAAATCGAAGGCGTGGTGAGACTGACTACTATCTGAGCCAGCTTGTGAGCGGGCATGGGTGTTTTCAGTCTTACCTGCATAAGATTGGTCAGTCACGGTCCCCCGATTGTCGGTTTTGCCCAGGAGAGGAGGACAATACCTGCCACACATTTTTTGCGTGCACCAAATGGGTCAGGCTGCGAAAAGACCTCTCCAGGGAGACGAGAGAGCTCACCCCGGATAATATAGTTGCGGAGATGCTCGAATCGGTTGACAAATGGAACCAGGTGGCGCATTATGCTCGGGCAGTCCTAAAATATAAAAGGAACTTACAGCCGCTGGGGGCGTTGGGGCTGCCTTTTTCCCTCTCCCCTCCCGCTAGGAAAGGGATCCCCAGCTTGAAGGCGCCTCACGGCGTAACAAAACGAGATCTGGCTCGAATAAATGTGTCAAATGGTTCCAGGCTGGGTTCTCAGGTTGACAGGGGAGGTGTTTAGTGGATAGTCCAGTCACCTTATTGTGAGCATGGGAGTCCCACACTCTGTGCGTAAATGGCAACCACCTCCCTAGCGAAAAAAAAACGCGTTAATACTGTCTTTAATTTGCAAGAATAAATATTTTGAGTCCTCCTGTAATTGTCTTCACTGTCACTTATTCTCTTTTGAAACTATTTAATTATCTTCGAATCTCAATACAGTATGACACATACGCCACTATTAATAGAATAAAGAATATTTTCGAATTAAATTCCTCGATCAGTCAATCGATCATGTCGGGGTGATTAGAAAAGTACATTAATAATCGCACACATTAACCACACTAACACATCTACCAGTTGATATTCGTGGTAAGAAATTAACTACAGCTAACACTTGAATCTGTGAGACTCCTATATGAATTGAACGTAATTCACAATTTCAGTCACCAGGTACTTTAACCTGTAACTGCAAATTTGTGGATGATATTATCCAAGCACTTGGAACTTAGATAAATGTTTTTCGTGTCAACTTAGACTCAAGCACTTGAACTTGGTCTAATTACAAAGATTAGCTATCTTACTTAGCACGTAGAACTTAGTAAGATCTATCTTGTGGTTAGCATTCAAGCACTTGAACTTGAGCTAATTGTTGCACTCTGATGACAAGTAAAACAACGAGTTTCTAGTGAACAACTTCTAATTCCAAAATACTTATAATAAATTTTTATCGTACAGTTAGGTTTTTGCGAACAAATTTTTCACAATAATTTCCATACACATAATATAACTTTAAATTTACGCAAGCCGAGAAATTTACAAAGTAGTGGATCTTGTATATGAGACAAATCACATTTTGTCTGTAGTTTGTAGTGAGAATTACTACGAGAAGTTGATACGTATTTGTTATGAATCAATGATGGTGAATTATATCCAATGTTTATAATTAATTAAATTTACATTTTAGATTTTGATTATTGAATATTTAACTTTATGATGACTTTGTTCATATTTTTACTGAAGGTAGTCAGATAGGGTGTCAAATGAAAGTCCTTGATGACTTTCCAAAACTGGTCTTAAAACAGTGTCACCAGCTTCGTGGAATGCAGGGAAAATATACGAAAAATTTTTGTCCGCCCCCGCGATTGGACACCAGGGATCCAAAAAATCTGCAAAAAATCATGGAGGTAGTTCTTTATGAGTACAACAACAAGAAATACTTCAGATGTCAAAATTTTCTCAACTTTGATAATAGTGGTATGACCTTCGGATTTCATTTTAAATCATACGGAAACTCCTAAACTCATGGAAATTCGATATTTAAGTAATCTTATAAAAGTTTCAAATACTTTGTAAGTTTGAAGAAAATCGAATGACATTTACAGAAGCTTAGCAATTTGAAATTTCTTTAATTACAACAACAGCGATGCACGATTTTGAGATCCTATGAACTTTCCATCGAATATGATCCTGCAGTTTTGAATTGATCTTGTTAAAATTTTCAGATAAGGCGAATAACGTAAGTATGAATTTTTGGATTTTCAAGATACGAATGATCTTTGTTGCATTGCAACT
Source organism: Odontomyia ornata (assembly GCA_963969285.1). Taxonomy (NCBI): domain Eukaryota; kingdom Metazoa; phylum Arthropoda; class Insecta; order Diptera; family Stratiomyidae; genus Odontomyia; species Odontomyia ornata. The sequence continues at coordinate 279,588,650 of OZ017739.1, read as the reverse complement.
TAATGGCAACTATTGAAAATGGAGCAATTTTCCTTGAAACGTATATATCTCTTTGATATGTTTCTTGACTTTATTCGTTGTTGGTGACTGTGTATCGTAACTTGAGTACAAAACCCTTCTAACAGGAGCGTAGGTCTGTCTACCAAACTTGTTTGGGTTACAGATGGTATTGAACGATTTTGAAACGTTCTCAAAGTTAATAGTCAATGGGTTGGTTCCAAGCTTCGTTTTTTATGTGTTCTTTAAAATGTGTTTCTGTAGAACTATCTTATATGATTGTAATATTTCCTGAACCAACTTTATCGGTCAGGCGGCAGCAAAATGGCGGCTATTTTAGACAAAAAATCGTGGTTTCTGTTCTGACCAAAGTATAGCTCCGATTTGGATTAAATTTGGTACAATGGCTCACTGATGCATGTGATGAATCTCACTTTAAAATATCCAAAGTCGGTAAAGCTGAAACAAAATGGTGGCTGCTCATAGGTCGAAAAACATACAAAATTTTGCTGTTGTAGTTGTGACCAAAGCTTACAACCGATTTTCATGAAAGTCGGTAGTTTGATAGAAACTAGAGAGTTATGTTAAAAAAACTGGCGGTCAGGTCGCAAAAAACAAAATGAGGGCCAGTTGAAACTCAAAACTTCAAAGGCTTCAAAAGCTGCAATTTTGATTCGACGTATATGAAACTTGGTTTTAAGATGAAATTTGCTTAAATCTAGAGACTTTGTTGTTTTGGGGATCATGCATGGGCAAATTTAAAAATGGCGGTGGTTTACTTGTGCGTTTTTTTTCAGGTTTTTGTGGCCCTCTAGTGGTCACATTTTCCAACAGATTTTGATGAAACTTGAGATTAAGGATCTCTGTACTAAGTTCTAATATTATCCTATTATTAAAATTGAATGAAAGATAAAAGAGTCGAAAATTTAAAACCTAACTTTAGCTGCCATTTTCATTAAAAATTGAATACTTTTGCCCTGTCTAGAGCAAAACTCCAATTTGGACGAGATTTGACACAATGATTGATGAGGTTGTAGCACACAAAGATTTAAAATAATCCAAAATCAAATACATGCATTCAAAATAGCCGCCCCCAAAGCTCAGAAGGTAAGCGCAATTTGCTATTTTAGTAGCAACTGAAATAATGAAAATTTTTCATGGAAACGTTTTAAATGACTAAACTTGAAAGTATTTATAAAGCAGACAATTTTTAAGATGTTGTAAAATATTTTTAACAATACCCGAAAAAATTTCGTTTGTTCGTGCGTCACAACAACTTTCCTCGCAAACTACATGAGCTAGGATGAGGAAATTACCTACGTAGGTCAAAAGTGGTGCCTCTTGAAATCTGCAGTGCAAGAAAATATTTTAAAGTGTTAAAGGGGGCCTCCCCATACATGTGACTCAAAATTTGTTTTATTTCTGTAGCCCTTTAGCAGCCAAGTTTCTCAACAGATTTCGATGAAACTTGAAATTATAAGTTATTAAGGCAAGTTAATTTAATTTAATTTAATTATGAAAATCGGATAACAAAACGAAAATTTACAGCTTAATATTTTTAGCAATCGTTTTCAATAAAAATTCAAAATGACGGTTCAGAAAAGAATTGAAAATGTATATAGTAATGTCAACGCAAGTGCTGATCATACTTTTATGGAAATCTTCTGAAACTAACTTCTTCAGCTATTTAAGCCGACAAGCTATCACCTTTGTGTGTCAACCACTGTGAAATGTGTAAACACCAACTGTCGGAAAGCCGAAACCTGAATTTTTATGTTTGTAACAATTTATTATCCGCCGATTTTCAATATGTGATTCATATGTGCGCAACTCAATTTAATTAGCAAAATATTTGCGCCTCTATAAAGGATCTCTAAATACGAACGTCTGGAGAATCTTTTTATGTTAATAAATACCCAAGTGGGGCGACAAAAATTGCAGTAAGAAGTCTAGTGGTAGGCAAGCCAAATTCTTTTTCGAAATCTTATGCTACTTACGAGAAATTTACCTTTCCGGCTGGTGCTGCCAACGGGGATTTTTGTGGGTTGCTTTCGTTTCTTTTTCATATCTCCATTGAAGTCTAGCTTACTGAGTTTAAAAGATGGCCATGGTGCTTCTATACCATTTAAGAAAATTGGTCCATATAATCACATGTTACATTATTGGAACAGCCTTGAGAAAATTCCTCGAGACAATAAGTAAGCCGGTATTGAGTTGTTGCCACCCAGTTAGCCAATATCGTTCCATGCTAATACTTTATCTGAATCCGCCCGTAAATAAGTTTAAATGACCTGATAATTTAGCTCGGGTTTGACCTTCAGAACTACTCGTGTGTTCAGCGATGCAGCATACCATTCGAGTCTGGGTAATGCTTGTTTTTTTGGTTGGAGCTATTCGTAATCTACCACAGAGTAATCTAACCATGATTTTCCATCATTCATAACAGACCGAATTAAAATTTTTGCCCTACTCGTATATGAAGCTGTATCTTCTTAGGAGTTTTCCGTGAGTAGCAGTGTCAAGGAATCCGGACATTCGTTTCTGAAAGCTACCTATTCCTTTCCAATCTCAACTGGCACAATTCGATCTCATGAGATATCCAGCACCCACAATCTTAGAATAAGAATTTTGTTGTAACTACTACAAATGCCAATATCCCAAGAGGCCTAAAAATGTACGCCATTTCAGAATTTATTGTTCATTTTGTTATTCAACAAACAGATGGTAGCGCTAGGTGAGTGAAGAATTGATCTGTTATGGGAAACCACATTATTCCAAGTGTTTTTATAGAATCCTTTTCTTCAATTTCCAAATTCAAATTGATTTTCTTTTCTTGTAATAGGACATTTACTAATATCTTAGTGTCGGCTGATTCTTAAAATCTTTGGTAACTGATATCGTGTTTCTATTCCGGCGGAAAGAGTGTCGGCACCAATTAAACTGTCTGTCATATACGTGGAAATCTTTTTATAGTGCCTTTATTCTCAATGAATATTTGTGAATATTCTCAATGGCTAATTTTTTTAAGCACATGATGGCTAATTCTAGAGCTGACCGAGTTCCATACGTTACCATATTTAAGCAGAAATACTGACTACCTCCCAATCAGTTGTCATCTTCGATCATCTGGATCATTTGTGCAGCCTGAATCGGCATAGACTTGCAAACAAGTCATGCTATATTGACAGTCCACAATGCAGAATATCGTTAATTGAATATCCAGTTAAAGTTGGTACGTCAAAAACAACCCTCAGTTTGGTGCTACTGCTTTCGGGCTTCATAACATAATGGTGTGGGATAAAGTCATGTGTTTCAGCAATCGATTCCGGATTAATTTTTGATATGTGTCCTAGCGACTCGTGGTCTGGCATGAACTCCACGTATTGGTTCTTCATGTCCTTTCTTATCAACGGGCTTATTTCCAGAGTCTTAAATATGTTTTTTGCAATGCTTCTTGACCTGCCCAACGTTTTTGGATTTTCTACAAATGGAAGTCGGAAAATAAATCGGCCAGTTGAAGTTCTTAATGTATTTTGGATAAAATAAGTTTCACATTGCTTTTCTGTAGTGGTAAACATTGGCATTGATCCGGAGACCTCCTCAAGCTACCAGACTATTTCGAAAGTTGTGTTTTTAAGCTTTATCTTCTGCTATAAGTATGACACAAATTGGGCTGCTTAATGATTAATTGCTGATTTTCCTACACAACACTCAAACAAGAACTATATTTTTGAAGATTGGCATTCCATCTTCAAGGGTTATGTCGATCATTTATTTCCAGGAACATATCCATAAATCGAGGCCACTCCAAATAATCTCCATTAAATTACATAATTGATATTTTCAGTGAGTTTACGGATTTCGTTACAGTTGCTTTACATTCCGGAACCTCCATTTTTTCATCCAGTAAAACAAGTTTCTCTCTTGCTGCATCCTCGATTCTATCGGACTCATATATGATGTAGCCAAAATGCCCCACATTTTAAGCAGGCTCATAAATGGCAAAGTTCAATTCCTCTATTTGCTGCCATATTCTGAGCAATATTTTCCTTTGAACATCAAGGTACTGCAGTGTTGTAAGGTAAGTTAAATGTCCGTAAAAGACTGCAGCGTAAGTCTGCTACCTCAGTGGAAGAGGATGTTGGGATCCGCTAGGATTCGCCTTGTCTGGGGACGCGTGAATGTGCTGGCAGGCTAGCGTTGTCGTGTCATGGGGTGGGCTCTTTTCCCCAGCACAAGGACTCCACTACAAAATAATTTCGCATCCACGAGTTTCTGGGGTCAAAAACATGTCGACCAAAATCGAAAAGGAGGTAACAAACTAAGGGTCGGAAATTACTGACGCAAAGGACAAACTGGACCTGGGGAAGAAAGACGGACTTAAGAGGACTTCCTCGTTACCGACGATTCCTATGGCCCTCAAATAAGAGTGGGGTATCCAGATGGAGGTGGACCCACTTGCACCCTCCCGACCGGATCAAGATGCAAACGTAGACGTGGCCATATATTTCCCATTTGAGTGAAAAACTCATACAAACATAATTTGCATGAATTTTCCCATGAACTGCGTAATATAGACGTGACCAATTTATATTATAGAATGATGTGATGGAATCACATAACTCTATACGAGCGGAAGGCCATTCTACCCGGCAAGAACCCCTGTTAACAACAAAACTCCCCGTTGGCAGCACCAGCCGGAAAGGTAAATTTCTCGTACGTAGCGTAAGGGTTGACTACTACTGGACTTCTTACTGCTTTTTTTGTAGCACCACATGGGTATTTATTAACCAAAAAAAAATCTGTCGCCGTTCGTATTTGGAGACCCTACATAGAGGCGCAAATATTTTGCTAATTAACTTGAGTTGCACACGTATAGACCACATATTGAAAATTGGCGGGTCATAAATTGTTATGAGCATATAAATACTGGTTTCGCCCTTCTCACATTTGCTGTTTACATATTTCACAGTGGTTACCACACAAAGGTGATAACTTTTTGGCTTACAGAGCTCAAACAGTTAATTTCAAAAGATTTCCATTAAAGTTTAAGCAGCACTTGCATTGCCATTAATATATACATTTTCGATTCTTTTCTGAACCATCAGGGGCCGTCATTTTGAATTTTTATTGAAAACGGCTGCTAAAAATATTAAGCTGTAAATTTTTGAATTTTTTTATTTTTCATCCGATTTGCATAATTAAATTAAATAAGCTTACCTTAATAACTTATAATTTCAAGTTTTATCGGAATCTGTTGAGAAACTTGGCTACTAGAAGGCTACAGAATTAAAAACCCCCTTAAACACTTTAAAATATTTTTTACACTGCAAATTTCAAGAGGCACCACTTTTGACCTACGTAGAAAATTTCCTAATTCTAGCTCATGTGGTTTGCGAGAAAATTTGTTGTGACGCACGAACAAACGGACAGATGGACAGACAAGTCCCAATTTTACAATTTTTTAGGCTATTGTTAAAAATATTATACAATATTTAAAAAATAGTCTGATTTATAAATACTTTCAAGTTAAGTCATTTAAAACGTTTCTATGAATATTATTCATTATTTCAGTAGCTACTAAAATAGCGAATCGCGCTTGCCTTCTGATCTTTGGGGCCGCCATTTTGAATGCATGCATTTGATTTTGGATTATTTTAAATCTTTGTGTGCTAGGACCTCATCAATCAATGTGCCAAATCTCGTTCAAATCGGAGTTTCACTCTAAGCAGGGCAAAATAATTCAATTTTTAGTGAAATGGCAGCTTAAAAATATTACGTTTTAAATTTTCGACTTTTTAGGGTATTGTAAAATCATTTTACAATACTCTACTAAAATCGCGTCCTGTCTGTCCGTCTGTCCGTCCGTGTGTCCCACCACTTTTTCTCGCAAACTACATAAGCTAGAAACATAATATTTTGTGAGTAGGTGCGAAGTGACGCCCTCTTCAAAGTTTCAATACGAAAAAAAATGTATAAGGTCTTTAAGGGGGGTCTCCCCATATAGGGGAGTTGCCCCTGAAAAAAAGTTTTCATCGCATGTAGGCAATATGTGTATCAAATGAAAGTTCCTAATGAGAACTTTACAAAACAGGTCTTAAAATGACAAATTTTGCTTCGAGGTGTGCAGGGGAAGAGGAAATATTCGAAAATGTTGTGTCCCCCCCTCGCGATTGGACACCTGTGACCCGAAAAATCTGAAAAAAATCATGAATGTAGGCCTTAATGAGTACAACAACAACAAATACATGAGAAGTCGAAATTCACTCAACTTTGTTAGTAATAGTATGATCTATCAATTTTACGTTTTTTTGAATAAAATCTTAACGGTACCCTTAAATTCAATGAAATTCAGTATACTGATGACTATTTATAAGATCAATTTGTCCTGAAAGTTTCATTTTATGAAGTTATAGCGATTTGAATTTTCCTGTATTACTATGCAACAATATGCGCTGTATTACCATGGAAACATATGTCTTTGGATCAGTATGCGCTTTTTACCGACTCAGATACTACAGCTTTGTTAGGATTTGCATTAAAATGTCAGGAATGATAGATATCATGAATTTCTTTGAGAATTGGCTCAGCTAGTGGTATCAGTAATCGTAAAGCAAAAAAGTGGCTGTTTTAAATGCGAAGATTGAATAATTTTGATGTATTTTGCCCCAACTTCAACGTTTAAGGCGCATGCTTTTAATACTTGATTCAATTTAATGAATGCCTGAAGATGAGTACCTACAATCAATACTCATAGGTGAAACAAGTCGAGGAGGCAGGAGAGAGTTCCTAGCAAATGGGCTTTGTAACCATTCTAGGATTCGAAAAAATAGGCCATGAATCGATGATTACAGTTCAGGGGAGTGGCCGCTGAACAAAAATTTCATCAAAGGTAGCCGATATGAATATCAAATGAAAGTTCTTTATAAGAGCTTATCAAAACAGGACTTAAACTGACAAATTTTCTTTCACAAGGGCAACAAATACCTTAGAAGTCGAAATTCGATCAACTTTGTTAATAATAGTACATTTTATAAATTTTGCTTTTTTGTCTATTAAATCAAGATGGGACCCATGAATTTCCCAAAATCTATAATTTAAGTTTTCTGAACAATAAACAGCTAAGTTATAGCTGATTGAATATTTAACAATTATATCAACATTAACACGTGATACTAGGGAGATACACGATTGCAACGGTCCTACACACTAGGTCTAGGTCCGCACTACAAATATGTAGGAATTTTGATAAAAAACTTAGAAATGGTTTATAATATTGATGTGTTATCATGACTAATAAAGCGACGGGGTTAAAACACTTGAAACAAAATAGTGGTGAGTTTAAAATTATAATAACCATAATAATTTTTCGAACTCAATTTATGGAGTCCGTGTATAAGTCACGTTTTGATATGCAGGATATATTGTTTGATTTACGAATTGTTTTACAATTCCCTTCTGGCAGGAGCATCCTCCTGCTACTTCAACTTGTTTATTTTTCATTCAATTTTGATAATTTGCAAAATGCAAGAACATAGTACAGAGATCCATAATCTCAAGTTTTATCAAAATCCGCTCGCAAATGTGACCGCAAGAGGGCCACAAAAACCTGAAAAAAACGCATATTTAAACCACCGCCATTTTGAAATTTGCATGTTCACCAAAATATCAAAGATTGTAGATCTAAGTAATGTCTATCATGAAACCAAGTTTCATATGAGTCGAACCAAAATTGCGACTTTTAGAAACCTTTGAAGTTTTGAGCTTAAACTGGCCGCCATTTTTTTTTTTAGAGCTGACCTCAAGTTTTTTTACATAATTCTTTAGATACTTATGATTTCTATCTAACTGCCGAATTTCATGAACATTTATTGAAAGCTTTAACCACTATTACAGCAACAAAATTTTGCACGTATTTCGACATTTGAGCGGCCGCCATTTTGTTTCTGCCGTACCGACTTTGAATTTTTTATTGTGAGATTTATCACATCCATTAGTGAACCTTAGTACCAAATTTCATCCAAATCGGAGCTATACTTTGGTCAGAACAGAAATCAAGATTTTTCGGCTGAAATGGCCGCTATTTTGTTTTTGCCCGGCCAATATAGCTGGTCCACAAATTTAACCGAGATATTTATCCAATACACCTTTTCTGAAAATTTGGTGCAAACCGGAGCGAAATTGCAACCTCCAGCGTGGTCACAAATTTCGTTATATCCGATATATATATATATATATATATATATATATATATATATATATATATATATATATATATATATATATATATATATATATATATTATATATATATATATATATATATATATATATATATTTTTATATGTATATATATATATATATATATATATATATATATATATATATATATATATATATATATATATATATACAGGGTCTGAATAATAAGTAACCGGACTGATCTCGGGAAATTTTTTATTGGCAAAATATGTACAATTTTTCTTTAGAAATCTTCAAAGTAGTCCCCATTGGAGTCGATAACACGCTGATACCGGACTTTCCAATCCCCGAACGCTCCCTGGAAGTCGGCAACCTCGATGCTGTCTAGAGCCCTCGTCGTAGCACGTTGAACGTTTTCCAGAGTCCCGAACCGTGTCCCCTTAAGGTGTCACTTGATCTTGGGGAACAGAAAGAAGTCCGCTGGTGCCATATCCGGGCTGTAAGGAGGCTGTGGCAACGTTGCCCTCGACTGTTTGGCCAACTGCTCGGTGACGAGCAGGCAGGTGAGCGATGGAGCATTGTCGTGATGGAGGATCCACGAATCGGCAATCTCCGGACGGACTCGGCGAACCCGGGCGGTTAGTCGACGGAGCAACTCTCTGTAGTACTGGCCGTTTACAGTTTGGCCGGGTGGCACAAACTCTTTGTGAACAATGCCTTTCACGTCAAAGGAAGCAATGAGCATCGATTTCACCTTCGATTTGCTCATGCGCACTTTTCTTGGGCGTGGTGATGCCGGTGTGTGCCACTCCAAACTCTGCCGCTTCGTCTCAGAATTGTATTCGAAAACCCGCGTCTCGTCTCCTGTAATAACGTGGTTAAAAAACTCTGGTTCGGTTGCTTGATCGTACGCTCCATTTTCACTCCGACGACGTGACTGAACACGCACCCCGCTCTCACTCAATGCTATCTCTCTAAGCGCTTGGAGGCAACTGCTGCAGCCCGGTTCTCTTTACCTAGACCCCCACCACCACTACAGCACCGGATACCGGTTAGCAGACGCTTTGCTGGCGCAGGCAGGCTCAGTCCGGTTACTTATTATACGATCCCTATATATATATACATATATATATATATATATATATATATATATATATATATATATATATATATATATATATATATATATATATCTATATATATATATACGAGGTGTGTTCAAAAAGTATCTCGAATTTTGAATTTTCGCGGGTTACGTATATTCGAATTTCGATTTTTTTGTGGCGTTATGTTGGTACTCATGTCTGTCACTTATGCCGACAAGCTCGGCCATTTTGAATGTTCACTTAATTGGTGATAGCTGCTGTACTTGCACGTGTTTTCAATCGTCTTCGATTTTTACTTATTCAAAAAAATGGATCAAAGAACGTGTATCAAATTTTGTGTGAAAAACGAAATTAAGTGCGCGGATGCATTCCGAATGTTGACTGTGGCATACGGAGAAGCTACCAGCAACATTTATCGGTGGTACAAAATGTTTTTAGAAGGCCGAGAAGATGTGAACGACGAAGAGCGTGCCGGACGCCCGAGCACTTCAACAACAGACGAAAAAATTAATGAAGTGGAGAAAATGGTATTGGCCAATCGTCGAATCACCGTTAGAGAAGTTGCTGAGGACCTAAAAATATCGATTGGCTCGTGCCATTCGATTTTTATCAACGATTTGGGCATGAGACGGGTCACCGCGAAATTCGTACCAAAATTGCTCAATTGCGACCAAAAACAGCAACGCATGAACATTGCTAATGAGATGTTAAACTCTGTCCGCGACGAACCAAATTTGCTCCAGAGGGTCATAACTGGTGACGAATCGTGGGTTTATGGTTATGACGTGGAAACCAAAGCTCAATCATCTCAATGGAAGCTGCCGCATGAACCAAGACCGAAAAAAGCGCGCCAAGTTCGGTCCAATGTGAAAGTTTTGCTGACAGTTTTCTTTGATTGCAGGGGCGTGGTGCATCATAAGTTCTTGCCACAGGGAAGAACGGTCAATAAGGAATATTACCTGCAAGTTATGCGCAATTTGCGCGAAGCAATCCGCCAGAAACGTCCGGATTTGTGGGAGAACAAAAATTGGCTTTTGCACCACGATAACGCCCCTGCTCACACATCGTTGCTTGTGCGCGACTTTTTGGCCAAAAACAACACACTCATGATACCGCAGCCACCGTATTCCCCAGATCTGGCCCCCCGTGACTCTTTCTTGTTTCCTAAACTGAAGAGGCCCATGAAAGGACGACGTTACGCTACGCTTGACGAGATAAAGACGGCAAGATTAAAAAAAATGATTTTTTGAAGTGGTTCGAAGATTGGAATCACCGTTGGCACAAGTGTAAAATATCTCATGGGGATTACTTTGAAGGGGACAAAATAGATATTCATGAATAAATAAATAATTTTTGAAAACACAACAAAATTCGTGATATTTTTTGAACACACCTCGTATATATATATATATATATATATATATATATATATATATATATATATATATATATATATATATATAAAAACATATATATATATATATATATATATATATATATTATATATATATATATATATATATATATATATATATATATATATATATATATTGTCGCGTGTTTTGGTTCGCGGCCAATAATTTTAATTTTCCGGGAAAGTGAAAACGCAATGTCTTTTAATTTAAGTTAAAAGAGTTTATTTTATTACGAAAATGCACAATAATCAGTTTAACACTTTCACTAATTTTAATTTTCACTATTAAAAATCTAACACTTGTCCATAAATTTCTTATCGCAATTGTCTTCTAAATCACTTCACTATTACGAAAATCACTTTTCTATTACTCGAACAATATCGCTTACCACACACTTTCGCAGTTCTTATCGCGGTCGAAATGAATGATCCCCCCATTCATTCAGCTTGCCTTTATATAGGGTCTCTCATCATTCAACTCAGTTCTCGTACATTGGTGAATTAGCGGGAACATTCCATCAGTGAATGAATGGAGCAGTGACTCACTTTCAGATGTTGTTTATGCTTGTTAGGTTCTAGTGGTTTCGAGTAAATTCGTTTTGTTGATGTTCTTAATTGTTGTGAAAACAATTGCGACAGTAGCTCGTAGAATTATTTGTACATGTAACACTGCCCCCACCTCAGTTCTTTTCGCCCCGAAAAGACATGTCGCTATTTGTAGTCAATTCTCCCTGGGTGTAATATGGGGCAAGATGGTCCAGATGCACGGTTTTCATTTTGGCTCTCGGCTTACGATGTTCCTGTATTCGGTATGCGACGTTGTTGATTCGCTTTGTAACTCGGTATGGTCCCTCCCAATTATGTTGCAACTTTGGAGACCTACCCTTCTGCCGTTGCGGGTTATACAGCCACACCAAGTCATCTTGCTGGAAGCCAGTTGAATTAGACTTTAGATCATACCTGGTCTTCCTGCGGTCAGTAGCCGATTCGAGGTGTTTTCGCACTGTCCGATGTATCTGGTTCAACTGTTGTCTTAGCTCACTTGCGTACTCCGAGATGGTTTGGGGTTTCTCGGGGGGTGTTCCGAACTTTATATCAGCTGGCAGACGAATAGTCTTTCCAAAAATGACTTTGGCTGGGGCTTGGCCCGTCGATGCATGTTCGGCAGCTCTGTACGCCATCAAAAATAGTGGAATGTGTCGGTCCCAGCTCCTTTGGTTCTCGTCAACCATCTTGGCCAGGTGTTTATTGAGAGTGCCGTTGAAACGTTCGACCATTCCATCGGATTGGGGATGCAGTGGTGTTGTCCTCGTTTTCCGTATTCCCAGCAGCTCGCACATTTCGCTAAAAACTAGTGATTCGAAGTTTCGACCTTGATCTGAATGTAGTTCACAAGGTACGCCGTACCTACTGACCCAATTCAACACTAGCTGTTCGGCTACAGTAGTTGCTTCCTGGTTGGGAATGGGGTAGACCTCGGGCCACTTGCTGAAATAATCAGCTACAACCAGCGTGTATCGATTTCCCCATTCAGATTCAGGAAAGGGTCCAGCGATGTCAACAGCAATCCTTTCGAATGGCACGCCTACGTTATAGGTTTGCATTTGTCCTCTCAGTCGTCGCTTTGGACCTTTGACGGAAGCGCAAATTGTGCATCTGTGACACCAGTCCTCTACGTCTTCTCGAGCGTGGAGCCAGTAGAATCTCTCTCGCAATTTCGCTAAGGTCTTGTTAACACCAAGGTGGCCTCCCGAGGATCCTTCATGCATTTCCTTAATCACATCGTGGATTCGGCATTTTGGTAGTATAGTTTGCATCCTATAGGAGCTGCCATCCGCCGTTTCCCATTTCCGCTTGAGTACGCCATCCTCCACCTGAAGGGAGTTCCATTGTGCCCACTAGCTTTTCAGGGTTGCGCCATGCATCGAAACGTCTTTCCACTCAGGTCGTCCAGTCGTCTCCTTCCATACAAACAGTGGTCCGATGTCTTCATCGGCTAACTGGGCATTTTGAATCTCCTCCGATGACTAACCTTCATCGAATCCGGCCGTTATCAATCGCAGATCAACGGGTGGTTCATTTTCCTCAATCCGTTCGGCAATGCTTGCAGTTAGCTGGACATGGACGGCGGGATAGGGCGATGAACAATTTCGTAGTCGAACGACTGCAATCTTTCGATCCATCTCGCAACTTGTCCCTCGAGGTTTTTGAAGTTGAGCAGCCATCTCAGTGATGCATGGTCCGTTCGAAGAACAAATTTCTGGCCATATAGGTACTTGTGGAACTGCTTGGTGGCCTCTATTATAGCCAATAGCTCCTTCCTGGTCTCGCAGTAGTAAAGAACCCGACTGAAATACGAGAGGACTCTTTCGTCGCCATCGATCTGCTGGGAGAGTACAGCTCCAATACCGCCGTTGCTTGCATCGGTGTCAACTACAAACATTTTTCCGGGTTTCGGATTTGCCAGCACGGGTGATTCACACAGCTTTTCCTTCGGAGTCTCAAAGGCTGGCTGGCATTGTTCATTCCAGACATACGGACGATTTTTCTCGGTTAGCTGATGGAGACACTTAGCTATTTTGGCAAAGTCTTTGACGAATCTTCGATAGTAGGTTGCCAGATCCAGAAAACTTCGTAGTTGGCGCTTGTTGTTTGGTGTTGGCCAGCTTTTCACGGCTTCAATTTCGGGTTTGACCCCTTCTGCTGATACGACGTGTCCCAGGTATTTTACTTCAGCTGCGGAGAGGGTACACTTGTCGGGACTAAGTTTCAAATTCGCCAGCCGCAATCGGGAGAAAACCTCTTCTAAGTTCCGCACATGCTCTTCGAACGTTCTCCCGATGACGATGATGTCATCTAGGTACACTAAGCAGGTTTTCCAGGTTAGGCTACGTAGCACGTACTCCGTCAAGCGTTCAAAAGTGGCTGGAGCATTGCAAAGCCCAAACGGCATCACCACAAATTGCCACAATCCGGTCCCAACTGAAAATGCGCTCTTCTCTCGCCCCTTCTTGTCGATTCTTACCTGCCACTAGCCACTCTTGAGATCGAGTGTAGAAAACCATTTTACGTCGGCTAAAGTGTCCATGATGTCATCGATGCGTGGAAGCGGGTAACTATCTTTCTTAGTGACGTCGTTAAGCTGCCTATAGTCGACACAAAAACGAGTGCTACCATCCTTTGCCCATGGACTGACAGAAGGTTCAATAACGCCTTGTTTTTCCATGTCCGAGATCAGCGCGCTCACTTCTCCTTGTTTGGCTATAGGGAGACGTCTCGGTGCTTGTCGAATCAACTTGGCTCCCTGTGTATCTATGACGTGAGTTACCATACTCGTTCGGCCTTGGTCATCCGGGCTTGTTGAGAAGATGTCACTGTACTTGGTGACCAGATCAGAGGCTCGTTTGAATAGCTGCGCTGGCAATTTGACTTGCTTCAATATGGCAGACGTGGATTCCCGGGCTTTGTCTGTGTCTTGCCTACTTTTCCAATGATGGTCGTGAGTAGCTTCCAAAGAGGTGATGGTGGAGACAGGCTGGCAGCTGTCGATGACTTCTCCCGCTTTGATGCTCGTGCTTGAGTCTGTGGTGTTAAGGATTCTAACTGGCACATATCCGTTCCTTAAAGATCTTACAAGACTTCGTCCTACAATCAAACTGCGCAATGCTGATGTCTTCGTTGGCTCTATCAGATAAGATCACTGGTCTCCAAAATCACCATCGAGCTTGGCCCATACAATGCTTTCGGAAGAATTCGGTACATCAGTGTCAGTACATACCACTACATTCATCCTGGGAATTTGGACGCTCCTCCTCCATCAGTACTTCTACATTCTGCCATTTCAATACACTTTTGCCCAAATTCAACGTGATTCCATGTGGTCGCAGAAAATCCATTCCGAGAATGCAGTCATTCATAATGTTCGCGACCAGAAAATTATGTCGGAACACAAGGTCTCCCAACTTTATCTGGAGGTTGACCTCTCCATGAACAGGTGCAGTTTCTCCCGTAGCTGTCCGTAGTGAGAAAATTCTGCCCTTGTGCAGTTGTTGCTGTCTAACTAGGTCTGATCGGATAATCGATCAGGTTGCACCAGTGTCGATTGTTATGGTGCAGTGTTCTCCGTCAACTTGACCCGGAAGGCATAAGTCCGCTTCTCCACGATGTAGTCTTGACACGGTGATGGTGGTGCTGGGGACGTCGATCCTCCTAGCCATTTTTCGCTGCCTCAAAGTTCAGACTGTAAGCCAATGCGTCCTTAACCGTTTGCTTTTGGGCTAAACGCACGGCTTTTTGCAATTCCGGGTCCTTTAGTGCGCTGATAAATGCTTCTGTCGCTGCGTCATCTCGATGTTCTGGGTCGTGGCTGGGTAAGCCAAAAGTGCTTGTCGCTCAATGTTTTGGGCTAGCTGCTGTAGGGTTTCACCAGACTTCTGCACCCGATGCCTTAGCTGCGACCAATAAATCGCTTTAGATGATCGTTACCATAACGCATGTCGAGCGCATTCATTATAGCATTCGAGTTTGAGTGCAATTCAACGGGGATCGTCTGCAACAGCTCGGCAGCTGGGCCTCTTAGAGCAAGAATCAGTGCAGTTGCTCGTTGCTGCTCATCCCAGTGATTTGCCCTTGCGGCAGCTTCAAACTGGGTCTTGTAAATACTCCAGACCGTTTGCCCATCGAATATTGGTACTTGCACATTTCTGGATGCGCTTTGCGCTGCGGTTATAAACGGAGCTGGTGAGGTGGTTACTACTGCCTTCGCTGCTTCCAATTTTTTTTTTCATGTTTTCCATCTCATGGTTGATTCTCTCCTCGACCTGGCTAATCTCATGGTTGACTCTCTCCTCGACCTGGTATACCTTTTCCTCGACGCATTTAATTTGGTAGTTGAGACTACTGAGCTCTGCTTTTATTTCGGTAGACTGTTTTTCGAAATCTGCCTTCAAATCAGTTGACTGTTTCTCCAGCTTCTGTGCGATGTCTGGCTTGATGTCTGCCTTGATGTCTGCCTTGATGTCTGCCTTGATTCCGAACGTTTGTTGGTCTAGCTTTGCTGATTGTTCATTTAGCTTCGTGGATTGTTCATCTAGCTTCGCAGTTAGACTGGATGACATCAGCATTAACATTTGCATTAGCGCAGTTTCTGGCTCCTTTGATTTTGGTGTTTCTACTTCTCCACCTTCTGTGCCTTTTTCCGCATCAGAGGGCAGGTGAGCCCAGATTCACGCCTTCCGACTCGATTGCGTCACGCAAGCGTGCAATCAATATGGCCTTTGTACCTTGTGTGGCCAGATTTTGCTGTTCCAACTCCTCCTTGAGCTCCGATATGGTCAATTGATCAATTTTTAGATGAAAATTTCCTGGTATTTTTATTTATTTATTTTTTGGCTATTTTTCCACCGGTTTCCACGTTAATTTACACTATTGTGCACTTCAAAAATGTTTAATCGTCTTCGCTTCCAAATTTTCTTCTTGACACCACTGTCGCGTGTTTTGGTTCGCGGCCAATAATTTTAATGTTCCGGGAAAGTGAAAACGCAATGTCTTTTAATTTAAGTTAAAAGAGTTTATTTTATTACGAAAATGCATAATAATCAGTTTAACACTTTCACTAATTTTAATTTTCACTATTAAAAATCTAACACTTGTCCATAAATTTCTTATCGCAATTGTCTTCTAAATCACTTCACTATTACGAAAACCACTTTTCTACTACTCGAACAATAGCAAGCTGAATGAATGATCCCCCCATTCATTCAGCTTGCCTTTATATAGGTTCTCTAATCATTCAACTCAGTTCTCGTACATTGGTGAATTAGCGGGAACATTCCATCAGTGAATGAATGGAGCAGTGACTCACTTTCAGATGTTGTTTATGCTTGTTAGGTTCTAGTGGTTTCGAGTAAATTCGTTTTGTTGATGTTCTTAATTGTTGTGAAAACAATTGCGACAGTAGCTCGCAGAATTATTTGTACATGTAACAATATACGAGTATACATATATATATATATATATATATATATATATATATATATATATATATATATATATATATATATCTATATCTATATATATATATATATATATATATATATATATATATATATATATATATATATATATATATATTTATTTATATATACATATATGATACTCTCCACAATGGGTAAATTTCTCTCGAGAAATTTACCTAAAAAAGGAAAGAGGGAACCCGATATATATATATATATATATATATATATATATATATATATATATATATATGTATATATATATATATATATATATATATATATATATATATATATTTATATATATACATATATGATACTCTCCACAATGGGTAAATTTCTCGCGAGAAATTTACCTAAAAAAGGAAAGAGGGCACCCGATGACCAGCCCATGCTAGTGGAGGAGCCTGCCATCGTTGCGGGTCCTATACCCGGTTAGATATGACGGAATGGAAAGACCGAAAGGTGTAGAGTTTAACAATTCATTTTATTCAAATAAGCACAAAATACTATATGATATTTTTAAGATGAATTAATTCTTACTTTAGACAAACAACAGTCCATCGGCACCATCATGTATGGACATGCAAAAAAAACTTTTAATTTCTCATTTATAAAACTATAAATAGGGCATATTCACCCGTCCTCGGAACACCAAAAAGAACCAAATTTATTTGACTTTTCCGCACAATTTTTAATCCTTAAATCTGCATTTAAATCGTTAAAATAATCTTGCAGCTGCTTGTTTGGAAAATCCTTCTACATAGTTAATTTTGTTAATTTATCATTATTGATTTTCATGAACGACTTCCAAGTAAATTTCAACTGCTACGCATGCAAGTACAAAAATAATAAAATCAAATCTAAATTTAAAACAAGTTGAGTAAGCAGGAGAGTGCTCCTACCAGAAGGTCTTTGTAAACACCCTAGGGTTAGAAACAAGTTTTCTAATAGAGTGAATCGATGACTTGAATTATTTATCCAATACTTGGATATCAAATCGTTCAAATTTATGCTATAAATGCACAGTTTCTTTCATAAGCACAGTGTAGCCGCTGTTTTGATCTAGGCTCAATGATTGTTCTGAATGTTCGGCCAATCGAACATATTCAAGGTAAACACCATTCCTTAAATTTTCATGAAAATTGAAAGAAAATAAAAGTGCGTAGATCAATTCGAAATATGTATCAACCATATACACGTGTTATTGTTGTTGTAGTTCCATACAATTGAAATCGCTATAACTCACTTGATTATGATTCGATCTCTATTTGTGAACATACATACCTTATACCAATCTATATAATTGCAAAATTTCAAAAAGTTTGAAGCTACCGTTTTGATTTTATGGGTGAAAATGTGAAATCTAAAAATCGTACTATTATTAACAAATCTGAGTGAATTTCGATCTCTGAGGTATTTGTTGCCCTTGTACTCATAAAGGTCTACATCCGTGACAATTTTCAGATTTCTCGGCTCAAAGGTGTCCAATCGCGAGGTGAAGGGACACAAATTTTTGGTACATTTTACCTTCCCCTGGACCCCCTAAGTCATAAAATTATTTTTTTATTCCAGATTCTGAAAGTTCTAATCAAGACCTTTCATTTGATACCTTTGGTTAAAAAAAAATTTTACGGGTTCATTCGTTATTAGGGGGGGCTCCCTTAAAAAAATTTTAAATTATTGTTAAGACCTAAAATTTTAAGAGACTATCATTTCTGACGTTTTCACAAAGTTTGAGCATTCTAGCTTCTATAGTTTCTGAAGAAATCAGCTGTGACGCACGGACAGACGGACAGACAGGTCGCGAAACTAGTATGTCTTTGTAAAAAAAATTTTAACAAAGACCTAATAAACATGCTGACTACAGAGACCGCTTTGTTAGTTCCTATCGCACAAATTAATTGTCCATACAACATGTAAGAGCGAAAGACTTCCAGATGATTTGTTACAGGGTAGAAGATAATTACGATACGAGGAAACACAATCGACAAAGATTCACATGACAGTGAAGTCCATTGAGCACACCTTGGTCAACCATAAACTTGGCAGAATATAAAATTCATGTATGCATCACTTATTAGCTTGTATTTATATGTTTTTCAAGAAAAATCCGCCTTCTTATTAGAAATCAAAATTTCAATTTAACTCAATGTGTGCTAACTTAATTTAATACTAAGCATACATAACATCTATTTTTACAATTTTACATGAATAAAATAAAAGAAAATATGCAAAATATATAATCTATCTCCTCCTCACTAATTGCGCTGCTGTGCCATGCTTGATTTGGAGAGGACCCTATTCTCAGCTAAAACTACGATACGAACCATTCACCGCAATGCAAGAAACTGAAGCGAGTTTGGACTACGGACGTGTAAAATCCACGAGACGTTGATATTGATTTATTTCCTTTGTCAAGCGCGCCAATCCAATCACGTTGATATTAGTAAAATGCAGTTCGATTCCGGATTGACGATTTCGAATATGACTGTTTTCAGCTAAGGACTTCTCCCAATTATATCCTCCAGCGATCACTCACCGTTTCTCGTTGAAAACGCG
Source organism: Odontomyia ornata (assembly GCA_963969285.1). Classification (NCBI taxonomy): domain Eukaryota; kingdom Metazoa; phylum Arthropoda; class Insecta; order Diptera; family Stratiomyidae; genus Odontomyia; species Odontomyia ornata. Next base: position 279,569,356 of record OZ017739.1, on the reverse strand, counting down.
ACTGTAACTACGATGCATTCTATCGTGTCTCCATTTACGTCAAGGCTCACCGAATTTGAAGAACTATTTGTGTCCATTAGATACAAAGTGCGCCTTTTTCATTTGTTTCTGAAATTAGACTCATGTATTCAGCTTAAAAGTTATTGAATTTTCTAATGATTCCGTGCAAGAATTGAAAATAAAAACTAGCTTTTCCTTTCATTTATTTTGCATTCAATTCGACTACCACATGCAAAATGCGTCTATTTCATACATAAGTAATTAACAAAGTGCTGCTATTCCCTTATATCCACATATCACTTGTAAAGCTAGTCTATTCCAATAGAAGTTCAAAATATTGACAAATAAGTCTTTTTCAATGCGCGTCTATTCCTGACTTTGAAAAGCGCGGGAAAACTGAAGCATTTTTATTTTTAATTATCATTAGTCAAATTTTAGTTTCTCGTCATTAGTGGCGAAGTGTTTTTTTAAAGAAAGTGGAAAATTTATTAACAATAAGTTATATACTCTCAAATGGAGGAGCAAGTATCCGCGGAATATGTAGCAGAAGTTTCAAGTGATGAAAACGCGAGAAAGCCTGCCAGGTAATCTAAAATTGCTGCACGAGAGAAGGTTGAACGGTAAGGATCAATGTAGAATATTTCACACTGATACATGTTATTAATACTGCGATCTTAAAGGTATAATTGTAAGAAATTACCCAAGAAAACGTTTTGTGCTCACAAAGGGACATCATTTAAATGCAGCGAAGTAAATGGAAGGGGTCTGGTGTCGTTTCAAAATTATGCTTTTTTGCTTTCCCTGAAAAAATAAAGCAAGATATGTTTATTCTAACATATTGCGCAAGTGAACCACCGATAAGAACAGATTGAAGCTTGAAAGGAGGCAGCCAGAAGGGAACTTCAATAACTTAGAGATTACGAAATTTAAACGAAAAAATTGTGAAAGTATGCCAAAGGAAATTTATCAGTACATACAATAATACATATCTAAGGATCGTGTACAGAGAGTGTGCAAACGGCATTTGCAAAGTAAGACAATTCCTGTAGAAAGGCGTGGAAGAGACAGGGTATCGGACGTAAACAAAGACAAAAAAGATGCAATTAAAAACTTCATCAAGTCATCCAAAGTAATTGAGATTCATTACTGACGTGATATGTGCTCCCAAAGGCAATACTTACCAGCTGAGCTGAATATAATAAAAATGTGGCGTATGTATCAATCGATTTCACAGTCTTATTTTACCCTGAAAGAAAGCTACATCAGATCAATTTTTAAAGGCTCTTTCAATACTGGTTTTAAAGCACCGTACGCAGATGTGTGCTCTAACTATTTTAGTTTCTCCGAAAGGATCAAACGTGAGTAAAATCCAGTAAAAAAGTCTGAATTGATGGGATTGAGCAGAGTTCACAAAATGCGAGAAATAATATACATTCTTTCAATTTCTCAAAGAAAAACGTCCGGGCCTTCTCACCTTATCGTTTGATTGCCCAAAAAATATGCATTTACCAAGAGTTGCAGATCAAGCGGTATATTATAGTAGGCAATTATATTTGTACGCATTTTGTGCTGTTACCGGGTCTTCTAAAATGGCATTGAATTACGAGTCTGTGACTTTATTCACTTGGACAGAAAACAGAAGACCGAAAAGATCTAACGAGATTGTATCTGCAATATACTTTAAGTTAAAAATTTTTTCCTTGAGAGGTATTGAAACAATTAGGCTGATGGCGGATGGATGCGCAGGTCAGAATCGAAACTCTACCATGCTTAGTATGATTATGTTGTGATTATTCCGAGCTCCTAAAAATATTAAATCAGTGGAAGTGATTTTTCAAATTTCTGATCACTCTTTTATGCCTCCTGATAGAGTACTTGCCCAAATTGAAAAAGAGGTGCAGAAAAGACAAACGATAATAAGTGTTCAAGAATATCTAAACATTTATGAGAAGTACGGTGAAGTACATCATCTTGGCACCGAAAGCTGTCCTGTGAATAACTGGAAAATAGAATTAAATCTATTTCTTAAGCCACCACGAAATTTTCACTTAAAATTTAACCATATGTAGCGATTTATTTTTCCGAAAAACAAGTTGGGAAAAATTATACTCTGTGGTGGACCATTTTATCGAAGTGATATAGGTGTATTTCGTTCAGTAATTTGTAATGGAAAAAACATTAATGATATGAATCCAATCCACCTTTCGCAAGATGTACAAATTAAACAAGAAAAATTGAACGATGTGGAAAAACTGCTTATCAAGCATTTTGATCAGGAGTGAGCAGATATCACTGAACTGCAGTTTTACAAAAATTCAGTATTGCGAGATTCAGGATGTTGAAGATGCATCAAGAATTTGTTTTTACAAAATTACAATATGTACTTATTATATAAAGTTATGTGTTATTTCATGTGTATCGATTGTTGCTAATGAAATTATTTTTATTTTCTATCCGATATTAGTAACTTGCTTATCTTTGTGTTCAATGTTTTGTTTGTTTTTGTTGAGTGAAATACCGTTTTGAATTGAATAAACAGTACCCTATTAAAAATGCTGTTTTTGTTTATATCACAACTGCGCTTTTCCATGTTATTAAATACCAAAACTTGGCTATTCCATATGTTTGCCGCCGAAGTCTCTTATTCCAAAAAAAAAAATCGAATATACTAACAAACCATGGTTCAAAAAGGTTTCATATGAAATTATTTCTCCACGCAACCTATTTTGAATGTGCTGCCAACTCATATCGGCGAAAAACCCATAAGCTTCGGCTTACAAAAGTTTTTCGTTGATTGCTCGAAAACATGAAAAATGAAATAGGCGCACTTTGCATCTAATGGACACATTCGTTACAAAACTCTGCATGGTTCAGACAAAAGTTTCTGATGAATTTGCCCCGCAGTGCTGCATAGTCGGGCACTTCCATTTTGGTACTCCTGTCTTAATCGCAGCAATCCCAGTACAGCACTCCGTTTTTTAAAGGGGAAAAGCAACACTACTGTACACTTAGCTCGAATAAATTGGTATTTTATCTTGATATTGGCGGTGTGAGTTAGAATATTCATCAAAATGGCATGTGACTTTCGCATAACTTCGAGGAAGCTGTCATAAATATATTTCGATTATCACTGGAAGTATTTTAGGCTGCAATCCATTTTCTGAAAACAATCACTCTTCTTCGCAAATTTGATTAACCAAGTCCGCTATGCTATCTTCTCCTGTCACACCAACCAATTCTTCATCAGGTTCTTGCTGCGGTTCTTCTGCTGTTCCTGATAAACGCTTTAGAGTATCACTAGCAGACATATGCCAAATTAATTGTCTTTGACTTGTTCATTGTTTCGTGTTTTCTTTGTCAGGTTGAGTATTTTTGGGACCGGCCTCGTATCAATACATCATCGGTTCGATTGCTTTTCTTGAAATTTTAACTGGAAGAAAAGGAACACATTTTGTTGAAGTTTTGTTAATGGGTAGGTTATTTGGGGAAAATAGAATCTTTCAAGATAACTCCATCACGGAACTGGTAGAAGTGCTATCGCAGTAATCCACGACTACGGGGAATCAAGCATTGTAGTGATGTTTGCCGGTTAGAATTGCACAGTATTTGTTTTCTAACAATATCACCTTCCCCCATCATAATGAATTATCACAAAGAATTTGGAGGCAACCACGAATCCAACTTCGAATGGATTCCACGGCTGGGGTGACGAGATCCTGTATGCGGAACGGAAGACAAATGGAGCCGCAAATTTTCTCTTTCAAAGCGGTGCTCCTGAACACTTCACACAGTAAACAAATCAATTTTTACAACACACATCTACGTTTTATAAACTTTAAAACGATTTTTGGAATCTAATATAATCTAAGTTTCAAAACATTTCTGACTTTAAAACGCGGCCAAAAAAATTTGGCAATCATTTCACCCTCTTTCCCGAGGCGCGGTCCAAGTCAAACTCCCTGATCCGTCCCCAAAACTCCTCTTTCCTCTTTCTCATCCCGTGTATACGGTAAATCGAATCATCTGCTCACTCAGCCGCACGCAATTGCCTTCGGTAATGTAATACACTGTTGTGGTGCACTAAATCAGTGTTTCCTTGTTCAAAATTTTACTTGGCAGATTTAAAATTTTTTCGAGAAAAATTAACTGACGTAAGGAAAAGCGAAAAAGATTTTAATAGCAATAAAAGTTAAATCTTATGGAGAATCAAATTAAAGGAAAACGTTTAAATTTAATATAAAGGAACATTGATATAAAACAACATTTTATAATAATAAAAAGAAAGGAAACTATTTTACAAATTACGATTATGAATAGAAGTAATTAAATAATTTTCTAAATCTGCCATTAAAGTTTTAGATAGGAGACAGGAAGGTTATCGAGCAGTTTGCTTGAATGACTGCTCGATTACTGCAGTACTTCTTTAAGTGCTCTTCTATTCCTTGAAATAAATTTGACATAAAACGCTGCAGTGAACGTATTCCGGCCCTTTGCTTCCGAATGATTGGAATCACTTCAAGTGTGTCGGAATAACTCATTGGCTGTGCATTTCCTTACTTTTTTGTGAATCTTCTGTTTCTTGTTTCTTTTTTTTCTGTCAATGCAACTTTGAAAATGTTCATGTAGCATTGAATTAAGTCACTGATTTCCTTATCACACTTGTTTTTAAAGTAATCATGTTTGGTAGCCACGGGGGATATTTCTCTTGTTTTGTAGTCTTCTTCTTCAAAATACGTCCATAAATCCTGCGATTGAACTATTCTTAACTCACAGTATCTGCTGGTCTTCTTCCTCTCTGGGTCATTTTTTTACAACTGGGAATACCCTGCAGAATTTCGAAACCACAATCAAGCTGCTTTTTTGCATATTCATTCTTCTAAATTAAACGCGTCCGTGTTGACGCTGTCCATAGTAAAATAGCAGTCAAGTGTCCACTCTTAACACAGCCGGAACTGGAAGAAGGCTTCAGGTCTACATGGTGTTCCGGCTGGGGTGTTGCAACTTGTCTATCACCACTGTCCTGACTTGCTGCTCAGCACATTCAACGCTTGCCTTCGGGACCAGGTTTTCCCGGTATGATTGAAGGTGGCGAGGCTCATGCTGATCAGCAAGGGGAAGGGGAATCCTGAATCGCCGTCTGCATACCGCCCGTTATGCATGCTAGACACGGCTGGGAAAGTGCTAGAGAAACTCATCAAGGGAAGACTCACTGACGCGATTCGTGCTGCTGGGGACCTATCTGGGGGACCTTTACGCTGGAAAACACTTTTCAAGTTCCAGTATCTAATGCGGCTTTTGAGGAACTATCTAAAGGACCAAAGCCTGCTCTGCGACATGACACCCAGACATCTATCCTTGGACCGGACCTGTGAACCGTGTCTTATGGTGGGCTACTGAGACTCGAGATTTCACGCTTGGTCCGCTATGCGGATGATGTTGCGGCTCTGGTCGCTGGACGCATCATTGAACAGGCGCAACTTAGGCTAAGTATGCTAATGCGCTGAGTGAGGGACTGAATGACTGCTTGCGGGTTCAGTTTAGTACTGGAGAAAACCGAAGTGGTCATCTTGACAAAAAAGAGAGTCCCTAGAGTAAGGATGATCAGTATTAGAGATATACGAAACGAGGAAGGCTCCAGGTCCAGATGGTGCTCCAGCTAAGGTGTTGCGGCTCGTCTATCACCATTGTCCTGATTTGCTGCTCAGCATATTCAACGCTTGCCTACGGGACGGTGTTTTTCCTGTACGATGGAAGGTGGCGAGGCTCATGCTGATCAGCAAGGGGAAGGAGAACCCTGAATCGCCGTCTGGATACCGCCCGTTATGCATGCTAGACGCGGTTGGGGAAGTGCTAGAGAAACTCCTCAAGGGAAGACTCACTGACGCGATTCGTGCTGCTGGGGACCTATCTCCTCGGCAGCACAGTTTTAGAGCAGGTCGGTCTACCATTGATGCGATTGCAGAGGTGGTGAACGCGGTCCAAAGGGCAGAGGCATATAGTCGCACCAAGCGACGGATCGTCCTGTTGGTGACACTCAACGTCAGGAATGCCTTCAACTCCCCTAGATGGGTGGATATTCTGGATACGCTGGAAAACTCTTTTCAAGTTCCAGAATATCTAATGCGGCTTTTGAGGAACTACCTAAAGGACCGAAGTCTGCTCTAAGACACGACACAGGGCCAACGAAGGATGGAAATTACATCGGGTGTTGCTCAGGGATCTATCCTTGGTCCGAACCTGTGGAACGTGTCTTACGACGGGCTACTGAGACTTGAGATGCCAGATGAGTCGCGCTTGGTCGGCTATGCGGATGATGTTACGGCTCTGTTCACTGAACGCACCGTTGAACAAGCGCAACTTAGGCTAGGTATGCTCATGTGCCGAGTGAGGGACTGGATGACTGCTCGCGGGCTCAGTTTAGCACTGGAGAAAACCGAAGTGGTCATCTTGACAAAAAAGAGAATTCCTAGAGTAAGGATTATCAGTATTGGCGACTTACGAATCGAATCGAAGCCAGCGGTGAAGTACCTGGGGCTACTGATCGACTCGAAGATGAGTTTCTCTGAGCGCATCTTCGAGGACGGCTGAGAAGGCCTCTTCGGCTCTGAGTCGACTTATGGCCAACGTAGGGGGACTCAGCCCATCAAAAAGACGCCTCTTGATGAATGCTGTAGGGTCAGTGCTACTCTACGGAGCAGAGGTATGGGGCGACGCTCTCAGCAAGGAGGTATACCGAAAACGTTTGGCACAGGTAAAGAGAAGAGGAGCACTTAGGTTTGCATCTTCGTATCCAAAAGACTCTGACTCGGCGGTGAGAGTTATTGCAGGCGTGATACCTGTCGCCTCCTTGCTAGAGAGCGCCACGCTATTTACCTGCGCCGAAACGAGGATGCGAGGGAGATGGTTGTCTGTGAGGAAAGACAGCGCTCGTTCAACGATTGGCAGCAGTCTTGGGTCAATTGCACAAAGGGAAGGTGGACTGCGCGCCTCATCACGGATGTGAGACCGTGGCTAAATCGAAGACATGGTGAGACTGACTTCTATCTGACCCAGGTTTTGAGCGGGCATGGGTGTTTTCAGTCTTACCTGCATAAGATCGGTAAGTCACGGTCCCCCGATTGTCGGTTTTGCCCAGGAGAGGAGGACAATGCCTGTCACACATTTTATGCGTGTACCAAATGGGGCAGGCTGCGAAGGGAGCTCTACAGGGAGACGGGAGAGCTCACCCCGGATAATATAATTGCGGTGATGCTCGAATCGGTTGACAAATGGAACCAGGTGGCACATTATGCTCGGGCAGTCCTAAAATATAAAAGGGCCTTACAGCAGCCGGGGGCGCTGTGGCTGGGGATTGCTCTTCTGGCATTTTCTCTTCCCCTCTCCCCTCCTGCTAGGAAAGGGACTCCCCAGCTTGAAGGCACCCACGGCGTAACAAAACGAGACCTGGCCCGAAGTAATGTGTCAAACGGTTCCAGGCTGGGTTCTCAGGTTGACAAGGGAGGTGTTTAGGGGGTAGTCCAGTCGTGCATGGGTGTCTCGCACTCTGTGCATAAATAGCATTCACCTCCCTACCACAAAAAAAAAATTGGAGATATACGAATCGAATTGAAGCCATCGGTGAAGTACCTGGGGCTACTGATCGACTCGAAGATAAGTTTCTCTGAGCAAATCAGGGCAACGGCTGAGAAGGCTGCTTCGGGAATATTGGCCCTGAGTCGACTTATGGCCAACGTAGGGGGGCCCAGCCCATCAAAAAGACGCCTCTTGATGAGTACTGTAGGCTCAGAGCTACTGTATGGAGCAGAAGTATGGGGCGACGCTCTCAATAAGGCGGTAAATCGAAAACGTTTGGCGCAGGTATAGAGAAGTCGAGCACTGAGAATTGCATCTTCGTATCCGACAGTCTCTGAATCAGGGGTGAGACTAATCGCAGGAGTGTTTGAGAGCGTCACCCTATTTACATGGCGCCGAAACGAGGATGCGAGGGAGATGGTTGTCCGCGAGGAGGGATAGCGCTCGCTCAACGATTGGCAGCAGTCTTGGGTGAATTGTACGAAGAGAAATGGGACTGCGTGCCTCATCCCGGATGTGAGACCGTGACTAAATCGAAGGCGTGGTGAGGCTGACTACTATCTGACCCAGCTTGTGAGCGGGCATGGGTGTTTTCAGTCTTACCTGCATAAGATTGGTCAGTCACGGTCCCCCGATTGTCGGTTTTGCCCAGGAGAGGAGGACAATACCTGCCACACATTTTTTGCGTGCACAAAATGGGTCAGGCTGCGAAAAGACCTCTCCAGGGAGACGAGAGAGCTCACCCCGGATAATATAGTTGCGGAGATGCTCAAATCGGTTGACAAATGGAACCAGGTGGCGCATTATGCTTGGGCAGTCCTAAAATATAAAAGGAACTTACAGCCGCTGGGGGCGTTGGGGCTGCCTTTTTCCCTCTCCCCTCCCGCTGGGAAAGGGATCCCCAGCTTGAAGGCACCCACGGCGTAACAAAACGAGATCTGGCTCGAATAAATGTGTCAAATGGTTCCAGGCTGGGTTCTCAGGTTGACAGGGGAGGTGTTTAGTGGATAGTCCAGTCACCTTATTGTGAGCATGGGAGTCCCACACTCTGTGCGTAAATGGCAACCACCTCCCTAGCGAAAAAAAACGCGTTAATACTGTCTTTAATTTACAAGAATAAATATTTTGAGTCCTCCTGTAATTGTCTTCACTGTCACTTATTCTCTTTTGAAACTATTAAATTATCTTCAAATCTCAATACAGTATGATTGGTCACAACTTACATACGCCACTTTTAATAGAATAAAGAATATTTTCGAATTAAATTCCTCGATCAGTCGATCGATCATGTCGGGGTAATTAGAAAAGTACATTAATAATCGCACACATTAACCACACTAACACATCTACCAGTTGATATTCGTGGTAAGAAATTAACTACAGCTAACACTTGAATCTGTGAGACTCCTATATGAATTGAACGTAATTCACAATTTCAGTCACCAGGTACTTTAACCTGTAACTGCAAATTTGTGGATGATATTATCCAAGCACTTGGAACTTAGATAAATGTTTTTCGTGTCAACTTAGACTCAGGCACTTGAACTTGGTCTAATTACAACGATTAGCTATCTTACTTAGCACGTAGAACTTAGTAAGATCTATCTTGTGGTTAGCTTTCAAGCACTTGAACTTGAGCTAATTGTTGTACTCTGATGACAAGTAAAACAACGAGTTTCTAGTGAACAACTTCTAATTCCAAAATACTTATAATAAATTTTTATCGTACAGTTATGTTTTTGCGAACAAATTTTTCACAATAATTTCCATACACATAATATAACTTTAAATTTACGCTAGCCGAGAAATTTACAAAGTAGTGGATCTTGTATATGAGACAAATCACATTTTGTCTGTAGTTTGTAGTGAGAATTACTACGAGAAGTTGATACGTATTTGTTATGAATCAATGATGGTGAATTATATCCAATGTTTATAATTAATTAAATTTACATTTTAGATTTTGATTATTGAATATTTAACTTTATGATGACTTTGTTCATATTTTTACTGAAGGTAGTCAGATAGGGTGTCAAATGAAAGTCCTTGATGACTTTCCAAAACTGGTCTTAAAACAGTGTCACCAGCTTCGTGGAATGCAGGGAAAATATACGAAAAATTTTTGTCCGCCCCCCGCGATTGGACACCAGGGATCCAAAAAATCTGCAAAAAATCATGGAGGTAGTTCTTTATGAGTACAACAACAAGAAATACTTCAGATGTCAAAATTTTCTCAACTTTGATAATAGTGGTATGACCTTCGGATTTCATTTTAAATCATACGGAAACTCCTAAACTCATGGAAATTCAATATTCAAGTAATCTTATAAAAGTTTCAAATACTTTGTAAGTTTGAAGAAAATCGAATGACATTTACAGAAGCTTAGCAATTTGAAATTTCTTTAATTACAACAACAGCGATGCATGATTTTGAGATCCTATGAACTTTCCATCGAATATGATCCTGCAGTTTTGAATTGATCTTGTTAAAATTTTCAGATAAGGCGAATAACGTAAGTATGAATTTTTGGATTTTCAAGATACGAATGATCTTTGTTGCATTGCAACTTAATGGCAACTATTGAAAATGGAGCAATTTTCCTTGAAACGTATATATCTCTTTGATATGTTTCTTGACTTTATTCGTTGTTGGTGACTGTGTATCGTAACTTGAGTACAAAACCCTTCTAACAGGAGCGTAGGTCTGTCTACCAAACTTGTTTGGGTTACAGATGGTATTGAACGTTTTTGAAACGTTCTCAAAGTTAATAGTCAATGGGTTGGTTCCAAGCTTCGTTTTTTTATGTGTTCTTTAAAATGTGTTTCTGTAGAACTATCTTATATGATTGTAATATTTCCTCAAAGCGATCTATATGCTAAAGCAAAGAAGATGGAAGAAGGAAGCCAAGAAATACATATATCAATATACGATTAAGGATTTCCATTATTTGACAATATTTTCAGAGTATTATTTAGAGATGACAATAGCGGCGATAATATTATCACAGGCTCCAGCAAAGCTACTCAAATCTGAACTGCAAAAACCTAATTACTCATTAACGTGTAAACATTCAAGTATCAGTATTTAGTTGAAACGTAAAAACGACAAAGTGCTTCAAGTCAACATGCTGATGACATTTAAACAAAATTAAAGTAAAACATCGTTATCCTAGAAGCTGGCGCGTTACCTCATGGGGAATATTATGCTTATATGAAGTACTTAAGCTTTGACATGACTTCACCCACTTATTCTTATTGTAATCTCTCACCGTGGTAATTCCTGTTACAGGTGTCATCTTGTCTCACAGACAAGTTTTAAATTAAATTTTTGATGAGATTTTTCCATGCTGGTGATTTCTCGTTCAAGGCGGTCCACTGACAGTGAACTGAAATTTTCTCAAATTATAATTTATATACACTCGTAAATAAGAGTTAATTGAGTGATAATTATGAATGGCTAAAGAATAGCGCTTAACAATACACACCTGCTCAAAAAAATTAAATCTAAAGATTTCAGTGGAGCATAATGTTATATTATCGTTATGGACTTTGTAGCAATGTAAAATTAACATAATACTAAATTCGCTCAATAAAGCTTAGAATCCAATTAATTTAAGAATACTATGTTAAATGGGAAGCCATTCAGTGTTAAATTGAACAGAAATCTACCTGAAGAGATAAAAACCATTTGTACCTCATAGATACCAAAGAAAAACATTAAGCAAATTGGGGTAACAGGAGAATGCTCCTGTCAAAAGAGCGTTGTAACAATCATATGGCTTAAGCCTGAGTAAAGACATCAACTCAAGCAAGTATGGATATGGATTGATTTGGTGTAAACAAAATACTGCCAGCAATAAAATCGCTACAAATACAATTTCATTAGGCATCGATAATTCAATATGTCACATATGTATGGGGTTATCCATTTTACGCGTGGGAAAATTAAGCTAGAGAAAACACATAAAATATTCAGACGGAAACAAGCTTTTTTATTCAATATAAGGATTGAACTTTGCCATTATACGTCACATACAATATTATTCAAATGTTCTCCACAGGACCACTTTTTCCAGATGCAAAGGCCTTTCTGCGATCACTTGCGGATTTTGAGAGCCCCATATGTGGCAATTCTGTTTATTTACGTAACCACTGAGCGAAAAATGAGCCTCATCACTAAAGAAAATTTTGTTCAAAAAATCGTTATCAATGGCTTGTTGTTCAATCACCCAATTCGCATACATTCTGCGTTGTGTATGGTCTTGAGGCTTAAGTTCTTAAGTGAGTTGGATTTTGTACGGATGGAGATGCAAATCCAAATGCAAAATTCGCCACAATAAGCCGTAAGACAAGCCCAAATGTTGAGCACGTCAAGGAATCGACAAATTCGGATCTCCCTCCACACTTTGAGCAACGACAGCGATATTTTCAGCAGAACGAATATTGCGGTGAGGCACAGGCCTTGCAATATTAATAACCGATCCAGTCTCTTCAAATTTTCTCACTGTGTTCGAAATTGTTTGCTGTGTATGTCGATTATGTCGACCGTAATCGGTTCGTAAAGCCCTAAATATTGTTACAGCAGAATCACCGTTTTTATATTAAAAATTTAATAGTTTTACCGCGTTCTTCGACTGTTAAACGATCCATATTTCTTAATGGCAAACCTTCAACTAAAAAAAAACACCCTTTGAATGACATTTAATTCTAACAGATGTCAAATGGCAGGGTTATACTTTCCTACCACGAAATGGATAACCCTGTATTTTTATAGATACAAAAAAGTTCAAAAGTTACTTTTCGCATGCATCATAAAAGTTTTGTATTAAAATACAAAACCCTATTGCAATCACGACCTGTGTTCGTCTGTCCATCCGTCTGTATGTCACAGCACTTTTTCTCCGAAACTACAAAGCTACAGCCATAAAACTTTGTGGAAAGGTCAGAAGTGGCGACTTCTTGAAAGCTTTAGGGTGAAAAATTTTTTCGAAGGGGTTTAAGGGGGTCTCCCTATATAGGGAGAAGACCCTTAAAAAATGTTTTCACAATGCAAATAAAACGCGACATATTTAATTATTCATCAATATTTATTTTGTCGCCTTCAAAGTAATCCCATCAGATGCACTACACTTATGTCAACGTTTTTCCAGTCCTCACAACACTGTTCATAATTACTTTTTGGGATGGCCTTTACCTCCTTCAGCGAGTTTTGCTTTACATTTTGACAAAGAAGTGCCCGGGAATTGCAAATAACACGCAAAATATTTAATTATTCATCAAAATCACACGGAGCCAAATCTGGTGAATACGGTGGTTGATCGATGGTATTTATTGCGCTTTTGGCTTTAAACTCAATCACAATAAAAAACAAGGTGGGCAGACAGACCGGTGCTCATGTCAAAAAGGGTTTGTTCCCAACTTCTCAGAAATATAGTGTCCAGCAACGAATAAAGTCAAGAAATATGTCAAAGAGATTTGCTCGTTTAAAAAAACCCATTGCTTGTCTATTTTCAACGGTCACCATTTTGTTGCAAACCAACAAAAATCACTCAAACCATAAATTCCCAAATATATTTATGTCATTGACCTTATTTGAAAATTTTAAGAAGTTCAAATCGATGAGTCGATGGAAAGTTTAACTTGTGTTATTGTTGTTGTAATTGGAGAAATTTCAAATGGCTATAACTTCGGTGTCTATCATTTGATTTTCATTAAACTTACAAAGTTTAAGGACCTATTAAAAGACTACTGAAGTATCGAATTTCGTTTAGTTTAAGGGTACATATACGGTTTTATTGGGGAAAATGTGAAATTCGAATATTATACTATTATTAACAAACTTGAGCGAATTTTGACTTCTAAGGTTTTTGTTGCTGTTGTACTTACAAATAGCTACCTCCATAATTTCGTTCAGATTTTTCGGATCACAGGTGTCCAATCGCGAGAGGGGGGACACTAATTTTTCGTGTATTTCCCCTCCCTGTGCGCCCCTCGAAACAAAAAATGTCAAATTAAGACCGATCTCGAACATTTCTCATCAAGACCTTTCATTTGACACCTATATCAGCTACCTTTGATGAAATTTTATTTTTCGGGGGCCACTCCACTATATGGGGGACCCCCTTAAATACCTTATAAAATTTTTTTTAGATGAACTTTGAAAAGAGCATCACTTTCCACCTGCATACAAAATTCGATGTTTCTAGCTTGGGTAGTTTGCGAGAAAAAGTGCTGTGACACACGGACGGACGTACGGGCAGACGGACAGACAGGACGCGATTTAAGTAAGGTTTTGTAAAATTATTTTACAAAATCCTAAAAATCACAAAAATCGCAATCAGCTCCTGTAAACAAACTGGTTGACAGATCACGCTCATATTTGGCAAAGTAATTAAGGGCAGTCCTACCAACTTAACAAAATACATTTTTTGAAATATCATTTACCCGGGGAATTTAAGTTACAATTTCCAGGTACTTTTGTTTGTATTAAATACAATTGAAATGGCGATAGCTCATTTGATTATGATTTGATTTCCATGAAATTTATTAGTCATACGGGTCTTATATCGACCTTCATAAATTTTAAACTTTTAGAACTTTAAGGGCATCGTTTTGATTTTTCGAGGAAAATGTAAAATTTACAAACCATACCGTTATTTACAGAGTTGAGTGAATTTTGATTTCTGAGGTAGTTGTTGCTCTTGGATTCATAAAGATCTACTTTCGTGATTTTTATCAGTTTCTCAGCTCAAAGGGGCTCAATCGTGTGGAGAGGGGACACAAATATTGTTCGGTCATTTTGTCTGGACTCCTAATGCAGAAAATGACTTATTTTTCAGATTCTGAAAGTGCTAAGACCTTTCGTTTGATATCCTACTCTACAACATTTAATGAAAAAATTTGCAAAAGCCACTTCGGTCTGAAGGGGGGAGTCCCCTTAAAACATTTCGATATCTTTGCTAATCCTTAAATTGATCATTTCACCCTTACTACATCAATTTAATGTAAATCGATACGATAATTTTTTGCTCTACAGTGAGCTTTTATTGCTTCGTGTGGACATCGATCTCGTTTTTGGATGGCTCCGATATCTTTTACGAGTAAATTACTTACGAACATTCTTCATTTGTAGCTACATGATTGAGTTGCTTATTTTTTAATAATTTTTTCTGAAAAATTATTAGAGAAGAAAAATTTTAGAAGAAGATAGTTTCGACGTGTGTACTAATTCTCATCGAGCTATCACTCTTATTAGAAACACAGCGATGATGCTTTTGACATATTTGATAAGACCTAAACTTTTGAGAGACTACCATTTCTGATCATTTTACAAAGTTTGAGCTTTGTAGCTTCTATAATTTCGAAAGAAATATTTTATGATGCACGGGTAGACGGAGAGATGGACAGAAGGACGGACGAACGAACAGATGGACGAATGGGCGGACAGACGGGCAGATAGGACGGGAAGCTAGTAGGTTTTTGCAAAATTTCTTTCAGAAAGCCCTAAAAATCATAGAGTTTGGTCCAATAACAAATAACTTAGAGGCTGAAATTCATTGAACTTTGCTAATAGTAGTAGGATTTAACATTTTCGTCAGTTAAACTGTATCAATATCATTAAATTGGATGAAATCAGCCATTTTAGTAGTTCTTTAAAATATTATTTCATTCTATAAGTTGCAGTAAAATTTAGCGACATTATAGTCATTTGAATTTCCTCCCATTACAAGAATTATACACGAGGGTCATTCAACAAGTACTTAGCCTCACCCCCAATGGCGCTGCTATTACAAAAGAGTTTTACCATCGTGCAGTACATTCTTTTAGTAGCCTACCGTCAAAGTTTCAGTCAATTCCCTTCATCAATTTTGTCGAATGTACTGCATGATGGTAAAACTCTTTTTCAATAGCAGCGCCATCGGGCGGTGAGGCCAAGTACTTGTTGAATGACCCTCGTACAATTTTTCTACTACATGGGTTTTCCATCGAACCAGACACTACACTTTTGATTGAATCTTCTGCGAATTTTCAGATAAGGTGAATAATAAAAATATATTAAAGATTCAGGTCAGTCAATGATTTTAATAATATTGGAACAAAATGTTGGCTGGTTAAAATGAAGTTCTTTTAAAGCAAGAATATATTTGTTGTGCAGGTCATAAAAGTATTTCTTGAATTAAATCATTCTATTTATCCACATCTTGTAGGTTAAGTGCGAAACTACCAAATTTTTTTTTTTTTTGTTCAATTACATACCGATCGGAATGTCGCTGTCCATATGTTAATCAAATTCTCATAGTTCTAATTTACGTTATATAAAATGTGAAGATATCAAAGAATAATGCGAACAAGATCAAATAATGCCTTAGAATATACTTATTATTAAATTAATTTGCATCTGAACAGTAATCGAATTTCAATGTTTCAAAAATCTATGCAGTAAAATAATTTCGCACCAGATACAAAAAGTGAACTAAGATGAGATTATTTATGGTCCATCGTACTCGTATTTAAAACGCTTACTAACTAAAACGAGATTTAAAAGAAAACCATGATTATAATGAATTACTAATAGACAAGCGTCTTTCATTTTCAGTATGTGCTCGTTCTTTTCCAAAAAGATACGGAAATGAAAGGTTAGTATGCCGCTGAGGGGGTAGGGCTTATTTATGATCGAAGGGTCGATTTCGTGGCGATACGTGATGCCGTAGTTTGGTTTTCGCATTTTTAATTAGAGTAGATTGATTCGGTGTTGGATTCGAGTCGTTAATTTCGGGCACCGCCTAGGTGAATATCCGGAAACATGTGTTTTAATTTGAGGATGTTTCGTGTTATTCATTTTCTTGGAGCAAAAGAAAAAGTTAATTGAAATAAAGTAAAGTAAAGTTGAATCGTTGGAAGTTGTTCGACGCGTTTTAAATTGGGCATTTGAATCGGTAGCTGATTCTTGTGTTTTCGACTTAATCTGCTCGCAGAAGACCCGCGACCGAAATTTGTCTCCGAACTAGCTAGCCTGCCAGCAGTCACCACGGAGTACACTAAGGGTGCCGGGACTTGTTAACGTAAAATGTAGAGTCCGTTGGCACGTTCCTAGACTTCACGTCTATAACCGATGAGAGGTCGGCTTAGATATCCTTTGGGAAATCTCGAACGAACGAGATGAAGGAAGAATATTATTACACTAAAGAAGGGAGCAACTTACTACCGAAGTGTTTATATATATATATATATATATATATATATATATATATATATATATATATATATATATATATATATATATATATATATGTGTGTGTGTGTGTGTGTGTGTGTGTGTGTGTGTGTGTGTGTGTGTGTGTGTGTGTGTGTGTGTGTGTGTGTGTGTGTGGGTGTGTGTGTGTGTGTATCAAAAAGAAAAACAAACAGCGTTTTGATGGAAATAATTTAAATTAAGGATAGTCCATCTTACCAAAATGACAATGACGTTGATAACCTCCCATATCCGTATCAATAAGCAACTCACCGATGTCTTTGATACAAATATCGGACTAAAGTAGGGAAATGAACTGGCTCTAAGATATGTCATAAGAAAGCTATTAGTTGATACAAGATAACGTTACTATAAAAGTCGACCCAATTGGTAGCCTATGCGGACCATATCAATAGTTTACCACGGTCGCTAACAATCACTAAAGAAAGCCAAGTAAAAGTAAAGTCTACGAATCAATAAGAATAAAATGAAGCTCATGACATAGTTAAAGAAAAACACCTCAAATCTCCAAAACATTGCATTTGGCGAATACAATATCAAAAATGATGGTGAATTTATGAACTCAGGTGCCAAACTAACGACAACCAGGAATGGAAGGGGTGAAATACGCTGAAAGATACAGCTTGTAAATAAAATATTTTATTCAATTCAAAGTAGTACGAATTGTGAATAGGGAGTTCAAATCACACTTTATTGATTTTAAAGTAATCAATGGACAAATGTGTGCGATCCATATAGAAGCTAAATTCTTCCAAATTTAGCTGCCAAACGTACACGGCCAACTGAAGAAAAGGACAAAGAAAGGGACGAAAAATTCTGCTATAACCTGGAAAGACTAGTCGGCTCATTGTTTCCAAAGTTATCAAAAATAGTTCTGGGTGATTTCAATGCTAATATCGGCAATGAACAACCTCATCGGGGAATGACAGGAGGATATAACCCCTACGATGAAATTAATGACAAGGGCAGCAGAAATCCAGTCATACGTTTGAGTTGCTTCTCATTTTGACGTATACATAAAATTACCTGGCTATCATCGGGTGATAACACGCAAAACCAACTCGACCATGTTCTGGTCTAACATCGTTCGGCTGCGAGCATACTTGACATTCGTACATATCGAGGAGTCAATTGTAACTTAGATCCTTACTTGATCAGACTAATCTGTCGATATGATATAGCAAAGATTCATTAAGTGTGATGGCAGAGGCACTCAGAAAGCTATTCACAAAGTAAGCCAGCATATTTGACAACAAGAACATATGCCAAATAAGTGGAGCCAATCAGTTATATTCCCCATCCCCAAAAAAGTTGACAAGCTATAGTGTAAAAGCTATAGAGGCATATCACTGGTTGCATGGCATACAAAATATGTTCAAAGATCTTAGAAAATAAAATCAGATCACGACTTGCCTAAGCGAGCATCAGTCATTTAAAGAAACCTTTAGAAAATATTTAGTGATTTACAGGCCTATGCGGACAGCTGGTGAATGAATATGAATGCGCAGAAATGCAAGACAATTCTGTTTTGAATAATACATTGTAATGTGACGCCTACGCCCGGGAATCGAAGTGATTCTGATCCCGAACCCTTGCAACCGGCCAGATGGATATGTCCTCGAAGTGCCAGCGGACTTCATCTGTCGTGCGGATATCGTTGTGTAGAAAATATTTTTTTTTCTGTCCAAATATTTAGACCCGTGGATATAAATATTCGAAATATAGAATTAATCCAAACCCCGGCACATTTCGAGACATAGCCATCTGGAAATGCCCCTCCACCGTGGCCATCGAGAAAACTATGCCACTGGCGACAACTGGAGAGGCACATTGCCGCCATATGGCGTGCCATTCCACACACAGATGTTTTGTCCGAGGTGGCAACCGGGGATTTTGACAGCCACATGGCGGCGAAGAAAAAGAAAAGAACTTTTTGTGGTGATCGATGGTTCGCGATCGTAGTTTGTGCTGTCTAGAACATTGCAAGTGCTTTTCTACCTCTTAACATACTTTCGTTGACGATCGTTTGTGTGTAGGATTTGGTCGGAGCGAAACGTACTCAAGAAAACAAAAGGGAACATCAAACACTTGAGAAATTCACCGGAACATTGCCTCAGGCTAGAACATGGAACTCTGTCAAACTCAGCAAGAAGATCAACAGGCTCCAATCACGAAAGAGGTTAGTTTAGTTAAGAAAGACTTAGAAAATATTAGAATATTTTGTCTAGGTGAGCGGAAAGACATCAGAAGACCATCGCGAGCTATGAGAAGGAATAAGGTGCTGCTGTCCTTGATCATCGTTAGTGGTTTCCTAGTGATATTCTATGCGAATAGTGATTTCTTCTCACGAAAGTCACTATGGGCTATCTTTCAACCTGAGCTCGAAGAGATACGTCCCATCGTAAACTTTACAGCTGAAATCAAGCGAATCAAGTATTCACCACGACACAATGATACCAAATATAATATATTCGTGATCTATGCCAAACATAACTACGAACTGCTGAAAAAGTTTGAGCTCTTCGCCAAAAGCTTCATTAAATATACAACGATCAAGGTCCATTTGCAGCCAGTTAGTCCACCATCCATTCTGGCTTTGTGATCGGCTTTATCATTGCCAGGTGTTGCAGTTGCCTGTCGCGAAACATTTTCCCGAGTGGCCATATTGGCAGAACGATTTCGCGATACCTATTTGTTTTCCGAAGCTCGCATATCCTTTTCAACGCGGCAACCTCTTCGCAGACCAAATGTCACTACTTGGCAGCCATGTATGTATAATATAAAATAAATAGATGGTGGATAGATATATAGGCAAATAAGTGTAGGAAAAGAATTGAAGGAAGTACACTTATAATGGAAAGTTAAACATATTCTCATGTATATGATGTATGTATGTGTATCGACACTGACTATACAGCGCATTTTAATGGAGTTATTGATTTGTTTTCTCCTCATGTCATTTTACGGATAACTTTTCCAAAGTTTAAGAATGAAAGAAAAAGAAAAAAACGATATAAACTATAAAGCGAGAAGTGAAATGTACGATTAGAAAGACTTTTGAGAACGAAAGAATAAATGATGATGTAATGATTAGATAGGTGAACTCAGGTCGCTATTGATATTAATTCAAAGTTATTCTGAGTATAAATTATAGAGAAGAAGCAATTCATACTTTTCACATTCAGTCACCCACAAAATCGGACTAGTCACTTCTAACAATGTCGATTGCAAGTCACATTGTAATTTTCAATATCATAAATTGAACTATTGTACATAAAAACTTTAAAATTAACAGAACTTATACCAATGTAGAGCATTTCTGCTCAATAATCTATTTTTTTTATTTTGATTGTAAATGTTGCAAAAGTCACAACGTAAACGAAATATGTATACGGTACATGTAAACCAATACAAGGAATTATGCCATATTTTCGAAATTGAATCGGCAATATTAATTTTTTTGAGAAATTGCATTTGACTCATTTTTATGGAGGAACGTGTCGATTTATTGATCATTCTTCTAAATTTAATATAAAAATCATATTCTTAATATTGAAAGATTTAACCTTGTTTTTACATCCTTGAAAAGTTAATTCAATTGGTACGAATCGAACCGTTTCGTGCCATAAAGCATTGTTACATAATATTATTGCAAGGTAGCATTTAAATGACAACCTTTAACTTATAATTTCATTCTAATTCATACTGCGCAGCCTGAATTAAGACTTACCCGCATTTAAAATGTATTATTTTTTTTTATCATGCGACCCTCCTAAGAACTAAATCATGTTCTTTAAATATGGCTTTCACCGTAAGCTATTTGTATAATATCTAGTATGAAGTGTCGTAAGAAAACGAAAAAAATAATGTACTTATCAAAATCGGGAAATCCAACGCAAGGAGAATAGTATATGTTTAATAGGTGAAAGAAAATAAACATTTAATTGCTTTTAAGAACAAAGAAATTCGAAATATTCGTGGCATCTAAATTTTCGACAGTAAAAAGTGTTAAAAATCTTAAACAAAAAAAAAAAACAGACAAACGATTGATACCGCATTAGTGCGTATAAGACTTTTGCTAAGCGTTTTTTTTTATTTGTGTTGAAACAATTTCGATAGAATGCTTAGAATTAAAGGTTAGTAGGGTTTTGTAGATTCCCTATGAAACTCATAGAAAATAATGGACATCGAGAATAAATATTTTAAAAATATAAGTATAACATTATAGGATGGAACAATTTAAGCAAATTTATACATGTTATACAAAATACCCAACTTATTAGATCCCCAATAGTTAGTAAAAAGCAAAATAAACTTTCCACACGTAAAATAACCGGAAATTTGTATGTAGCTACAATTTCACTCGTAGATAATCTTAGAATGATTACGATTCAGTAGGTTTAAGTATGTACATTAAAACAGAAATAAATATTTATTCGCAGAGACGAATTTAAACAAGATAGTAAAGTTGAAAACCTAATAACATCATTAACATTACCAGATTTATAAGAATTTAATGTTTGCAAAACCGTTCTCTAGAAATTTCTTCGAATTCCAGTTCCCTCGTCTATTTGTTATTAGCGTTGAATTATAATCCAACTATTATTAATATAATTATTCAGGCCTTTTCACAAAAACGAATTGTGGTAATATTGTGTGCTAGTTTGGTTAGTCATCATTTAAATTGCGTTATCAATAGTGATTGGCATATTTTACCTTTTAAATTTATTATATATAAAAAAAATATACAGTTATATTATAGATAGATATAAACAAATTACCTTTTATTGGAGTAGAAAAGACCAGTGACCACTTAAATTCTTTTTCATCTCATTAAATTTCAATGATACTAATTTTAGAATGAACTGAATATGCTGTGAAACACTCCATGCCGCATTGTTTTTTTTTTATAGTCTAATTGTGAAGAAATCGGCTCGCAAATTAAAAAGATGCTAGTTTAACAAAGTTTTTGATAGGTGGTTTTCTTAAACACACAGTAACCTTGATCATAAAAATTTCAATTGAGAAAACTTACTGGCTAAACAAAATTGAAACGTAAATTCCAAATGTATTTTATAATCTGTATATCAAAAAAATAAGTATTAAAGATGAATTGCTAAAACGTTAACCACGACTTTCCTTTTCAGTGACTCGTTCTTTTTCAGTGGGAACCGAGAGTGTAGGGTAAGTATGCCGTCGCGAGGGTAGGGTTTCGACAAATCCGCTGAAGTCGGTACCTTTGATTGTTTCGTCATTTCATTAGAGTAGTTTTCGTCGGTTTAAGTTCGAGTAGCATATTTTTCGGTACCGCGTCGGTGATTCGGTAACGCGCCTATGGGATTTTGTAGCGTTTTTTTTGATTTGAGATCTGTGGATAGATCACATCCAGAATTAACGTAATGTAGGTTTCTCGTTCTGGATGAGTAATTGTTGACGCGTTTGGAAAACGGGCAAGTTCAGGTGACTGAAATATTGTAATTGAGCGTAATCCATTCGGAGACCCGCGACCGAAATCCTCTCCGAACTAGCTGGCCGACAAGCAGTCACCGCGTGAATGGGTTACGGTGCACGGATTGGTTGACTTGTTGGTACCATCCGTTGGCACTACTCAGACTTAACGTCTAGAACCGATGGGAGGTCGGTTCCGCGTTTGATCTTGAAAGTAGAAAATCATTACAAATGGCGCCCAACGTGGGGCCAAAAACATCCTAAGGGGGAAAGAACTTCGCGTCTTCTGACGAGTTGGTCCTTTACGGAGGATGTAAGGTACTCTGGTACTCGAGTCCCACTATCAGGAGCAGTGGAATTGTGTGATACACACTAGAAGTCGCTTCACGTGAGTTGTAACTTCCGCTCTCCTTTGTTTGATTTTTTTTTCTCGCGACAGAATCCTTCCGATGTGTTGTCCTAGGCTAACCCCTGTAAGGACCTTCTATTTTCTTGATGGAACTGCCAGTCTGATGGGTTTACCTATCAGCATGGACTCTCAAGAAAATAGAAGGCTACCTTGCCTTTATGTCGCGGAAGGATTCTAACTATTTCTTATGCGTGTTAGACGAGTGGTATCGGTTCAACGTTCGGTGGCGTATGCTGGAGTTGCGAAGCCCGGAATGCTTCCACGCGTCGGGAATTTTGACCGCGTACTAAAATCGTTACGGTAGCTCTACCACTTGTCTCGTCGAGTCACTTTAACGTAGTTTAGAGACGGTTTTTTTTTGTAATGTATGAGGGTTTAGGGGATAAATTTCGTAAATCGACCGAAAGCATCCTTTCTTCGGCAGATTACCATGCACTCTCTTTTCCCGTTGGAGGAGTCGACCACTGAAAAGGAAAGTGTATCAGATAAATTTTTTTTTCCTATCATTATCGGAATAGCTCGCCACTATCGGCCACTAAAATATATCCTAAGTTTCCATATATATTAAGTTAGTAGTAGGAGTAACTTACCTTGTTATTTTTTTTTAGGAATACCCATTGGCAACACACCCAGCAAAAATCAAAGATGGCAACGAAGCGGACCCCAGACAAGCGTTGGACCAGATCCAAAACGGTCCAACCAGCTAACTGCGGGATCTGCTTCGAGGACGTAGTGGAGGGGGTACACAGCGTGCGATTGGATTGTGGACATCTATTCCATCGTGCCTGTGTACAACAGCTCCTCCTCACGTCAGAGAGTTGCCCATTATGTCGGCGACCCATCGAGCGGTCTGCCCTAGACGTCCCCCTCGGAACGCCCCTACCGACGCGTGGAGCAGTGGTGAAAGGAGCTCCAGAAGCCGAACCGTCACAACCACTCTTAGACCTGCAAGGAGCAGTAGGCGGTGAAGTTCCGGCTGCTAGTGTCGTGTCCGAGGTGACACCCATGCCTTCCGCCCACTCCATTGACACCCTCGTGGCGTTGATGAGGGATATGTCGGAGAGGATTGGCAACCTGGAGGGAAAGCTCCAGAATCTCCCTATGAGCCAACCACCCAGTCGCGTGAGAACTCCGCTTGGCTGGGAGCCAAGTCCCAGTGTGGCGATGCCCCACTCCCGACAATCCGAGCAATGGGTCCCACCTCCAAGGAACTCGGGAATGGATCCCAGAGCTCCCAAATATAGACCACGACACAGTACCGGACCTCCGTTGGTACCTCCAGCCCCCGAGGCCGTTCAGTACAACAGGTCAGTAGAGGATGTGATTCCCCCCGGGAACGCATTGGCACTTTTTCGAGACCCGACGCCTCGTATCATGGAGAGTTGGCGCCTAAACTTTGCAGGGTTCAACGATATGATATCGGCGGACCGGTTCCTTTTCCGGATTCAGGCGTTGGTATCCAGCACCATGGGAGGGGATTCCTCGGCCTTCCTCCGGCATGCACATCTTTTGTTCAGCGGCGACGCTGCCGACTGGTACTGGAGCTTTAAAGAGTCAACGCCACGTCCCACTTGGCACTCTTTCAGTGCAGCCTTCCGCAATCGATTTGAGGATGGCTTCACTGAGAGAGAGCTAAGAGAGCAAATAAAGAAACGGAAACAAGGCGCTCACGAACCGTTCGACCAGTACTACACAAGTATAGTGAGATTGAGCACTCGCTTGCGAAATACCATGCCCGAGGACGAACTGGTAGAAATTATCAGAGAGAATATGCGCTGGGATCTCCAGAACAGCCTTCTGCATTTTCCCATCAACACCATACAGGGATTGCGCCTCCATGCCCGGAGACAAGAACACTTGGATGAGCGGCGTGGTACCTTCCGTCCACAACCTCGCATAACGGGACCAAATCCCCGAAATCATCACACCGCGGAGTTGATGGCAGCTGACCACCTGCTTGCTGATCCAGTACCAATACCGAGGAGCGGAGCACCACCGGAGCTTGAGGACCCAGCATTGATTGATCGACCCTCCCTTGAAGCAATTACAAGTCCGACGGTCTGTTGGAACTGCCGACAACCGGGACATCGGTTCTATGCATGTCCAGTGGAGCCAACGCTTTTCTGCTACCGATGCGGGAAGGCCGACACATACGCACCTGACTGTGCTAATTGCAAAGTACGAAAAAACTTGCCACCGAGTGCCGCGACCACCCGTCGGCACTCCTAAACCCCGGACGAACCAATCCAGACCCCATCACTAGCTATGACCCAGCTCCCAACAGGACTCCAACTCTGCTGACTCGCACCGCTAAACACCGTTCTCCCGAAGTTCCACAACCGACGCCGTCCTCCGCCGAGGCCAACGCGCAGGGAAATGATAGCGAGACGAAAGTTCCTTGGCATGTAAAACCTTTTCATGTCAGGCTGCGGAATTACTTGGCTACTCGACAGCGCATCTTCCATGAGGAGTTGGCCACAAATGTCCCACCGCGAAGCAAGCGAGCCACGCGTCGGATGCGGAGCTTCTGGAGAAAAGTCAGGCAGTCGAGGAAAGTGTTGAAGGACATATACTTAGACGAATTATTGAGGGATGATGTTCGGCCATATGCGTCAGTACACCTCCTGCAAAAACGAGTATCAGGCTTAGTCGATACGGGAGCCAGTGTGAATTGCATATCTGCCGAGTTTGCAGGGGAGGTACTGGCAAAGCACGCGGACCAAATCCGTCATTTCACCTCCTGGTTAAGCACGGCGGACGGAACTCGTCACTCTGTAGTGGGAAAAATTATGACGGATGTCACCTTTAAAGGAGTAACTAAACCTATGGAATTTTTCATCATACCTCAGTTAACCCAGAATCTTTATTTAGGAGTGGATTTCGTTCGAAAATTTAACTTGACCCCGGCACTATTTTCCGGTTCGACCCTGGAGTCCGTCACCACCGTTCCTGACCAATCTCAACCCACTAACTTATTACGGCATACACTGGATGTAACTCAGCAACTGCGTCTTGACTCGGCTGTATCGGCTTTTCCATCGCACGAGAAGGAAGGTCTCGGGCGGACTGCCCTGGTGTTCCACACTATAGATGTGGGGGATGCTAAACCCATAAAACAGAGACATTTCGCCATATCTCCGGCGAAGGAAAAATCGTTATATGCCGAAGTGGATCGAATGCTAGCATTAGGCGTAATCGAAGAATCACAGAGCGCGTGGGCTTCCCCAGTCACCTTAGTGGTCAAGCCGAACAAGGTCCGGTTATGCTTAGATGCCAGACGCTTGAACGCCGTCACAGTCAAGGACGCATATCCTCTACCATTGATCGAAGGCATTTTGAGTCGGTTGCCTAAAGCCCACTTCATCACGAGCTTAGACCCCAAGGACGCCTTCTGGCAAATTCCTTTAGACCCCGGTTCAAAGGAGAAAACAGCCTTCACAGTCCCAGGTCGGCCCCTATATCAATTCGTGACCATGCCATTCGGATTGTGTAATGCCCCCCAAACAATGACGCGCCTTATGGATAAGGTGATACCACCTCACTTGCGGCACCAAGTTTTCGTTTACTTGGACGATCTGTTGCTTATAACCGAGACCTTTGACGAACACATCGACCTGCTTCAGGAGGTGGCTCTACACATCCGGAGGGCAAGATTAACCATCAACATAAGGAAGAGCCAGTTCGTGATGACGGAGGTGAAGTTTTTAGGTCACATCATTGGGCATGGCCATATCAAGACCGATCCGGAAAAGACTCAAGCGATTGACGTTTTTCCATTACCCAAGACCACCAAACAATTACGCCGATTCCTAGGTTTATGCGGATGGTACCAGCGTTTTGTACGTGACTATGCCACCATTACCACTCCTTTGACCGACATGCTGCGTAAGGGACGTAAATTCATCTGGGAAGAGCCCAGCTTGCGAGCCTTTGAAGAGCTAAAGAAGAGTCTGACTACAGCCCCCGTACTGCACAGCCCGGACTTTGACAAACCGTTCTCAATCCATTGTGACGCGAGTCAACATGGGGTGGGAGCAGTCTTAGTCCAGGTTGCACAAGACGGCGAGGAGAGACCTATAGCCTTCATGTCTCACAAGTTGAACCCAGCCCAGCGAAATTACACGGTCTCCGAGCAGGAATGTTTAGCGGCGGTGTTGGCAGTGAAACGCTTCCGAGCCTATGTGGAGGGACACACCTTTGAAATCGTTACGGATCACGCTTCTCTGAAATGGCTAATGAGCCAGACTGATCTCAACGGCAGATTGGCCAGGTGGGCACTGAAACTACAGGCATTTGACTTCACAATTCGCCACCGAAAAGGAAGCCAGCATGTAGTCCCCGACACCCTATCCAGAATTTTCGCCCCTGAAGGAGCCGAGTTGGTCCAAGAGGACGACAGCCCCCAATTGATCGATCTGGACCATCCTGCCTTCAAGTCAGCAACCTACACGCAACTGATTCACACTATCCAGAATCAACTGCCCCAGCTTCCTGAACTGCGGTTGACGGATGGATTTATTTATAAGCGGATGGGACACGCATCCGGAGACCCCATACAAGAGGAAGAACAGTGGAAGTTGTGGGTGCCCGAAGAATTAACCACTGATCTTATCAGATGGGCTCATGACCACCCATCAAGTGCGCACGGCGGATACGGTCGTACACTTAGGCGGTTGAAAACCTGTTTCTTTTGGCCTAAGATGGCACAACAGATAAAAGCGTACGTAGCCTCCTGTGAGCTATGCAAGTGCACTAAAGCGCCCAACACCATTCTTCGGCCACCCATGGGTAAGGTTGAGGTCCCCGAACGCGTGTTCCAGCGCTTGTACATTGATCTTATCGGTCCTTACCCTCGATCTGCTTCTGGTCACACGGGAGCTGTCGTGGTCCTGGACCAGCTCTCTAAATTCCCTATCATAGAACCACTACGTAACATGCACACTGGACCTATAATCAGCTTTTTGGAGAACCGAGTCTTTCACATGTTTGGAGTTCCGGAGAAACTTGTCTCCGACAATGGGGTCCAGTTCACCTCCAGCAAGTTACGAGACCTAATGTCCAAATACGGCATCATCCACCAACGAACCGCCGTCTATTCACCACAAGCCAACGCATCCGAACGACTGAATCGTACGCTCATAGCGGCCATCCGCGCCTATGTCCACCCGAATCAGAAGGATTGGGATCGCAAATTGTCCGCCATCACTAGTGCGCTGCGCTCGTCGTACCACGCCACTACCGGCATTTCGCCGTATTTCGCAGTGTTTGGCCAGTACATGATCTGTCATGGGAGCGCTTACCGGCTATTGCGGCAACTGAAATCGCTAGAGGACCCAATCGTGGTTCTGGAACCGCACGAAAAGCTCCAACTTCTGCGAGATCAACTGCGGGAGAAGATTGAAGAAAGTAGACGGATGGGAGAGGAGCGGTACAACTTGCGATCTCATCCTTCTGGCTTTAAGGTAGGCGACGAGATATATCGTCGAAACTTCCGACAGAGCGATGCCACCCGCCATTACAATGCCAAACTAGACAAGAAATTCGTGAAGTGTCGAGTCCTACAAGTAATAAGCCCCACCCGATACCTCATCGCGGACATGACTGGTAAAACCCTGGGAATTTACCACGCAAAAGACCTTAGACGATGAAGTGCAACTATTTCCCACGAAAAACCTTGGCGTACCCCAATCTTTGCCTAGACGAAGACCTCCGAATAACACCCGACTCCCTACTATATAGTCACTGTCGAGTCTTCACGAACATGGTTGTAGCCTATCCTTCGAAACCGACCTTCGACCCGCCACGGCCGTAACCAAGACCTTTTATATAGGAGACGGGATCGTAATTACTTCGATTTTGGGGGGGGGAATGTGTAATGTGACGCCTACGCCCGGGAATCGAAGTGATTCCGATCCCGAACCCTTGCAACCGGCCAGATGGATATGTCCTCGAAGTGCCAGCGGACTTCATCTGTCGTGCGGATATCGTTGTGCAGAAAATATTTTTTTTTCTGTCCAAATATTTAGATCCGTGGATATAAATATTCGAAATATAGAATTAATCCAAACCCCGGCACATTTCGAGACATAGCCATCTGGAAATGCCCCTCCACCGTGGCCATCGAGAAAACTATGCCACTGGCGACAACTGGAGAGGCACATTGCCGCCATATGGCGTGCCATTCCACACACAGATGTTTTGTCCGAGGTGACAACCGGGGATTTTGACAGCCACATGGCGGCGAAGAAAAAGAAAAGAACTTTTTGTGGTGATCGATGGTTCGCGATCGTAGTTTGTGCTGTCTAGAACATTGCAAGTGCTTTTCTACCTCTTAACATACTTTCGTTGACGATCGTTTGTGTGTAGGATTTGGTCGGAGCGAAACGTACTCAAGAAAACAAAAGGGAACATCAAACACTTGAGAAATTCACCGGAACATTGCCTCAGGCTAGAACATGGAACTCTGTCAAACTCAGCAAGAAGATCAACAGGCTCCAATCATGAAAGAGGTTAGTTTAGTTAAGAAAGACTTAGAAAATATTAGAATATTTTGTCTAGGTGAGCGGAAAGGCATCAGAAGACCATCGCGAGCTATGAGAAGGAATAAGGTGCTGCTGTCCTTGATCATCGTTAGTGGTTTCCTAGTGATATTCTATGCGAATAGTGATTTCTTCTCACGAAAGTCACTATGGGCTATCTTTCAACCTGAGCTCGAAGAGATACGTCCCATCGTAAACTTTACAGCTGAAATCAAGCGAATCAAGTATTCACCACGACACAATGATACCGAATATAATATATTCGTGATCTATGCCAAACATAACTACGAACTGCTGAAAAAGTTTGAGCTCTTCGCCAAAAGCTTCATTAAATATACAACGATCAAGGTCCATTTGCAGCCAGTTAGTCCACCATCCATTCTGGCTTTGTGATCGGCTTTATCATTGCCAGGTGTTGCAGTTGCCTGTCGCGAAACACTTTCCCGAGTGGCCATATTGGCAGAACGATTTCGCGATACCTATTTGTTTTCCGAAGCTCGCATATCCTTTTCAACGCGGCAACCTCTTCGCAGACCAAATGTCACTACTTGGCAGCCATGTATGTATAATATAAAATAAATAGATGGTGGATAGATATATAGGCAAATAAGTGTAGGAAAAGAATTGAAGGAAGTACACTTATAATGGAAAGTTAAACATATTCTCATGTATATGATGTATGTATGTGTATCGACACTGACTATACAGCGCATTTTAATGGAGTTATTGATTTGTTTTCTCCTTATGTCATTTTACGGATAACTTTTCCAAAGTTTAAGAATGAAAGAAAAAGAAAAAAACGATATAAACTATAAAGCGAGAAGTGAAATGTACGATTAGAAAGACTTTTGAGAACGAAAGAATAAATGATGATGTAATGATTAGATAGGTGAACTCAGGTCGCTATTGATATTAATTCAAAGTTATTCTGAGTATAAATTATAGAGAAGAAGCAATTCATACTTTTCACATTCAGTCACCCACAAAATCGGACTAGTCACTTCTAACAATGTCGATTGCAAGTCACATTGTAATTTTCAATATCATAAATTGAACTATTGTACATAAAAACTTTAAAATTAACAGAACTTATACCAATGTAGAGCATTTCTGCTCAATAATCTATTTTTTTATTTTGATTGTAAATGTTGCAAAAGTCACAACGTAAACGAAATATGTATACGGTACATGTAAACCAATACAAGGAATTATGCCATATTTTCGAAATTGAATCGGCAATATTAATTTTTTTGAGAAATTGCATTTGACTCATTTTTATGGAGGAACGTGTCGATTTATTGATCATTCTTCTAAATTTAATATAAAAATCATATTCTTAATATTGAAAGATTTAACCTTGTTTTTACATCCTTGAAAAGTTAATTCAATTGGTACGAATCGAACCGTTTCGTGCCATAAAGCATTGTTACATAATATTATTGCAAGGTAGCATTTAAATGACAACCTTTAACTTATAATTTCATTCTAATTCATACTGCGCAGCCTGAATTAAGACTTACCCGCATTTAAAATGTATTATTTTTTTTTATCATGCGACCCTCCTAAGAACTAAATCATGTTCTTTAAATATGGCTTTCACCGTAAGCTATTTGTATAATATCTAGTATGAAGTGTCGTAAGAAAACGAAAAAAATAATGTACTTATCAAAATCGGGAAATCCAACGCAAGGAGAATAGTATATGTTTAATAGGTGAAAGAAAATAAACATTTAATTGCTTTTAAGAACAAAGAAATTCGAAATATTCGTGGCATCTAAATTTTCGACAGTAAAAAGTGTTAAAAATCTTAAACAAAAAAAAAAAACAGACAAACGATTGATACCGCATTAGTGCGTATAAGACTTTTGCTAAGCGTTTTTTTTTATTTGTGTTGAAACAATTTCGATAGAATGCTTAGAATTAAAGGTTAGGAGGGTTTTGTAGATTCCCTATGAAACTCATAGAAAATAATGGACATCGAGAATAAATATTTTAAAAATATAAGTATAACATTATAGGATGGAACAATTTAAGCAAATTTATACATGTTATACAAAATACCCAACTTATTAGATCCCCAATAGTTAGTTAAAAAGCAAAATAAACTTTCCACACGTAAAATAACCGGAAATTTGTATGTAGCTACAATTTCACTCGTAGATAATCTTA
This sequence comes from Odontomyia ornata, assembly GCA_963969285.1. Classification (NCBI taxonomy): domain Eukaryota; kingdom Metazoa; phylum Arthropoda; class Insecta; order Diptera; family Stratiomyidae; genus Odontomyia; species Odontomyia ornata. The sequence goes on along the minus strand of OZ017739.1, from coordinate 279,537,966 downwards.
GAATGATTACGATTCAGTAGGTTTAAGTATGTACATTAAAACAGAAATAAATATTTATTCGCAGAGACGAATTTAAACAAGATAGTAAAGTTGAAAACCTAATAACATCATTAACATTACCAGATTTATAAGAATTTAATGTTTGCAAAACCGTTCTCTAGAAATGTCTTCGAATTCCAGTTCCCTCGTCTATTTGTTATTAGCGTTGAATTATAATCCAACTATTATTAATATAATTATTCAGGCCTTTTCACAAAAACGAATTGTGGTAATATTGTGTGCTAGTTTGGTTAGTCATCATTTAAATTGCGTTATCAATAGTGATTGGCATATTTTACCTTTTAAATTTATTATATATAAAAAAAATATACAGTTATATTATAGATAGATATAAACAAATTACCTTTTATTGGAGTAGAAAAGACCAGTGACCACTTAAATTCTTTTTCATCTCATTAAATTTCAATGATACTAATTTTAGAATGAACTGAATATGCTGTGAAACACTCCATGCCGCATTGTTTTTTTTTTTTATAGTCTAATTGTGAAGAAATCGGCTCGCAAATTAAAAAGATGCTAGTTTAACAAAGTTTTTGATAGGTGGTTTTCTTAAACACACAGTAACCTTGATCATAAAAATTTCAATTGAGAAAACTTACTGGCTAAACAAAATTGAAACGTAAATTCCAAATGTATTTTATAATCTGTATATCAAAAAAATAAGTATTAAAGATGAATTGCTAAAACGTTAACCACGACTTTCCTTTTCAGTGACTCGTTCTTTTTCAGTGGGAACCGAGAGTGTAGGGTAAGTATGCCGTCGCGAGGGTAGGGTTTCGACAAATCCGCTGAAGTCGGTTTCGCGTCGCGCGCGGTACGCGGTACCTTTGATTGTTTCGTCATTTCATTAGAGTAGTTTTCGTCGGTTTAAGTTCGAGTAGCATATTTTTCGGTACCGCGTCGGTGATTCGGTAACGCGCCTATGGGATTTTGTAGCGTTTTTTTTGATTTGAGATCTGTGGATAGATCACATCCAGAATTAACGTAATGTAGGTTTCTCGTTCTGGATGAGTAATTGTTGACGCGTTTGGAAAACGGGCAAGTTCAGGTGACTGAAATATTGTAATTGAGCGTAATCCATTCGGAGACCCGCGACCGAAATCCTCTCCGAACTAGCTGGCCGACAAGCAGTCACCGCGTGAATGGGTTACGGTGCACGGATTGGTCGACCTGTTGGTACCATCCGTTGGCACTACTCAGACTTAACGTCTAGAACCGATGGGAGGTCGGTTCCGCGTTCGATCTTGAAAGTAGAAAATCATTACAACATCCATTTTCCACTCAACCGCTGAAGTGTAATTAGGAAGACTTCCACATTATGGCTAGTAAGGATGGTTCAGAAAGGGTTCAATATAGATTATATGCTCAATACCTCAGTACTTATCTCGATTAGTATCTGTACTACAACGGACGTGTCAAAATCATGCTAAGTAAAGCACAAAGCAGCTAGTACAATGGAAATACTACGAGTTTTTGAAAGGAAATGTCTTTACACATGTACTGGTTTGGACAGAAAGTCTGAGACGGATTGGACACACTATATATTGAATCGAAAAGCTCATCAAACTTGCCAAGCGATGCGAGTTGATGCGTTCATTTTGAAGCCTGTTCAAAATGATATCGTGAAGTCTGCCACTGTAAGCAAAACCCCTAGATTTCGCAATTGTTCCACCCTACCGACGGATACATTGAGACTGGTCTCACCACTAGCTTCATATCTTCAGGAACATTCGTTAATTTGGACATGAATTGTATATCCACCAATAAGAAGATAGAATATCCTCCGAATTTGAGCTCGCGGGATCAACGGTATCAGTGGAGACACTCATTTGCGGAGTATTTTAAGACTGGCGAGCTAAGATGGGGCAATCTATGTTAGATCATGGTGGCTAATTGCTAAGTACTAAATTATTCGAGATCATATGTGGTTTTTAGGGTTTTCTGATATAATTTTACAACACCCTACTAAAATCGCATCCTGTCGGTCCGTCCGTCCGTGGGTCACACCACTTTTCTCGCAAACTAAATAAGCTAGAAACATTAGATTTTGTTAGTACGTGTAAAGTGGTGCCCTCTTCTAAGCTTCACCACAAAAAAAATATTATAAGATGTTTAAGGAGGTGTCCCCATACAGGGGTGTGGCCCTGAATAAAAAAATTTCATCAAATTTAGGCAATAAAGGTATCAATTGAAAGGTATGAATGAAATCCTTTCAAAAACGGTCTTAAAGTGACAAGTTTTGCTTTCAGGGGTGCAGCGGAAGGGAAAATGTATAAAAATTGTGTGCCCCCCACCCCCCCCCCCCTTTAACCTGAAAAATATGAAACAAATCACAGTTGATAGTCTTTAGGAGCACAAGGACAACAAATACCTCTGAAGTCAAAATTCGAGCAACTTTGTCAATAATAGTACATTTAATAAATTTTACATTTTTGCCTATAAAATCAAGATGAGACCCTTAAATTTTTTTTTTTTTAAGTTTTCTGATAGCAATTGTATGTGGCCTGAAAATTTAACGATAATCAAACTGTAAACAGCTAAGTTACAGCCGATTGAATATTTAACATTGAAACTACATTAACAGGTGATACTAGGGAGATACACGTTTGCAACGGACTTAGACACTACAAATATGCAGGAATTTTGATAAAAAATTTAGAAATGGTTTGTAATATTGATGTGTTATCATGATTAATCTAGCAACGGGTTCAAAACACTTGAAACAAACTGGCGGCGAATTTAAATGCATAATAACCAGAAAATAATTTTTCGACTTCAATTTATGGAATCTGTATGTAAGTCAAGTTTTGATATCCAGAACATATTGTTTAATTAAATAATTGTTCCATAAAACTCTTCTGGCAGAAGAATTCTCCTGCTACTTCAATTTGTTTATTTTTGGTTTTTGTTGCAGCTCATTATTGCTACGTTAATTTTGATTGTGATTGATAAGTTTAACATTTACGTTAGGAGTATTTGAATGTTGTTCTGTTAGAATGAGTTAAATATGTTTTTGATAACATTAAAAACAATTAACAAATTATTAGTTGTTAGTTAAAGATACACTCTTAGTAAGATTTTTTTAGTTATATGTGAGATTTAATAGAGTTGGTTGGTTTTTTCTTCTTCCGTTCGTCCGTCCGTCCGTCCCTCCGTCTGTATGTCACAGCACTTTTTCTCCGAAACTATAGAGGCTACAGCCATGAAACTTTGTTGAAAGGTCAGAAAAGGTGACTTCTTGAAAGTTCAATGGTGGAAAATATTTTCAAAGGGGTTTAAGGGGGTCTCCCCACATAGGGAGGTGACCCCTCAAAAAAAAATTTTCACCATTGGTAGTCGAGTAGGGTATCATTGGAAAGGTCTTAGTGAGATCATTTAAAATTGCCTCATCGGTACCGAGGGGGTAGGGGAAGGGGAAATGTACGAACTTTTCGCGTACCCCCCCCCCTCCCCTCGCGATTGGACACCTTCCATCCGAAAAATCTGAAAAAAAATCATGAATGTAGGCCTTTATGAGTACAACAACAACAAATACATGAGAAGTGCAAATTCACTCAACTTTGTTAGTAATAGTATGATTTGTCCATTTTATGTTTTCTTGAATAAGATCTAAACGGTACCCTTAAATTCTATAAAATTTAGCGAACAGATGACCATTTATAAGATTGATTTTTCTTGAAAGTTTTATAAAGATTGAATGGTATTTGACGAAGTTATAGCGACTTGAATTTTCCTGTATTACTATGAAACAATACGAGTATGTCCTGTATTACTATGGAAATATATGGCTATGGAACCATATGCGCTTTTTACCGACTTAGACACTACAGCTTTGCTAGGATTTGCATGAAAATTGTAGGAATGATATGTATCATGAAGATGAATACATATAATTGAAATAAGTCGAAGAGGCAGGAGAGAGCTCCTAGCATAAGGGCTTTGTAACCATTCTAGTATTTGAAAAAATAGGCCATGAATCGATGATTACAGTACAGAGGAGTGACCCCTGAAAAAAAATTTCATGAAAGGTAGCCGATATGAGTATCAACTGAAAGTTCTCTATGAGAGCTTTTCAAAACAGTTCTTAAACTGACGGTTTTTGCTTCAGTGGCGGCACAGGAGGGGGAGGGGGTCGACTACATGAAAAATGTGTTTCCTCCCTCGCGAATGGACACCCGTGATCTAAAAAACCTGCAAAAATTATCAGGGGAGATATTTATGGGTATAACTATAACAAATACCTCAGAAGTCAAAATTCTTTCAACTTTGTTAATAATAGTATGATCCCCGAATTTCACATTTTCTCCAATAAAATCGTCTTTGACATGTTTTTTGACTTTATTTGTTGCTGGTTACTGCATTTTGTAAGTTGAGTACCAAACCCTTCTGACATGAGCACAGGTCTGTCTACCCAACTTGTTTTCAATTAATTGATAATATTTAGTAATTTTAAATTGTTTTTATGATATTTTTTTATGACTAAATTTTTAATTATCTTTAAACTTCTTCCATGTTTTTATAAAATGTATAATGATTGAATCAATAAAGCGCATTTGAATTTGTAAAATCTTAGAATTCCATATTCACCCAGCTATGTTAATTCTCGTAGCATACTCGTATAAGAATTTTACATTTTGGTCAATAAAACTGCTAAGCATCCTCGAATTCAATCATGTCTTGATATGTATTTAGTGAAGTTCTATCTATTGGATAGTGTAAAAAGTACTCAGCCTTTTTAGGGTTTTGTAAAATAATTTTACAAAACCCTTCTAAAATCGCGTCCTGTCTGTCCGTCTGTCCGTCTGTCTGTCCGTCCGTCCGTCCGTCCGTCCGTCCGTCCGTCCGTCCGTGTGTCACAGCAGTTTTTCTCGGAAACTACTTAAGCTAGAAACATCAAATTTTGTATGTAGGTGTAAAGTGGTGTTCTCTTCAAAGTTCGAATACAAAAAAAATTTTATAAGGTATTTAAGGGGGGTCTCCCCATATAGGGGAGTGACCCCCCGAAAAAAAAATTTCGTTGAAGGTGCCCGATATGGGTATCAAATGAAAGGTCTTGATGAGAACTTTTCAAAACAGGTCTTTTTTTGGCAAAGTTTGCTTCGAGGGGCGCACAGGGAGGGGAAATACACGAAAAATTTGTGTCCCCCCCCCCCTCGCGATTGGACACCTGTGATCCGAAAAATCTGAAAAAAATCAGGAATGTAGGCCTTGGTGAGTACAACAACAACAAATACATTAGAAGTCGCAATTCACTCAACTTTGTTAGTAATAGTATGATTTATCGATTTTATGTTTTCTTGAATAAAATCTTAACGGTACCCTTAATAATAATTCAGTACACAGATGACTATTTATAAGGTTGATCTATCCTGAAAGTTTCATAAAGATTGAATCATATTTAGCGAAGTTATAGCGGTTTGAATTTTCCTGTATTACTATGGAACAATATGCGCTGCATTTATTACTATGGCAACATATGGCTGTGGAACAACATCCGCTTTTGACCGACTCAGACACTACAGTTTTGCTAGGATTTACATGAAAATTTCAGGAATGATAGGTGTCATGAATATCTTTGCGAATCGGTTCAGCTAGTGGTATCAGTAATCGTAAAACAAAATGGTGGCTGTTTTAAATGCGAAGATTGAATAATTTTGAGTTATTTTTTCCCAACTTCAACGTTTAAGGTGCATGCTTTGAACACTTGATTCAATTTAATGAATGACTGAAGATGAGTACCTACAATTAATACTCATAAGCGAAGCAAGTCAAGGAGAGAGCTCCTAGCAAAAGGGCTTTGTAACCGTTCTAGGATTCGAAAAAATTGGCCATGAATCGATGATAACAGTACAGGAGAGTGGCTCCTGAAAATAAAAATTCATCAAACGTAGTCGGTATGAGTATGAAATGAAAGTTTCCATGGGAGCTTTTCAAAACAGTTGTTAAACTGTCAGTTTTTGCTTCAGTGGGGGCACAGGGGGGAAATACATGAAAAATGTGTTTCCTCCCTAGCGAATGGATATCTGAAATAATTATCAAGGGAGATATTTATGAGTATAACAACAACAAAAATCTCTGAACACGAAATTCGTTCAACTTTGTTAATAATAGTATGATCTTCGAATTTCATATTTTCTCCAATAAAATCGTTTCTTGATTTTATTCGATCTGGTGACTGCATTTTGTAAATTGAATACAAAACCCTTCTGACATGACCGTAGGTCTGTTTACCCAACTTGTTTGTTACTAGATGGTGATCGTTGTCATATATCGGGCAATACTAATCATATTGAGTCAAACTGACATGCGTTTGAAAGATAACATTCCAGCCTACAATTCTCATTGGACAGTTTCGTATTTCTTCATTCATGTCGAAAGTTGTATTCATTTAGCAAGTTGGGTAGACAGACCTACTCTCATGTCAGAAGGGATTTGTACTCAATTTACAAAATGCAGTCAGCAGATCGAATAAAATCAAGAAACATGTCAAAGGCGATTTTATTGGAGAAAATATGAAATTCGAAGATCATACTATTACTAACAAAGTTGAACGAATTTCAACTTCTGACGGTTTTGTTATTGTTGTACTTATAAATATCTCCCTTGATAATTATTTCAGCCTAGAATGGTTAAAAAGCCCTTTTGCTAGGAACTCTCTCCTGCCTCCTCGACTTGTTTCACCTATGAGTATTGATTGTAGGTACTCATCTTCAGTCATTTATTAAATTGAGTCAAGTGTTCAAAGTATGCACCTTAAACGTTGAAGTTGGAAAAAAATAACTCAAAATTATTCAATCTTCGCATTTAAAACAGCCACTATTTTGTTTTACGATTACTGATACCACTAGCTGAACCGGTTCTCAAAGTTATTCATGGTACCTATTATTCCTGAAACTTTCATCCAAATCCTAGCAAAACAGTAGTGTCTGAGTCGGTAAAAAGCGCATGTTGTTCCATAGCCATACGATGCCATCTTATAAATGCAGCGCATATTGTTCCATCGTAATATAGGAAAATTCAAACCGATATAACTTCGCTAAATATGATTCAATTTTTATGAAACATCCAGGATAGATCGATCGTATAAATAGTCCTCTGTGTACTGAATTTCATTGAATTTAAAGGTATCGTTAAGATTTTATTCAAGAAAACGTAAAATCGATAAATCATACTATTACTAACAAAGTTGAGTGAATTTCGACTTCTCACGTATTTTTTGTTGTTGTACTCATCAAGACCTACATTCTTGATTTTTTCCTGTTTTTTCGGATCACAGGTGTCTAATCGCGAGGGGGAGGGACACAAATTTTTCGTGTATTTCCCCTCCCTGTGCGCCCCTCGAAGTAAACTTCGCCAAACCAAGATCTGTTTTGAAAAGTACTCATTAAGACCTTTAATTTGATACCCATATCGGCTTCCTTTGATGAATTTTTTTCGAGGGGTCACTCCCCTCAATGGGGAGACGAGAGTGTCGTTAGAACAAGATCATGGTCAAAATCAAGTGAATCACCACAAACGACTTCAAAACTAGAATTGACACCAAATAAGGTTATGCTGTGTGTATGGTGGGATTGGAAGGGAATTGTTTATCATGAGGTGCTAGAATTTGGCTAAACACTCAAGTTGGCTCTGTACTGTCGGCAATTAACCAGATCGCAACAAGCAATTCAAAAAAAACCGAATTGATCAATAGAAAGGGTGTTGTCTTCATCATGACAATGCCAGACCACACACATCTTTGATGACCCGGCGAAAATTGACAGAGCTTGGCTGGGAAGTTTTGATGCATCCACCGTATAGTCCAGACCTTACACCATCAGACTACCATTTATCTCGATCTCTGCAAAACTTCCTTAATGAAAAGAAATTAACTTCAAAAAGGGACTGTGAAAATCACTTGGGCAAGTTTTTCACCGATAAACCACAGAAGTTCTAAACAGATGGAGTAATGGCTCTACCCAAAAAACGGCAAAAGGTCATAAATAATAATGGACAATATGTACTTTAATCAAATTCATTTTAAACAAGTTGGGTAAACAGACCTACGCTCATGTCAGAAGGGTTTTGTATTCAATTTTCAAAATGCAGTCACCAGATTGAATAAAGTCAAGAATCATGTCAATGACGATTTTATTGGAGAAACTAAGAAATTCAAAGATCATACTATTATTAACAAAGTTGAACGAATTTCGACTTCTGAGGTTTTTGTTATTGTTACACTCATAAATATCTCCCTTGATAATTATTTCAGATGTCCATTCGCGAGGAAGGAAACGCATTTTTCATGTATTTCCCCCCTGTGCCCCGACTGAAGCAAAAACTGACAGTTTAAGAACTGTTTTGAAACGCTCCCATGAAAACGTTCATTTCATACTCATATCGACTATGTTTGATGAATTTTTTTTTTCAGGGGCTACTCTCCTCTACTGTCATCATCAATTAATGGCAACTTTTTTCGAATCCTAGAGTTGTTACAAAGCCCTTTTGCTAGGAGCTCTCTCCCGCCTCCTTGACTTGTTTCACTATGGAGCATTAATTGTTGGTACTTAGCTTCAGTCATTCATTAAATTGAATCAAGTGTTCAAAGCATGCACATTAAACGTTGAAGTTGGGAAAAAATAACTCAAAATTATTCAATCTTCGCATTTAAAACAGCCACTATTTTGTTTTACGATTACTGATACCACTAGCTGAACTGGTTCTCAAAGTTATTCATGACACCTTTCATTCCTGAAATTTTCATGCAAATCCTAGTAAAACTGTAGTGTCTGAGTCGGTAAAAAGCGCATGTTGTTCCATAGCCATATGTTGCCATAGTAATACATGCAGCGCATATTGTTCCATAGTAATACAGGAAAATTCAAACCGCTATAACTTCGCTAATATGATGCAATCTTTATGAAACTTGCAGGGTTAATCAATCTTATAAACAAACATCTGTGTACTAAATTTAATTGAATTTAAGGGTACCGTTAAGATTTTATTCAAGAAAATATAAAATCGATAAATCATACTATTACTAACAAAGTTGAGTGAATTGCGACTTCTCACGTATTCGTTGTTGTTGTACTCATCAAGGCCTACATGCTTGATTTTTTTCAGATTTTTCGGATCACAGGTGTCCAATCGCGAGGGGGGGGGGACACAAATTTTTCGTGTATTTCCCCTCCCTGTGCGCCCCTCGAAGCAAACTTTGCCAAACTAAGACCTGTTTTGAAAAGTTCTCATCAAGACCTTTCATTTGATACCCATATCGGCTACCTTCAATGAAATTTTTTTTTCGGGGGGTCACTCCCCTACATGGGGAGACCCCCCTTAAATACCTTATAAAATTTTTTAGTAGTTGAACTTTCAAGAGATCACCACTTTACACCTACATACAAAATTTGATGCTTCTAGCTTAAGTAGTTTCCGAGAAAAACTGCTGTGACACACGGACGGACGGACGGACGGACGGACAGACAGACAGACGGACAGACGGACAGACAGGACGCGATTTTAGAAGGGTTTTGTAAAATTATTTTACAAAACCCTAAAAAGAGAAATATTTAATAGAAAAATGACAAAAAGGCTCAATACTTTTTAGACTTACCAATATTTGAATTTTCATTCATCACGATAGCAACAATGCACACTTTTCCTGATTGATTCTTCCTGTTTAGAATGTATGCAATATTCAAAGTATCAATTTTCATGGCTTTTGAAATAAGTGAAGTAAACATACTGCCGTATGGTTCGATCGCAAAAGTCTTTTGATACTATATTTTTTAGGCGCAGGTTATTTACAAATTGTCAAAAACAAAACAGTCAGATATTGCATCTGAAGTTATTTTTCAATAGAACAAAAAAAAATTAATTTTTAACTTCACATTAAAAGCAAAGAAAAAATGAAATGCCTAAGGAATTCAATTTGCCCTTTTCTGCTCAAACACGAACAGTTGGAATGCAAATTACTCAATCTCTAACCAATAATCAGGAAGTTATTGCCAATATAAATGAAGTGATTGATATGAGACTAATGTGATAACATGTCATCAACATCATTTGATTAGAGGTGTGATCAGCGATATTTCACTTCTAGTACTATCGAACTTGAGATTCAATTGTTCATGGGCCATGATATTTACTTTCATCACAAAAATCGTCAGATGGGTATTTAAGACTTTACATCATCCTTTCTTACTATCAACACTCCCATCAAAATGATGCAGAGCGCCGGTTGGTGTTAATAGTAAGACGAATAATAAAATTATAAAGCCAGACATAAGAATATTTAAAATTTCTCACACTTAAAGGGTAGGTACTATTTGACATCCTCTCTATATTTTAATGAAAACAATTATCTTTCAGGAATCATTCAATCTATACCTTTTTAACATCACATTTGAACGAAATAATTTCAAGTTGGGTGCAGACAATTTCGAATTGGAAATACACCTGAAATTTGGAATAAAAACTTTCAACCGGAAATGAACACATTGAAGTGGAAAATGAAAAACTATATAAATTTTTAAATGCTCGATTATAATACTAGTTATTTTCATTGCGAAAAACAATGAAACTAACTCAAATAAAAGCTGAACAGCAAAAAGTCATAATTTATAAACAAAACAATATTTATCATTTTCAACGCATCAAATAAGTTTTTGCATATGAACGACCCTGCATGGTTTGAGCAATGACAGCCTCGACTTCGCCATATTCTGGCATTTGAGTAGCAACATCTTTGATTGCACAACTTATTTTAATAAAAATATTAATTTCAATCCATTATTGCAATTAATTTTTCATATGAATTTTTCTTGTTGATTGACAATCGAAGATGAATACCATTAAGTTTAATTTTTAATTGAAAACTTTTCAAGGAATAACTTCCTCTTCAAAATTATTTTCTCAAATTGATGTTTTTATAATTCATATAGTGAATCATAGTACAGTTTTAAATAACAACAAGTTGGGTAGACAGACCTACGCTTATTTCAGAAGGGTTTTGTACTCAAATTCTCAGAAATAAAATTACCAGCAACGAATAAACTCAAGAAATACGAGGTGTGACAATTAGGTAATGAGACTGATTCCATGAAAATCCTTTATTTAAAAATTATTCTACAACTCTGCCATCCCCTTCAAAGTAGTCCCTTTGGGCAACTATACAACGATTCTAGCGCGTTTTCCATGCTTTGTAACATTTCTGGAACACTTCGACTGGAATGCCCGCGAGTACCCTCGTCATGGCCGCCTGGATGTCCGTAATCGACTCAAAATGGGTTCTTTCCATAGAGCTATAAGATATAGAGAGGACGATAAGACACTTTTGCGTCGTAACCGCCCCTTTTTACAAATACTTGAATAAATTTACAAATACCAACAAAATTTTAACAGTGGCGTGGATATTTTCGGGCAATGAACCTGTAGCAATCTATGGAATTGTGGCACAGTAAGAATACATCGAATATGTTTGCTTCCTGCAAATTTTCTCGGGTAAATAATTTATTAGTGTAAAGTTGAATTAATGTTAAAAAGTTTTAGCTTAAAAAGAGTAGCATCGAAAACGTTTACTCAAACGTCCATGTTGGATATGCATTAATATTAAAAATTTTAAATCTGCATGAATATGAAATCAATAAAAATAATTAAGTTCCTTTCAAAACTACAAAATAAACGACACGCATTATTGATTCGTTCTTCAAACCTGAGGGTCAATGAGAGCGTATGAGTTATTTGCAAGTATCAAAATTAGACAAAAATCAAGCAATATTTTAAAAAATGTCGTTTGAATGTAAACGAAAATGCAACTAATTTTATCTCAACCATTGATTAAATAATTATACCACACCTCCTTCTTCCATTTCCGGGCTTGGGACCGGCTTTGGCGGAATGAAGGCACTGGCTTTAGAAAGGCAAAAATTGAACTGCTTAAAAAGTGTATAAACGTTTTAGAAGTAGGCTCTACATTTTTTTAAAATGAATTAATTTATTGAATTTCTGTCTTAGAGATATTTTTTCTGACGATTTCTTAGCGATGAAATAATATCTAGTTTGCAAATATTTTTCTGTAACTAATTTGATAAGCAGGCTATAATGCATTGTTTTCAGCATGTGCTTTGACTTATCTTGGCATAAATTATTTCCAATGCATTTTTTTTGAACTGTGAAAGACATTCTTTCAAAAAATTCCTTATTGAGAATCCCTTGGCTATTGCATCGTTGAACTCTTCTTATTTCTTCTTCGGTCCTTTCCAAAATTTCTACAACACTTTGAGATGGCGCTTTCAAACCTCCATTGTTTTTACATTTGATTAAAGAGTTTGCATTAACTTTACCTTGTATTGCAGCAATACATTCAGTGCATTTGAGAACGTGGAATAATTTGAAAACAACAAAACCTACTATATATTCCACAACATGTTTCGCATATGATGAAAGTTTTTCCAATTGTGTAGCAAAGTTGTGCTCCGCAATAAATTCGTCATTCGCTGCATTCTCATCGAAAGATATCTCTTCAATCATTGAAGTGCGTTCGACACTCAAATGGATCTGACTCAGAGTACAACTTTTTCACATTTAACATAGGGATGTATTCTAATGGAATGCAGTTGCCCATACCTCCATCTTCAGTCTGGGTGCGAAATAAAATTTTTTTGGATCGAGATGTAAACTGTCTTACTGTTGAATTATTGTTATTTCCTAAGCCTGCCCGTATTGATCCAAAAAGGAATTCTAGTTCGTCTTGGCTGAACTTGTATAGGGGAAAAAATTTCAATGTTTTTGTCAAAATGAAACGCTTGTACAAAATCTTTATATTCTGTAAGCCAACAATAAGGCCTTAAAATCCTACACTTCTCTTCAATTCAATCACTAGTGTTGGTTGAAGATACGAATGTAATTTGCTGTTGCTTGGCTACCAGTGAACTGTTGCAACTGTAAAGACACCCTAAAAAAGTCTAAAGCATCCGCAACTTAGTTGCTGAAAGTTTGATCAGCCAAACGAACTTTCATTTTTTGAGAATGGAAATAAATGTGCGCCTTTCTTAATTTATTACCAAGATGCAGCCCTTCATTTTCCTGTAGCTCAAGCAGTGAAATGATATATTCCCGATTAATGCTATTGTTGTGTTGATCTTTAAAAATTTTCAGGTCTGCCAATGCATTGCGGCACAACTTAAACATATGGCAACTATCAGGATGAACTACATGCTTTGCCAGTGAATCATTTATTTGTATGTAGCCTTTTGATTTCAAGCAGCGAATATCTAAACCTAACAGTTTAGCTATTTGTAAATTTGATGCTAGTCCATCAAAAGCCACTCCAGCAACTTCTACCCCGGTTTCAAATAAATGGTTAATGCAATGTGAACCAAGATTGGCCTTTTGTTCTGAATTAATTGACGCAATTGGGAAAAATGCGATCGGAATTTTCCAAGATTTATTTATGAAAACCACCATTAACACAAGCATTTGCGTGGCTATCTTTTCCATGTTTCCACCATCACCAACATCTACGTATCCATATGCCCGTTGGCCATCCCATTCAACGTGTTGCCTGAAACTCATTTCATCAAATACTATATTTACAACAATTTTTTTAGTTGTCAGCTACTCGTACGACATTGCTTATAGCTTCAAACGCTTCGCTAGTGAAACCTAGTACACATCCAATTCCTTCGCACCACCTTTGAATCGTTTTATTATGTGGCAACGACTTACCAAATGTCAACCGTACATAATCATAGGCTTTTGGCGACAAAAAATTTAAATTAAGGGCAAATGCTCGTAACGTAGGATCAAATGGCTTTGAAGCGTTAAAAACTCTTCGCTGGAATAATTGTTTCTCTTGCGTTTGCTTACAGGGTTCACTTATATTATGTATCACTTGCTGCATATCTTTGCTGATAAGTTTTTTCTGCTTAAAGGATTTAAGCAAATCCTCCAAATTAGAAGTCTTCTTTTTACTGCAGAGCAAACGCTTTATTAGCGAATCGATAATTTTGTTTTTTTCATAGATTTTTCTTCCCATTGAAGCCAACTCTGCCTGCAGTTTTTCAATTTTGTTCCTGTTATATCTGCACGTTGGCAATTGGCACTTTCTCTTTAAATCTTATATAAATGTAGATTTTCCTGAGAATTAATTCGTAACTAGCTAAATGTACCCTGCATATATTCCACGATAATCTAAACACAGTGAATTCTACAAAAACTGGCACACAGATTATCCCGCAAAAATTATGAGATCTGATTCAATTTACAGATTATCTTTTCATTAAATAAACCTTATACTTTTTTAATCGGACTGATAAAATAAATGTGAATTTTTAATTCGCAACAGTTATTAAATGCTTTGCTTTCAGGAACATAAGTGATTTACTTGAGATATGAGCCCATATCGTCTTTATGTCAATATAAAAATGCTTGAAATCATATGCTCATTTTTTGCTGGAGATTGGATTGGAACATAAAAACAAATAAAAAAGCCCCAATAACCTTGAAAACATACACGAAACTTACTTTTGAAAGTCCATTATTATCGTCTTGATTTGCATCTGGGTTAAGCACAACCTACAAGAAAACTTATGAAAATCTGGGCAAAAATTTAGCATAAACTTCATTACGTCAAATATATTTTCGATAAAATCACTTGCAGTATCCATTCCTTCTTTAATATGCAGTCTCGCCTGAGTATTATTTTCAAGTGCAACATAATTTTGCATACTGAAAAGTTTTGTAGTATTCTGAAATAAAGCAAATATATGTGTATAGTTAATCAATTTCATATATTAAAAAATTTCTTACATCAAATCCCGACGTGTCACGGATTTCTCCACAGAATGTCCTTAGTGCAGGCAAATTGTTCATATCGAAACTCTGTAAAAAAATAATGACGTAAATTTTACATTCATACTGTAATAAAAGTATACTTCTGAGCTTTCATAACAATCCATTGTAAAACCTCGGTCTAAAATTTCAGCATTGCTTGTCTATAGTGTTGACGGACAAACAACTGGGCAACTCTTCATAATAGTAAGAATGTATAATATAAATAAAAACTTCGATGAAAAATTAAGACTCATAAGTACCATATTTCCTGCTGAACTTATGCTTTCTTGTGAAAGAATTGCCGATAGTATGGAGCTGCAGCTTCTATCTAGAGGTACCTGTAAAAGCACATATTTTTATTGCTTCCTATCTCTTTACATTTTGACCGGACAACGATTCCAGTATAATTGTTTCAAATGGTCTGCTTTCCAAATACTGAAAATTAAATTATTTCTAACCAAAATGGGCAAAAATACGTAGCTAATAATTAAATATCTTACTGGTATTGGATCACTCGAATTTTGGAATAAACTATAGACATGTGCAAAAATATTATTATTATCAATTGAAACGTATCTAAAACCCTACTAATGAAAGCTTTCCTAATTGTTTAGGGGCTATTTGAAAAATGCACGTATACTTAAGACTTAAATTTGTTTCAGTAAACTGGTGGTTAGAGCTTAACCCACTTCCAAAAACTATTTCCCTAGTCTCAGGTTGATGGATTTCCGGGAAAACCTAAAAGTATTTCATGTTTCGATCTTTGCCATTTAAAACTAAATTTGATAGAAATTCCTAAAAGTGTTAATAAACCTACCATGTGATTATCGGACCGAAAATATTCCAGGGACAAAGATGTGCTGCTACTCTTGTTTGAAGCAAAACTTTCCATAATTCCAGGAATATTCTGAAAAAAAGAATTATATTTTATATATTATATTACTGTAAAAATTATATCTTACGATTGTTTGCTCAAATGAGACGAATAATTCATGAAGTGCATTTTCCCTCAAAACAGTTTTTCAGGGATATCGAAACACAACCTCTTCTTTGAAATGTTTACTGCAGATCACACTGTGTTTTTTAGAGTTGGGATTGCATTTCCTAATCGCTTGATCCGAATTGATTTTCTGGGTTCGTTTCCAGGAAAGCTGTTATCATCGGATACATGAGATTAATTGCAATATTAAAAACCATTATAACTTGAATAGATGTAAGTATTCAGCGGATCTTTACACTTGTAAAAATCAATTATCTTTATTTTTATACTAAATACTGAGCGAAACTATTCCACTGAATCTATATTGCCCCTTCGTAGGGACGAATACAACTTTTGAACTATGCTAATGGGTCCGCGAAAATTTAGCGCACAAAAAATTCAGGTGAGTGTCAAAAGCTCGAGCCGAAGATTAAGCCACGCCTTTGTAAACAATATTATTGACCGACGAACCAATAATTTCTACATTATTATTGAAAAAGGCATCTGTTTTGATCTAATCAACGCGAAAGTTAAAAATTCATTAATTATCTTAAATTTACCTATGAAACGACACCCTGGATGGCCGCGAACAAGTGTAATTTCTGCAAGTGAAAATGACACACTTTATTGTCTATATTTGTCTTTAAAAATCACTGTCACTTTTGTCTTCGCACTTTTCCACAATCACAAATTAAATAGCACTCACGATTTGTAATTTTTATCGCTGAACAATTAGTCCGACACAAGTAACTTTTTAAAATCGCCCGTAAATCACACCGAACATCAATCAAAACACAGATTATTAGTCTTGTTTTGACAATTCGTTCCGTTCGGCTGCAATCGAAAAAACGCGAGCATTTCTCCAACTGAATGTGAAAAATGGTTTCAACGAATTAAAGGTGTATGTATATTTTTCTACCATCATTAAATTAAAAAAGAGTTAACAAATAAATTTCTTTCAAACTGGGTTTTTGTAGATATTCAATGATTAAGCATTTTGAGGAGTAAAATTTCTGGTAATTTAGAGTATACCCAACCGCCGGTAATTCGATTTCATCAAAATATTAGAAAATATATATACTTTTTGAGCGTGTGTATACCTTCAAGTAGAATTATTTATCTAACTGTTTATTCAGCTCAGTGTCAAATTGAAATTACGAATGTATCCGAATATTCTGATGGCATCGAAATTTGTAAACATTGATTTCAAATTAAATTTTATCAATAAAAATATATGTTTTGCATGGCAAGAATGCCTCATTCTCCCAAAAAATATGAATAAGATTCTACTGCCACCAATTGATGTGAGGAAAATCTTGACAAAGTTTAGATGTTAATATTTAAATTTCACGAGAAAAAGTATCATCCTTAACAACTCAGCTTTAGTTTTTTAAATAATTAAATGGTAGATTTCCGATTTGAGGGCTAAAGAAACTTGTAGGCAATATGTTTGAGTTGTTGTGCAAAGAGATAATTAGGCGGGCTTTTTAAAAATATAAAATTTTTCATCATTTAAGCTGCAATATATTTTGCATTCGAAATATGGAAGTTCCGAAAATTGCCGAAGGTGAAGCAGCTACGGAAGGGGAAAAAGAGAACAAACCAATTTTTCTGACGCTCATGTACAGGCGTTTATAGAATGTTAGCCACTCTATATCTTATAGCTCTATGGTTCTTTCAACCACCGATTTTGTTCTAGGGAACAAAAAAAGTCACAAGGTGACATATCGGTTGAGTAAAGCGGCTGTTGCAACAGGGCAATCCCTTTAGAGGTCTTCTGCCACGGTTATTCGATGCTGCTTTTGCCCTTCAGAAAGGTTCTTTGGAACCATCTTAGCGCACACCTTTTTTATCCCAAAATCGTCGGTTAAAATTTTCCTGACTGTTTTACAGTTCATACACAGTTCCGAGGCCAACTATTAAACGCCTATCTTCACGGATAAGGACGCGCATGCGCTGCGCATTCGCGTCAGTCCGCACCTCTATTGGTCTCCCGCTCCACGCCTCGTCTTCGACGCTTTCACGCCCCTCCTTAAACTTTTTATGCCATCGAAACACCATGCACTTCTAAAATGTTAGCGTACGTTTCCGAAGCTGTTTCGCCCAATCTGGCGCAAAATTTCATAGCGACGCGTTGCTCTTGATTTCGTTTCCCCATTTTTGCACCACCAACACACGTCTACTCAACACAGCAGTCAAAATAAACAAGCTTGAGCAATGATAAATATATCAATGGAGAGGGAAGGGATGTTGGGGAAGGGAATTTCAAGGTCTCATTACTTAATTGTCACACCTCGTATGTCAAACAGACGTGCACGTTTAAAAGGAAATTCATTGATTCTCTATTTTCAACGGTCACCATTTTGTTGCATAAAAATCACTCAAATCATGAATTCCCAAAAATATTTATGTTATTGAATTTATTTGAAAATTTCAAGGAGATCAAATCAAAACTGCAGTAGCTGGTTCGATGGAAAGTCCATAAAATACCAAAATCATGTTTTATTGTTGTTTTAATTGAAGAAATTTCAAATAGCTATAAATTCTATGTAGAGAATTCGATTTTCATCAAACTTACAAAGTTTAAGGACCTTTTTCTGAATTTCATGCAGTCTAAGTGTACCTAAACGATTAAATTAGGGAAAATGTGAAACTCGAATATCATACTATTATTAAGAAAGTTGAGCGAATTTTGACTTCTAAGGCATTTGTTGTTGTTATACTCATCAACAATTATCCCCATAATTTTTAGATTTTTCGGATCACAGGTGTCCAATCGCGAGGGGGGACACAAATGTTTCGTGTATTTCCCCCCCTGTACGCCCCAGAAGCAAAAAAAAGTTCTCATGTAGACCTATCATTTGATACCCATATCAGCTACCTTTGATGAAATTTTTTTTTCGGGGGCCACTTCTTGATATGGGGAGATCCCCCCTTAAATTCCTTATAAAATTATTTTACAAAACCCTAAAAATGAAAGAAATTTGAAATATCACTACAACACTTCATCACCAGCGGAAACATACTCTCGCTGGTCCCATATCGACGAAACTTTAGCATATGATTGAACCAAATGAGAAGTGGATTCGATAAACTTTATTTTTCTCTAAATTGAAAGATACTTTTCTTTTAATGTTTTGTTGCTCTGATGAAAAACGGTTTCACGCGATGTCTAGAAACAAGCTTAGGGCTACCTTTAATTTCAACCAGAAACCTATTTCGAGTTCATTTCAGTACGGGGAATGGACCGTTATATGCTGGTTGCAAAGGTCCCGTGACTAAAGTAGTACGAACTAACACTTGCGTACAAGGCCCCAACTTTTTAAAGTGCAACGTCTATATTTTTACATGTTTATATGTTTTTGAAATAGGTTGACGCTGCAATGCGTCCCGCAATAGTCCTGTTAATTCAATTTCAGTCTGTGAAGGCTTATTGAGAATTACTTAACCACAGGGTAAACGAAAATTTTTAACCACAAAGGGATCAAATCCACTGAACTAGTTGGGAGGTCCTTATTTACAACCAAATATAGTTTTGTCCAAAGTGGTGTATCTTGAGTCATGATAAAGCTTTTGGTGTTCTATGCCAGTGTTCGAGAATTCCATTGGACTGCAGGTGATATAATATCGTTTCATGTCTTATGAAATCCAGCAATTTCTCCAATTCGGCAAATAATGAAGACTCAGCCGAAACTTCTTAATACGGCATTCATTCCCGATATAAAGCTTCAAGATAAGACTGTGAAGAGGTGTCCATCACAGACACTGCTTTAATCAAAGCTGAGCAATACTCAGAATACCTCTTTTTCAAATTTGACCGGAATGTATGGTCGTAGTTTTTTTTGAAACATTGCACAGAAGATTCTTGAATTCAAGCCAAATGCTAATGCTGTCGTAGAGATGCTTTTTCAGAATTTTGTTTCAAAACAAAAGTGAGAAGTTCATGGTCATTAAACATTATAAACGGTCTACCCTCAAAACAAACTCAAATATTTAGTGTTAGATAAGCAGCTAGCACTTCTCCATTGTAGGTGTTATACTTTCATTTAGCTAAATTTAATTGTTTGAAAAGAAAGTTTGCGGTGGTCCTAGGTTTTTGACTTTTTTGCTAAATAATGTAAGGTGAGCAAAGACTTGAGGAAATGCCAAGAGCGTAGAGTCAATTAAATGCCGTTTGGTAGTTTGAAAAGCATAAATCGCTTCTGCAGACCACTCAGTCTTACGAGACTCTTTGGTTTATCACCCAGCATGGTTTAAAATCGTATGATAATGTGCAGCGTTTGGTGGGAGTTCACGAGAAAAGTTTAGCATTCTCGAAAATCTTTGTAAACCTCTTACTGGTTTGGGTTTTGAAGAATCTGCGATTTCTTAAAGTTTATTTAATGTCAGTTTTAAACCTTCATCAATTGGGCGATAGCCCAAGCCGGGCTGTAGCCTTCAGGATTAATCTCCTCCAATCATCACGGTTCTGTGACCTTGTCCGCCAATTGATTGCTCGTAGCAAAATCCGCTGTCAACTTCTACCGTGTCTTCCCAACGTGTCCTCGGTCTCCCGCAAGACGTTTACCTTGTGTTCTACCCTTTGACGTTCATTTGGGTAGCTTGTTTTCTTCTATTCTTTATACATAGCCTACACATTGCAATTTACGTAACTTTACGCAAGAGAAAATAGATGGATCGTCAAATCGTTCACACAACTCATCGTTATAACGTAATCTCCATTCTGTTCCTTGTTTCACTGGGATGAAGATTTTCCGCAACACTTTGCGTTCAAATATATCCACTGCCTTTTCTGATTCCCTCGTCAGGGCCCATTTTTCCATTGCCATATAACAGCACAGGTTTAACTAGTGATTTGTAAATCTGGAACTTATTTTGCCTGTGGACCACTCTGGATCTTAGAATGGGAAATACGGAGTAATTGGCTTTCTTTGTGGCATTTATGTGGCGTAAAATTTTGTGCTTTTTGGCGCCTCTACTGTTCAAGTTGGCTCCAAGGTATATAAAATTATCCACACTTTTAAGGTTGTTGTCTCTTACGGTTAGGTTTTGTCGAACGTGAGTTTTCATCCTTGTTTAAGTCATCAATTTAGTTTTAGTTTCTTTAACTTGTAGGCCAATTCGGTTGTCTTCAAAATCTAGGCTCAGAAATGCTCCCTTGGCATCTGTGCTTGAAAGTATCATAATATTGACATCATTGATATTTGTTACCAAATGTGTGGACTTAAACATTAGGGCACCCGTATGTTTTATTAATTAAATAGCCAAGAAATTTTACTCGCATCTAGTGACATTTACATTTTTGAACATTAAGCAGAAGCCAAAATCAAGGAGTCGTTGAAAAATGCACCTTAAATGTTGTTAATGGTCAGACTCGGAGGATGAAGGAACCTTTATATCATTCATATAAAGAAACAAACGTTCAAGACGCACAATAAATCTTTAAAAGGTTGCGCTAAATCTACGTTGACTCCATTTACAACTGGGGCGCTCTAAATTATGTTGTACAGAAGTTTTAGTGTTTGAATAAAAAGCGATTAAATGAACTGCTCGACGCAATAAGACTTTTTAAACTTTATTTGTAATGTGGCTGAATTTTAAAATAAAATTAAGTAGCTCACATCTGCAGTTCATACTCAATGCGCCTCTCTACTAAAGCATCTTGGCTCCAAGAACCTAAAGATACAATGAAAACAAGTCATGACTATATGAAAACAAGTTGGGTAGACAGACCAACGCTCATGTCAGAAGGGTTTTGTACTCAACTTACAAAATGCAGTCACCAGCAACGAATAAAATCAAGAAACATGTCAAAGACGAGTTTATTGGAGAAAATATGAAATTCAAAGATCATACATATTATTCTTAACAAAGGTGAGGGAGGAAGCACATTTTTCATGTATTTACCCCTGTGCCCCACTGAACCTAAAACTGTCAATTTATGAACTGTTTTGAAAACTCTCATAGAACTTTCATTTGATACTCATATCGGCTACCTTTGATGAAGTTTTTTTTCAGGCCCCACTCCCCTGTACTGTAATTATCGATTCATGGCCAATTTTTTTTCGAATCCTAGAATGGTTACTAAGCCTTTTAATAGAAGCAATCTCCTGCCTCCTCACCTTGTTTCACATATGAGTATTAATTGTAGGTACTTATCTTCGGTCGTTCATTAAATTGAATCAAGTGCTCAAAGCATGAGCCTTAACCGTTGAAGTTGGGGGGAAAAAAACTCAAAATTATTCAATCTTTTCATTTAAAAAAGCCACTATTTTGTTTTACGATTACTTATACCACTATTTGAACCGATTCTCAAAGATATTCATGATTCCTAAAATTTTTAAGCAAATCTTAGCAAAGCTGTAGTGTCTGAGTTGGTAAAAAGCGCATGTTGTTCCATAGCCATATGTTTCCGTAGTAATACAAAGCATATTGTTCCAGAGTAATTCAGGAAAATTCAAACTTCGTTAAATACCATTTAATCTTTATGAAACTTTCAGGACAGATCAACCTTATAAATAATCATCTGTGTACTGAATTTTATTGAATTTAAGGGTACCATTAAAATTTCATTCAAGAAAACATAAAATCGATAAATCATACTATTACTAACAAAGTTGAAGAAATTTCGACTTCTCATGTATTTGTTGTTATTGTACTTATAAAGGCCTACACTCCAGACTTTTTTCAGATTTGTCAGATGAAAAAATTTTAAGGGGTCACCTCCCTATATGGAGAGGCCCCCCTTAAACCCCTTTGAAAAATTTTTCCACCGCAAAATTTTTAGGAAGTCACCACTTCTGACCTTTTCACAAAGTTTCATGACTGTAGCTTCTATAGTTTCGGAGAAAAAGTGCGGTCACATACGACGGACAGACGGACACAAGTCGTGATTGCAATAGGGTTTTGTATTTTAGTACAAAACCCTAAAAACGTTGGAAATAATAAGAAGAAACACTTTATGGCATACTTTAAAAGTTAATTGAAAGTGAATTTATTTTTAGGGTTTTGTAAAATCATTGTACAAAACCATACTAAAATCGTGTCCGTCCGCGTGTCACAGCACTTTTTCTCGCAAACTACATAAGCTAGGAATATATGATTTTCTAGATAGGTGTAATGTGACGAAGTTTCACCACAAAAAGAAATGTGTAAGGTGTTTACGGGGGCCCCCCATATAGGGAAGTGGCCCCTGAAAAAAAATTTCATGGCATGTAGGCAATATGGGTATTAAATGGAAGGCCGTGATGAGAACTTTTCAAAACAGGTCTTAAAATGACAAGTTTTGCTTTGAGGGGTATAGGAGAAAGGGACACGAAAAATCTAAAAAAAAATCACAGCGATGAGACTTACAAGGGCAAAAATATCTCAGAAGTCGAAATTCGATCAACTTTGTTAATAATAGTACATCTTATAAATTTTACGTTTTTGCCTATAAAATCAAAATGGGACCCTTAAATTTCCCAAAAACTACAATTTAAGTTTTATGAAAGCAATTGTATGCATTCTGAAAATTTCACAATAATTGAAACAAACAGCTAAGTTACAGCCGATTGAATATTCAACAATTGCAACAACAATAACACGTGATACTAGGGAGATACACGCTTGCAACGGACCTGGACATTAGAAACATGTAAGACTTTTGATAATATTTTTAGAAATGGTTTGCAATATTGATGTGTTATCATGACTAAGTAAGCGACAGGGTTAAAACTCTTGAAACAAAGTGGCGACGAATTTAAAAACATAATAACCATAAACATTTTTCGAACTCAATTTATGGAATCTCTATATTAATCAAGTTTTGATGTGCAGAATATATTGCTCGATTTACTAATTGTTTTACAAAACCCTTCTGGCAGGAGCACCCTCCTGCTACTTCAACTTGTTTTTTAATAAACCCCAAATGAATATTTAGAATATATCTCTCATTGCAGATTATCCTAATAATCAACAAATCACGACTGCAAGCATAAAATCATCGTTTTCCTGCCGTAATCAAATAATTTTATTACTTGATGAAACGTATCTTGATTTCATTAGGCTTGTTTGTTCGAGTTTATACAAAATGTATGTGTCCTCAAATCAACTAAAACTCATTCCGTGGACAAATGAAACAGCAAGCTAGGATAAAATCGTTCAAAACATCGTTAAGATAGGATACTCCAGTGGAGTGAAGTGGGCAGAGGGCACTAATACTGTATCGCGTATGTGTTTTAGGTTGTATTTCTACTCGACAAACGTAAATCTTGTCTAGATACAATTTTACTGCTAACAATGACAAATGTAATAAAATTTAATGGTGCGTAAAGAATCGGATGATTAATTTGGGCAGTGTTATCACAGTATTTCAACAAATTGTCCCCATCACAGCATCATTATTGGATTAAAGACAATAAACAAAATTAATTGCTGCCAGCTTTCAGTTGTAGAGGAATATATATTTGTAAGGCACAGAAGCTTTTTTCGATATTTGTTCCGAAGGAGTCAGCTAATAATGAGGCATGTGAAGTTTTTGTGCTGACTATATAGTTTCATTAGTACTACCTTATTAAAACTTAGTACGATAGAATTTTACAATGGACTACTAGTTTTGCATTTTGTATATCCGTCTGTTAATCTGAGTCTTGCAACAAGTGTCATGAAAAAGGATAGTCTCTATAATTATTAAACTTTGTTGAAACACTAAACGCTTTGATTTTTTCCAGGTTTTTAAATTTGTTGTGGGTTCACCACATGCACAAAGTTAACACTTAAATATTTTTCTTGCATTAAAATAGTCAAATGAAATGGCTTAGCAAGGCCGCTTCGAATGCAAAACAGAAATTTCGCTACATGCACCAAGGGGAGAATTTTTATATACATAGATCTACTTTCAAATGATTGACAACAATAAATTTCTAATATGGCTATATTCAATCAACTTTGTTGGGTAAATCACAAGTGTAATTTCTAACTCGTTGCGAATTGTAGTAATAAATAAATTATTTCAATAGCCCTAAGTGAACGTTGGCACTCAAATTTTTTTAATGTTGTACAAATCGGATGGAATAATCGCACCGATTTAACCGAAAACCGTTTTTTAAGATATTTGTAAAAAAAATTTTGACAAATTTTGCCGTGCGTCACAGCTGATTTCCTCAGAAACTATAGAAGCTGGAATGCTCAAACTTTGTGAAAAGGTCAGAAGCGATGGTCTCTCAAAAGTTAAGGTCTTACCAAAAATTTTAAGGGGGGTCCCCCCTTGGTCCTTAAAATTTTTTTCACCAAAGGTAGTCGAGTAGGGTGTCAAATGAAAGGTCTTGATTAGAAATTTTGGAATCTGAAATAAAAAAATCATTTTATGAATTAGGGGGTCCAGGGGAAGGCAAAATGTACCAAAATTCAGAAAAACCATTTAAGCTAGAACAAAGTGGCGGCTGCACTGTGCTCATGAAAATAACTGTGCACCTTTTGCATAAACATGAACGATTTCATATCCAAGTATTGGATGAATAATTCAAGTTATCGATTCACGCTATTAGAAAACTTGTTTCCAACCCTAGTCTGTTTACAAAGACCTTCTGGTAGGAGCACTCTCCTGCTTTCTCAACTTGTTTCTTTTTGGTTCGAAAAACCGGGAATTTTTCCGGATATTCAAGAACCGGTTAAAAGCTAGATACAAAGGAATAGAAAAATACCAAATACAAAAACCTGGAAAACACTTTTTGCCATCGCAACCTATGCAGCATTAATGACCCCAGTCACCAAAGCAAAGCAAATATTTAGTTTGATTGGTTCTAATTATTAGGTGTTTGTTTCGTTTCAATGTGGACGACTTCACATAGAGTGCAAAGTGAGTCTAGCAAACGATGCACAATAAATACAAAATGCATGGGGAATGAACAAAAAGATCTTTCATTCTTATATTGCATATGAATGACATAGATTAACAGTATTGAATTTCAAAACGTTAATCTCTTATATCTTGTACAAAGATGAAATATTCTTCAATTCATTTTGATTTGAATAATATTGTGATAAAACCAAGAGCCATTTATACCTAAAGTTAATCAATAGACACAAAAATTATACCTTCAATTTTGATTTGAAAAATTTGCCAAGAAAAAAGGCGAAAATCCAGTTCTTCCAAAAAGAACCGCTCGTTGAAGCAGAAGGTCAAAAAATCCGATAATCCCACTTAACACTGAATGATAGTAGAAGATTCCCAAACGGTCTTTTAGATGACAAGCGGAAGTTAATTATTCCTATCATGATTGGTCTGACAAATCACAGCTACACATAAATGGGTTTCTTTTTACCGGTAAGCGCGTACAACTTTTGAAATATAGGAGAGAAGAATTGATACTAACTAGATTCCCTTTACGTCTTGGTCGCATGAGATTAAGCTTAATTATTTAGTACTCACACCTTCACTTTTAAGGGTAATCCTACTTTTAACGAGATTATCGCCAAAGTACACCAATATAACTCTTTTTAATTGACAAACACACGCAAAAACCACGACTTTCTTCACTTAAAAAAAATTATAAAATGACGGCGATATAATACACCTGTGGTAGATATTATTAAATTGTTTGCCTAGCTGCAATATTATTTATTTATTTACTCAACAAGGTTTACAATTTAATATATTTCTATCTGACATAGTTAATGGCTTGATAAGCCATAACATATCTGTGCTAGATATAAAGAACTA
Source organism: Odontomyia ornata (assembly GCA_963969285.1). NCBI lineage: Eukaryota > Metazoa > Arthropoda > Insecta > Diptera > Stratiomyidae > Odontomyia > Odontomyia ornata. The sequence continues at coordinate 279,511,411 of OZ017739.1, read as the reverse complement.
TTCGAATAACTATAACAGATATGTAGCAAGTATAATTTAGACATGACTTTGATGTACGCCTCGTAGCTGTAATGTTGAACATATCGGAGATATAAAAGGTGATTCATTATCAGGTTTGATTTTCTATAGCCTTTTGCTGATAGATCACGTGTGGTTCCTGTCAAACTGTGATGCAATTTTTATTCAGTATTGATTGACAAATCATCATGGAAAGACTTACACCTGAACAACGTATCCAAATTGTTCAACTGTATTACGATAATCAGCGTTTTGTGAGAAATGCTCTTCGCATACAGCGAGAGAAACAATTGGTTTATTGAGAAATCATTTTGGTGAGAATCTGATTTCACGTTTTGGACCATTAAATTGACCGCCTAGATCGTGTGATATCACTCCTTTAGATTAAGTTCTTTGGAGTTGCACGAAGTCTCTGATTTTCAGGGATAAACCAGCTCAATTGACGCTTTGGAAGCCAATAATACTCGAGTCATTCGCGAGATATCGGTTACTTTGCCTAAACGCGTCGTTCAAAATTGAACCTCAGGATGGATCATTTACGGAGTAGTCGCGATCAACATTTAAACAAGATAATCTTTAGAAAGTAACTGTAGATTTTTCTTTCAACTCGTAATAAAATTTACGCTATAGAATTCAATTCAATGCCTTTTATTAGAGATAAAAACCAAACATCATAATGAATCACCCTATGCATATATAGTATAATATTTCTAAAAGAAATAATTAAAATTTGTTATCGGCATGTGCTTACTAGAATAATCATCAAGAGTGTTTATATATGCTGAAGTACAGTTTCTTTCTGTTTAATTTGTTATCAAGCTCTATAAAAAAAAAACTCACTCACTTTTCATAAGAGATTTTTCGAAGATATAGGTAGTTTTCCTCTTGTAGGTACAACATTATACCTCAGAGGTATTTAAAATGCCTGTGACAAACAAAAAGATAATGTCTAGTTCATGTCTGCTAGAAATATATCATCTGTTCATATTAACTTATACAATATATAAAAATTTTACTTTCGGACGGTCAACAAATTTGCTTTAATCCGAAACAAACTCGAAATATGAGAGGAAATTTAAGTGGTGTGGCTTATCAATTTGGATAAAACAAATCCTTCGAGGAACGAAGTGTAACGTCGGGGTGTTTTTAGGGATTTTAAAAAAATTTTTGTACAATAGCCTATTAAAATCGGTACCTGTCCGTCGGTTCGTCGGTGCGCCACAGCAAATTTTCTCAGGAATTGGAGAAGCTAAAGTCATCAAATTTTGTGACCAGCTCATAAGTTTTTGGTTAATGAAAGCTCAATGATCGAAAAAACTTTCAAATGTTTTTAAGAGGAGTCTCTCCATATGAGAATGTGACCCCTTAAAAAACTTTTTCTCCAAAGGCAGTCGAAAAGGATATCAAATGAAAGGCCTTGACGAAATCTTTCAGTATCAACCATATAAAATGCAAGATTGATGACGAGGTGGACAGGGGAAGTGCAAGTGCACGAACGGATTTTGTCCCCCACCCCCAAATCTAAAAAACATCTCAAACACTTTATAGTATTTGTAATATCCAAGAATCCGCTGTCATCATTGTAACGAACTGGACTGTAAATTATATTCAAGACATGAGATCGCACACAATATTCAAAAGTGGGAAGCCTACTGGATGACAAGAATTCAGAGTGGCCTTCTTTACAGATAGGGTGTTCAAATCGCACGTTGTTGATTTTAAGGCAGTCAATGAACGGTTGTATGTGATCCGTATAAAAGTGAAATTTTTCACACAGTTGCACACCAAGCCCGGCGTGAAAGAAATGATTTGTTCGATGATGAGTGCCAAAATTCGTTAGACAAAAAAAAATTACTTAGGTACGAAAACCAGGTAAAAGAGAGAACACTATGAAAATCACAAAGAAATAGCGAATAAGCACACTAAAACTAAGAAAAGAAAATACTATGATGACCAATTGAGAAGTATAGATGTACGTTTAGCGAGCAACAACACAAGAAAAACATACAAACTAGTGAAAAGCCTGAAACATAGTTGTCAGCCCAAAACCACGCTATTTATTTATTTATTTATTATTTCTATTTAACCAAAAAAATCCAATTGCAAAATAGATAAAATAATAGCACAGCAAAATAAATTAAGTAAAAGCACAACATGCAAATAGCAAAATAAAAGTAATAAAAAATCAAAAACTAGGAGAAAATAAATAAGTTAAATTACTAAGAGTTGATAAGAAGACAGTTGACAAAACTTTTATAAACTATATACGAGAGGAGGAAGGGCCCAAGCTGAAGGTCATCATGGTTATGAGGTAATCTGAGCATAGGTGAGTGAAAATACACCAAACTACGTGCTAATGGAACATCAAAGATATTCGACGATCTTGCAGAACGCATAACGCACCTTACTGGAATCTGGTTGACTAGCCGAGTATCGAGCAAACCACGGCAAAGCCTGTAAAAGAAACATTCATAAAGGTAGAGTTGACGAAGGAATATTGAGGATAGCTAAGCGTGATTAATAAAAATGTAGGGAATCTGGAATTTCAAGAAGACGATCCTGGTAAATCTTTTTTGTACAGCTTCTAGTATGAACTTTAGACACTTCAAATGAGATGACCAAACTGGGGAACAATACTCAAGGATGGGAAGAACCAAACAAGAATATAATTTAGCACACGACAAAGGATCGGAAAAATATAGGAATTTCTTAACATCAAGCCGGAAATGCGAGAGGCATTAGAAGTAATTTCAAAAATATGAACGTAGAACTTTAATTTAGAATTAAAAGTGACACCTTAGTGCCTGAAGTGTGTCACCGTGCATACGTACGAACTATTTAACGTAAATTGGAAGCTTATAGGGAAAGCTTTATTAGCAAATGAAAAATGGATGCACTTAGAAACATTTAGTGTAAGTTGGTTATAAGAACTCCAAAATAAAATGGCATACAAATCTTCTTGACGCAAGGCACAGTCATCAATTGACGACACTACTTTGAAAACTTTGACGTCATCTGCATAAAGAAGGCAGGAAGAGTTTATGATAGTGGATGGTGAGTCATTTATAAACAGAGTGAACAATAGTGGGCAAAGAATGGATCATTGAGGAAAACCTGAAGACGGATGGAAGAGAGTAAAAAGACAGCCCTGAAAAGATACCTGACAGACACGATTGGATAAGTGAGAGGATAACCAGTGGAGCAAATAATCAGGAAGGTTAAGAAATTTAAGTTTACTAAACAAAATATTGTGGTTTACTGAGTCGAAGGCTTTAGAGAAATCCAAATAAAAGGTTTCGACTTGTAAACGGTCCTCCATGGCTTTTGAAGCAACGGACATGAATTCTAACAAATCCGTTAAGGTTAACCACCCTTTGATAAAACTTTGTTGTTCAGAATCTAACAAATCATGAGTAAGTGAAAAAAGATGCAAGTACACGATTTTCTCCAGTAGTTAGGAGAAACAGGATAATAAGGAGCTAGGCCGATAATTGACAACGTCTGAGGTGCTACTTTTTTTAAAAATGGGAGTAATATAGGATCTTTTCCAACGCGAAAGAAAAGAGCCTGAAAATAAGCTAGAGTTGAAGAGAAAGGAAAGGGGGTACAAATAGAAGTAGCTGATGATTTCACAAAATGATTGGGAACACCATCGGGACTTGAACGTACAGAGTCATCATGTTTTAAAATAAGATTCATAATATCTTCCGAAAAGCAAGTAAAAGGAAATGAAGGTGGCGTGTGTATGATTGGGAACCAAGGGCTTTCGCTGGGAGTAGCATTAAAAATAGAAGAAAACTAAGTTCCAAAAAGTTCACAAATCTCGAGAGGTGAAGCTGCTTAGCAGCCATTCGAATGAAATGAGGGTGGAAACTGGAAGTACATATATTTCCAAAATAGTTTTGAATCATTTGAGTTTAGAGAGCCTTCAATACTATGAAAATAAGAAGTTTTAGCGATCTGCACCTTTTTCTTAGCTATCGATCTCAGATGACAAAAAGCTGTACGTGACTCAGGGGATCTGTCACGTGGAAAACGTTGACGAACTCGATCTTTATCTTTCAAGGCTCGTCTCACTTTGAGAGCTAACCAGGGACAGTCAGAAGAGTTCCTTATACTGACAAGTGGAGTCGAGTTAGAAATAGCAGCGTTTAAGAAGTCATAGAAATTGTTGCGTCAACGACCTTCCAAGTCCGCATCAATAACCAACTCACCGATGCCTTTGACACAAATATCGGACTAAAGCAGGAAGATGGGCTGGCCCCATTGCCATTCAATTTGGCTCTGGAATACGTCATAAGGAAGCTACCTCTCGATACACGAGGTACATTACCATACAAGTCGAGCCATGTAGTAGCCTATTCGGATGACATCAACATTTTGTCACCGTAATTAACAACTTCCAAGGAACTTTTCATGAAACTTGACAGCAAAGCAAAACTACTCGGACTACAAATCAATGAAAATAAAACCAAGCTCATGATGCAGTCGAAGAAAAAGTCCTAAAGTACACAAAATATCACACTTGACGAATTTAGTATCGAAAACGAATTTGTGTATTTAGGCGCTAAATTAACGAACACGGATAATGATGGAGACGAAATATGCCGAAGAATACAGCTCGCAAATAAAATATTCATTTACTGAATAAAATATTCATGTACAAATAAAAATTCATATACAGAATACCAATAAAACTGAATCCACGAAATCAAAATATAGTTTTTTATTGAACGAGGAAAACACTTTTAACATAACAGTGGAATTAACAGTTATCTAAGGGGAAACTTCATAAATCCAAATAAAAATGCATTTATCATAAGCATTTCAGTAAAATAGTTAATAATACCATCATATGTCGATGCCTAACAACTGTATTGAATCTCGACATCGGCCTGAAAATAATTATCACATTAGAAGAAGTGAAGAAAGTGATAGAAGTGAAACAACTGTCAAAAAATTCATGAGTTTCATTCCCGATATATTCAGCAAAATAAAAGTTGAAAAGTAAAATTAAAACTCTTACCGTACAAGGCCCTCTTACATATGACCCGACAAGTTTATGCACTATGGTCCGACACATTAGTCCCGACGTCACTATGTCGACCATAAAAACGACAAGTGCTACAACGATCCGCCATTAGTTCTCGTTGACAGTTAAGTATGTGAACTTAAACAATCGGTTTGCGCAGTGAATTTATTTCAATTAATCTCAAAATCGTGCTAATACTTCGTTTTCACATTAATGCGAAGTTAAATCAAGCTAAAAAAACTTCGATAGGCGAAGTTCAATTTCTAGGTACCATCAAAAATATGATTTAACAACAATCGCTGTCATCATTGTAAAGTAAAGGAAATATTGTTCATCACGTTTTCCTTTTTTCCGTTATATTGGTTTTTGTTGATTCTCGAAAGAAAAATAGGAATAGTTATAAGAGAATAAAGTCATTTGTATAATGGTCGTATGGTTTTTGTTTCCATCCAGCCAGCTGAATGGTCTATACACAAATACAGTGACAGAGTTTTACACAGATTATTTTCAGGTTTTTTTAGTACATAACAATGGCGGCACTATGGAAAAATTCAAATGTTGCGGACCATACCTAAGTATGAGGGCGATGACATGACGCACATGCTATTCAAGACCAGATGGCCCGTCATATCGGCCGTGACGTCACAATGATTTCCATACAAAAACGAAGAGTACCACAACGATCCGCTTTTATTTCATGTTGATAGTTAGCTTTGAAAACATAAACAAATGGTTCGCTACAGCTAATTTTTTTTAAACTAATCTCAAAGTAGTGCTAAGTCTGCGTTTTCCCATCAACGGGAAGTTAAATCCAGTTAAAGAGGTTTTGATGAACGAAAGTCCATTACTTAGCGCCATCAAGCATACGACTTGATGACAATAAACGCACTTTTCGTCATGAAACAAAACGAACTTTGGTGTATGGCGCTGAAAAAGAATAAAAATTCTTTTTGAAATAACATCATTTGTTTAAAAAATTCTAAAAATAAATGTTTCTCCAACTTTTCCAGAAAAACGCAAATATTGTGAATTTAATGTTAAACAAATATATACGAGTATTTCGGAGGTAATAGTTCCTCCTCTTTCAGTGTTTTTTGTTATATCCCAAATAGTATCCGCTTTCTATATCCCCATTACATACATTTTATCTGTTTTTGTCTTTGAGACCTATTAATTAACCTATATTCTTAATTACATTTTATTATCCCTGCTTAAGAGGTATCATTTATTGCTTTTCCCTTATTGAGTTTTTGTTTTTATTACTGCTATTATAATTCATTTATTATATTTTAAATATTATTTAGATTTAATTTTAATTAGATCTAGTGTCCTTGAGTAACCGTCGCCCACATCTTCATTGACCCGTGCGTTTTTCGGTTGTCGAATAATCCAAAGGCTCTCATATACGTCCAATTTCCGATTGTTGCTCACGTCTTGTATTACCTCTAGATCATCTCAATTGATTGCGTGATTAGTTTCTACAATATGCTTTTCAACGGTGGACTTAGCTGTATCACCAGGTGCTTTCCTTAACTTTAGCTTCTCTGCTTCCTTGATATGTTCGCTGAACCTTGTTTTGACTGATCGCTTAGTTTGTCCGATGTACGATATCTGGCATGGCTAGCAGGTAATTTTATATATGCCACATTTTTCATCCTTTTGCTTCCTATCCTTCGGTGTGCCTAGTCTGGATCCTATTTTGAATTTCCGGGTCGTGGGTATCGCTGTTATGTCGACTTTCTTCAGGATTTTCCCGATCTTCAAAAGATCTTTGAATACGCTTTTGCTGCTCTTTGATTTTGTTCTAGGTTCCGGTTTTGTTCATTGAGAGTGGTTAGCGATGCCGCTTTTAGTCTTGTTTCCATTTTCCTTTGTATTGACAAGATTTTGCTTTCCTTGTATCCGTTCATCTTTGCTGTACTTTTGCTGCTCTTTGATTTTGTTCTAGGTTCCGGTTTTGTTCATTGAGAGTGGTTAGCGATGCCGCTTTTAGTCTTGTTTCCATTTTCCTTTGTATTGACAAGATTTTGCTTTCCTTGTATCCGTTCATCTTTGCTGTACTCAAAATAAACGTCTTCTCTCGCTCATATCGCTGTTTCGCTCACGGAGTCGTCAGCATTCGGTATATCCAACTGTTGAACGTTGCCATCTTTATTTGGTACGAGTGATGTGATGTGGCTAGTATCGTCCTCTGTATATTTGTGGGTTTCCTGAAAATATCAAACTCTAAAACATTATTATTTCTTATTATTTTAATGTCTAGAAATGGTCGTCGTCCTTGGCTTTCCGCGTGAACTCAAGCCTTGGCTATGCTCATTCTGAAAGACATCAAATCCAAAAGCTCCTTCGAAGGCACATTGTTGCGTTCTGCGTCGCGCCTGTATTCCAACCAGCTGCCAGTAGCTGTGAATTCAATAAAATGGGTAATTACTCGAAGCGTCCATTTTCTTGACCTAATATAGATCCTATAATTCGAAATGAGTTGATCTAATAAATCAACTCCTCCCATGGCATGGTAATCGAATCAAATTTTTTGGTGGTTTTGTTCCATCTTTGAACACTGTCTGTGATTCCAATGCCTATAAAATTGGATCCAATTGTGACAGCTTCATTGTCGTACCATTTTGCTAGGATAACATTGCTGTCACGACTTGTCAATTGTTCAGAAGAACCTCTCCCAGCTTTTTTCATGTCCTTGTCACTCATAAGTGGTGGTGAGCAGAATCGATTTACTCTTACGGTTCCAGCAGCATAAATATTACGTTTGTTCAGCAACTCGAAGACTCCATATGATGCAAAATAATTGTCAAAGTACAACTTGACACCTTTTGTGTTATCCGGGATCCTACGGGACAAATGCATGACTACTGCTGCACCATAACCGAGGTGTTCGACAAGCGATTGGTCAATCTCGGTGTTGTCTCCTTGGTATATCATAAAGTCGTATGGTAAACCACTTTTGCCACAAAGAATAAATACTTTTATTCCCCGGGGGCTAGGTTTGTCCTTCGTATATTGCATGAGGGAAAGAGTTCCTCTGAACGGAATCATTTGCTCAGCAATCGCCAAATTCTCTTCAATTGAATTTTCTAAACAGCTTTGCCGAATTGAATTTTTAAGCGGTCGTACCTAAGAGAAAAAAATACCATATAAAAACCAAGCTTTCGTGAAAATATTAAAAATAAATACTTTGAATAGTACGTCTTTGCTATTTCGTGGTTTCTCCATGTTATTTACAAAGTGCCAGCAGCTCCGTAGTTTGAAGAACCTGTCTCACGTCATATTTTTGTAAAAATATGGAAGACCAACGTCTATATCCCAATACATGCGCCTTCTGGGGTATTTCAAATTTCCTATCATGATATGAAAACCCACCAAAGTCTTCATTTCCTTCACGATGCACGGTTTGAACGCAACCAAATCATTTTGTATTGTATAGATGTTAGTATATGTGCACATTTCCTCAAACATTTCGTGTCCAATGTAGTTGTGAACATATTTGACTGGATCATCCATCGTGGTGTTGTCTTGGGTTGCTGGTTTAAATTTTTCCATCTGATTCACGGGGTTTGCACGCCTTCGCCATTTATATCTGATTTTGAAGTAATTTCATAGTGCAAAACTACATCTTCATCAGCTTGAGGTTCATCTGAAGGTTCGGCATCAGTTGAAGGTAAAAACATATTGCTGCTGCATGATTGAGGAATTTGAGCGTGAGCATTAGTGGCAATTTCTTCATCACTTTCATCGGTCGAATCTTCCAACCTACGTTGATTTTTAGTCGGCGTTACCTCTATGTAATCAACTTTGTCTTCTCCTCCAGGATTTTCATGAATAACATCTTCCTCCTCATCGGTGAAAAAATCAGAACTGTTTAGAAGTTCCATTAGCTACTCCGGCGTCACATATTCTGAGAAAAACATTTACATATCAAAAGTGCCATTCTATACTAAATTATACACTAAGACCTGATGTCCATTCCAGTGGAAATTACTTTGTAACTTCACTCAACACTGTACTTACCTAGAGCTTATCACTAAAATATTACTTTTTAATAGTATCAAATAGTTTTACACCAGAACACGGCACAAAAGTCAAGATTAGCCCTTTTAAAACCGAAATTGGCGCCTTAGATTGAACTAAGTTTTTTTTCAATTTTCAACAACCACTTCTCTTCGAGACAAAACTACGAATAACGCGTACCAAATGCAATATTTGACATGCCTACCAATTTATTTGAGTTGAATAGAATATTCTCAAACTGTGTGCATTGATTTTCAAACTTTCACCACGCGTCACCTGCGTGAAAAAATAAAAGAAAATCGTGTCCACTCCAGTGGACATTGGGTTCGAATGGGTTAAATTTAGGTTTTGCATCTGCTTTTATTATTAGCACCGGTAATACGGTGCTCTCGTAATCAAGTGAAATTTTTTCCGAGTTGCATAAACATTGTCATTTTCACCAGGATTTTGATATGACTATGATTGATGAGCCAGCTTGTTTTGGTTTGCATATTTTGATCCCTTATAGCTGCTTCCTTGAGGTTTTTGTATTTCCTCTTAACTTTTAACATACGCTTTTGTTTGTTTTGACTATGGTTTTCTGTGTGCTGATTAACTCGTTCAGGATTCCATATTGACGTGATTCGACTAATCTACTTTCAGCCAATTATTTCGTTTTTTCGATATCCACAGGCGAATTCTCTTTTTTCTTGAGAAGCCTTTGGACTTTACTTCTTTGAGTGATTAGACGCTTTTCAACTTCTTTGAGACATCTCCAGTGTCTGAAGAATCCTTTAGATACTGAAGATGACTCAAAGGAGTTAAAACACGTCTGCTCACTCAACAAAGCAAGGCTCGATGACTTTCCAAGAAATAAGAGAATTGGCCTGCTGATAAAAAATAAACAAACTGTTGGCATATGATCCGATTTTATTTTCTAAGATCTTTGAAAATATTGATAAGTCCAAAAAGTATTGAGCCTTCTTGTCATTTTGCGATTGAATATTTCTTTTATTTAAAATGGATTTTATTAAAGTACATATTGTCCATTATTATCTATGACCTTTTACCATTTTTTGGGTAGAGCCATTATTCCATCCGTGTAGAACTTCTGTGGTTTATCGGTGAAAAACTTGGCCAAGTGATTTTCACAGTCCCTTTTTAAGTGAATTTCTTTTCATTAAGGAAGTTTTGCAGAGAACGAAAGAAATGGTAGTCTGATGGTGCAATGTCTGGACTATACGGTGGATGCATCAGAAGTTCCCAGCCAAGCTCTGTCAATTTTTGCGGGGTCATCAAAGATGTGTGTGGTCTGGCATTGTCATGACGGAAGACAAAGCCCTTTCTGTTGATCAATTCTGACCGGTTTTTCTGAATTGCTTGTTGCAATCTGGTTAATTGCTGACAGTGCAGCGCTAAATTGCACCTCATGATCTACAATTCCCTTCCAATCCCACCATACACACAGCATAACCTTATTTGGTGTCAATCCTGGCTTTGGAGTCGTTTGTGATGATTCACTTTTTTTTAACATGATCTTTTCGAACGACATTCTCGTATCTTACCCATTTTTAATCGTCCGTAATGATTTGCTTCAAAAATGGGTCGATTTCGTAACGTTTTATTAGCATTTCGCAAATGGAAATTCGGTTCGTCAATTTTTTTTGTGTTAATTCATACGGTACCCAAACGTCGAGCTTCTTTGTGTTTCCAACCTTACGCAAATGGTTCAAAACTGTTTTGCAATGAATATTCAGTTCCTTGGCAATGTCGTGGCTACTTATGTGTCGGTCTTCTTCAAATTTTTGTAAAATTTCATCGACTTTTTCAGTGATTGGTCGACCTGAGCGAGGTGCATCTTTAACATCAAAATTTCCAGAATGAAAGCGAGTCAACCATTTCTTGGCTAGGGCCTTTGATAAAGTGTCTTGACCGTAGATACGACAATTTTTTCTAACGAGCCTGCGATGCATTCTCACTTTGATCGTAGTGATATTGTAAAATATAACGATTTTTTTCAGAAAGTTCACTCATTTTTAAATGAATACAACTTTTGACGCGATTGATGGAATACAAAACTATCCATATAAAAATTGTAGGCTGGAATGTCACCTTTTAAACGCATGTCAGCTTGACTCAACCTGATTAGTATAGCCAGATATATTACAACAAAATCCACCTAGTGACAAAAACACTTTTTAGACTATCCAATATTTTGTACGCCACACAGAGAAGTGATATGCCTCTATAATTTCCGCACTGTAGCTTGTCACGTTTTTTATGGATAGGGAATATAATTGATTAGCTCCACTCTTTCGGCATATGTTCTTATTGCTAAATGTACTGGATGACTTTGTGAATAGCTTTATGAACACTACTGCCACTATATTTGATGAGTTATATTATTCTTTTTGGCTTTGATGGTAGAGCAAACTTCATCCAGAGTTGGTAAAGCCAATCATGCAATGAAAACTCTTTGGAAACATCTATAGGCACCAATATTCTGGAGCTGTGCCGAGAATGCAGGAGGTTCTTGAAATATGACGCCTATTTTTCCTTAAACTTGGTTTCATCAGCGATGATATTGCCGATGTCATCACGGCAGAGCGTGGTTTTGGGCTGATAATCATGTTTCAGGTTTTTCACTAGTCATACGCTTTTCTGGTGTTGTTGCTCACCAAACTTACATCAATACTTCTCAATTGGTCGTCATAGTATTTTCTTTTCTTAATTCTAATTGTCTTATTCGTTACTCTTCTGTGATATTCAAAGTGTTCTCTCTTTGTCCTGGTTTTTCTACCTGCGTAATCTTTGTAGGCCTGATTTTTTTGTCTAACGCATTCTGACACTCATTATCGAACCAATCATTTCTCTAGTGCCGAGCTTGATGTCCAATAGTCTGTTCTGCTATGGTCTTAATAGATGCTTTCACTTACATCCAGTGCTTGTTGCTTGTTTTCAGCGATGCGTCTACTAAGATGGGAGCCAGCTGCTTGTCGAAGCTCTCCGTAAAATTTTGGTCCACAGACGCCGTTTGGAGCCTTTCGATGTCAAAGTTTTATAGCAGGCTGGCCTTCGCTGAATATGCCTTCGACATATGACATCAATATGGTTGATTTGATCAAGTAATGATCTGAGTTACAATTGGCTCCTCGGCATGTACGGACGTCAAGTATGCTCGAGGCCCAACGTTGTTGGATCAGAACATGATCAATCTGGTTTTGTGTGTTGCCATCTGGTGATACCCAGCTAATTTTATGTATGTGTCAATGTGGGAAGCAAGACGAACGTATGACTAGATTTCTGGTACAAGCAAAGTCGATCAGGTGCTGGCCGTTGTCATTTGTTTCATCGTGGAGGCTATATCCTCCAGTCGTTCCCCGATGAGATAGCTCATAGCCAACCTTAGCGTTGATATCACTCAGAATTATTTTTGTGTCGTTTGTAGGCAATGAGTCGACTAGTCTCTTCAGGTGATTGTAGAATGTTTCCTTCGTTTCTTCGTCCTTTTCGTCGGTCGAGGCGTGAACTTTCATAAGCTAGATTTTGAAGAATTTCACTTTTATATGGATCGCTCACAACCGTTTGTTTATTGCCTTGAAATCAATAACGTGTGATTTGAGCTCCCTATCTACAACAAAGACGACTCCGCATTCTCTTTTGAATATTGTGTGCGATTTTATGTCCTTAATACCTTCCCAGTCCAGTTCGTTCCCTAGATTGCTAGTATTTTTAGTTAATATTGACTGGCCTGCTGTAAAAGGTCCTTAACAGCGCCAGGATAATTGAGTGATCTGGGATGGTCAACAACAAAAATGAAAATTCTCCCTGAAAATACTATTTTTCCTCGAACAAACAGATTGGAATTATAAGTGTATAGGTACACTTCTCGTTACCAATCATTCAGTGGAATACACAGTGAACTTTTTATAGATTAATAGTTTTTCATCTTACGTATTTCAAACTTGAAATATAATGGAGACTAGGCAACTATTTAATTCCGAGCTGTATCGCGAACAAAATTAATTCCGTTTTTTTGTGTTACATGGATCATAGAAGATTTTTCATTACACTGCGTAATTTTATTTGGCCAACTTTGATACTCGAGTGGAACCCATTAAGCAGTTGAACCGTTTGTCATATGATTGAAGATATTACGGTGTTCACCTATGGACAGTTCTCCAAAAACGGATTCATGGTGTCACAGTAGGCACAACGCTTTTAAGCTTATTGATCTGTTATTTTAGGCCAATTAAACTGCTTTTGACAGTTTCTACGGTGACATTGTGTGCGTTAATGACTTCTCTTTGTGGACTTAAGTAAGCAAGCGCTACTTTGGCAGAAGTAAATAGTGGAAAAGTATTTACTGCAATGCAAAAACATCCTACTAAAAGTGTACGTCGATAGTGTAGAGAACTATTATAAAGCATGTAATGTGACGCCTACGCCCGGGAATCGGAGTGATTCCGATCCCGAACCCTGGCACCCGGCCAGATATGTATGACTTCGAAATGCAAGCAGACTTTATCTCTCGTGCAGCCAGCATTGCGCCGAAAATATTTTTCTTCAAATATTTATATTTGTGGAGAAATTGATACTGATACATTTCGAAGCATATCTATCTGGCAATGCCTCCCACAGCTGCCATCTAAACGTCAAAGAGGCAGAAGGTGTTCGCGGCGAACTGTCCGATGAGTGCGAGTGTTCTAGAATCTTAAGAAGTACAAATTGCATTTAAGTGTGAAGTCCATTGTTGAGTTTAAAGTAAAATAACAAAGTAATGAAGTGTGGCAAGTGATCGCTATCAAGATATTTCTGCCCTTGGCAAGAAAACCGTTGATCAATACCACTAACGCAGGTTTGTTCTAGATATATTGCAACGTGGCATGAGATTATTACCTCACATTCGCTCCATACTTTAGCCATTCTTCGCAGCGAAGTTAACTTTCAGCAGTCTCTCAGTGGGGAAACTGAGGAACTTTGGCCCAACGCTGTTAACAAACGCCAACTACTGCGGCTCGATTTAAGAAATAGGAGGGTGTGGTCAGACGGGAAACTGTTAATGGTAGATTAGACAACTAACGGGACTTTGTGAGTGAGAAGTCTCACGAGGGTTAGCGGATTAGCGGAGGAAACGCTCCACGTAAACAATTGGCAACAAAAGCAGCGCGTAAAAGTGCGCCATCGACAGGAGGTGTAAAGAAACCACATCGTTATCGTCCCGGTACGGTTGCTCTTCGAGAGATTCGTCGTTACCAGAAATCCACAGAACTGTTGATCCGTAAATTACCGTTCCAACGTTTGGTTCGTGAAATTGCACAAGATTTCAAAACTGATCTTCGTTTCCAATCAGCTGTTTGGCTGGGATCCATCGGCAAACAATTTGCATCATTTGGATCATCACTCAATTCCACATCAACATAATAGACCTGGCATTGCGGTCTATGTTTAAGGATTTGGACAAAAGGAGTGAAGGTAAAACGATCTCGAGGTATGTAAGTTTTGTTGTTCTTGGCTATAACAAAAGAACGAGGGAATCAGGATCAGATCTAGGCCGGCTCCTAGATTTGTGTTGGATAGTTTATCTGGGAGTTGAAATGGTTTGGGGGAGGAATATGACAATAAAGGAGTGAATTTATAATTTTTCTCACCCCGGGATGAATTGGATGATGGGAAAAGTTTGATTGGAAAGAAGGATAATTCGATTTGGAGCTTTAATACAATTTTATAAGAGCATCCTTAAATTTAAATAGCATTCATAGCATTTGTTACATTGGGAATTGAACGGTTTGGGGGAGGAATAGTTGAGATGAATAGAATCCTAGTTCCTACCTTCTCGAGATGAAGGTAAAGATGTATAAAATTTGATGCAAGGAAGGACAATAAGAGGATTGCGAGTCCTGTGGCCACAAAGTCTTAAACTTAAATTTAATTTAGAGCTCCTTTAACACTATAATTAACGGTTTCGAGTTGAATTATTTCTTGCTTTTTACTAAATTTTGCATTGAGTCAAAATTAATTTTCTAAATAAGTTTTTTTATATAGCGGATTTCCTTTTTAATCAATTCCAAAAAGGATTTATTTTTGTTTGTAAAGTTTTGATGGTGGTTTTCCACAAGAATCGAGTTTTATCTGTATATTTATAAATTCATTGCATTTTAATTTCGAATTAAAATAAAATTGAACTTTCTCCCTGTTAATAAATTTAATTAACTGAATTGCTGGCGATTCCGTTCAATGATATTCAAACTCATTCCGTTATTTTTGGAAGAAAAGTAATTTGAATGCAAAACTCAATAAAAATCGTTGAAATTTAGCAAGTTAGCGCGTAAATGTGATTAACAATTTGTCAGAATTAAAACAAGGATATGATTTAAATGAAAAACAAGGACTGCACTTTAACTGACAGAAATCCGATTGAATTCTTTGAATTTATCAAGATCACAATTGCCCAGAAGCCACTCCTGTTGAATCTAGATTGAAGTAAATGACCTTTAAACTCAAGTCATTGAAGTAAAATAATGTACAGTACAAAAATGGAATTATCATTTGTAATAAAACAATAATTTGAATTATCTAATCCTTTTTTTTTCAAAGTGCAATCGGTCGATAAATCATACCAAGTTTATTGGAGCAAGTAACTATTTTTAAAAATCAAAACAAACTCCCAAAACTTGCCTTGTCCGCAATGAATTTTCCGCATCCACTGATTGCATTCAAATAGTCAAAGAAAATACAAAGCTTAAAAAGTAAAACAATTTGTGCCATACAACTTTCCCATTTTTTTTTTTGAAATAAAATAACTTTGATTGTAATTATTTAATAAAAAAAACAATAATATGCAAAATATCAAATAATTATTACGATTCAACTTCATTTTCGTTAAATATTGAAGAACAGAATTAAAAAAAAAAAAAAACAAAAATGAAATGAAGACGAAATTTAAAAAAATTACTGGGCTGTGCATTTTTTTCATAATAAACAAAAACGATTAAAAATATATTTCATCACTTATAATTTCATACATAAAAATTTATGTATGAAAACAAAAATTTAAGGTAAATTCTTTCAAAAAGTCTGGGAACACTCTAAAGACACTGAAAAAAAAGAGAAATAAATCAATAAGAAATGTACAATAAATGATCTTACAAAAAAAAAACAAAAAAACTTTCAAAAAAGGAAGAACGCAAAATAACATTTTTTTAAGTCTTAGAATTTAATGAACCAAATTGCATACATGTTGCCTTACTGCCATTAAATATGAAATAAGATAAAATCAGTCTCTCAGTTTTTTTAATTTTAATCCGTAAAATTAATGCATGAATTAATAAAAATTAAAACAACAATAGTGATAAAATACTGTAAATTTATACAATTGAATTTTTCACAACAAAAAAACAAATTGAACAACAAAGAAATCAAGAGTCCAAAAACAATATTTTATTAAATTCTAATATAAAAAGAAAGTCCAAATCAAAGCTTGATGTAAAGCTCCCTTATATATAAATTTAAATTATATACACACAGACCGAAAAAAAAGGGACGTCTCTAAATATTGTATTTTAATATAAAATAAAAGAACAAACGAAAGATATGTTATTGAAAGTCATTGTAAGACTATTAAAGTATGTTTAATTCAACAGAAAATAAGAACGAATCAAATTTATAGTATGTATAAATATATATTCTATTGTTACAAAAAATACCCCAGTTATAAAAAGCGAAAAAATCAACAAAAAAATAATTTTGAGCTGAATATGTTCTCTACATTTGTTGCTATGTACATAGGAAAAAATAATTTAAATTAAAGATGAAGTACTAAAGAAGCCCTAAGCCTCTCCGTTCCGCATGCTCTTTCTTTTGCAGCGGAAGTGATGACCGAGGGTAAGTATGTCTTGAAGAGGGTTAGGTTTTTATAATCTGCGGATGATTGATTTCGAGTCGGTTACAGTCCGCGGTACCCTTGTTTGCGCTCGTCTTTTTTATTAGAGTAGGTTATTTTGGACTTGAGGTAGTTTAGCTTATTTTCTGGTACCGCGTCGGTGATTCGGTAACGCGCCTATGGTTTTAGATTTTGTAGGATTTTGAACTGAGATCTGTGGAGAGATCACATCCAGAACTAACGTAACGTTGTTTTCCTGTTCTGGATGAGTAGTTGTTGACGCGTTTATAAATCGGGCATGTGAATCGGTGGCTGAGTTACGTAACTCGGACTTAGTCTGCTCGCGTAAGACCCGCGACCGAAACTCCTCTCCGAACTAGCTAGCCTACAAGCAGCCACCACGGAGTAGACTAAGTGTGACCGGACTTGTTGACCTGAAGGGTACAGTCCGTTGCCACTTCCAAGACTGCACGTCTCGAACCGATGAGAGGTCGGTTCTAAGTGCGATCGAACGAGACGGAGGTAGGAAACCGTTACAAGCGTTTGCTAAAGTACCAAAGAGCTTGCTATACAATGGAATTGTTATGCAAATATTAATTTGTACAAGCATCTTTTTTAAATAATTGCTGCAGTGATATTCTTCTGAATACAGTGAAAGAAGAATATCATTTTTTAAATAGTTGCTGTAGTGATATTCTTCTGAATACAGTGAAAGAAGATCATCATTTTTGATTCAGTTGTAGAACTGACATGAAGGCAAGCTGAATTATCAGCTGTATTATATGTAGTCGTTGATATACTCGTATATTACTTTATATAGTCGTCGAATGGATTAAGCCGGTAGTTACTAAATTAGGTCAGGTAGAGAAATATCAGGCTTTTGTTTTCTGGATTGTTGGATGTCCGTTTGTTCTGTTTTATCTCTTTTCCGTTTTTGTCTTAGAGTATGGTCTAGTACTGACAAAATTGCGTCGAAATTTGTAAAAAGTTGTTCGTTGATAATGTTACCATCTGTTTTTCTATGTTTATATATTTCAAGCCCTTCTAGGATGTCAAGTCTAAGTCCTTTGGTTTTTTTGTGTGGCAATGTCAAAGAGTTTGTTATGGCGTCAGGCTCGTGTGCACAGTTTTGTAAGTGCGTCGCATAATTGGGGTCTGCCTTGTTGTGTAGGCAAGATTGTAAGTGTTCTTTGTATGTTGTCGTTAGCTTCTGTCCTGTCCTTCCTATGTACACCATTTCGCAATCCTTGCATGTCAGTTTGTAGATGCCGCTGTTCCCGTATATTGATGTGTCATTCAGTTTTGGCTTCAGCTTGTTTCTGATGTTGTTTTTAATTTTGAACGCAGTTTGTAGCTTGTATTTCAAAAGGATGTTTGATAATTTGTATATCTCTTAATCTACGTATGTTAACGAAATTCAAGTCGGTCATTCTTATGATTTTCAGTCAGTTGGCATTTCTGTTTTTGCTTATACTGTGTAACCAGTTTGTCAATGTCACGTTGTTTGTATCTGTTATTACTAGCAATCCTGTAAATGTTCTTTAGTTCTTGAGAGTTGTTAGTAGGAGTCATGGGGATAGAGTGAAATCTCTGGACCATAGTATACTCAACTAGTAACCACACTCCATCAACCCTCCGGAAAAATCCGATCACAAGCCGAACAGCGAGCCATAAATCTTCGGTAGCAGGTAAGCAGGTAAATGCTGACGCGAGGATTGGCACGAATATAAACATATGCTTCGATGAGAGATTTCAAGATTACCATATCTCAAAAAATCAATAACTTTGCAGAAAAACAAATTCGTTCCATGCAATCTTTTAGTTTTTTATTAGAATCTGGCAGCACTCCTATGTTCTGAAATGCGTAAAAGAACACGTGCGTCGGAAATTTTATTTGCATTTTGCTTTGTACCTTGAGCGCGCCAACCATGCGATCAGCTGTCATGCCCCGGATCAACTGACGTGCCCCTGGGAAAATTCAAAAAGTGTGCAACACAGGGTAAATGAAAGGTGTGGGTACTAGTTGAGTATACTCTGCTCTGCACCATTGATCTGTACGTTGCTAGTTTATGTTGTGTGGGGTAGTTAGATATTACGTATATGGTTATGATCAGTTGTGGTTGGATTTCTGTATATTTTGTCGTCTAATCGTGTTTGTTCGCATGTCATGGTTAGGGCCATATAGTTAAGTCGTTCATTTGTTTCTTTTTGTATTCGAGCGTATTTCATTCATATAGGTATGTAGTTCATCTTGTTTATTTTCTTGTGATTTTATAACGTTGAAACAATCATCCACATACTGTCTGTAAGATATTACATTGAATATTTTGATAATTTTAGGTATAAAGACTTCTTTCAAAGGTTGTAAGCTGTTGTTGTTTTACTATACTAAAGTCTTGAACGATTCTCGTTTTTTTTTTTTGTTTGTGATTGATTAGCAGTTTGTATTAGCGTACTTTCGAAAAGGGTAGGGACCTGTATCGAGGGAAGAGGAGTCTAAAAATAGAACGACTATTTCCTCAATCTAGATATAATTGACTTTTTAGCAGTGAAGAGCAAAATCTTTCAGCCATTTCATATCTGCCTTGACATCAAAGTGATTATTCTGTAGTGAACATAGGTTGACGAGAAGCATTGTAAGGATGACATATTTCAGCTCAAGTTTTTATCATTAAGGCAGGGATGTGTGGTTCACTTCCGCCAATTTAACATATTCAGGTTTAGTATTCCCCTTGCAATACAACGACCTTCTTCAGGTGAAGTAACAATTGATTTTTGTACAATGTTTGCGTTCGTCTGAAGCTTCTCTACTACTACTTTTAACGAGACAAAAGATTTTAGTTGCTGTAGAGTAGATTGATTGGCATTCAATAGAAGATTTTTAAAAATAATAAAAACTGATCGTCATCACTTGTAGAGTAAAGTACGCATGATATATGTTTTATGGTGTAGCTTTGAAACTTGATTAGAACCCACCATATATGATTCTACCAGGAGCCAACTAACGAGCATGCATACGCAGTTGTAAAGCAAAGCTAGTCAGCGGCCCCTATGAACTGCGCAGATTTAAACATTCCTTAGTAATATAGCCCTAAATGTGGGGTCTCAAGAGTATTTTCTAAGCACCTCCCCTGTTAACCTTAGAGCTATTATTTTGGGCTAAGCCTCAGTTCGCTACACCTTGGTGTCCCTTCAATTTGGAAATCGCTCTTCTAGTGGAAAAGGCGAGACATGGAGGGGTTCTTAGAAGAACAGTCTTCCGACCATGACTTACCCAGCTGTAGTAAGTCCTTTTCATCTTCTAAGACTGCCCGAATATAATGTGTCACAAGGTTCCATTTGTCAACCAATTTAAGCATCTCTGCAAATAGACTTTTTTGGCTCTCCCGTTCCCTTGTAGAGATTTTGGTGCAGCCTCTTCTACCTTTTCCATGCAAGAATTGTGTGACAACCATCGTCTTCCTCTCCTAAGCAAAACTTGCAATCATGGTAACGCGACTTACAATCTTTGTGCAAGTAAGCCTGAAAATATCCATGCCCGTTCAAAAGCTGGATCAGGTAGATATCAATTTTACCTTGTGTCCAACAGATCAGAGGTGAGGTGTGAAGTCCATTTTCCTTTCGTGCCGATCATCCAGGGGTACTACATTAACTGAGCGAGCGTCTTTCTCCCACATATTTTCGTTTCAGCGTAGAAAGATGGTACGGCACTTTCTATCACGAAAGGCGATAGGTATGATTTACCACCGAACCAGAGACTATGAGATATGAAAATGCAATTATCAGCTCTCTTCTTCTCTGTACATGTGCCAAGCTCTGCAGGTATAGCTCCTTGCTCGAGAGCGTCATCCCATATTTCTGCTCCGTACAATAGCAAAACTTTTTTTGTGGTAGGGAGGTGAATGCCATTCCTGCACAGAGTGTGGGACCCCCATGCGCGACTGGACTACCCACTAAACATCTCCCCTGTCAACCTGAGAACCCAACAGGGAACCGTTTGACACATTACTTCCGGCCAGGTCTCGTTTTGTTACGCCGGAGGGCGCCTTCAAGCTGGGGAGTCCCTTTCCTAGCGGGAGAGAGAAAGGAAGAGGAAATGCCAGAAAAGCGATCCCCCAGCTCCAGTGCCCCCGGCTGCTGTGAGTCTCTTTTATATTTTAGGACTGCCCGAGCATAATGTGCCAACTGGTTCCATTTGTCAACCGATTCGAGCATCACCGCAACTATATTATCTGGGGTGAGCTCTCCCGTCTCCCTGTAGAGTTCCCTTTGCAGCCTGATCCATTTTGCACACGCAGAAAATGTGTGACAGTCATTGTCCTCCTCTTCTGGGCAAAACCGACAATCGGGAGACCGTGAACTACTGATCTTGTGCAGGTTAGACTGAAACCATGCCCACTCCATGACCGATGCCCGCTCAAAAGCTGGGTTAGACAGGAGTTAGTCTCACCATGCCTTCAATTAAGCCACGGTCTCACATCCGGGATGAGGCGCGCAGTCCATCTTCCCTTCGTGGACAACCCTCCCCTTGCATCGTCGTTTCGGCGCAGGTAAATAGCGTGGCGCTCTCTAGCAAGGAGGGTGACAGGTATCACGCCTGCAATAACTCTCACCGCCGAGTCAGAGACTGTTGGACACTAAGATGCAATTCCCCCTACGTTGGCCATAAGTCGACTCAGAGCTGATATTCCCGAAGAAGCCTTCTCAGTCGCTGCCTTGATTTGCTCAGAGAAACTTCACCGCTGGCTTTGATTCGATTCGTAAGTCACCAATGCTGATCATCCTTACTCTAGGGATTCTCTTTTTTCGTAAATATGACCACTTCAGTCTTCACCAGTACAAAACTGAGCCCGCAAGCAGTCATCCAGTCCTTCATTCGGCGCATTAGCAAACCTAGCCTAAGTTGCGCTTGTTCAACGGTGCATCCAGCGACCAGAGCCGCAACATCATCCGCATAGCCAACCAAACGCGACTCATCTGGCATCTCAAGTCTCAGTAGCCCGTCGTAAGACACGTTCTACAGGTCCGGACCAAGGATAGATCCCTGGGCAACACCCGATGTAATTTCCATCCTTCCTTGGCCCTGTGTCGTGTCGTAGAGCAGGCTTCGGTCCTTTACGCAGTTCCTCAAGAGCCACATTATATATTCTGGAACTTGAAAAGAGTTTTCCAGCGTATCCAGAATATCCACCCATCTAGCGGAGTGGAAGGCATTCTTGACGTTAAGTGTCACCAACAGGACGGTCCGTCGCTTGGTGCGACCATATGCCTCTGCCTTTTGGACCGCGTTCACCACCTCTGCAGTTCCATCAATGATAGAACGTCCTGCTCTAAAGCTGTACTGCCGAGGAGATAGGTCCCCAGCAGCCTGAATCGCGTCAGTGAGTCTTCCCTTGATGAGTTTCTCTAGCACTTTCCCAGCCATGTCTAGCATGCATAACGGGCAGTATGCAGACGGCGGTTCGGGATTTTCCTTCCCCTTGCTGATCAGCACGAGCCTCGCCACCTTCCTTTGTACCGGGAAAACCCCGTCCCGTACGCACGCGTTGAATGTGCTGAGCAGCACGTCAGGACAATGGTGATAGACGAGCCGCAACACCTCAGCTGGAACACCATCTGGACCTGGAGCCTTCCTCGCTTTCATTGAGAGGACTGGATCAACCAGTTCCAGCTGTGTGAAGAGTGGGCACTCTACTGCTGTTTCACCATGGACAGCGTCAACACAGACGGGATGGGTGGGGAAGAGTCCCCGCACTATCGCGTCCATCTTTTCCGCGTCAAGTATACAAAGCTTCCGTAGGGCACCAAGCTTCCGCATGACCAGCTTGTAGCCAAGGCCCCACGGATCCTTGTTCACACTGTCCACTAGGTCTTGCCAGCAGCAAGCCTTGCTACTTTTGATCAGTTTGCGAAGGCATTTCCTGGCCGACTTATATGCTGCCACCCAGTCGAAGCTTTTGACGCTCCCTTCGCTTTTCAGCGATTTTAGTTGACCACCAGTAAACTGGAGGCTTGCCGTGCCGGGGTCCTCGACGGGGCATAGAAGCGCAGCAAGCAGTCGTAATGATGCTCATAGTAGAGTTCACCATGTCTTGAGCTGCCAGTTCTTCCGTCCCCTCCGAAGCTCCCTACAGCGGCTAACCTGCTATGAGCACCTCGACGAACCTCTCGACGTCCATCCTTCCGATGTTCTATCCAGATGTAGAAAGCCGAGAGCACGGACGTCGGGAGACAGCATCACTTATCTCAAGCAGAATGCACCGATGATCAGTGGCTGAGTAGTCCTCTCATACTTTCCAGTTGTGTATTCTCCGTACTAAGGGCTCCGAGGTGAATGTCTCGTCCGGCATGGCGGAAAGTCGGCGTATTTCCGGAGTTTGGTACGACGAGGGCCGTCCTGGTCGCCATTTCCAGGACTCGTTTTCCCCGCGGATCCATCTGAGGTATGCCCCATTCGATTGCCTTAGCGTTGAAGTCGCCCCCAACGAGGACTTTGCCCTCTGCGTTCGAGACAGCGCCCTCCAAAGCATTAAGCTTGGCTTGGAAAGATGATATCGATTCGTTAGGCGTTAGGTACACACTAAAGAAGGTGATCTCTGAGCACCGAACCTACACAAAACCATCCCCCCGTCCACAACTCTCCGCTTGAAAGTCACTGCTCCGAGCCCAGATGGCGGCAGTACCAGTTTCATCAGAATACCATAATGCAGGACTTTTACTATGATGTCGCTCACTCAGCAGCTAGAAGTCAGCTTTCATGTCCCTCGCAAACTGCTCAAGCAGATTTTGGGTGGTTGAACTGCGGTGCAGGTTTAGCTGCAGGATGCGGGTCATCGGAGCTCTGATTTTGCCTTGGCTAGGGCTTCCTGGAACACCCGGCATATTCCTGATCCCAAGACGTGCCCAAAATTAGGTTTTGGATCAGCATCCTTGCAAAGAATACAGTGTGCCTCCTTCGTACACTCTTTTCTTTTATGCCCCATGTCGCCGCATTTGTAACATAGGGAACTCCTATCGGGTCCTTTGCATACTTGTGTGTTGTGACCATAGCCAAGGCATTTGAAACATTGAAGAGGCATTGCTCTTCACTGTATCCTACACACAACCCACCCTATTCGTACTTTGCTCTTGTTCAGGAATTGTTCGGCGTCCTTTTCGGTCAAGTCAACTATGGCCATGTGTTGTCTCCTGTTGTTTTCTGGTGTCAGTCTCGCTTTGATCCTTCCCACACTAGGACACTCCCTTTTGATGGCCTCTTCTACCTCGGCCAGATCCGTCACGCAGTCAATGTCTCGTATTTCGATCGTTGCCATCAGCTAGAGCGGGGCTATGGTTGCGCCTTTGCCGAGGACTTTCTTTACTGCACCGCAGAATGCTTCTTTATTGCCGGTCTCTGCTCCGAATTCGACCACCATGTGGCCCGACCACGTTGGTCGTACTACTTTAATGGTAGTATTGGTGTCTTCAGGCCTTAAGTTTCGCCTGATGTTCCACAGTGCCTCCGCCTAGGATCGGCCATCTTGGGGCTTTACGAGCAGTACCTGCTGCCGGGGTCATGGTTGGGGCTGCTGCCACTCCTGTTCTGCATCAGGTCCTTTTTCTGATTGGGCGTCCGTGTGAACTTTACTTCCGGCTTTTGCAGCTTTCTTCGCTCCTTTTGTAAGCAATATCCGGAACCCATGATCTGGTGCTCCACGCCCATCAAGTACCTCTTCTTTCCTTCTTTTATCCCAATCTCCTTATTTTATTGACTTTAATGGTGGAGCTGTCTGCACGTCGCCTTTAGATTTCGCCCCAAGCGCCTCTTTAGCCTTCTGTACGTCTTCGGTCCTTAACCAGCTCCTCCGATAGTGGCCTATGCGATCTAGGAGCTCCTCTAGTTCAAGGAACCCCACCTTTGCTGCTTTGCTGATTTTTGGGGAGCCGCATGCAGATTGTATTCTTTTCAGAACATCTCCCGTTTTTCGGAGTAGCCTTTCTTCTTCGTACCGCTGGGCCGCAATTGTACCTTGCAACAATCCTTGGGAGAGGTTATCGCGTTCCGTTTCCGATTGCAGTACTTTCGCCACATTTTCGACGTTGGCGGTGCAATCACGCGGTGTCTGGTCACTCGTTGCTTTTCGTGCCATAATCTCCTCGTTGGCTTCAGGATGTTTCTTTGCTATGTCGGGATTTGAAAACCTTGCATCTATCGCTTCGGTAACGATTGCAGCAGTGACAATCAAATTTTTGGTGCCCTTTATATTATCTTCCACCGCTCGAATACCTGAAGCGTCCTGCAAAGTTTCCCGCTTTTCCTTAATAGGACGCTCTGGCGTCTGAACCAGACTGTCTGCTATTCTCCGTTTTTCGTCTGCCCTCACTGTCATTGTGTTATTCTTCGTTTTTGTCGTGGTTAGTACCACTCTCGATGTACTGTTAACATCGTGGCTGCAACCGCTGGTTGCGACGTCGTTGTTGTTATTTTTTGTTTCTTTTTTTGGATGTTTTTGGTCTTTCGATTTTGTTTGCTCCAGTTTTGTTGGGTCCCCCCTCGGAGCCGCTATCTCCGTTCGTGTGTGTAGTCGCCTTTTTGGTCCCATGGTTATCTTTGCAGAGCAGGGAGGCCATGCGAGGGTTGGCACAAGCCCTTATGGGGACACGTGCTCAGAGCCAGACCAGCGCTAATCGGGAGTCCGTCTCAACCGAACCTACACCACCAACCAAATGGTGCAAACTTCGAACGTACTCCGAGGCCTGCCAAGGTTTTACCGGGACGGAGATGGTATGATAGTTAAATTGGAGCCGTTCACACACGAGTTTCACCTCGGCGCTACTGTGCAAAGCTACTAGGTCCAAACCATCACATCCGCCAGCCCAAAGCATCAATTCCAGTTCGTTGTCCAAAGCGTAGTCCAGATCCAATCAGAGTCGTTACCTCTCATCCCAGGAGAGAATCTCACGGCGCCCCCCATATCCTTGGGTCCGTGGGAGCGGCGCTCCCCAAAAAATGCTAGCCTCCAAGAGTGCTCTTGTCGACCGGCATTTCCCCTGCGGGAATTTCCTGGGGTACTTGGGGCCGGAACTCTCCGAAGAATGCTAGCCTCCAAGAGTGCTCTTGTCGACCGGCATTCCACCTGCGGGGAATAGCAAAACCTTTACGGACCTCATCAAAATCCGTCTTCTTGATAGATTACGTGCCTCTACGCTGGCCATAACTCACTTCAGAACCAATACTTCTGAGATAGGCTTTTAAGTCGTTGCCCTAATTTGCTGAAAGAAACTCATCTTTGAGTCGATCAGCAATACGAGGTACTTTATAGATGTTGATTGATATCTATCAATTCCTAATCGCACTTTATCAATAGATTCGAGGCAAATATTCAGTTTATTTTACTGGATGTGATAGTGTAATTAATTAACCAGTCATTTATCTTTCAATCAATTATGTCTATCCCAATTGGTTTGGTAAAAAAAAAACATTTTAAGGAAAATATTGAGTACGTGAAATAAATGTAAGCAATATAGAATTTAAGCTCACTGTAGAATGTAGATTTTGTCATAAGTTATTGTGACTTATGTACGTTATATCCATTCAAAAAAAAGTCGCTATCCATGAAAGTTACGATATTTTATAATTGCCTAAGCTTATGGATTAACCCGTAGAAATGCTGCGTAAGAAATAAAACAAAGACCTTGGTTGAATTAATCAAATGCATGCGTGCATATGTAATAATAAACTGACAAAAATTGAAAAGGATAGTTTCATTACTAGGCACTTTTGATTAGAGTATGTATTTTCATTGCAGATGTTTATTAGTGCCCATGATTAACATCATCTTTTCATACTATATTACTTCAATGAATTATGATACTGAAATTACATAAAATCAATATTGCACATGAGATCATAAATTAGAAACAAAGAAGCATCATGTCATACAAATATTAATTGTAGCAGTATAATGCCAGTGGCTGGTAATATGATCTCATTAAACAAATGGACCTAGCCATGATAAAGCAACAAACATGATTAGACTACAAAATATACAGCAAACCAAACACAACTGCTCATACCATGCATGTAACATCTAACCACCCCACGCAATATAAACTAACGGGGTACAGATCAATGGTACAGAAGCTCTACTCCATCCTTATGACTTCCATTTACTACTTCAACGAAGCAAACATTATTTTCAATAAAGCAAATAATAAAGGATACACGCAACGTGGCATTGGCAAAATCATTACATGGTACAAACGAAAACAGGAAGGCTAATTGACTGAAATGCATAAGAAGAACTGACTGTGGATTTAGTTAACATATGTAGACAGAGACATACAAACTTCCTTAAGAAATGCAAAGAGCAAACCATATTCAAAACTATCAAGAACATTGGAACCAAACTGAAACCAAAATCAAATGATACATCAATATACAACAACAGCGGCATAAATAAATAGACGTCCAAGGACTACGACATGGTTAAACATAGGAAGGACCACAAGAAAATCAGCGACAAGATACAAAGAGCACTTACGATATTTCTTACACAACAAGGCAGACTCCAGTTATGCGGCGCACCAACAAAAACACGCACACAAGCCTGACAGTATGACAAACTCTCCGACGTCGCTACACAAACTAAGCAAAGGACCGAGACTTGACAGCCTAGAGATGCTCGGAATATATAAACATAGAAAAACACATGGTAGCATTATCAGTGAACAACTTATTTTCGATTCCGGCACAATTTTCTCAGTCCTAGACCACACCCTCCAACGAAAACGGAAGCGACCCGAACCAGAACAAACGAGTACCCAGCAACCCAAAAGACGAAAACATCATATTCCGCTACATAACCTAATTTAGTAACTACCTGCTTAATCCATCCTACTCCTATATAAAGTCATTTCCTTCCACACATCCTTTAGGGAAAAGACCAGATAAGGAGTTTGAGTAGAGTGGTGGTCGAGGCAGCACAGATCAAGCTGCAAGAGCAAGAGTTTTTTCAACAAGAGTTTTTCGGGGGGGAAAGACCAATGATAGAGTTTTAGTCGAGGCAGCAGTAAGAGTTTTTCCATCGAGCAACAAAAGTTTTTCAGCAAGAATTTTTCGGAGGATTTATATGAATACTGAATTTTGGAGGAAACTGGAAATTTCAGGAGTTGCTGATTTTCGGAGGAAAAATTTATTTGGAATTTGTAGAAAGAAGATAAGCGCCTGGACAAGGCACGTCGTGTGAGCACAAGTGGAGTAGAGTAGAAGAAAGGAAAAGGAGTTGCATTTGGAGTTGGAAACAAACAAAAACGTTATTATTAAGGCTTTTTTGTGTAAGTGTTACTGTTTTTCTTTATAATATAATAGTTTTGCTCTTTAGTCTTTCAATCACTAGATAATAAGGGTCTCAGTTTCTCCTTTCCTTTTCCCGCGACAGTATTACAAGTTCTCTCTTGGAATCTTTGGGTATGGGGGAAAGTAATGAAGCTCTCCGCCGCTAAATCTAGCTTCACGGGGAAGGCGAGAAAAAACTTGCAGCGTTTCTGCGAGAAATTTGGGGGAGGGATATAAAGGAGGAGCTCATCCCCGACTTGCTCATTAGTTGCAAGATGCAACTGCAAGTGCCGGAGGTCTCCAGTGACATGGAAATAGAGGAGATTTTAAGTTTCATGGATAGTGGTGTCGAGGTGGAGGCTATCGTAAAGCCGATGGTGTCTCCAACGCAGGAGCCCATATCAAAGCTATCAAAGACCCTTGACGTGAGCAAGCAGGATTTTCTCCAGCTCAAAATGGAGACAAAAATTGCTTCCGCTAGTTTCTCGGGGACCATACCCAAGCCGGGTGGAAGGCCGGGCTTAGAGAGAAATAAAGGGAAATCAAAGCCCCAGCAGCCAAGCGTGGCTGCTACCAAAAAGGAAAGGGTTGCACTTCCCAGTGCTTCAACTGCCAAAAGTTTGGCCATGTCGCTTCTAACTACGGACTCGAAGTTAGATGCGTAAAATGCGACAAACAGCATAAGTCCATTGAATGTCCGATCTCGAAGGACGAGAAAAAGACGAGATCTTCTGCGTCGACTGCAATGCTAAGAGGCACCCTGCGAGTTTCAGAAGTTGTCCCAAAGCAAAAAAGGTTGAAGAGAGGAGGAAGAATCTCCAAAAGAAAAAAGAGGAAAGGACGGATTTCATCACCGCCTCTATAAAAAATACGGTACGTGAAGGGGTCTCTACCCTAACCTTTTGCAAGCTACAAAGAAGCAGCCTGCAGCATAGCCTATGCAACAACAAAAACAGCAACCAATGCAGCAACCTCAGCAGTCGCAGAATGACCAAAATACGGTTTGAGCACTGACTACCAACAATTTTTCTTGTGTGACTTGTTCACAATCATTCAAAAAGTCGACTCTTTTATTCCCCACTATAAAAAACTTACTTACCCTAGTGAGAAAAAAGCTGCGTACTTAGAATTCGCTTTTAAAGTATTTTGTCGAGATGAGTATCTTTAAACTCTCCATCCTCAATATATGCTCACTAGCCCCACGCTATAAAAGGAATTTCGTTCAAGAATACTTGAACGCCCATAGACCAGACTTCTTGCTTATATCAGAAACAAGACTGAAAGAAAGACACAGAGTGCATCTGGGGAAATACAAGATCATCAGGCGTGATGATCCAGAAGGAAGTCCAAAGGCACTGCCTTCCAAATCTGAAATGTATTGAAGCAGAAAAAATATGCTCCATGCTGGGAGGGTGCACCTTTGTGTTCGTGGGGATCTATGTTCGACATAGATACTCAGTGAGGGAACTCATTGGCGACTTGGAAGCTTTTGGGAAATTTAAGGGTCCCATCTTGATTTTATAGGAAAAACATAAAACTTATAAAACGTACTATTATTAACAAAGTTGATTGAATTTCGACTTCTGAGGTATTTGTTGCCCTTGTACTCCTAAAGTTACACCTCTGTGATTTTTTTAAGATTTTTCAGGTCAAATGTGTCCAATCGCGAGGGGGGACACAAAATTTTCGTACATTTCCCCTTCCCCTGTGCCCCTCAAAGCAAAACTTGTTGGTTTAAGACCTGTTTTGCAAAGTTCTCATTAAGACCTTTCATTTGATACCCATATTTCTTACATGCGGTCAAAGAAATTTTTTTTTTTATAGGAGACCCCTCTTAAAGACCTTATAAATTTCTTTTCGTGATGAAATTTTCAAGAGGGCATCACTTTGCACCTACTTACAAAATCTTATCGAGAAAAAGTTGTGTGACATAAGGACGGACGGACAGACGGACAGACGGACGGAGGACAGACGGAAAGACAGAACGCGATTTAAGTAGGGTATTGTGAAATGGTTTTACAATACCATAAAAAGGGTGTGAAATTTGAGGTTGCAGATCCTCAACTTTTCATTCCATACAAGCGAATCGATCGGGCAGCAGCAAGTGCTGACCTTGACGGAAAATTGAAGGGGATTTCGATCAATAGATCGAAAAATCTTTCTATTCCTGAAATCGATGAGGGAGTTGCTTGTATAAACTCAACCCTGGATACGGTCATCTCAAAGATCTCCGTTAAGAAATCCTCGACAAATTACTTTTATTGAGCTTTACCGGAAGACATCTTGTAGCTTCATCGTAGACGTAGTTGGCTTAGAAAGCTATTCGCAACAATCTACCACTGCAATTTAAATATGGTAAACTAGGAGTATGAACGTATTCACCTAGCGATTACGTCTCTAAGCCGAAAGATCTCGAGGAGAACCACGGCTTTTGCTAACGAGCGATTTGAGCAGGCCCTGAAAAGTATCAAACCAGGTCCCTGTATATTTCCTCACATCAATAGGATAACGGGCAGAAAACGGCTGCCCGGGGTTCTCACTTATAATGGACCCATGCTCATGGATGACAAAGCCATCGTTGACTCTATCGCAAAATATTCTGCGGAACTTCTTCAAGGAGAGAAATCAAGTGAGTACTCTTCCGTTACTTCGTTAGTGAGCAGCAAAACAACGAATCCCGACAGGGACAATGATCAATTGTGCTTAGCTTGGTTCTCTGTTTCAAATACCTCTGACTCACCTACTGGCCATGGTCTGTTTGTCCGCCCTGAGAGGCTCACTTAGTTGGCACTGGAGCAACATTGCAAAAAACTCAGCAGGGGCTGATGGAATCTCAAATTATATGCTTAAAAGGCTTCCCCATGTTTTCTTTGTTCTCCTCGCGATCATTTTAAATAACTGCATTAACATTTGCTACTTCCCTCAGAAATGGAAATGTGCAAAAATATTCGCAATACCCAAGAAGTCGGGCAGTACTGACGTAGTCGATACTCGTCCAGTTTCGTTGCTTTCAAACATTGGTAAGCTTCTTGAAAGGGTAATA
Source organism: Odontomyia ornata (assembly GCA_963969285.1). Taxonomy (NCBI): domain Eukaryota; kingdom Metazoa; phylum Arthropoda; class Insecta; order Diptera; family Stratiomyidae; genus Odontomyia; species Odontomyia ornata. Next base: position 279,480,117 of record OZ017739.1, on the reverse strand, counting down.
CTTGAAAGCATCCTACAATTCTCTGCCGGGGCAAAAATTGTACCGGAAATATACTTTAGCTTCAAAAAAGCTCACTCCACAGTGGATGCTATGACTGTGTTCCAAGCCCATATAACGAGGAGTTAGCGCAACAATAAGCTTGTTGGAACTTGCCTGATCGATGTGGAGAAAGCTTTTGACTCTGTAGGGATCAATGGGCTTCTCTACAAAATGATAAATCCTGGCTTTCAGGCCCATATTGTGAAAATTATAGGCAGCTTCATCAGGGGACGAACTGCCTTTGCGGTGGCTAGTGGAGCTAGTTCAGACCCATTTAATATTGACTCGGGGTCCCACAGGGGTCTTTATTAGGCCCATTTCTTTTTAACAAGAGTAAGAGATGAATGTAAGCCCGAGATCCTGGTGAACCTCTTCGCTGACGACTTGTTAGTGTGGTCATCTGAGCACAATTTGCGCTTTGCTAGGATGCCGCTCCAAAGATATTTGAATCTCTTACTGCATATTACCGAAAATGGGGAATCAAGGTAAATGCAAAGAAATGTGAATTAATTGTGTTCAAGGACCCCCAGAAAAACTTCGGTCATCGTGCAAGAGGTATCTGTGACTCCAGGGTTAAGTTGAATGGGTAGATGGTGCACTGCTCTAGGCAAACGAAGTACTTGGGGGTAATTTTCAATAGGAAGGCTACCTTTAGTGCTCACGTTGATAATACTTTGAAAAAAAATGACTTATGCGTACCATCTTCTTTTACCTCTTTTTAGGAAACATTCAACAGCGAGCCAGTGGGACAAGGTTTTGGCCTATAAAACCTTGATTCGTCCGATCATTACATATGCGGTGATGATATGAATTGCAGCTCCGAAAACAAAATGGGGCTAGATAGGATTAGCGAAGCGAAAAATCCTTTGGGCTTGGACAGGACTATACAGACGGGAGGACGGACGGTCTTGCTCCAACGAGGTGTTGTACAAGGAGACAGGAATGGAGCGGGAATCATACGAGCCAAGGAACACAAGGCGGGAGTTGTGAGGAGAGCGACGGACAACTACACCATAGACGCTGCGAATGAGTAGTTTTTATGGTAGTCTTATGGAAATAATGTACTTAATTTTAAGGAAATCAATTTTAAACCTAGTTGTTAGAACAGATGATGTTAACAAACTTCTTTTATAATCTATTCATGTATGATAATGTTGTGGGTGTCAACATTTTAAAATTTTCTTTTACCAAAAAATTAATATTATAATGTTATTAAAGTAAATTATTATTAAACTATGGGAAAAGCCCTAAGGCACAACCTGCATGTATATTGTTAGGTTAAGCTATTGACGAATTGTATATATGTAAAAAATGAAAAATAACCAAATAAAGATCTTGAATCTGAAAAATAAATCACTTCCTTCAGACACTGAAGCTGACTCAAAAGAGTCGAAACGCATCTGCTAAACCAACAAAGCACGGCCCGATGGCTTTTCAAAAAAATGGATTTTAAACGATTGCTAAAATAATACGGATAAAATTTTTATGAAAATAACAAAGTAATTGCGATATTCAAACCAACTAACAATAATTTTTTGAATAATTTAATTGTTCAAACAAACTATATGGTAGTATCACTTACAAGCAGAGGCGGTTCGCCGTTGTACGCAAGGGAAGCACTGCTTCCCTTATCAAATCAACTAATGCTTTCATGATGCTTCCAATATTATTTTCTACAAGAAATTTTTTTAGGAAATTTTCTAAAATTCTGAATTCTTAAAAAGTAAATTCCCTATTAAACATTTCAACATAAAATCTACCAAAGACATGCAACCCACCCTAACTTTACTCCTATTTATCAATTAATCTCTTCACTCTGATGATCGCATACAGAAATTTTCATTCATTTTATGAATGACCAACGATAAACTAGTATTCATTCATATCGAATTGTAAACATCGACATCGACTCGCTATACAACCAACTTTCGAAAGTCACGCACAGCGCTCGATCGTTCATTCACACATCTCGTTCAATATACTATCATTAGCTTTTTATATACTCTACTATACAGTTATAGATTGCCCAGGGAAGCACCATATAGCTCTGTGTACAAAGCACCTTTGTCCCTTCAATCCCTCGATGGATATAATTATATATTTCATGTAGGAAAAATGGTAAGATGTATGGGAAAGACGCGATGTTAACAGCTGCTTCTGAATTCAATGTGGCAACCAAATGCTACTGGACAGTGTAAGATAACATTTTCCAGAGAAAAATGATCATGCTCTTAGCAAATTACACTGGGATGACTGTAGAGTTACTGGTAAAGCAGTGCAAAAGCTTGATGGCGCTGTATATTTCATGATATCAAAATTTGTTTACAGAGGCAGCATATGAAGGACGGATGAATAGTATGAAACTTGATGAAAATGTGGGCAAAAAAGAGATTTGGATCATTTTGTTTCGTTATAGAGATTTATGAAGGCAGTGGCGGATCCAAGGGGGGGGGGGGCCATGGGGGCCATGCCCCCCCCCCAGACGGGCCTATATAGAGAGCAAAAAGGTTGAAGTTACCAGCAAAATGTTTTTAAACGAAACCCATGTGAAGAAGAGCCATTCTAGAAATTAAAAAGCAAAAAAAGAAAGGTCTATGATGCAATATGTTGAGGTGCACACGTGTAGGGGCCTACCATATATAGTACTCTGAGGGCAACATTATGAAGGCGTAATAAATATTCGAAATTTTAAGATGAGCTTATGACTCTTGAACACTGGCGATGAGAGCTTGGTGCCTATGCCAATTCAAATTATTTTCCTCTTTGAAAATGTTATTTTTAGCGAAATAATATTCTCCTTCATATTTAATAGAAATGTTTGCGACATGTAGACGTACAATGCTGTGTGCACTAGTCAAAAACCATAAGTTGTACGTTTTATGTTTGTGAATTATCGTTTAAACAATTTTTGCTATTTATGATATGCAAGACTAGAAATGCTGCGTACACGCTTCAGGCAGCGGTACCGGAAGCGGGGGGGCGGCGAAAGGTGGCAATCGCACCCCCTCAATCCCACCTGGGCACTTTTTGGAAGTATTAGGGGGGCCTTTTTGAGAAGCATAGCGCTGATGAAAATCATTCCCCGAGGAAAAAAAATAACTTCTTCAGGGTGCAAAATATTATTAGAGCTATATTCCTATATATATATATATATATATATATATATATATATATATATATATATATATATATATATATATATTCCTCAACTAAGGGGTACGAAAAATTCAGTGGCACGGGCTATTAGCAGGATGTTTGGATAACTAGTCAATGTATAGACACAATACACAGTGGAATTGGCCTTGATAAGTCCCCAAAATGGCCGAAACTTGGCCTAATTTGCAATAAATCAGGCCAAAACTTAGCCTAAAAGAAGCCCAAACTTGGCTTTAAAGCAGACGAAATAAGGCCTCAACAGGGAGCAATAGTTTCCCAAACTTGGTCTTAGCCAGGCCCAATCTTGACTAAAATAATATTTGATTGATACAAAAATACCTTATTTTATGCTAATGCGCAAAATAAGCGATATTTTAAATATTAAACGTACGCTCTTTAAAGTTGATCGAGAATCAATTATTTTGTTCAGCAATGGTTGAAAAGAAAAAATCGACATTATTCTTTTACCAAACAACACCAAATAACCTCACCAAAAAACTTTAGTAAGACTTATACACTAAGTCACAAATGTTTTGAATATATCAAACTTTATAACATACCAGTTTCTGTGTTTTTTAATGAAATTTCCGGCCATGAATGGCAAAAAAATGGGAATCAAGCTTTGTTTGGTCCCTAAATATTTATACTTCGTTAGGAATGGCCCCGTTTCTCTTGAATCATCTAAAATATTTTCCATTTTTTCCATTCTCTTTCGATTCACAAAACCCAACTTCAGCACATCTATGCCAAGATACAAACCTACTGATTTCGTTGAAGAAAGAACGGTATGCAACGAAGGAGGCTTTCATATTGAAAAGCATGATAGATATACTAGAAAAAAACTCTGCCACACCTACGGGCTAGCAGTGATATACGCGCCATCTATCCTTAAAGTCTTGATTCGTAAGCACTATTATGCTACGCCCTATAACTTTTCATTCAGTGAAATACAGGTTGGTTTCTTATTTACCACCCATTACCCTATAACGCCAACCAGTAGTCTTATGTGTTACTACGGTTTGCGAATGACCTAGATGGAAGGTGACGTAGAGAGAAGGCGAAATGGAATAAAGAGTCTTATACATGCAAATGCATGCCCTCCAGCTTTTAGAATTCTCAAGGCAATCATTCGTCCATCGATAGTTCAATGGGAAATATTATGAGCCGTGTAGACCTGGGACAGTGTCCAGCTAACCGTTTAGTTGAATGTGGTCGCAAACTTGTTTGCGGCCTCGTGTGAACTTGCCCAGAACTTTCGAGCATGCATATTGACGAACAACGGCCGTGTTCAGATGAGGAGTGAGAAGTAGAGGCGTTAAACAAGTTTACGCCAACGCTTTTACTTGTACACGTCATCATAGTCACGCTGGCTACTTTTGTGTACGATACACATGTTTTGATTGTATGTGTCAAAAGGCTCATTCAATCGTTCAATTTCCCTACCAGAAGATACGCAACATACGCATGTGTATGTGCATAACGCTGCTTCACGCAAAAACATTTTGGAGTGTTTTCAACTCCGAGTCATTTCAAAACCTCCTTCTTCTTCTTCTTCTTCTTTTCTACATAACCTGTTTGTCGCTGGTATTTCACTCGAGGCCAATCCTTTGCCTCGTGCCAAAAAAACCGCCACCGAATGGAGAATGGAAGAAAATTTGCGGCCAATACCGAATACCGAGAAAGTCTTTTACATATTCGTATTGGTGCCTATTCATCTGTTCCCGGTCAGCATCTAAACGGGCATTAGATTTTAAAGTGAATAAACCTAAGAAACACCTGGTCATCTCATATCATATATGCTGCATGTTTTACGTGTTTAAATAATATTGGTGATCTATATATTTTTTTTTGCCAAAGAAGAGGTAAAGTTTTAACAACATGGTAAGTATGAAAGGCTTTTAATATTTCATAAATGAAGTACGCATAACTAACAGAATATATTTATGATGTTATGCGATTGTGCAGTTTTCGTTTTGTTTTACAATGAATGATATAATATTGACGAAATGAAGTTTTAGCACACAATACTATATCATGCTAAACTTATTAGAAATTTCGTGTATTCATTACTAGTTGGACTTAAAATCATTTGTAACGCTTTATATCATTTAATTTCTCAGTGCATTACACATCGGGCATCTGAGGTGTAGCCCAGAGCATATGTTCTACTAGTAGCAGCTATAGTTCGAACAAATTTTAATTCTAGCGGTACTTATGGAGTAGGGAAAAATGGATTAAAATTGTATACATATGTATGTATTATATTCATACATACTGCAACAATAAGTTGAACTTGCAAAGCAATCGAACTAACATATCGTAAAATTTAATCCATTTCTTCTCTCTCTCTTTTCATTCGAATAGCTGATCGATTGCAATTTAGTGTACATATATGGCCTGATATAGCCCATGTTACCTTGAGTGCTAATTTTCGCATGGTGTGATGTCACAGCATAAATTTTTTTCGCACTGCCTGACTTGCTCTTATTTGAGGTTTGGTCAGGGCATATCTACTAAGTACCAGCTGCAGGTCGAAAAAATTTTATTTCTAACGGTATTTATAAAGTAGAGAGAAATTGATTTAAATTATATATTTGCAAGCCGTTGCACTAACACATGGTTTTACACACTTACTTGCGTCTTATTTGCCTCTTTTGATTTTGAAAATTTCTCGATTACAAGAACAAGTGATATTTAGTCTATATACTCTGATTTCGCTTGAGAAGTGAAATGTATAAATTCTCTATGCTTTACTACAATATCAATTTTCTCTGGAGGAAGATACCAGAATCATTCCTTTCCCACAATATTTAAATAAATTTATAAATTATGTTAAAACGACTTATCTATTAATAGTGTAGTATACTAAACTTTACAAAATTTAGAATCTCATTAGCAATCTTTTACATTTTTCAATGATAGGCTATGAATCAATATTTTGAAAAATATAATTAGTTTTTACGAGACAAAAATTGTCAATTTGCTTAATGGTAAAGATATTTGAATTCACAAATTCATTTGCAGAATCATTAATTGATGAAACCTTATTAAATCTACCTGTTAAAGGTTCTAGTGAAGAAAGCAACTATTATCTCACTATTTTATAAATAATTCTAATCCAATTCATAGCTAGATGGGCACTCTCTTACGTTCGGAACTAAATCCATTATTTCTAAGATTTTCAAAATAATAAAAATAATCAAAACCTCAGAATGTTATGATTTTCAAAACTACAAAATGGTCATTTTCTTCATTTTCAAATCAATAAAAATGCCGGTTTTTATAGTAAACTGCTCAAACTTTTATCAATTAAAGTTTAGAGTGCATTTAGATTTCTTGAATATGAATATTATTTTACTTTCAGCATGGTAAATCAAACAAAACTTTCAAGAGGAAAGGGGAAACTAAAATCAGCTCATATTTTGAAGCTATGGCACCAAAAAATATATGCCTCACAGCAACAGACTCACGACCTTCTGAGGGCACTACCTCTCAATTGAATGATGCTGTTAACAATGATGTTTCCCATCGCAATTTCGAAACAGATTTTGAAAATTTGATAGAAAAACCACATTTTAATTTACAACAAAATGAAAGTTCTTCCACTCTATCGGCTGTTGCTTATGATATTGGCAACTATATCGGTAAAAAAATTTACAATGCTACAAAAAAAAATTTAATTTTAAACCCATGGATTCCTCCAGTAAACTATGTTTTTCCATATTCTCTTCATGTGAAAGATGGAGTAGAGAGGAAACGTTTCGCAAGCCATAAACATCTACAGTCATTTGAATGGCTTGTATATTCCAACAAAGAAAAGGGTTATTTTTGTAAATATTGCCCTTTTTCGTGAACTGCGGACTTGGAGGAAATAAAAAAAAATGTTCCTTTAAAATCATTGGTAACGCAGCCATTAAAAAAAATTTGCCAAACTTTTTGGTACTAAGGATGGAGCTTTGGCAGTGCATAGTAGTAATAGGTATCACTTGGAGGCTTTTGAAGCTTGGAAGAATTTCTCAGAAAGATATGATAGGCCTGAACTTAATATTGAAAATCAAATGGTTAATGCGCGAGTAGAAAAAATAAAAGAAAATAGGGAACGACTCAAACCCATTGTAGAAACGATAGTACTTCTCGGTCGATTGAACATTCCATTGAGAGGACATCGTGACGATGGAAGCATTACTGACGATTATAGCGTATTAAAAGAAGGGAACTTCAGGGCTATTTTAAATTATCGTGCAAAAAATGATGCAGTTTTAAGCGATCAACTAGCATCTTCGTCAAGTCGAGCAACATATATAAGCAAAACAACACAAAATGAACTGATAGAGTGCTGTAAAGCTGTTATATTGATTAAAATAATTTCAAGAATACAGGCTTCATGTTTCTACAGTACCATGTTCGACGAGACTACTGATTTGGCAAACAAAGCTCAATTAACTTTAGTTTTAAGATATGTGTTCGATAGCAATGTCTATGAAGATTTTATTGAGTTTATTGATGTGAGAAAGGAAATGAATTCTGAAGGAAATGAAATAGAAGATGACCCAGAGAAATTAATTGATAATGAGAATGATATAATAATAGGCGAAGAAAAAGTAAAACTTACAGGGGAAAAAATTAGAAAAGTTATTATACAAAAAATTCAGAATTTAAATTTAGACATGAAGAACTGCGTTGGAATTTCGACTGATGGATGTTCCACAATGGTGTCAGAAGCATGTGGGGCAGTAAAAACTTTGAAAACAATTGCCGTAAATGCGGTACACTGTCCTTGCCAAAATCATCCTTTGAATTTGTCAATTTCACATTTTTCAAAGGTTCTAATGATTAGAAATACAGTTGATACATTGACAGAGACTACATTTTTCTTAACAACTTCTTCCAAAAGGTCCGAAATACTTAGGATGAAAACGGATAAGAAACTTATTAAATTATGTGAAACTAGGTGGGTGGAAAGGCATGACGCCGTTTTGCAATTTCGATATTTATTTCCCAAAATAATAGCGGCTCTTGATTCTATTTCGAAATGGAAAGATAGAGATGCAGCAACGAAAGCTGATGGATTATGTAAAAAATTGAGGAATCCTGGAACAATAGTCGCTATTGTATGTTTGTCAGATTTATTGACTTTTACTCATGGATTAAGTACATTTCTTCAACAAAAAAATGTGGATCTCAAATCAGCAAGAAATGAGCTAAATTTATGTTTGAAACTGCTTCACGAAGAAGAGATGAAAGTGACCAGTATTTCAAAAATATATTTAATGAAATAAGTGGGATTGCTGAAGAAATAGGTTTAACGGAAATAACAATTCCTCGCATTACGAGTAGACAGGTTCATCGAGAAAACTATTCCACGACGGATCCAGAAACGTATTTTCGCCAATCTATCTACGTTCCGGCATTGGATAATCTGATAAGTGATCTTGAATATAGATTTTCAAAGGATAATTTAGAAATATATAATTTTTCTGTATTATTTCCCGAAAACAATCGATTTAATGATATCGAAGGTGTACAGAAGTCGGTTGGTAAATATTCGTACTTTTTAAGCAGTCCAAATGAACTTGTAGTAAAAGAGTTACAAACAGAACTTGAACGTTGGTGTTTAAAGTGGCAAGAAGAAATGAACTCTTCGTTATTATCATCCATTAGTGCTTATGAACTGTTAAACAGGTGCGAATCTATAATATACCCACGTATTCATTTCTTTCTTCGTATCTTGGTTACATTGCCTGTTAGTGATGCCTCTCCTGAAAGAACCTTTTCATCATTGAAAAGGCTTGAAACGTGGTTACGGACAACGATGACCCAAGAAAGGCTTACTGGATTAGCGTTACTTCATATTAATAAAGATATAGAAATCGATGTTAATGAAGTAATCGATCGATATGCTAAGCAAAAAAACCGGCGTTTGGATTTTTTAATTTAATTTTTTTACATGTTATAATTAAAATAAGCATTCCTTCATTTTATCGACTAATATATAAGTAAAATGTAAATAAAATTGATTACAAATTCATGCATTTTTTGTTTCAGTTTTTTATTCAATAAATTCATCTTGAATTAGCTCGTATCCAGTTTAAAAATATAAGTTTTAGAAAATTAAGTGGCGTTCCTCTTGTAAGTATTCTTTTAGGTGCCTATTATTCTAAGCTAAAAATTAATATCCCAAAATTTCAATGAAGTTGTCACCCAAGAAAACTCTGAAACTGGTCGTGGCCCCCCTAGAACTATTCCCTGGATCCGCCCTTGGAAGGACGGATAAAAAATAGGAAATTGGATGAACATATGGGTGAGAAAGAGGTTTGGAAGACTTTGTTCTGTTATAGAGATTTTTTGATGGATTTCTGTGTTTTTGGAGAGCCTATTATCCAAGGGATTGGGGATATGTTTACGTGTTTACAAATTTTCCGTTTAACGTGCATTTTTTTATTCTACTTTTGCTTTTTAAACTTCAATTTTCTTACAATGTAGTTCATCCATTTTATCTCGTCCGCCTGGGGAAAATTTATTCTGGCGCCATAAATCAATTTCAGACGTTAGTTTAACAATGTCGCGAGTGGATTAAGTACATGAAAATCGATTGTGGAAGTGTCGCGAGTGAAAATAAGTTAATTTAATAACGTCGCAAGTGAAGTGACTATATAAAAAATCGATTAGAAAAGTGTCATGAGTGAAAAGAAACGATTTTGAAGTTATAGTGATCGTGATAAAGATGAGTTTTTATTACAAGTTCTAATCGAAAGAAGGAAAGTTTTCAAGCTTTATGCATATATGTATTGGTATATTTCTATTTACACCAATACATACATGCATGAAGCTTGAAAACTTACCATTTTGTTACTTGAAATCTGAAATTGTTACAACTATAAGTTTCTGAACCAATTGATTATTTTTCGTTTTTTTTCTGGGATTTTGTCCATGGCTTTTTAAATGTAACATAATAATGTGCGTAACATATAAAAATGTAATGACTAAATTCAAACTTCCGCCTAATCAAATGAGATTAGTTGAAATCTCGAAAATGTTCAACAAGTTTCTAAAATGTTACGAAGGTAATCATTTTGGTTTGATAAATGAACCCAACAATAAAAAAATTAATGGAACTTTCGCTTCTAATAAGTCCTAAGCAAAATCCAAGCAAGCAATGAAATGATCAAGTGTTAGTAATAATTATAGATCAAACAAAGTCAATATTTCAAGTACTCAACCGCATGCCAGATTAAATATAAATATTTAAAGTATCTGAATCAGATGAGAGCTTGAGCAATTTATTTGACTGTTGGAATCTTGCGTTACTATAAGAATTTCGAAGGAAAATATTTAACAAACTTTTAAATACCTAGTCTTACTTTTAGCCCAATTTTAATCAATTAATTAATCATATGCTTACTGAATAAAGCATATGATTAATTAATTGATTAAAATTGGGCTAAAAGTAAAGTTAGGTATTTAAAAGTTTGATAAATATTTTCCTTCGAAATACTTATAGTGTTTACAAACATTCTTAACAGTTTACAAACATAAATGGAATTTAAAAATTAAAATTATTCAAACTTATTTATAATAAAATTAGTGGTCAAAAACTAGCGACAAAACCAACCAACCAGATTACAAAATTAGGAAGAATATTAAAACAAAACTTTGTTTTGACTTAAACTTAAATGTTCTACCTTAAATCTTTAAATTTAAATTAGTGATCTTACAATACTATAAATTTAAATAACCATATCCCTACACTAATATAATTACACAACAATATTTTTAATCTATACGCTAATATCTTACAATCTAAACTGTTTAAACTTAAATCTATAAATTTGTTAACAACTTGAATCTTAAACTATTAATCTATAGTCTAAACCTTATTCCTAACCAGAATTATACACACTAAATAAATTTACTTAAACTCAACCTAACAAAGCGTAACAAAAACCATAAACAAAAACAATAAGCAGCAAGAAATTTCGATTGTCTTTATAAATCACCATTCAGCCACCAATATCAAGATAAATGAGTCTCAGTTCCATCAATTTCAACAAATCTCGCAACAAAAGATATCCATCACCAATTTTGAACTCTTGTGTTCAAATTCGATGGATATTCTATCTTCGATTTTTTTCCATATGGATGTGAAATTTTCGGTAAGACTAATCTTCATATAACCATTTGATTGATTTTGAAAATTCCAATTTTTTTATTTTTTTTTCTTCTTTTTCAAACACATAACATACATAAATGTCTGGGACACATAAATAACTTCATAAAACGCCAGTTTTAAAGAAAGCTCCAACAAAAACCCCTTCTCTACAAGTACTCAAAAATCGAATTCAACTATTATAATTTCTTGATGGCAATAAAAATGTAGGCATAGTTAAAGGGAAAGATTGCTTGGCATGTTATTGTATTAAAATCATTCATTCTAGGGCCTGACCTTCGCACATTTAAACTATTTTATTTTAATGTGTAATAATAAGTTTTAAGTGTACCCTAGTAGCCATCGATATTAACGTTTGTAATAATTGGATTTTTAATTTCCCGTTCTAGGAAAAAATTTCATGTCGTCAAAGTTTTATCCGGGGGAAAGTTTAAAAGACAGGTTTTGATTTGAATTTAATTGATTTTGTTATTTTTGCTGAATTAAAAACAAAATACTTAAATTAAACTTTTATAACGATGTCGCAAGAAAACTGTTGTGGTTGTGCTATTGAGGAACTACAGGTCGACCAATGCCGCTTATTTCACTAAGTCAGCAATCTGTTAAGGGAAATTATGTCAGACAATTTTCAATAAAACTTTATAATGAATTTGAATGGCTTTATGGGTGCAAACACATTAACAAACTCTTTTGCTGGCCTTGCCTACTATTTTCATCAGAAACCAACGTTTGGCGGACTTCATGGTTTTCAGACCTCAGACAAAGCTTTAAAACGCCATGCTAAAATATCTCAAGAACAACTGCGCTGCATATTGGCTTGGAAAAAATTTAGTAATCTACCACGCATTGAGAAAATGTTCGATTGCCAGCGGTCATTGAACATTAAAGAACACAACAACCAAGTCTTAAAAAATCGTGAAATTTTAAAATGCCTCATCGATGTTGTGTCTTTTCTTGGTATCCAAGAACTGGCTTTTCGTGGCCATAATGAATCTTTTGGTTTGTCTAACAGAGGTAATTGTGAGGAAACCATTTCTTTGCTTGCAAAGCATAAACTCATTTTAAAAAACCATCTCGAAAACTCTAAATCTTTTTCAGGCTTGTCAAAAGATATTCAAAATGATTTGATTGGATCAATTTCTTCCATTATTTTTGATACTATCCGCAAGGAAATTGAGAAGTTTCCCTTCGTATCAATAATGTTAGACGAAAGAACTGATGTATCCCCAAAGTCTCAGCTTTCCACAATATTAAGGTACGTTACTAAAGATGGTGTTATACAGGAACGTTTTTTTGGCTTTGGAGATATATCTACCGATAGAACAGCTTCAGCCCTATATGATCATGTAAGTGAAATATTATGCAAGCTTGAATGTGAAGGAAAATTAGTTTCACAAAGTTATGATGGAGCAGCCGTTATGTCTGGTGAAGTAAGCGGCTTACAAAAAAGAGTAAGAGAAAGGTTTCCAGATGCTACATTTGTACATTGTTTTGCCCATACATTAAATTTAACTCTTTCAAAGTCTTGTGAAAAAATCAAAGAGTGCTGAATTTTCTTTTTGAGTTTGCATGGTTTTTCATCATTTTCTAGTCACTCTACTGAAAGTTGCTCAAAATTCGATGAATTTGTAAAAAGACGGTTACCTAAAGTTGTTACTACTAGATGGAACTTTAATGGCCGCTTAGTAACAACTATATTTGAAAATATATCATATTTCGAAAATCTTCTTTTAGATATCGTAAATACTGGCGCCTGGGACAGTGAAACTTTTAACGCTGCAAAAGGGCTTTTAGTAACTGTAACTGATTTTCAATTTCATTTTCTGTTAACTGTAATTCCATCAATTTTTCCATTTTGTGACACTTTATTTAACATTTTCCAAGCAAAACATAATCATATTTCGTACTGTATTAAGAAAATTGATGTTTTCAAAAGTAGTCTCCAAGACCCACTAAGTTTCCGAGTATACTTGCAGCAATCTTACCCAAACAGATTTGACTTTTCATCCTTACGCACAGAGCTTTCAGTCCTTTTTTCTGGTTGTGATAAGATGAGAAAAAACTTTAAAGAAATTTTTCAACTTGGCAGCAGTTTTCCTAATTTTTTCAAACTTTCACAGTTAGTTTTAATTATACCAGCAACAATAGCTTCAGCAGAACGTAGCTTTTCAACGTTAAATAGAATGAAAAATTACCTTAGAAATTCTACCGGGTAAGAACAGTGCTGATAAAACGTACGATCTCATCATCGACAATTTTGCAGCATAAAAAGAGACAAGAATAGATTTAATTTATAAATTTTAACGCGTATTATAAAAATATTATACTTCAATATAATTATTTATCGAAACTTTCATCATAACAAAACCTCTCAGCTTTCATTTTTCTTTGAATTAATACTTTTGAATGTAAATTTTTATTTTATTTTACAATGCAAGGTCAAGCAAAAGTTTAATATATGTATTAACTCATTTTATCCTTTCTGCATTCCTTTTAACCATCTGTTTGTTGTTGTCTTTTTTTGCTGGAAAACTACTTTGCTGACCATTATTGGGTGCGTAACCTGCCTTCTAAACCTTAGGACATATTGATAGATTGCAAAGTATTTTGTCTCCTTTGCCTTCCTCTCATGGCAAGAAAGCTCTAAGCCTTCTCGTGGTTCTTGCTGGACAAGTTGATTTTTTGGTGTTGGAGATAAAATTATTGATACGGAACACGCTTAAATAAAGTTTGATAAGCTATACACCATAAAGTTAAGTTGACTGACTAGGGCATTTTCCTATGAAAATCTCATTACAATTTAAATATTTTAAAGCCATCATAATACTACATCAGTGATCATAATTTTTTACATAATGATACATAGTAAAATTGCAAGCAGGTGTTTAGAAAAGTGGAGACAATTTTTGGAGCTAAATCAACTCTGTACAATTTAAATTTGCTTTTTTACCTTCGTATATTAAATGGATGTGCGTTGTATCGCTTGTTAATTCGCTTATTTAAAAAAGCTAGAGATTTAAAATAGTTCACATAGAATACAAGATTGTATCGCAAAATTTCTGCTTCCGGCGTCGCCACTGCATACAAGTATATCCATACGAATTTTAAATCATTTTCATAGAGAAATTCGTTATTCATATCAACCTCTTCCGGATTCAACCCTGTTGTCCTTAGATTGCAATATTTAGCACGTTTTCAAATTAAGCCTAATGCAATCTTCAGTTTTTCATTAAGAAAAACGAAACCCCAATTTAGCTCCAGTTCCACAAGTAAACTGGTTTGAAGTCGGATTTCTTATTTGTTTAAAAGTTTTATATAATCTGTGTTACGAGTAAAGTTAAATCACCGATATTTTCGTGATTTTATTTATTTTTTTTTTTTAATAAAATATTTTTATGATTGCCATAACCTGAAATCACCAGGAAATAAGTTAACTCCTTGACCGAGCTAATTATCTCTCAAATTAGAAAAAGTATCTTTAACATAAGAGCTGTATAAACTTTACGTCTCTGAATGGCGTGGAACTTGAAAAATATTTTCTAGGAGTTCAATTTTTCTTCGCATTTGAAAGTTGCCAATAAATTTCTACCTAATCCAATTGTGTTGCAATGAAGCTAGAAATGCTTTTAACTGGTTTTTGAAGATTATAATATCATTAAATTGAACTCACCTACAGCTTGAAAAGATAAAACCGATGGTTTCGGAAGTTTATTCCCGAAATTCTATTGGTGTATAAAAGCCAAGGCTAAATTATTTGAGAAGTGAATTGAGCTGTTTAATGGTTTCAAGCAGATCCTAATCAAAATAAAAGTGCGATACTTCCACTGAGTCCAATTTCCTGAATTGGACATAGGAGAGTCCTAACTTCAAATAAGAGGCATCTTGTACGAGTCGCTGCTGACTCTGCGCTATGAAGGTTGGATTAACAATGCGAATATAAAAACGTTCTACTCCGACTACTAATCACTATAATGAATAGTGCACACACAGCTAGCCGAATTTTATATAATTAATCCTATCTCGTTAAACAGACTCCGACGGTAACTGCAGACGATATACACAGCGGAACGGGGCCAATATATTTCCGTATCTAATTCTATAAGTCTCAGTTGGCTGCTAGCCAGGAGCAACTTTGTTTCAACTTCAGTATCTTCAACTCCATTGTTTTTCGCAAGCATTTAATTTCACACGTTTGTTTCGAATCCACTATGCAGTTAGTGCCAGTATTTACGGTCAGCTCGCGTTGCGTTGAATGAATAAAATCCAGCGAAGAAGTTCAAATGAGGTATAAAAGCGAAAAGGGAAAGTTCCAATGCTTTCATATTGTCAAGCGAGATGATGATTCGGATTCCTTGAGCAATTCACAATTCCTAGTAATTCAATCAGCACCAGTAACAAGTCAAGCACATGATTTTCTCCCTCATTTGACATTCTATTAAATTTCAATGATTGATAAAAGGCACGCCTTAGGACTAGAAGTTGTTATCGTCAAGGAAAAGAATAATAACTGGGCGAGAGTGTGAAAAAGTCAAGTGAAATTCAGACAACAATGAAACACATTCCCTTTTCACATGTGAAGCCAACCATATTACATCCAATTTGGCCCTGGAATACGTTAAGGCGAATAAATTGAAATATTTCTAAAAGCATACACAAACTCGATTCTATATACGAGTATTGCGGATGATTTTGATGTTTGTTGAATATTAGCACATCCAAGTACCACTCGAAATTTCATCGAAATTCTACGAAATATGGAGGAGTGTTCAGCCGAAATTACCTAATGGATATATTATTGTTAAATTATATTGCTTCGGATTGTATACTATACACTACTCGGAAGGAAGGGTGGTTTGAAAAACATTCCATGTTTTTATATTGCTCATAATAAACATGAATTATGTATTGAATTGGTGTGTTCAAAGTCCGTGCAGGATTCGGGTGATCAGCTTTGCGACCGCGTTCGCGTGCCGGCCGGCTAGATCTTTGCTTATTTTAATTCCTCCCGTTAATTTGAACGCATACTGAAATGAACCAAAAGCTAACATCCGATTTTGATGCTGTAGAAAGCATAAGTTAATGTAGGATGAGTAGAATGAATCTTAAAGAATTGAAGAGGCTACGATGATGAATATTGTTCTGATGAGTGTATGAAGAAGAACATTTGATATAACATTAATTGCAGAGCGATAAGCAAATTAATCAGAATACATATGGATGTGGAACTAATGCACAGCATATTAGAATTGCTAGCAAACTTTGTAACTATTGCTAGTGCATACGGTTGCATGGGAATGATTGCTAAAGTTTCCTTTAGAGCAGGACGTTCTACCATTGATGCGATTGCAGAGGTGGTGAACGCGGTCCAGAAGGCAGAGGCATATAGTCGCACCAAGCGACGGATCGTCCTGTTGGTGACACTCGACGTCAGGAATGCCTTCAACTCCGCTAGATGGGTGGATATTCTGGACACGCTGGAAAACTCTTTTCAAGTTCCAGAATATCTAATGCGGCTTTTGAGGAACTACCTAAAGGACCGAAGCCTGCTCTACAACACGACACAGGGCCAACGAAGGATGGAAATTACATCGGGTGTTGCCCAGGGATCTATCCTTGGTCCGGACCTGTGGAAAGTGTCTTACGACGGGCTACTGAGACTTGAGATGCCAGATGAGTCGCGCTTGGTCGGCTATGCGGATGATGTTGCGGCTCTGGTCGCTGGACGCACCGTTGAACAAGCGCAACTTAGGCTAGGTATGCTAATGGGCAAGTGAGGGACTGGATGACTGCTCGTGGGCTGAGTTAAGAACTAGAGAAAACCGTAGTGGTCATCTTGACAAAAAAGAGAATCCCTAGAGTAAGGATGATCAGTATTGGAGATAAACAAATCGAATCGAAGCCAGCGGTGAAGTACCTGGGGCTACTGATAGACTCGAAGATGAGTTTCTCTGAGCAAATCAGGGCAACGGATGAGAAGGCTGCTTCGGGAATATCGGCCCTGAGTCGACTTATGGCCAACGTAGGAGGACCCAGCCCATCAAGAAGACGCCTCTTGATGAGTGCTGTAGGGTCAGTGCTACTGTACGGAGCATAGTTATGGGGCGACGCTCTCAGCAAGGAGGTATACCGAAAACGTTTGGCACAGATACAGAGAAGAGGAGCACTGAGAATTGCATCTTCGTATTCAACAGTCTCCGACTCGGCGGTGAGAGTGATTGCAGGCGTGATACCTGTCGCCTTCCTTGCTAGAGAGCGCCGCGCTGTTTACCTGCGCCGAAACGAGGATGCGAGGGAGATAGTTGTCCGCGAGGAGCGACAGCGCTCGCTCAACGATTGGCAGCAGTCTTGGGTGAATTGCACGAAGGGAAGGTGGACTACGCGCCTCATCCCGAATGTGAGACCGTGGCTAAATCAAAGGCATGGTGAGACTGACTTCTATCTGACCCAGCTTTTGAGTGGGCACGGGTGTTTTCAGTCTTACCTGCACAAGATCGGTAAGTCACGGTCTCACGATTGTCGGTTTTGCCGAAGAGAGGAGGACAATGCCTGTCACACATTTTTTGCGTGTACAAAATGGGTCAGGCTGTGAAGGGAACTCTACAGGGAGACGGGAGAGCTCACCCCGGATAATATAGTTGCGGTGATGCTCGAATCGGTTGACAAATGGAACCAGGTGGCACATTATGCTCGGGCAGTCCTAAAATATAAAAGGAACTCACAGCAGCCGGGGGCGCTGGGGCTGTGGGATCGCTCTTCTGGCATTTCCTCTTCCCCTCTCCCCTCCCGCTAGGAAAGGGACTCCCCAGCGTAACAAAACGAGACCTGGCCCGAAGTAATGTGTCAAACGGTTCCAGGCTGGGTTCTCAGGTTGACAGGGGAGGTGTTTAGTGGGTAGTCCAGTCGCGCATGGGAGTTCCACACTCTGTGCATAAATAGCATTCACCTCCCTACAACAAAAAAAAAAATTCTTATCCTTCCGCAGGGGGCTAGTTAACAAAAGTATTCTTGGAAGCTAGCGTTCTGGGAGAAGTGTCGTTCCGACGTACCCCAGGAAGTGAAAAATTCCATAAGACTCTTCCGTGGACTACGGCACGGTGTGAGTCTCTGGACTATGAATAGGATATTGAATCGTAACTTACGTTGTGGGATAGTGGATATGATACTTTAAACCTTTTTGCATAGCAATGTATCACTAAGGTGACACCCGCATTTGTAAGACTGGAATGTTATTATCATACTGCCTCCATCTTGATAAAATTTTGACAGGCCTTGGAGTGCGTTCGAAGTTTGCACCGTTAACTTGGCTGTGTAGGTTCGATTGAGACTGACTCCCAATTAGCCGTGGGGTTGACTCTCAGCGCCTGTCTTCGTAAGCGCCAGTGCCAACCCCACACAGCCTTCTTAACCTGCAAAGATATCCATGAGAATAAAAACACGGCAACGCACACTAACGAGAGGAAATCCACGCTATATCGCATCTCCGAACTCATCAACAACAACGACAATGCCTAACACATTAAGGACTGACCCAAACACTATAGATTAAAAGAACACCATAGGGGGAATGCCGCTTAATGGGGTATTCTTGGAGGCTAGCATTCTTTAGGGAGCACCACATCTACGAACCCGAGGATATGGAGGTCACTGTGAGGTTCCTGGCTGAATCTGCACGACGCTTTGGACAATGAACTGGGATTGATGTTTCGGGATGGCGCACGTGATGCTTCTTTTTGTCTTTTGGTCCTATGCTCGCAAAAAGGCGATTGGACTACCCACTAAATACATCTCCTGTCAACCCGAGAACCCAGCCTGGAACCGTGTGACACATTATTTCGGACCAGGTCTCGTTTTGTTACGCCGTGAGGTGCCTTCAAGCTGCGGGTGCCTCTTCTAGCGCAAGAGGAAGAGGAAGTGTCAGAAAAGCAACCTTCCAGCGTCAATGCCCCCAGCTGCTGTGACTCCCTTTTATCTTCAAGGATCGCCTGCACATAATGTGACACTTGGTTCCATTTGTCAACCGATTCGAGCACCATCGCGACTTTATTATTCAGGGTGAGCTCTCCCGTCTCCCTGTAGAGGTCCCTTCGTAGCCTGCTCCTCTTTATGCATGCAAAATGTGTGTGGCGGGCATTGTGTTCCTATCCTGGGCAAAATTAACAATCGGGAAACCGTGAACTACCGATCTTGTGCAGGTCAGACTGAAAACTTCCATGCCCGCTCAAAAGCTGGGTCAGATAGAAGCCAGTCTCACCACGTTTTTGATTTAGCCAGAGTCTCACATCTGGGATAAGGGGTGCAGCCCATCTTTCCTTCGTGCAATTTACCCAAGACTGCTGCCAAGCGTTCAATGAGCGCTGTTTTTCCTCACGGGCAACCATCAAGCGGTGCCCAGCAGCAAGGAGAGCAACAGGTATCATGCCTGCCATAACTCTCACCACCGAATCAGAGACTGTCAGATGCAAAGATGCAATCCTCAGTGGTTCTCTTCTCTGTGCCTGTTCCAAGCGTTTTCGGTATACCTCCTCACTGAAAGTGTCACCCCATATTCATGCTCCGTACAGTAGCACTGACCCTACCGCACTCATCAAGAAGCGCCTTCTTGATGGGCTGGGTCTCTCTACGTTGGCCATTAGTCGACTCAGAGCCAACTCTCCCAAAGCAGCCTTTTCAGCGTTGCCCTGATTTGCTCAGAGAAGCTCATCTTCGAGTCGATCAGTAGCCCTAGAAACTTCATCGCTGGCTTCGATTCGATTTGTATGTCTCCAATACTGATCATCCTTACCCTAGAGATTCTCTTTTTTGTCAAGATGACAACTTCGGTACTCTCCCGTGCTAAACTGAACCATTCGGTGCATTGGCATACCTAGCCTAAATTGTACTTATTCAACGGTACGTCTAGTGACCAGAGCCGCAAAATCATCCGCATAGTCGATCAAGCGCGACTCATCTGGCATCTACAGTCTCAGTAGCCCGTCGTAAGACACATTCCACAGATTCCTGGGCAACACCCGATGTAACTTTAATCTTTCTTTGGCCCTGTTTAGTATCGTAGAGCAGGCTTGGGTCCTTCAGGTAGTCCCTCAAAAGTCACATTAGATATTTTGGAACTTGAGAAGGGTTTTCCAGCGTATCCAGAATATCCACCCATCTTGCGGAGTTGGAAGGCATTCTTAACGTCGACGGTCACCAACGGGACGATCTATCGCTTGATGCGGCTATATACTCCTATTTTTTTGACCACGCTCACCACCTCAGCAATGGCAAAAATGGTGGAATGTCCTGCTCTAAAGCCGTACTGCCAAGGAGATATGTCCTCAGCACCACGGATCACGTCAGTGAGTTTTCCTTTGATGGGTTTCTCTAGCCTTCTAGGTATGCAGAAGGCGACCCAGGATGTCCCTTCCCTTTGCTGACTAGCAAGAGCCTCGCCAACTTCCATCGTACCGGGAAAACTCCGTCCCGTAGGTAAGCGGTAAATGTACTGACCATCAAGTCAGGACACTGGTGATAGACAAGTTGCAACACAACAGTTGGTGCACCACCTGAATCTAGAGCCTTCCTTACTTTCAGTGAAAGGACTGCCTCTTCCAGTTCCCAATGTGTGAAGAGTGGAAACTCGACTGCTGTTTCACAATCCACAGCGTCAACACAGACGGCAAGGGCCGGGAAGAGTGTCCGCACTATCTCGTCCATCTTTTCCGCATCATGTATGCAAGATTTCCGTCGGGTGCAAAGGTTCCATAATTAACTTATAGCCAAGGCCTATGAATCCGTGTTCACATTGTCCACTACATCTTGCCAGCAGCGCACCTTGCTGGTGTTAATCAACTTATATGCTGCTACCCGGTTGCATGCCTCGTCATGGTTCCTTACGTCGAAGTTTGTGATACTCCCTTCGCTTTTCAGGGATTTTAGTCGACCACAAGTACACTGGGGCTTGCCGTGCCCTGATTTTCGACGGGGCAGAAAAGCACTGCAAGCATTCGTGATAATGCTCATAGTTGAATTCACCACGTCTTGAGCTGCCAGTTCTTCCGTCCCCTGCGAATATCCCAGCAGTGCGGCACCTGGATGAACTTCCCTATGTCTATTCTTCAAATATTCTACCTAATTGTTGAAAGTCGAGTCGTGAGGAGACAACATCTCTGATCTCAAGCAGAAAACACCGATGATCACTGGCTGAGTAGTCCTCTAATACTCTTCAATTATGTATCGTTCCTAAGAAGGACTGGCTCTTTCACAGTCAATACGGTGAAAAGTCAGCGTATTTCCGGTGTTTGGTACAACGAGTGCCGTCCTGGCCACCATTGTTAGGATTCAGTTTCCCTACGGATCTGTTTGAAGCATCCCCCAATCAGTTGCTTTAGCGTTGAAGTCTCCCCCAACGAAGGCGTTCCCGGCTGCGTTCGAGGCAGCACCCTCCAAAGCATTCAACTTGGGTTGAAACGATGATATTGATTCGTTCGGTGCTAGAAACATACTAAACAAGTTGAAGTAGCAGGAGAGTGCTCCTGCCAGAAGGCTTTTGTAAAGCGTTTAGTAAATCAAACGATATATTCTGCATATCAAAACTTGCCCAATATACAGTTTCCATAAATTGAGTTCGAAAAATTATGGTTATTATATTTTTATATTCGCCGCCATATTGTTTCAAGTATTTTGACCCCGTCTCGTAATTAGTTATGATAACACATCAATATTACAAACCATCCCTAATATTTTTATCAAAATTCCTACGTATTTATAGTGTCTAGGTCCGTTGCAAACGTGTATCTCCCTAGTATCACGTGTTAATGTTGTTGTAATTGTTAAATATTCAATCGGCTATAACTTAGCTGTTTAATGTTCGATTATTGTGAAATTTTCAGAAGACAAACAATTGCTTTTTATATTCGCCGCCATATTGTTTCAAGTATTTTGACCCCATCTCGTAATTAGTTATGATAACTCATCAATATTGCGAACCATTTCTAAAAATTTTATCAAAAGTCTTACATGTTTCTAATGTCCAGGTCCGTTGCAAGCGTGTATCTCCCTAGTATCACGTGTTATTGCTGTTGTAATTGTTGAATATTCAATCGGCTGTAACTTAGCTGTTTGTTTCAATTATTGTGAAATTTTCAGAATGCATACAATTGCTTTCAGAAAACTTAAATTGTAGTTTTTGGGAAATTTAAGGGTCCCATTTTGATTTTGTAGGCAAAAATGTAAAATTTACAAAATGTGCTGTTATTAACAAAGTTGATCGAATTTTGACTTCTGAGGTATTTGTTGCCCTTGTGCTCTTAAAGTCTCACTTCTGTGATTTTTTCAGATTTTTCGAGTGAAAGGTGTCCAATCGCGAGGGAGGACACAAAATTTTCGTACATTTCCCTTTCCCCTGCACCCTTCAAAGCAAAACTCGTCATTTTAAGACCTGTTTTGAAAAGTTCTCATCAAGACCTTTCATTTGATATCCATATTGACTACATGCAATGAAATATTTTTTTTCAGGACCCACTTCCCTGTATGGGAGACCCCCTTAAACACCTTATAAATTTATTTTTGTGATGAAACTTTGAAGAGGGCATCAGTTTACACCTACTTACAAAATCTTATGTTTTTAGCTTTTGTAGTTTGCGAGAAAAAGTGATGGGACACATGGACGGACGTTAGGACAACACCCTAAAAACACCCTAAAAAGGTGGTCAACACCCTAAAGAGGTGGTCCTACAAACTATAATTCCACGGACGCTAGGGGCCTCCCTTCTGATGGCCTCTTCTAGCTCGGCTAGATCCGTGAAGCAGTCCTTGTCTCTTATTTCGATCGTTGCTTTTGACTCGAGCGAGGATAGAGTTGGGCTTTTGCCGAGGACTTTCCTTACTGCGTCAAAGAATGCTTCCTTATTGCCGGTCTCTGCTCCAAATTAGACCAGTTTGTGGCCCGACCACGTTAGTTGTGCTGCTTTGGTCCTCAGGCCTTATATTTCCCTTGAGCACCTCCTCATAGGATCGGCCATCTTGGGGTTTTACAAGCAGTGCCTGCTGCCGGGGTCTTCGTCGGGGCTTCTTTCTCTCCTGTTTCGCAGCAATTGTACTTTGCAACCACCGTTCTTAGAAAAGGTTATCAGCTACAGTTTTGGAGTATATTACTTCCACCACATTTTCGACGATGGCGATGTAATCACACAACGACGCTTTATTTGTCGGGTTACTCATGTCATTTCCTGGTTCATTATTATTTCGGGATTTACGACCCTTGCTTCGTTCGCTTCAGTAGTGATCATTGCAGTGACCATTGAATTTTCGATGCTCTTTAAATTGTCCTCCGCCGCACGAACATCTGTCGCATCTTGCAGAGTTTCCCATTTTTCCTTTTTAGGACGTTCCGGCGTTGGCATCATTTTTGGCTCTAGTCGAACGCTGCAGGAATCTCAGTCTGGACGAGACTGTCTGTCAATTTCCGTTTTTCGTTCGTCTTCACTATCATTGTATTCATCGTCGTTTTTGTTATCGTTTGTAGTTACACATATTTTTGATTGCTTGTTTTGTGTTTTTTTTTTATCTTTTTAGGGGTTTGTACTAAAATACAAAACCCTATTAAAATCGGTACCTATGTCCATCTTTTCGTCCGTCCGTCCGTTTGTATGTCACAGCAGTTTTTATCCGAAACTATAAAAGCTATAGCCATGAAATTTTGTGGAAAGGTCGGAAGTTATGACTTCTAGAAGGTTTTGGGTTGAAAAAAATTTTCAAAGAGTTTTAAGTGGGTCCCTTATATAGAAGAGTGACAATCCAAAAAAAATTTTTCGTCCAAGGTAGCCTAGTGGAGTGTCATATGAAAGGTCTCAACGAGATCTTTTCAAAACAGGCCCTAAAGTTACTTTATGGATATCGAGGGAGGCAGGAGAAGGGGAAATGCACGAAATTTACGCGTACCCCTCCCTCAAGATTGGAAACATTTCATCCAAAAATTTTGAGCACTACAACAACAAATACGTCAGAAGTCAAAATTCATTCAACTTTGTTAGTAATAGTATAATTCATCAATTTTACACTTTCTTGAATAAAACCGTCAGGGCATCCCCAAATTCAATACAGTTCAACAGGTAAATGTCAATTTACAAGTTTAATCAGTACTGAAAACACACTACGGGTTTACTAGGATTTGCAAGAAAGTTTCAGGAATTATTTTCATGATGAATACCTTTTTTGTATGGTAGAGAGGTGAATGCCCATTTACGCACAGAGTGTGGGACTCCCATGCTCGCAAGAAGGCGACTGGACTACCCATTAAACACCTCCCCTGTCAACCTGAGAACCCAGCCTGGAATCGTTTGACACATTACATCGGGCCAAGTCTCGTTTTGTTACACCGTGAGGTGCCTCTAAGCTGGGGGATCCCTCATCTAGTGGGAGGGGAGTGCCAAACAAGCGAGATCCCAGCCCCACGCCCCGGCTGCTGTGAGTCCCTTTTATCTTTTCGGACTGCCCGAACATAATGTCCCACCTGGTTCCATTTGTCAACTGATTCGAGCATCACCGCGACTATATTATCCAGAGTGAGCTCTCCCCTCTCCCTGTAGAGGCTCCTTTGCAGCCTTTTCCATTTTATGTAAGCAAAACATGTGTGGCAGGCATTGCCCTCCTCCCCTGGGCAATATCGACAATCGGGGGACCGTAACTCACCAATCCTGTGCAGGTAGGACTGAAAACACCCATGCCCGCTCAGAAGCTGCGTCAGATAGAAGTCAGTGTCTCCATGCCTTCGATTTAGCCAAGGTCTCATATCCGGGATGAGGCACGCAGTCCACCTTTCCTTCGTACAATTTACCCAAGAGTGCTTTCAATCGTTGAGTGAGCTCTGTCTCTCTTCGTGGACAACCATCTCCCTTACATCCTCATTTCAATGCAGATAAATAGAGCCGCGCTCTCTAGCAAGGAGGGCGACGGGTATCACGCCTGCAATGACTTTCACCGCCGAATCAGAGATTGCCGGATACGAGGATGCTCAGTGCTCCTCTTTTCTGTATCTATGCCAGGCGTTTTCGGTAAACCTCCTTACTAAGAGCGTATATCTTTGAGAATTTATTCAATGGGTTACATCCGTTATCGCAAAACAAAATGGCAGTAGTTTTACATGGGAATATTGCTTAAAATTTTGTTATTTTTAGCACACTTCAACATTCAAGGTACATACTATGAACACTTAATTGAGTTTCTTTATAAATAATATAGCTGAAGATGAATAGTTATAAAAAACTGTGAAAAAATTATTAAGATGGATCTAATAGCAAATAACGCTTCTAAAACAGTATTCTGATGATGCAATTGGATAAAAGAAAATATTTAGGTGTCCTTTAAAGGGTCCTTATAATCAATAAGTTTTAATAGAATGCACAGAAGTTACTACCGTTTGAATTTTCTCCGATTACAACAATCAAATACGGTTACTGCATGGGCTTTTTATCAAACCAGACACTACACTTTTAATTGTATTGTCTCCAATATAAAATATGACAAAAAGACATTTATGATTCGGTTTAATCAATGATTTTATCAATATTGTAACAAAATGTTGTCCAGTCAAAAAAGAGTCGCACTGGTTTTTCTTTTAAAGCAAAAATATATTTGTTGTGCATGTCATTAAAACTTTCTTGAATTAAATCATTCTATACTCGTATGTCTCCATATCGTATTTTAAGTACATAATCCTTCTGACACGAGTGGAGTTCTATCTACCCAACTTGTTTTAGGTTTTTTATTCCAGTTTTATTGGGTCCCCCCCTCCAAGCCACTTTCTCCGCTCGTGTAAGTAGACACCTTTTTGGTCCCACCGTTATCTTTGCAAAGCAGGAAGACCATGCACGAGTGTCACCTTGGCGCTATCGTGAAAAGCAACTAGGTCCAAACCACCATATCCGCCAGCCCAAAACATCACTTCTAGTTCGTTGTCCAAAGCATAGGCCATATTCATTCAGGGTCGGTACCTGTCATCCCACGAGGGCACCTCATGGCACCCCCCATATCCTCGGATCTATGGGGGCGCCCCCTCCCCAAAAGAATGCTAGCCTCCAAGAGCACTCTTGTCGACCGGCATCCCTCCTGTGGGAATTTCCTCCGGTATGTGGGAGTGGAACTCCCCAAAGAATGCTAGCTACCAAGAGTATTAATGTTAGACCGGAGGGCATGATGGTTTGGCCCTAGTTGCTATGCTAGGCAGCACCAAGGTGACACTTATGTGTGAAGGGCTCCATTTCAAGTATCATACCGTCTTTGTCCCGGTAAAACTTTTCCAGGCTCCGGAGTACATTTGAAGTTTGCACCATTGGGTCTCTGATGTAGATTCGGTTGAGGTGGATTATCGATTAGCGCTAGTCTGGCTCAGAGCTCTTACCCACATATCTAAGAGGATACTGGCAACCCTCGCCTGGCCCCCCTGCTTTGCAAAGATAGCCATGAAACCAAAAAACCCACTACATACAGGATCAGATATAGTGATTTTGAGAG
This sequence comes from Odontomyia ornata, assembly GCA_963969285.1. Lineage (NCBI taxonomy): Eukaryota > Metazoa > Arthropoda > Insecta > Diptera > Stratiomyidae > Odontomyia > Odontomyia ornata. The sequence goes on along the minus strand of OZ017739.1, from coordinate 279,453,266 downwards.
GGATTCAATCAAACTGAAGCGATTTTAACCCAAAAACTTAAAAATAGATCAAATAAAGCCAAAATATAAATAAATGGTAAATATAAATAAATGGTGCCAACGACAACAGGTACGATGATATAACAAGTTGGGTAGACAGACCTATCCTCATGTCAGAAGGGTTTTGTACTCAACTTACAAAATGCAGTAACCAGCAACGAATAAAATCAAGAAACATGTCAAAGACGATTTAATTGGAGAAAATGTGAAATTCGAGGATCATACTATTATTAACAAAGTTGAAAGAATTTTGACTTCTGAGGTATTTGTTATAGTTATACCCATAAATATCTCCTTTGATATTTTTTCAGATTTTTTAGATCACTGGTGTCCATTCGCGAGGGAGGAATCACATTTTTCATGTATTTCTCCCCCTGTGCTCCCACTGAAGCAAAAACTGTCAGTTTAAGAACTGTTTTGAAAAGCCCTCATAGAGAACTTTCAGTTGATACTCATATCGGCTACCTTTCATGAAATTTTTTTCAGGGGCCACTCCTCTGTACTGTAATCATCGATTCATGGCCTATTTTTTCGAATCCTAGAATGGTTACAAAGCCCTTTTGCTAGGAGCTCTCTCCTGCCTCTTCAACTTGTTTCAGTTGTATGTACTCATCTTCATGATACCTATCACTCCTGAAATTTTCATGCAAATTCTAGCAAAGCTGTAGTGTCTAAGTCGGTAAAAAGCGCATATGGCTCCATAGCAATATGTTTCCATAGTAATACAGGGCATATTGCTCCATAGTAATACACGAAAATTCAAATCGCTATTACTTCGGTAAATACTATTCGATCTTTATGAAATTTTCAGAAAAGATCAATCTTATAAATAGTCATCTCTTTGCTAAATTTTATTGAGTTTAAGGGTACCGTTTAGATTTTATTCAAGAAAACACAAAATCGATAAATCATACTATTACTAACAAAGTTGAGTGAATTTCGACTTCTCATGTATTTGTTGTTGTTGTTCTCATAAAGGCCTACATTCATGATTTTTTTCAGATTTTTCGGATGGAAGGTGTCCAATCGCGAGGGGGTACGCGAAAAGTTCGTACATTTCCCCTTCCCCTGCCTCCCTCGGTACTTATAAGACAATTTTAAGACTTGTTTTGAAAAGATCTCATTGAGACCTTTCCAATGACACCCTACTCGACTACCAATGGTGAAAATTTTTTTTTGAGGGGTCACCCCCTTATATGGGGAGACCCCCCTTAAACGCCTTTGAAAAATTTTTCCACCCTTGAACTTTCAAGAGGTCACCACTTCTGACCTTTCTACAAAGTTTCATGGCTGTAGCCCTTATAGTTTCGGAGAAAAAGTGCTGTGACATACAGACGGACGGACGGACGAACAGACTGACAGACGGACGCAGGTCGTGATTGCAATAGGGTTTTGTATTTTAGTACAAAACCCTAAAAATGGACAACAAAGGATAGCCTTAACTAAACTAAAATTCATGTGGTGCTTTCGCGCAGAAAAAAATGATGTGACCGCCAGAGCATCCTAAAAAGGAAGAGCAAGAAGATCTACAGGATGCGCCATATGTTTGCGTGGTGGGGAAAAATGTAAAAAATGTCGAGAATTTGATGAAAAACTGCTGCAACCGCTACTTAAACAACGGGAAGATGGGTCTTAAATGTCGAAGTCATAACAAACCATTCTGAAGTCCGTAAAGGCCATCATCACCGGAGTTGGTTAAAGACCGAAGAGAAGCAAACAGCCGAAGAAGAGCAGAAAGCTCTTCTTCGCTGAGAACTCAGCCTATGGGGCACGCTTAGATAGTTTCACCATCAAGCATCAATAAGAGAATGGCACCTAGTTCAATTGAAGAAGATCGGGACAAAAGAAAGAAGAAAGAGTCAGTTGATGGGCGTGGAATAATTAATTAGGTATTCCAGATAGTGTCGACAAAAACAACAAAAAAAAATGCAAAGAAACTCCTTCAAAAAGTACCAGGAAACAACAAAAAAGTCTGGCGCAAATCAGGAAAAAAAGCCGCACTAAAGACCCCGGGAGCAAGCACTACTGGTACAACTCCAAGATAGCCAGTCCTAAGCAGAAGTGTTGCAGAATTTCAGGGAAAGTGGAAGGGACCAAAGACAGCAAAACCGTTATTAAAGCAATACATTCAAGCCAGTTGGGCCACATACTGGTGGACTTTGGAGCACATACCGATAATGAAGAAGCATTTTGTGACATAGAGTAGAAATTCCTGGTCAAAAACACAACTGTAGCCTCGATTAAGCCAATGGCAATGATCAATATAAGAGGCATTGATTGCGCCATGGACTTGGATGAGGTAGAAGAGGCTAACAAAAGGGAGTTCCCTAGCGTAGGCAGAATAAAAGCGGGGTTGACACCAGAAAACTATAGGGAACAATGCATGGCCATCATTGACTTGACCAAAAACTATGCCGAACAATTTTCGAATAAGTGCAAAGTAAGAATAGGATGAGTCCTCTGCAGGATATGGTGAAAAGCAGCGCCTCTTCAGTGCTTGGCTATGGTCACACCACTAAATTATGCAAAGGACCCGATAGGAGTTCCCTATGTTACAAATGCCGTGAAATGGGACATAAAAGAAAAGAGTATACAAAGGAGGCGAACTATATCCTTTGCAAGGATGCTGATCCAAGACCGGACATTTGGCACGTCTTGACATCAGGATAATGTCGAGTTTCCCAGAAAGTCCTAGCCAAAGTAAAATCAGAACTGTCATGACCCGTATTCCAACCAACAACGCCAGTTAACCGCCCGAAACCTGTTTGAGCAGTTTGCGAGGGATATGAAAGCCTACTGTAGATTTTGCCCGAGACCCATGATGTTGTCTCCCAATGTTTGTACTCTCGACTTTCTATAATTGGGTGGAACATCGAAACGATGTACGTTGAGAAGTTCGTCGAAGTCCTCACAGCAGACGCCCCGCTGCAGGTAGATTCACAGGGAATAGAAGATTTGGCAGCTCAAGGCATGGTGAACTCAACTAAGACCACCATCACAACTGCTTGCAGCGCTTTTATGTGGCGTTAAAAACCTCGGCACGGCAAGCTCCCAGTGAACTGGTGGTTAAATGAAATTGCTGAAAAGTGAAGACAGTGTCACAAACTGCGGCGTAAGGCTCAAAGTGTAGGGAGCCATGATGAAGTATGAACCAGGTAGCGGCAAATTCATTGGCCATAAAAAAGCCTTCGCAAATTGATCAACAACAACAAGGTCTACTGTTGGCAAGATCTAGTGGACAGTGTGAACAAGTATCTGTGCGATCTTTTTTTTTGTAGTTGAGAGGTGAATGTCATTTACACACGGAGTGTAGGGCTCTCTTGCTTGCAAACGATTGGACTATCCACTAAACACATCCCCTGGTAACCCGAGAATCCAGCTTGGAACCGTTTCACACATTACATCGGGCCATGGGACCTTGGCTATAAACTAGTTATGTAGAAACTTGGTGTCCAACGCACGCCTTGCATACGTGAAACAGAAAGAGTGAACGAGACAGCGTGGTCACTCTTCCCCGCCCATCCCATCTATATTGACGCTGCCCACGGTGACACAGCAATGGGGTGTCCACTCTTCACACAGCTGAAGCTGGAAGAAGCAACCCTGTCAGTAAAAACAATAACGACTCCAGGCCCAGGTGGTGTTCCAGATGGGTTGTTCCAACTTGTCTATGACCATTGTCCTGACTTGCTGCTCAGTACATTCAATGCTTGCCTTCGAGACGAGTTTTACCCAGTACGATAGGTGATAGCGAGATTCATGCTGATCAGTGAGGGGAAGGAAATTCCAGATGAACGCCTGCATACCATCCATTATGTACGCTAGAAAAGTGCTAAAGAAACTCATCAAGAGAGTACTTACAGACGTGATTCGAACTGCTGGGGACATATTTCCTCGTCAGTACGGCTTCATAGCAGAACATTCCCAATTGTTGCGATTGCAGGGTGGGTGAGTGTGGTCCAAAAGAAAGACGCATATAGCTGGAACAAGCGACGGATCCACTTGATGGGTGGATGTTTTGGATACACTGAAAACCACTTTTCAGGTTCTAGAATATCTGGTGCAGCCTCCGAGGGACTACTAGAAAGACTGAAGCCTTCTTTATGACACCACACAGTACCACCGATGGAGAGAAGTTATATCGAGTGTTGCCCAGGAATCTGTCTTTGGTCCGGACCTATGGAACATCCTTTAAGACGGGCTACTGAGACTAAAAATACCAGATGATTTGCACTTAATCGGCTATCCGGATGATGTTACACCCCTAGTCGTGCAACTTAGGCTAGGTATGCTAATGTATCGAATGAGAGACTGAATAACTGCTCATGGGTTCAGTTTAGCACTGCAGAAAAGCAAAGTGGTCATCTTGACAAAAAAAAGAATCCCTATAGTGATTAGAGACATTCTCATCAAATTGAAGCCAGCAGTAAAATACCTGGGGCTACTGATCGACTCGAAGATGAATTTCTCTGAGCAAATCTAGACAACGGCCGAAGAAGCTGCTTCGGGCGTATCGGCTGGGTAGATTTTGGTCAACCCACCAAGAAGACACCTCTTGATGAGTGCTATAGAGTCAGTTCAACTGTACGGAACAGACATATAGGGCGATGCTCGCAATAAGGAGATGTAACGAAAACGCTTGGCAAAAGCTTGGAGAAGCGAAGAGGATTGAATCTTCATTACCAACAGTCCCTCATTTGGCAGTGAGAGTTTCTGCAGGCTTGATACCTGTTGATTACCTTGCTAGAAAGCACCATGCTATTTACTTGCGTCGAAGTGAGGACTTGAAAGAGATGGTTGCCTATAAGGAGAGGTAGCGCGCACTCATTAATTGGCAGTAGTCTTGAATGTGTTTTACGAAAGGAAGGTGGACTGCACCGCTCGTCTCAGATCTGAGATCATGGCTAAATTGATGGCATGCTGAGACTTATTTTTATCTGACCCAGCCTTTGAGCGGGCATGGGCGTTTTCAGTCCTACCTGCCCAAGATTGGTAAGTCACGGTCCCACGACTGTTTTTTTTTTGTAGCCTAAGAGAAAAAGACGATGTCAGCCAATTTTTTAAAGACGGGAGAGTTTGCCTCTGACAGTGAAGTCGCAGTGATTCTTGGATCGGTTGGCAAATGGAACAATGTGACACAGTATGTTCAGGCAGTTCTAAAAAATAAAAGGAGCTCACATCAGCCTGGTATGTTTAGGCTGGGGGATCGCTTATCTGACAATTTCTGCAGGAGTATCCCCAGCTTAAAGGTTCCTCACGACTTACCAAAAGGAGACCTGGCCAAAAGTAATGTGCTAAACGGTTCCAGGCTAGGTTATCAGGTTGATATATATATATATATATATATATATATATATATATATATATATATATATATATATGTACATATATATATATATATATATATATATATATATATATATATATATATATATATATATATATATATATATATATATATCTATATAGAGATATATATTGTCGCGTGTTTTCGGTTCGCGGCCAATAATAATTTTAATGTTCCGGGAAAGTGAAAACGCAATGTCTTTTAATTTAAGTTAAAAGAGTTTATTTAATTACAAAAGTGCACAATGATCAATTTAACACTTTCACTAATTTTAATTTTCACTATTAAAATTCTAACACTTGTCCATAAATTTCTTATCGCAATTGTCTTCTCAAAACCACCTCACTATTACTTGATCGCTTTTCAATTCGCTTTCCACACCCTATCGCAAGTTTTTGTCGCGGTCGAATGAATGATTTCATTCATTCTGCTCGCCTTTATATAGGGTCTCTAATCATTCAACTTAGTTCTCGTACATTGGTGAATAAGCGGGAACATTCCAGCATGAATGGGCATTGAGTCACTTTCAGATGTTGATAATGCTTGTTGGGTTCTCGTGGGTTCGAGTAAATTCATTTGTTGACGTTCTTAATGACAGTGAAAACAATTGCGACAGTAGCTCGCAGAATTATTTGTACATGTAATTATTTGTACATGTAACACTGCCCCCACCTCAGTTCTTTTCGCCGCGAAAAGATGTGTCGCTATTTGTAGTCAATTCTCCCTGGGTGTAATATGGGGCAAGACGGTCCAGATGCACGATTTTCATTTTAGCTCTCGGCTTACGATGTTCCTGTATTCGGTATACGACGTCGTTGATTCGCTTTGTAACTCGGTATGGTCCCTCCCAATTATGTTGCAACTTTGGAGACCTACCCTTTCGCCGTTGCGGGTTATAAAGCCACACCAAGTCATCTTGCTGGAAGCCAGTAGAATTAGCCTTTAGATCATACCTGGTCTTCATGCGATCAGTAGCCGATTCGAGGTGTTTTCGCACTGTCCGATGTATCTGGTTCAACCGTTGTCTTAGATCACTTGCGTACTCCGAGACCGTTTGGGGTTTCTCAGCGGGTGTTCCAAACTTTATATCGGCAGGCAAACGAATAGTCTTTCCAAAAATGACTTTGGCTGGGGCTTGGCCCGTCGATGCATGTTCGGCGGCTCTATATGCCATTAAAAATAGTGGGATATGTCGGTCCCAGTTCCTTTGGTTCTCGTCAACCATTTTGGCCAGGTGTTTGTTAAGCGTGCCGTTGAAACTTTCGACTATTCCATCGGATTGGGGATGCAGCGGTGTTGTCCTCGTTTTCCGTATTCCGAGCAGCTCGCACATTCCGCCAAAAACTAGTGACTCAAAGTTTCGGCCTTGATCCGAATGTAGTTCGCCAGGTACGCCGTACCTACTGACCCAATTTAACACTAGCTGTTCGGCTACAGTAGTTGCTTCCTGGTTGGGAATGGGGTAGACCTCGGGCCACTTGCTGAAATAATCGGCGACAACCAGTGTGTATAGATTTCCCCATTCAGATTCAGGAAAGAGTCCTGCGATGTCAACAGCAATCCTTTCAAACGGTACCCCCACGTTATAGGTTTGCATTTGTCCTCTCAGTCGTCGTTTTGGACCTTTGACGGAAGCGCAAACTGTGCATCTGCGACACCAGTCCTCTACGTCTTCTCGAGCGTGGAGCCAGTAGAACCTTTCCCGCAATTTCGCTAAGGTCTTGTTAACACCAAGGTGGCCTCCCGAAGATCCTTCATGCATTTCCTTAACCACATCGTGGATTCGGCTTTTGGGTAGTAAAGTTTGCATCATATAGGAGCTGCCATCCGCCGTTTCCCATTTCCGCTTGAGTACGCCATCCTCCACCTGAAGGGAGTTCCATTGTGCCCAATAGCTTTTCAGGGTTGCGCCATGCGTTGAAACGTCCTTTCACTCAGGTCGTCCAGTTGTCTCTTTCCATACGAGCAATGGTCCGATGTCTTCATCGGCTAGCTGGGCATTTCGAATCTCCTCCGATGACCAACCTTCATCGAATTCGGCCGTTATCAGTCCCAGATCAACGCGCGGTTCCTTTTCCTCAATCCGTCGGCAATGCTTGCAATAAGCTGGACATGGGCGACGAGATAGGGCGTCAGCATTTCCATGAACTCCGCCCTTTCGGTGAACAATTTCGTAGTCGTATGACTGCAATCTTTCGATCCATCTCGCAACTTGTCCCTCGGGGTTTTTGAAGCTAAGTAGCCATCTCAATGATGCATGGTCCGTTCGAAGAACAAATTTCTGGCCATATAGGTACTTGTGGAACTGCTTGGTGGCCTCTATTATAGCCAATAGCTCCTTCCTGGTCACACAGTAGTTCCTCTCACTTTTTGAAAGAACTCGACTGTAATACGAGAGGACTCTTTCTTCGCCATTGATCTGCTGGGAGAGTACAGCTCCAATACCGCCGTTGCTTGCATCGGTGTCAACTACAAACATTTTTCCGGGTTTCGGATACGCCAGCACGGGTGATTCACATAGCTTTTCCTTCGGGGTCTCAAAGGCTGTCTGGCATTGTTCATTCCAGACATACGGACGATTTTTCTCGGTTAGCCGATGAAGACACTTAGCTATTTTGGCAAAGTCTTTGACGAATCTTCGATAGTAGGTTTCCAGGCCCAGGAAACTTCGTAGTTGGCGCTTGTTGTTTGGTGTTGGCCAGCTTTTCACGGCTTCAATTTTCTCAGGGTCTGTTTTGACCCCTTCTGCTGATACGACGTGTCCCAGGTATTTTACTTCAGCTGCGAAAAGGGTACACTTGTCGGGACTAAGTTTCAAATTCGCCAGTCGCAGTCGGGAGAAAACCTCTTCTAAGTTCCGCACATGCTCTTCGAACGTTCTCCCGATGACGATGATGTCATCTAGGTACACCAAGCAGGTTTTCCAGGTTAGACCACGTAGCACGTATTCCATCAAGCGTTCGAAAGTGGCTGGAGCATTGCAAAGCCCAAACGGCATCACCACAAATTGCCACAATCCGGTCCCAACTGAAAATGCGGTCTTCTCTCGGTCCTTCTTGTCAATTTCTACCTGCCAGTAGCCACTCTTGAGATCGAGTGTAGAAAACCATTTTGCGTCGGCTAAAGTGTCCATGATGTCATCGATGCGTGGGAGCGGGTAACTATCTTTCTTAGTGACGTCGTTAAGCTGCCTATAGTTGACACAAAAGCGAGTGCTACCATCCTTGTTCTTTACTAGAACTACAGGCGCGGCCCATGGACTTACAGAAGGTTCGATAATGCCTTGTTTTTCCATGCCCGAGATCAGCGCGCTCACTTCTCCTTGTTTGGCTATAGGGAGACGTCTTGGTGCTTGTCGAATCGGCTTGGCTCCCTGTGTATCTATGACGTGAGTTACCAAACTCGTTCGGTCTTGGTCATCCGGGCTTGTTGAGAAGATGTCACTGCACTTGGCTACCACATCAGAGGCTCGTTTGAATAGCTGCACCGGCAATTTGACTTGCTTCAATATGGCAGATGTAGATTCCTGGGCTTTGTCTGTGTCTTGCCTCCTTTTCCAATGATGGTTGTGAGTAGCTTCCAAGGAGATGATGATGGAAACAGGCTGGCAGCTGCCGATGACTTCTCCCGCTTTGATGCTCGTGGTTGAGTCTGCGGTGTTAAGGACTCTAACCGGCACATATCCGTTCCTTAAAGATCTTACAAGGCTTCATCCTACAATCAAACTGCGCAATGCGGATGTCTTCATTGGCTCTATCAGATAAGATCGGTGGTCTCCAGAATCACCATCAAGCTTGGCCCATACAATGCTTTCGGAAGAATTCGGTACATCAGTGTCAGTACATACCACTACATTCATCTTGGGCTTTGGACGCTGGGATCCTCCATCATTACTTCGACATTCTGCTATTTCAATACACGTTTGCCCAAATCCAACGTGATTCCATGTGGTTGCAGAAAATCCATTCCGAGAATGCAGTCATCCATAATGTTCGCGACCAGAAAATTATGTCGGAACACAAGGTCTCCCAACTGTATCTGGAGGTTGACCTCTCCATGAACAGGTGCAGTTTCTCCCGTAGCTGTTCGTAGTGAGAAAATTCTGCCCTTGTGAAGTTGTTGCTGTCTAACTAGGTCTGGTCGGATAATCGATCGGGTTGCACCAGTGTCGATTGTTATGGTGCAGTGTTCTCCGTCAATTTGACCCGGAAGGCATTAGTCCGCTTCTCCACGATGTAGTCTTGACACGGTGATTGTGGTGATGGGGACGTCGATCATCCTAGCCAACCTCTGCCCCAAGAAGTTGGCTCTTACATGTTTCCCGACCCCTCTGTTTGAAGGGCTTCCATTCTGGGCTCCTGACTCGGTCTGGATCTCCTCCTAGCTGCACACCCTGGACAATAGCTCGGTTTTCTTCGCTTCTTGCAGTCTCTTTGTGGGTGCCCCTTCTCTCCGCAATTCCAGCATATAGGCGCACCATTTACATGCGGGTCTCGCTCAATTTCCACGCGTTCACACCTGCACTCGTCTGTCACTACCTCACGAACCCGGGCAGTGGTGCGAGTCGCATTTTTCGCTGCCTCAAAGCTCAGACTGTAAGCCAATGCATCCTTAACCGTTTGCTTTTGAGCTAAACGCACGGCTTGTTGCAATTCCGGGTCCTTTAGTGCGCTGATGAATGCTTCTGTCGCTGCATCATCTCGATGCTCTGGGTCGTAGGCTGGGTAAGCCAAAAGTGCTAGTCGCCCAATGTCTTGGGCTAGCTGCTGTAGGGTTTCACCAGGCTTCTGCACCCGATGCCTTAGCTGTGACCGGTAAATCTGCTTCAGATGATCATCTCCATAACGCATGTCGAGCGCATTCATTATAGCATTCGAGTTTGAGTACAATTCAACGGGGATCGTCTGCAACAGCTCGGCAGCTGGGCCTCTTAGAGCAAGAATCAATGCAGTCGCTCGTTCCTGCTCATTCTAGTGATTTATGCGAGCGGCTGCTTCGAACTGGGTTTTGTAAATAGTCCAGACCGTTTGCCCATCGAATATTGGTGCTTGCACATTTCTAGATGAGCTTTGCGCTGCGGTTATAAGTGGGGCTGGTGAGGCGGTTACTACTGCCTTCGCTGCTTCCAAGTCCTTTTTCACTTTTTCCATCTCATGGTTGACCTGGCTGATCTCAAGGTTGATTCTCTCCTCGGCCTGGTATACCTTCTCCTCGACGCATTTAATTTGGCTGTTGAGACTACTGAGCTCCGCTTTTATTTCGGTTGACTGTTTTTCCAGCTTCTGTGTGATGTCTGCCTTGATTTCGAACGCTTGTTGGTCTAGCTTCGCTGATTGTTCATTTAGCTTCGCAGTTTAATTGAATGACTGTTGTCGCTGCTCTTGCTGCACCAGCATCAACATTTGCATCAGCGCATTTTCTGGTTCCTTTTGTTTTGGTGTTTCAGCTTCACCACCTTCTGCGCCTCTTTCTACAGCTGAGAGCTCACCCGAATCCAGATTCACGCCTTCCGACTCGATCGCATTACGCAAGCGTGCAATCAGTATGGCCTTTGTACCTTGTGTAGCCAGGTTTCGCTGTTCCAACTCTTCCTTAAGCTCCGACATGGTTAATTCATTAATTTTTAAGTTTAGGCTTCGTGGCATTTTCAATGTTTCTTTAAATTTTACTATTGTGCACTATAAAAATGTTCAAATTTTCACTTTCAAAATTATTAATCTCACTTCTCGACACCACTGTTGCGTGTTTACGGTTCGCGGCCAATAATAATTTTAATGTTCCGGGAAAGTGAAAACGCAATATCTTTTAATTTAAGTTAAAAGAGTTTATTTAATTACAAAAGTGCACAATGATCAATTTAACACTTTCACTAATTTTAATTTTCACTATTAAAATTCTAACACTTGTCCATAAGTTTCTTATCGCAATTGTCTTCTCAAAATCACCTCACTATTACTTGATCGCTTTTCAATTCGCTTTCCACACACTACCGCAAGTTTTCATCGCGGTCGAATGAATGATTCCATTCATTCAGCTCGCCTTTATATAGGGTCTCTAATCATTCAACTTAGTTCTCGTACATTGGTGAATAAGCGGGAACATTCCAGCATGAATGGGCAGTGAGTCACTTTCAGATGTTGATAATGCTTGTTGGGTTCTCGTGGGTTCGAGTAAATTCATTTGTTGACGTTTTTAATGACTGTGAAAACAATTGCGACAGTAGCTCGCAGAATTATTTGTACATGTAATTATTTGTACATGTAACATTATATATATATATATATATATATATATATATATATATACATATATATATATATATATATATATATATATATATATATATATATATATATATATGTGTGTGTGTTTATATATATATATATATATATATATATATATATATATATATATATATATATATATATACAGAGGTGGCCAAAAGTGATCGGACAATACAAGAAACAAGCAATAAAATACTTTTACGAGCAGAAGCTTTGAAATGAAATAAAAATTTTTCCCTTATATAAAAGTTACTTGTATTCTCAATTAATTGCACAAAAAAATAAAACAGAAATAAAAAGATTTTCACAAGAAAATTCACAACTAATTCAAATTCACATTGCATCAAGTGGACAAAAGTAATCGGACATTTTGAAAAGTGTGAAATTAGTCATTGAAGTTTGGAGCAATTCTTTTCTTTTCATTTCCGAGTTTAAAAGGGAATTCCCCTAATTATATGTTGATATGTGTTTTTCTGATATCAGTCATTTACTTGTCAGTTTTAAGTGAAGAAAGTTAAACATGGCTAAGAATCGCAAAGAAACCTGTATACATGAAAGAAAAGTTATAATAAAGTTGTATAAAGAGAATAAATCCTTTTCTGAAATATCCAAAATAATTGGAAGAAGTCGTTCGACAGTTTTCGATATCGTGAAACGGTTCAGAAAAAAAAATCAGGTGGAAAACGAAATTAGGAGTGGTCGACCATGTAAACTAACAGAGACAGACGCACGAAAAATCTTAAGAATTGTTAAAAAGAATCCGACTACAACGTCCAGAAGTATTAGGGATCAATGAAAACAAGTTCTCCTACACCGTTGGCAGCCATGCAACCCCAGACCATTACACAGCCACCTCCGTGTTTTACTGTATGTTGAATGTTTTTGGGATGAAGCTCACTATTTTGAGTTCTCCACACCAACAACCTGCCGTCGGAGTGGTAGATATTAAACTTACTCTCATCAGAGGATATTATACGAGTCTAAAAGTTGAGCGGCTTGCTTTTAAATTCTTTTGCAAAGCATAATCTTTTCTTCTTATTAACTTTGCTAATTAGTGGTTTCTTTCGAGGTACTCTCGCTTGATAACCAGCACGGCTGAGAGCTCTACGTATAGTCCGGGCACTAACATTGGTACCATTTACATCTGCTAATTGATCCCTAATACTTCTGGACGTTGTAGTCGGATTCTTTTTAACAATTCTTAAGATTTTTCGTGCGTCTGCCTCTGTTAGTTTACATGGTCGACCACTCCTAATTTCGTTTTCCACCTGATTATTTTTTTTTTGAACCGTTTCACGATATCGAAAACTGTCGAACGACTTCTTCCAATTATTTTTGATATTTCAGAAAAGGATTTATTCTCTTTATACAACTTTATTATAACTTTTCTTTCATGTATACAGGTTTCTTTGCGATTCTTAGCCATGTTTAACTTTCTTCACTTAAAACTGACAAGTAAATGACTGATATCAGAAAAACACATATCAACATATAATTAGGGGAATTCCCTTTTAAACTCGGAAATGAAAAGAAAAGAATTGCTCCAAACTTCAATGACTAATTTCACACTTTTCAAAATGTCCGATTACTTTTGTCCACTTGATGCAATGTGAATTTGAATTAGTTGTTAATTTTCTTGTGAAAATCTTTTTATTTCTGTTTTATTTTTTTGTGCAATTAATTGAGAATACAAGTAACTTTTATATAAGGGAAAAATTTTTATTTCATTTCAAAGCTTATGCTCGTAAAAGTATTTTATTGCTTGTTTCTTGTATTGTCCGATCACTTTTGGCCACCTCTGTATATATATTCAAGATATTCATAATTTCTATTTTTTATGAAATTGTCTTACTAATCTTAATGGTTTGAGTTACTAGGAAGCACATTTTATTGCATAGTTATGCATAAATGTCATCGTAAAAAAAGGAAATGTAAACCAGGATAACTTTTTAAACCTCATGAAGATAGAATAGATTCAACAGATATACGAGGTGTGACAATTATTGTAAGTAATGAGACTGATTTTATTGCCGCGCTTGTGGTTAATCTGTGACCTTGAAATTCCCTTCTCCTCTCCTCTTCATTGCTATATTTATCATGGCTCTAGCTTGTTTAGTTTGCCTGCTGTGTTGGGTTGAGTAGACGTGTGCTGTTCGTGCTCTTTATGAAAATGGAGAAACGGAATCAAGAGCAACGCGTTGCGATAAAATTTTGCGCCAGATTAGGCGAAACAGCTTCGGAAACGTACGCTAAAATTGTAAATGTGCATGGTGATAGTGCTCTTAGTCGTGCCTAGAAAGTTTAATAGCATAACGAGTTTAAGAAGGGCCGTGAAAGTGTGGAAGACGAGACGCGGAGCGGGAGACCAGTCGAGGTACGAACTGATGTGAATGCGCAGCGTGTGCGTGCCCTAATCCGTGAAGATCGGCGTTTGAAAGTTCGAATGTTGACCTCGGCGCTGGTTATGAACCGTGAAACAGTCAGACAAATTTTAACCGACAATATTGGAATGAAAAAGTTGTGCGCGAATATGGTTTCAAAGAACCTTTCTGAGGAGCCCTCAGCGTGTCCTAGTATTTGGCCTCTAAAGGGTTCGCCGTGTTGCAACCTTATTTGCTCGATATGTCACCCTGTGCCTTTTATTCGCTCGATATGTCACCCTGTGCCTTTTTTTGTTTGGTAGAACAAAATCGGTGGTCAAAGGAACCCTTTTTGAGTCGATTACGGACATCCAGGCGGCCGGGACGAGGGTACTCGTGGACATCCTAGTCGAAACGCTCCAGAAATGTTACGAAGCATGAAAAACGCGCTGGGACTACTTTGAAGGGGATGGCAGAGTTGTAGAATAATTTTTAAATAAAGGGTTTTCATGGAATCAGTCTCATTACTTAATTGGCACACCTCGTATGTAGTATTATGATTTTACTCAGGAAAACGTAGTGTTGATAAATCATGCAATGATGAATGAAGTGGATTAACTTTGACTTCAGAGTAACTTATTGTTCACAAGGATCTACTATTACGGTATCGAATTGAACAAGGGCAAAAACAATGAACGGGACGAGCTTTGTATGTATGCTGTATTATTCTTAACAAAACCCAACGAAATGATATTTTATTTAGATGAATTAATTAAGGCCCACAGGAATGTGTTTTTGTAGTATGCTTTCTAGTAACGAAACGATTTGCTTCCGCCTTGGTTAGACTATATCACTGGGCAAGAAATCGATCACTCAAGATTTAGGTGACTTGCAAGTTTTCAATTCACATTCTTTCAGGATAAGAAAACTAAATGATGGCTGTTTTAGATGGAAATATTAAGAAAAATAGTTTCTTTCCTAAACTTAAGAAATTATTGTTCCTAAGATCAATCGTTGGCGAGTTTTTACAAGTGGCTTAAGATGAAAAACTAAATTTCGATTCAAAACTCGGCTTGATTGATTTTAAATAACTGCAGCGGCTTTAGGCTAAGCGACGGTAATTTCTGCTCTTATATTAAATAAAAACTTAAAATACGAGTGTTTCTCTCTCTTGATACATTACTCAAGTAGCTAATTATTGCTTTTTGAATTTTTAAATTCATTCGGAGTAAATACGAGTACTCCTGTTGTAAACTCGATTCGCATCATCTTTACTAATTGTAGCCTAATACATGCCGCCACCACTAATAATACAGCAATTGTATTCCTTCGAAATAACTCGGGGCATTTTTATATCTTTATATCTCCTTATCTATTGGCCACTGCTCTCTGATAGATAAACTCGCTTATCAACTTGCTATTGTATTCCTCATAAAAATAAATTAGCCGGTAGATTATTCAGTGATCGGTTGACTTTCCTAAAACTTAGGTCCGAGTGTCGATTGTTGCAGTTCAAGTAAACTTGCCTTAAAAATGTCTTCTGTGTTAGCTAGTATTTATCTTATGGATTAAATTTCAGGTGATTTTCACACCAAAATCAAAATGGCAGCTTGTGAACCGGCAACTTGTGAAATGGCGACTTACGAAGAAGTGAAGGATTTGCCCAATCAGCCATCAAAGATGTTGATTGATGTGAGGAATATCGATGAGGTGCAACGAAAGGGTCAGATACCAACCAGCCTAGTCATTCCATGTCAGTATAATTAGATTTACCAATTATTAGCAATATTTTATCTATCAGACTATCACGATGATTATACACCTTTGCAGAGCATGTACGATACACATGTGTACGTTAGTCCATTAATTGACAGCGAATTATTATGAACCAGCATTGGTCGTAATCACAATCAAAGCTGATAATTTTAATGGACGGGATTACATTTACTATTGTTAAATTATGCCTACGGTGTTCTTTTTTAATTCATCAAACAAACAAGATTTAATTTTGATTATAGCTTTAATACTGGAAAATAGTCTACCAAATCTATGAGGCGCTAATATTTCGAGATTTCAACCCCTATATCAATTTCATTGAAATACATAGTAGTACGATTGATTATCCTAAAAGAATTTTAAAAACAATTAAAGGAATGAGGTTTCAATTTTAACAATCAATGTCATAATTAGGGCCACTGGTTACGGCTCTATTTTTTAGAGGAAATTGAATTGTTGTCAATTGCTTAACAATGGGATCGGTGAAAAAGATGGTATTTATTCTGAATTTTTATTATTTACAAAACTGCTTTGAAAGCACCATCTGTCTGTTCACCTCCTGCATCCAAGGTAGGACAGGTTTCGCTCTATGCGAAACTTTAACGGTTACCAACACCAAACTTTAAGAGTCGTACTGCAACAAAATGGCGTCCGCTTCAAAAAGAGCGAAACAGATTTTTCTTCAACTCATTTTCACCGTACACATGGCATTGACGTTTTTCGTCAAAGTCAAAGCCAAAAGCACTTTATTCAATATTGATCGTTATAAATTTTAAAAGAATACAGGCAAATTCCAAACAATAAAAATACTGAGACTTAATGACCCTAATGGCTCTCTAATACATTATCAATCAAAAACATTTAATCAAAAAAATAGTATATTCAACTCAATTAAATAATTACGTATTTTTTACATGTTTCTTAAGTTTACTTATAGATTTTGTAATATTAATGTCTTTATTTCATAGGTTTAGAACACAGCCCTTCTAATAAGAATCTACTTTTACAATTCTTTGTACTAAATATAATTAAGACACAATAATATATCTGAATTCATTTCAGTTACTACGCTTGAAGATGCACTAAAATTATCAGATGAAGATTTTCAGAAAACTTATAGACGAGACAAACCTTCGCGTGATTCAGTTTTAATTTTCCACTGTAATTCAGGAGGACGGGCACTAAAAGCCACAAATTTAGCACGTGATCTTGGATTTAAGAAGTATTCATTTGCTTCAAACTTTTCAAATTTTCAAAAAAACAAAACTTTCTTACAGTGCCAAGTGTTACAAAGGATCCTGGTCAGAGTATGCGAGGAAAGAAAATTTAATAGTAGAGTAAATATTAGAATTAAAAAAAAATTTCATCAGCAAATAAGCAATGTCTTCAATACATAATAAATGAAATAAAGTTTCAAAATAAGCTCATGAAGAATTTGTACAAGGCCCAAAAACCAATATAAGTAAACTATATTAAATGGTTGATATGAGAGATTTAAAGTTTCGCTACTCAGCCTTTTCCTGTTCTTTGCGCCCAAATATTAGAAAATAGTCTTGCTGCCACAATGACCTGACTGATTCCCCAATATGTCGAAAAGTTTTATATTCACTAATCTGCTACTGAATCCTGCTTATACCTCCTCGTGGTGGTCACCAGATACTTTTTGATAAAGGCTAATGTAGGGGCACGTCCTCTACGCCATATGTACTAACAAATGCCTGCTACATGAACCTAGGTAACGAGTCGTTTGATACATTACTTCGAACTAGCCTTTGTTTTGCTTCTCCTTTTAGTACCGTCGAACTGATGGGATCTCTTTCCTAGTACGAAGGATTAGACCAACTTCAAGTTTCTTCTTCTTAGCACTACAGCCCCTCTTGGGCCTTCGCTTCCTGCAAATAGCGCCTCCAACTGTCTCAGCCCATTGATCGCGGCCTCCAATTTCTAAATCCAAGCAGCGATGAACTGTCTTCGTCGACCGAGTCAGACCAGCGTTTCCTCGGTTTCCACACTGGTCTCCGGCCTTCAGTTCTCCCTACGAATATCTTCTTGGGTATCCGTTGTTCGTCCACATGATTCATCTAGTCAGCCCATTGCAGCTTCCACAGTCTTATAATCGATGAGACCTACGGTTCGTCAAAAATTTCATACAGCTCATGGTTGCCATTGGTCCCCGCCTACCTTCGCTACGAATATTCGCCTCAGGACCCGTCGCTCAAAAGCGTTCAATATATTTGTGGATGCTTGGATCAGGGTCCATGTTTCACAACCATAGCATAACACAGGTGTTATCACAGATTTGTACACTTGGAGCTTTGTTTTCCAATGTATGCAGCTGGTCTTCAAGATCGTCAATACTGAATAAAATATTTTAGTTGCGAGCTGTATTCTTCGGCATATTTCGTCACTTTCATTGCCCGGTTTCATTATCTTGGCGCCCAAATACACAAGTTCTTTAACATTTTCGATACTGCATTCACCAAGTGTGATATTTTGTGTACTTGAGGTCTTTTCCCTCGGCTCCGCCATGAGCTTTGTTTTACTCTCATTGATTTGTAGCCCTAATAGTTTTGCTTCGCTGTCGAGTTTCAGGAAGAGTTCTTTGGCAGTTGTTAATGACCGTGACAAAATGTTGATGTCATCCGCATAGGCTAACACTAGCGAATAAGATAATTAGAATTAGGAAAAGAAAATACTTGGATGGCCAATTGAGAAGTATAGATGTGAATTTAGCGAGCAACAACACAAGACAAGCATACAAAGTAATGAAAAGCCTGAAACGTGGGTAGTAGCCCAAAACCACGCTCTGTCGTGATGACATCGGCAATATCATCGCTGATGAAAACAAGATTAAGGAAAGATGAGCATCATATTTTAAGAAGCTCCTTAATCGTCCGCACAGCCTCAGAACATCGGAGCCCATAGGTGTCTGCAAAGAGCTTCCATTGGCCCCACCAAAGCCCAAAAGAATAATGAAGCGCCGGATATCGAAGAGATTCCACTGGAGCTCATCAAATATGGTGGCAATAGTGTTGATAAAGCTGTTCACAAAGTCATTCAGTACATTTGGCAAGAAGAATATATGCCAACAGAGTGGAGCCAATCAATTATATTCCCTATCTACAAAAAAGTTTACAAGTTCCACTGTGATATAGAGGCATATCACCACTTTGTACGGCGTACAAGCTATTTTCAAAAATCTTAGAAACTAAAATCGGATCATTTGCCAACAGTATTATTGGGGAGTGTCAACTTGGTTTTAAGCAGGTAGATCAACAATAGACCAATTGTTCACAGTCAAGCAGGTACTTGAAAAATGCTGGGTGTTCAAGATAGACGTACACCAAATTTTCGTCAACTTCAAGCAAGCATACGACAGTATTGATCGATATATATATATATATATATATATATATATATATATATATATATATATATATATATATATATATATATATATGATATATATGATACGATGTATATATTATATGATATATATATATATATGCATATATATATATATATATTAATATATATATATATATATATATATATATATATATATATATATATATATATATATATATATATATATATATATATACATAACGTGACATTTGAATTTAAACTGCGCGCGTCGAAGGATTTGGAGAACTATTTGTTTTAGGTTGGTAGTACTGTCAGCGACATCTCTGTCAAATTTATTCAAAATATTCATTTGTGTTTGAAATACGCATCGTTTTATGAGCTGCTAAAATTGTTACGTATTTTGCGATGTCGAAATTTGTTGAATTTGCATTAAATTTTGTTTGCGGAGTCAATTTTCTGCTGCGAGTTCATTGAGGATGGTGCAGAAAGCTTTTGGTGATGAGGCTCTGTCTAAAAAAAATGTTTACAAGTGGTATAGTGACTTCCAAGCCGGCCGTGAACGTGTCGAAGACGAAGAGCTTCCTTGGCGACCATCAACCTCTTCTCTTCTTCGATTATCTTGGTGTTGTGCATTATGAATTCCTTCCGCCGAGCAAAACAGTCAACAAGGAATATTTTTTGAACATTATGCGTCGTTTGCGTCACGCTGTCCACCTAAAAAGGCCGGAATTGTGGAAAGAAAATTCTTGGTTTTAACACCACGATAATGCACCATCCCATACTGCACTGATCACAATTCGTGATCATTTCGCAAAAACTCAACCCATATCGTTCCGTAACCATGCGACTTCTGGCTGTTCAGCAAGCTCGAAAAACCGCTCCGGGGACACCGTTTTTATACGATAGAGGAGATTCAAGCCGCAGCGAAGACGGAACTGAAGCCCATCCCGGAAACGACGCGTATCTCAAACACTAATGAAAATTTTGACATGTAAATTTGACATAGATGTCACTGACAGTACTACCAACCTAAAAAAAATAATTCTCCAATTCCTTCGACGCGCGCAGTTTAAATTTAAATGTCATCTTAGTTTTTGGTCACAGTAGTATATATATATAGGTTTATCTATTTTTATGAATATATATTTATACACAGGGTTTTCCAATAAGAGGTGTTATTTTGATACTAAAAGAAAAATGCCACTTTTTAATATGAATGATCAGATGTTTATTTAATTATAAAGAAGAAGGCATGCCGTTAGTAGTGAAAAATAACACCAGGCAAATGACTTCCACAACCACGCTTACAGGACCATATCCTTTTCATGAAATTTTCCAGAACCAAATCGCAATGTGGCTGCCCTATGTCCTCGATAACTTCACGAATTCCATCTTTGGCGTATTGAATCGACGCTGGGCTGTTGACGTAGACATTCTCTTTCACGTGGCTTCAAAGGAAGAACTTGCAAGCTGTTAAATCACAGGGTCTCATTGGCCACTTGTGATCACCTCTTCGAGAGATAACACGGTCCGGAAACTTTTCCCGTAAAAGATCATTGGTTTCGTTGCTTGTGTGGCACGTAGCGCCATCTTGTTGAAAATACACGTTGCCCAGATCAATATCATCCAATTTCGGCCATAAAAATCTTTGATCATCTCTCGATAGCGCAATCCATTCACCGTAACTGTTGCTCTAGCCTCATATTCGAAAAAGTAAGGTCCAATGACTCCGCCGGATCATAAACCGCTCCAAACAGTCACACGTTGAGAATAGAGAGGCTTTTCAACTATAACCCTTGGGTTTTCTGAGCCCCAGATGCAACAACTTTGCTTGTTGACGAAGCCACCGAGGTGGAAATGGGCCTCATAACTCAAGCTGATTTTTCGATGGAGTTCCGGATCATTTCTATGCATTTCAAGGACCCAATTAGCAAAGACACGACATTGTTGATGATCGGCCGGCTTGAGTTTTTGTCTTGACTGAACTTTATAAGCCTTAACACCAAAATCTTCATGTAAAATGCGGTGTAATGACGTTTGTGGAATGCCTAATTTCAAAGAACGACGAGATATGGACAAATCTGGGTTTTCTTCAACACTTTCGGCCACTGCAGCAATATTCTCGGCTGCTCTTGAATGATGTGCTCGAGTTTTATTCTCCATATCACTAAGTTGTCCCAACAGTTCAAATTTTTCCACCAATTTCTGTATTGCGGTCCGACAAGATGCTTCACGACGACCCAAAAATGTTCGAGTTTTACGAACCGTCTCTGCCAAATTTTCACAATTTTTTAGTGAATTTTAATAATTTCAATGCGTTGTTTTAACTTGTTAAATGTCAAAAAATGACAGCTTCAAAAGGGACATCTACCAAAATAGCGGGCTATTAAAAATAACACCTCTTATAAGAAAACCCTTTAGATGACATGAACTACATAGTAGAAATCTTGTGCTGAATATTTCATGTAGTAGTGATAGTGTGGCTTCTATCTATTATTATATAGTGTTTTGAAAATTGGACTTTCAACTTTCTTCAATTAAAAATTAAGCGGCATTAGTAAACAACAAGTTGGTTCAGAATAAACTTGAAAATGAGCAATCAAAGAGAGCAATATTGGCATATTTTATTATTTTACTTCCCAAAGGGAAAAAATGCGATGCCATCGAGGAAAAAATTGTGTGAAGTTTGTGGTGAGGATTACCTTACTGAACGCCAGTGTCAGCTTTGGTTTGCTCGCTTTCATTCTGGAATTTTTAATGTGCAAGATGCACCACATTCTGATCATCCAACCACTACTGGTAACGACAAAGTGAAGGCGTTAATTGAAACTAACCGGCGTGTAACAGAGAGATAGCAGAACAGCTCGGTGGATCAAATTCAACCTTTTACTTGCACTTACAATAGCGTGGTTACGTTAACAGTCTGGTTGCTTGGGTTCCTTATGAATTAAACAAAATCCCCCTCACCAAACGCATTAACATATGCAACTCTTTGCTCATTCATAACCAAAATGACCGATTTCTAAAGAGAATCATAACGAGTGATGAAAAATGAGTTGTTTACGATAACATAGTCCAAAAATGATCATGAACCAAGCAAGATGAGCCCCCACAATCGATATCCAAATCCAATATTTACTAAAAGAAAATCATGATTTGTTTGTGGTGGGTTTACAAGGGTAAAGTCTACTTTGAACTGCTTCCAACAAACCAAACTATCGAAATTCAATGAAGAAATCAAGAAAAAACTGGCCAATCGCAAAGGCGTGATGTTCCATCATGATAGCGCCAGACCCCGCACCCCTTTGATAACCCGTCAAAAATTAATGGAGCTCAACATTGTTTAACGTCTGTTTTTAATATAAATAAATTTACTTTGAAAAACATGAAAAAACGAGATTAACTATCGAACAACCTAATAATATAGATTTCATTATAATGACTTTTCAAGCAATAGCAAACATACGTATATCAACAAATTTTGAATGAGTTTCTTCTAAAGTAACACTTTACCAAAGCCCAAATCATAATATAAATTTCAATGGACTCCCATAGGCAAATGCAATGCACAGAATGCCCTCAGTTTGCCTAAGCTCCACCATTCATGTTGAATGTAAAGTCGACATTTAAAGTGAAAAAGTATAAATTCACACAAGACTGAATGCGCTCTAACATATGCATATTCATGCCCCGACGTTTTGAATGAAATCGTCATAATGAAAACAACGTATTTACAATCTTCTAGATTGCAATGGCATTCATTTGAATGTCCTTAAAAGCATTTTACCATGATAGTATTTTGTTGCACTTTTATCAGTAATTAAAATCTCAACGTAAATAAGAACTTTTATGCCAGTTTATTTCTTGCTTTCAGTGGACACATTTCAGGTTTCTGTTTGAGTGGCTCTCGGTTGACTTTATAATAAGGGCATTATTTTGAGTAATTATCTGGTGGGCTGGAATGTGGAAATTCAAGAACCACAGGTCAGACGCCATTCGTTTTCCTGATAATGAATCATTTCAAAGTAATTAGAGTAAAATTAACTTCTGTGAGTTATTTTGCTGACTTCATTTCTAATTTGATTTGACAAAGTTCTGACAATATGTTTAAGTAATTCTCGAAACAATTTGAGCAATTTTGGTTTACGATTATTACTAATACTGCTTAATCAGAAGATAATTTAATTGATTTTGACTGGAAGCTGAGAATTTATTTCCTTAGTTGCAGTAATCGAGCAGGCACACTAGCACACTGCTCGAACACCTTCCTATCTCCTATGTAAAAATTGCAATGGCAGAAAGACAATGGTTTCTGTCAACATATATGTCCCAAGTGCCTTGAAGCATTTACATCCAGAAGTCTATTCAAAAAACAATGTGCAGAAGTCCAAAAGTTACAGGATATCTTCCCTCCAATAAGTGCTGTTGCTGATCCGAACCCGCAATCAAATTTTGAACAGATAATTTCCTTTGAAATCGTGCTCATGAACTCAGACGATGAGGTCCTCGAATCGGAGAATGAATTTAACAGTCAGATTAAAGAGGATCTTGGCAAAGATTATGTGTTTAAGAGCGAAAATCCTGATAACCCTAATGATGAGGAAATAGATACTACAATTTACCGACTGATCAATTGGTCAAGCCGTGATGGTGAAATTAAATTACTAACAAACCCTGAAAGCAACAAAGGTGATAAAATTGTGAATGTAACAAAAGTTGAATGCATAACAGACATTTCTGTACACTCGCAATGCGGTGCAGCAATTACCCTTAGCGACAATACCAGCTATTCTACGCCTAAATCCATTACCATTCCACGCCATCCATGCCCTCTATGCAGTGGGAAATTTGATCATCCTTCAAATCGAAACAATCATCTTCAAACGCATAACGATAAGAAAAGTTTCAGTTGTGATATATGTGGGCTTCACTTCAAAACTAAAGTTTATGTTTCGAGGCATACCCGCTCAGTTCACGAAGTAACAGAATATGAATGTTCAATTTGTTACCAAACTATAAGAAATTTAAAACGCTATAATTATCACATGCTATCACATAATCCCGTTAAGAAGTGCAAATGCTCATACTGTGATCGGTCGTTCATGCAACTTGCTCAAAATGGAACTGTGGCTGGCATTGCTACTGTCGATGGGCAGGGACGTTTGAATAAACCAGTGGCAAACGCAATATCCAACATAAGTTTCAGAGGTGATGTTTGTGGTCAAATGTTCACGCACTTGACCCTCCTACGAGTCAACCATCATAAACGTATCCACAATTACGGTGGTGCCGACAACAATGATCAAGATCAAGCCATCACAGTTGTAACCCAATCGCAAAACATTGTTCAAGCACAAAATCTGGTTTCAGAAAACGGTCAAGCCCTTGGACAAATACAAATCGTTGCCACGGAATCTCTAGAACTTGCACATCAAATCCAACAGGCTAATGAGGTGACTATGTCTACCGCTAAAACAATCACAATAAAAAAACTGAATATATATAGAAAGAGAGAGAGAAATGTATAACATGCTTTGTTCCGAACGCCTCGTAATTACGGAGGATTTTCATGGTTGGTATTTTGTTGGTTAAAGGAAAGATGGAATGTTTGATAGCGTTCTTTGTTCTGTGCTGATGAAATGGATCTACTTATATTTACACGAAGCGCAACAATATAATCCGACGTGATCAATACACAAAAACGAGTAATGAGATTCAAATACCGTAAACTCCTCATATAACAGTATTCCAAGTTTCGATTGTATTTGTTGTGAGTTGAATAACACAATTGAGCGGAAGAAAAAAAGAAAAATGAAATACTTTTTGAAGGAAAAATGAGGAGTTTAGGGGATTCGGCTTCTGATCGCGAGCAGGAACACGTCGAAGTGGTTTGGAGAAGACGAGAACCGCGAAGACGTGCACCAAGATAATTTCGAGGGATGATTTTTTTGGAGTTTTTCGTCGAATGTTTCATCTAAGTAGACGGGTTGCCTGGTTTTGCCATTATCTTTCATTTTCTACTTCTTTCCATATATCTTATACGCGATGTGTTTTGAAATGATAAGGAAACCGAAATTGTTCTTGTTGTTGTTGCCGCTATTGCTAATACCATTCTAGTGCAGTGTAATACAAATTGTTTAGAATTATTGTGGATCAAAATATGTGAATAAAAAATTATCCAGGTTGATATCTGGTGAAATACCGTAATTAATTGAGGAAATTGATTGTTTTCAAGTAGGTGATTTCGTCAAGAGATCTGAAAAACTTTACTTTGTGATCTAAAACTGTTCTAACAGTGCATTTGACATCATTTAGTGCTTTTTATACCGTTATTTCAATTTTCGATTGATAATCGAGAACCAAAATTGGTTTTTTGATCATTTTGAACCCAAGTGTACCCAATAAATTTTTAATCGACGCAAAATACGATGAGGAAGTGCTCCAAGTTTCCATCAATGTTTAAAACAATCCTAATAATCTCTTTTACTAAAATTGTGAAAGTTCTCGTGAATAAACGGTGATTGTATATATTGTATTATTTTTTTTATACAATAACAACATATTTCAAAGTGCAGTTAAAATTCATTTCCCCCCCCATCCCGAATCAAATGTAACGTTCTGGACCTGAAATGTATTGTGGAGCTTTGACTCAGTTTTTTTTTGCAAAATAACGAATGAGTCTTGAAAACAGATGAATAGCTAATAGAATCGAATTAAAGTTGGTGACCTTAATTTTAAATGTCAAACGAATCCCTAAATTTAGTTATGGTGTTCCAGAGGACCAATAGAGTCATGATACCACCGGTGATTTCGTGATCAACAAAATATTCCGTTTATCAAGGAAACAAACTTTATAAAAAGGAGAGATACAAAAATCAAGCCCCATGTCCCCATTTTAAATTCTGTTTGGATATCAAAAAAATTATTTTTTCGAAGCGTATCTTCAGCTCATAAAAAAAACGTGATTGCTTTTTGTCGATTTTTATTGAATTTCATTCTTATGAATTTCAATTTACTGAAAAAGTTGCAGATGTACCCACCCCATCTACGAGCACTTGTCGAGGAGGATGGGTAAGTATCCTTTTAGTTTGTCATTTTTTTCGTTAAATATTTATATTGAAATGTAAAAAAACAAAAATAAAAAAAATAAAAACGTCTCTTTCAAGAAGAAGTTTATAAACACGGAACGAAACTAATAGCAACATTGTTGGATTAATTTCTTGCATTTTCTAGAGAAGCTAGTTTGATTAGCATTTTCGTGATGAGAGTAATATTGTACTATTATAATAATTTTATTCATGCATAAACTCAATACAAAATGAATTGTTAAAAATATACCCTTCGGTCTTTCAATTTTGTCCCCTCTGACCAGGTATAGGACCCGCTACGATGGTAGGCGGTTCACGGAAAACGGGCTAGCCGTCGGGTGCGCTCCACATATTTTGTTGTTTTCAGGGGCTCTTGCCGGGTTGGGTGGCCTTCCGCTCGCGTGCCCTTTTATGACATAAGGTGATGTGATCCAATCACATAATTCTATAACATAAATCGGTCACGTCTATATTTCTCGTTTGATGGGAAACTCATGCAAAGAATGTTAGTATGAGTTTTCCACTTAAATGGGAAATATATGGCCACGTCGACATTTGGATCCTGATCCGGTTGGGCGGGTGCGAGGAGGCACCTTATCCATCCGATTGCCCCACTCTTATTTGTGGGCCTTAAGAATCGTCGGGTAACGACGAAGTCTCCACAAGTCCATCTGTTTTTACCCGTTTTAACTTGTTCTATGAACAAGCAATTTTCACCCTCAGGTAGTTACCTCCATTTTTCGACTTCGGTCAACCTTTTTCTGAGACCCAAGAATTCGTGAATGCGAAATTCTTTTGTAGTAGGTCCTTGTGCTGGGGGAATGAGCCCACCCCACAACACCGCAACACTAGCCTACCAACGCATTCACGCGTCCCCAGACAAGGCCGTTCTCGCCGAATTGTAACATCTTCTTCCGCCGAGGCAGCAGACCATCGCTGCAGTCCTGTACGGACATTCTAATACCTTCTATCACTACACAGTATTCATAACAATAGTGAGATTTGATTGTATCAAAAACTAGGAAGCTTTTATGATTCCTAAACACTTTTTCCATCAATAATTTGATTTAGAGGTCAAAGCAAGCGATACAACTTTTGTTTCTGAATCAGAAATTCAAATGCAGCAATCCAATTGGCCCGATTTCATACAAAAAAAAATTTGCAGTACGGGTTTACTCCCGTCAGAAGGGGTTTTGTACTCAACAAATAATATACAGGCACTAATAATGAATAAGCTTAAAAAACACTTCAATGAGATGAACAACAAACGCTGTAATAGATTTAAAGGAAAATTCATTGCTACTCTATTTTAAGCGGCTACCACCTTGTCGACGTATTACTAATATCATTGACTGAATCAGATCTGAAATGAAGATTATAAGGACTTTGGATTGAACTATCTAACGAGCGATTTTCATTGAATTAAATGTAAAATAACAAAACTATGTTATTATTAACTAACTTAAGTGAATCTCCACCTCTAAAGTTTTGGTTGTCTGGAACTTATTAAACTTTACATCCATGATTTTTTTCTGACTTGAGATGTATACCTATCAAGTTTATTGTTCGTACTTGCTAGAGTTTTTAAGAAAACCTGCTGTGGGACAAAAACAGACGAACGGACACACACGCCTCGATTTAAATAGAGTCTTGTAAGTTCATGCAAAACTTGAAAAAAATGCTGATGATGGATAGAATCGGTTGCATCATGGCGTACATGAAATGAGCACTTGAGTACTGATACATAATGCACTGAATCTCATTTCATTGCTGACATACATCACATAAAAATTATTATGTTGGATGGAAATAATCAAATTTCCCAATATTGCACCAATGTTCATGAGTACTGTTAATTAAATTCTGAATGTATTGATTTTCGAACAAGTATTATAAATTAATATATTGTGAACGATCAAGAACTTTCAATTAATAACATTTGCAATTAAGTGAGGGTGTGATCCCTGCCGAAAATAAGATTAGATCAAAAACCTGCGACATAATTGCATTTTCATTGCTTTACATGAAAATCATGAAATATTTTCAGCTTCTTCGCAACCTTAAGCATTTCAATTAAATCCCTTTATGTCTCATCGCAATTTCAAAGCACTTTTTATGCATTTTAATAAAAGCATTGAACCGTTTTAAAGTAAGTTATTACATTTTAGTAGGTATTACGAGTCTATTAAAGATTTTTATTTTATGTTATAGCATGGTAGCAAACATGATGAAGCTTTTGTTCTGTATTTACAGAGGCGGAAGTACCGCTGAAACTGAAAAATGTTGAATAATAGTGTAGAATAGGTAGGTATTTTATTGCAAAGAAGATTGTTTGTACTCAAAGACCCAAACTTCAAGTTAATAGTATAGAATAAGGAAGCATTAAAAAGAAAACGAACGACAAGATACAAAGAGCACTTACGATCTTTCTCACATAACAACGCAGACTCCAGTTTTGCGATGCACCTTCAAAACCACGCACATGAACGTGATGCTATGGTAAAGTCTATGACATCGCTACACAAACAAAGCAAAGCACCGAGGCTTGAAATATATAAACATAGAAAAACAAACGATTACATTATCAACGAACAACTTATTACAAATTCCGACGCAGTACTAGACCACACTCTTGGACGAAAACGGAAACGAGTTAAAACAGAACAAACGGACATCCAACAATCCGAAAAAACAAGAACCTAATACCCCTCTATTTGACCTAATTTAATACCTACCTGTTTAGCCCATCCTACGACTGACTACGACTAGATGACTCAACGAGATCGAAACGCCTCTTTTCATAAAACAAAGCAAAGCCCGACGGCTTTTCAAGAACAAAGAGAATTGGCCTATGGATACCAAATAAACAAACATATTGACTACAACACTGCCATACAGGCAAAAAATTTTACGATAATTACCCACTCTTACCCTAAAAATTCATCGAACCATATGTTACGGGGCTAAAGGCAAATGTTGAGTGGACACGATAGCGAAAGGGAACACTCCTCCGACCACGAATTGTTTTCAGAAACATTTAACCAGTTGAGTCTCTACCAAGCAAATTGAATTAGATCTGAACTATGTAGTAAATTAACATTTTAGCGTGTGAGTACTCTTTTTCAACTAGATCGATAAAACTAATTTAAAAAAATGTAAAATTAATTTAAGAATATTTTAAGAGTAGCAATATAGGAACCGCCAGAGGTCACGAGATAGAATGAAGAATAAAAAAAGGCACTCAACTAAACAATAACATCTCCGCCTGCAGTAATCGCAGCAAACAAATAACACTAACTCAGTTCTAAATTATAGACAGCATTATTAACACCAGACGAAAATAAATGCACCTAATGCAGCAACAGAGGAATCAAACAAATTTGCATACTAAGAATACTGAACATAAAATTCAGCAAAACCGCACGTACGAGTGCAACAAATCCAAGTATACAATACCATAGCAACCAACGTGCTATACCAGACAACAGCCGATACGCATCAAATCTTCTCAAGCTCACCCTATTCAATACAGCAGACATAGACTCTGGTTCCGCACAAAAAAATAGCACTCAAATTCCTAGTCCAGTGTATCCACTGTGCAAGAGTTCAATGGATTCGAGGGAAAGACATCACAAAAACCTATGGAGACGAATGTGCAAGCTATATTGTAGCCGGCCTTGTGCAACAATTCAAATTAACACATTGTCAACCATGCTTCACAGCAGATCACAACCATTCAAAAAAACACCCATCGCAGCATCACCACCTTCAGCAATCTCTGCGACAGAAACATAGCCAACAGTCAATGTTTATAGGACATCAACCATCTCATCAGAATCAAAATCTGACTATGCTTTGACTTGCCATCATCATCATCGTCATCATGCGTACACTTGCAGTCAGCAGTGGTAGTAAATAACATCCGCTTGACCCACTACAATCGTTGTGGCATCACCACTTTTAGCAATCTCTGCAACTGAAACAGCCCCAACAATCGATATCTGCGGGACATCAACCAGCCGCAACATTTGCGCTCTTCTTTGACTGGCAATCATTCTCGTCATCATCACGCGTAGACTTGCAGCAGGTGTTGCCACAACGACAAGCATCACAACAGCAGAAGCAAAATATACCTCAGCGCCAGCAGCAAGCACCACAGCAGCAAAACAGCCATAACAGCAATGTTACAGTCCCAAAAGTAGTAGCAGGGACAGCCGGCACGATAACAGTATGCAAACTCACCAATTTCAAGATGTGCTTTCCAGTGGAAGTGCATCGGGAATACCATGAACCTGACCTTGGCTTTGAAATCACTAAGACGTTAAGCATGAAGTGATAAAAGGGGCTGGGCGATAGCGGTGGCGCTCTGTTCAACGGTAGTGGTGAAGCCAGTCGGAACTTTCTGAAGGCAAAGAACAAAAAATCGGAGCTAAAACCAGCATAAGGGCGGAAAATAAATGGATCGAGGATCGATTAAAAAAGCCCAGGAAATTGATAGCCGGAAGAGCTGCGGTGGCAGAGGAATTTGAACAAAGAACGGACGACTGACGGCTTATAACGGGACCCCAGATAGGGAATGTGGTAAGTACATTATTCCATTTAAATAATTTTGCCAAGCATTTTGCTGCAGTTCTCTTAGTGTAAAGATATTTATGAAAAAGTGAAAATCAAAAGTGACCTGGTTTTTCATTTCTTTGATTGGTTTGAAAGTGGAAAATCGGGTGAGGTAATTTCGCGTCAAGTGCTACAGTGGTCGATCTGGAGCTTTAATCGTCTTACTCCTCTTAAGTTTCAGGGGTTTGCAGTCTCGTTCGGCGGACCATGGGGTGGCGGCACGCAATTGGGCGAACGAGTGGCACCATGGCCCGTCTTCATTAGGCTATCCGGGACCCGAAAGCGCCACCTGAAAGAACCCTCTTGGTGGAGGATAATACGTAGCAAACATCTGGTTTAACCAACAGTGTTTAAAAAAGTTATCTAACATTAGCATTTGCAAACATCATAATAAAGCAAAACACAATTGCTGCACGAAACACACAACGTAGTGCACAAAATATTTCGCATTAAAAAAGAAGTAATTACATTGTCTTTATAAAGGATAAAATCAACCGACAACTACTATATTCATACCTACAATTAACTAACACTATACATACAAACTGACAGCCTTCTACAATGACGTGAGACAAAATTGTGATACACAGATCAAAACTGAATATGAGACCATGACAAAGAAACTTGATAAACAAAACACAACGACCACGCCCAAATCTATCAGATACGAAATGCAGCTATTAGATAGAGGACTGGAACACAACTTATATAACACAAAGCATTTCAAAGACCTAGGAAACTTCGTAATCGACATTGAACTAGCCATTAAGAAACTGCCGCAAGAACAACAGATACATGTAAGATATACTGCAGTAGATATACTGCAAAAAATACGCAGTAGCATAATCAAAACGAATTTCCACGAAGATCATAAGATATTAAGACACAATCAGAAAAACTTACGGATAACCTACTAACAGTGACAAAAAATAACTAAGGGCATACAATGGTTATCCTGAAAACAACGGACTACGTACAAAAACGATAGACTTCATTTATGCCAATAGATTTAAACTGGTAGACCCTACCAATAGGTTCCAAGCAGATTTACGCACTGCTATAATACAATCCCTACTTATCATTCCTTCTTATACTAAGCACCACTATATTAACGCAAATCAATCCTTGTCATCCCTTACAGCTTAACCAAAGCTCCACAGACCCAATATCCATATCTGGCGTGCCGTCAATTACCGCGCAGCCCCTGTATACAAATTAGCACAGTACTAGGCAACGATAATGGCTAATGTCATGCACCTTGATGACAAATATACATTAAAGAACAGCAAACTCCACCCCCTCTCAACATTGACTGACACTCGTCGACTTTTATCGCTAGACATCACCATACTTCTATAACCGTCGATGAAACACTGACCATGCTAACAGAAAAACGTTCACTCAATAACAGGCCACGATTCACAGATCAACTACTCAAACTCATAAAGACCACAAACAAGCAGAACTATTTTAAGGTTTAAAAACAACACATACCTTACCAGGGACGGTCTTAACATGACATCCGATGTCCTCTATAATGTCAGAAATATTCTTATAATCTGTGGAAGAAGTCCTTATACACAAAATTGTCAAAGGTTCAATGTATTGGGTCATTCGATGATTGATGTCGTTTTTTTCATGTTTATCAAAGTAACTTTATTTATAATAACAACAAAAATTAATCAATGATATATTGACCATTTTTTGGATGACCGTTTGCCATCCTTCGGTAAGTTAAAAACTTCCACGTTCGAAGAATCCTTGGCTTTTAAAAGCGAAAAATTGGTCCAACTCATTTTTATAAGCTTGATTTGAATCGAAAGTTTTACCATTCAAATTGTTTTGAAGGGAGTGAAACAAACAATAGTCCAATGTTGTTAAGTCAAGGCTACAAGGCTTCAGTTCCCAATCGATCTCCATTAATTTTTGACAGGTTATCAAAGAGGTGTGGGGTCTGGCGTTATCATGATGAATCATCACGCCTAAGTTCATTCAATTTCGATAGTTGACGATAGTAGGTATTCGAATGAATAGTTTGGTTTGTTGGAAGCAGCTCAAAGTAGATTTTACCCTTGTAAGCCCACCACACATAAAGCAGAATGTTCTTTTGGGGAATATTAACTTTGGTTGTCGATTGTGGGGGCTCATCTTGCTTGGTCCATGATCATTTTTGGACTGTGTTATCGTAAACAACCCATTTTTCATCACTCGTTATGACTCTCTTCAGAAATGGGTCGTTTTGGTTACTATTCAGCAACGAGTCGCATATGTTAATGCGTTTGGTGAGGGGGAATTTGTTTAATTCGTGAGAAGCCCAAACATCCAGTTTTAATGCAACCAAGTTATGATGAGCGCAAGTGAATGGTTGAATTTGGTACGCCGAAATTTCCCCCTCTTTTGATTTGTCACAGGCTGGTTAGTTTCAATTGACGCCTTTATTTAGTCGTCATAAGTAGCGGTTGGACAACCAGTATGTTGTGCCTTTTAAACTTTGAAATTTTTAGAACGAAAGTGAGCAAACCAACGCTGACACTGGCGTTCAGTAGAACAGTTCTCACCATAAAGTTTACACAATTTCTTGCGAACTTATACCATATTTTTGCCCTTTCGGAACTAAAACAATGAAATATGACAATAATGCTCTCTTTGACTGTCCATTTTCAAGTTTATTTTTTACCAAATTGTTGTTTTTAATGGCACTCAGTTTTTGACTGGAAATAGTCCAAAGTCTAAAACAGTAGATAATAATATAAGCGCAATCACTACAATATGATGTATGCAGTTCACTTCATATATGAGAAAAAACTACATGATTTATCGAACAACCCAATAATATACTACAGATGATATGTGGATGACTGTTTCATCGTTATTGACTTACAAGAAAATAAACAAGATGAACTACTCACCTATATGAATGAAATTCACCCGAATATAAATTCACTATAAAAAAAGAAACAAACGGACAACCCTACTATATGGAACTAGATTAGACTACAGAATATATAGAAAACCAACCACAACTGATCATAGCATACACGAAACATCTAACCACCCCGCACACCATAAGCTAGCAGCGTACAGATCAATTATGCAGACGCTTCACTCCATCCCTATGACTCCCACTAACTACTCCAACGAACTTTCGAAGTAAAAATTCTTGTCTTCAGCTTTTAGTCTATATTTAACTTTCACTCTTTGGAAATGACAGAATTTATTACTCCCTTTTGTTTACGATGAGGAAGGTGGCTACGACGATGAAGATGATGAATAATGATGTCGTTGTTGTTGATGATGACGTTGTTGGTGATGTCGATGATGATGCTGGTGATGATGCTGATGATATCGGTGATAATGTCCACGATGGTGTTGTTGATCCTGTTGTCTCGAATACGAACCAGTAGTCGCGTTTGCCTAGGTTCTCTCATGCATGTTAATTTTCTCTAGGAAATTGCTTGCGCCGCTGATATGTGGAATTGGCAATTCCACATATCGTGAAGCATGCGCCGACATTGGACGTTCTCAGTCGCCACAGTCACTCCCTCCCTAATGACCTTCAAATGTGGCGAAGGGAGTGAAAACGTGACTCTCTTCCAGGATGGCAGGACAGGTTGTTCCGGCAAAATCTGCGCTGGTTGAGCCGTTTCCGAGGGCAGCAGAGGTAGTGTTGCCGGTGTTCCAGAGGTGATGTTGTAGGTGAAAAACTATTATTTAATTATCGATCGGCTCGTGCAAGACGTCTAGTGGAAAGTGCATTTGGAATATTAGCAACCCGTTTTGGTGTTTTCCAAAGACCATTTGCTCAGCATTCAGTAAAAGTACGAAAGATTGTTCTAGCTTGCTGTTAGCTTCCTAATTTCTTACGAAAGTGCTGAAAACTTGATTCCCCACGAAGATTTCGAATTTGGAATTGTACAGAGACACCAACACAGCCAATAACTCCATTACAAAACATCAACCAGAGAAATTGTCCACAAATTGCAAAGAAAGCAAGAAAAGACTTCTGTGATTTTTTTAATAACGAGGGTGCAGTTTCATGGCAAAATAAATTTGTTTAACTTTAAGTTTAGATATATTCATGTAACCAACAGAGTTTAAGATTATGGATTTTCAATAAAACGAAATTAAATTCTTACAGTTCTTTCCTCATTATCCTCATCGCTAACAGGTGTGGCACTTCTGTCACTATCTATTGAAGACACTCATTCTAATGATAATTCTTGTCACACCACTTTTTCTCGCAAACTGCATAAGCTAGAAACATAAGATTTTGTAGTAGGTGTAAAGTGATGCTCTCTTCAAAATTTCATCACAGAAAAAAATTTATAAGGTGCTCAAAGGGGGTCTCCCCATGTAGGGGAGTGGCCCCCGAAAAAAAAGTTTCATCGTATGGGTATCAAATGAAAGGTCTTGATGAGAACAGGTCTAATTTTGCTTTGAGGAGTGCAGGGGAAAGGGAAATGTACGCACCCGAAAAATCTGAAAAAAATCACAGAGGTGAGACTTTAAGAGCACAAGAGGAAAAAATACCTTAGAAGTCGAAGTTTGACCAACTTTGTTAATAATAGCACATTTTATAAATTTTACATTTTTGCCTATAAAATCAAGATGGGACCCTTAAATTTTCCAAAAACTTCAATTTAAGTTTCTTGAAAACAACTGTATGTGTTCTGAAAATTTTACAATAATTGAACAATAAAAGCTAAGTTATAGCCGATTGAATATTTAACGATTACAACAACATTAACACGTGATACTAGGGAGATACACGTTTGCAACGGGCCTAGCTACTATAAATATGTGGGAATTTAGATAAAAATTTTAGAAATGGTATGTAAAATTCATGTGTCAAAACACTGGAAACAAAATAGCGGCGAATATAAAAATATAATAACCATAATAATTCTTCGAACTCAATTTATGGAATCTGTATATTGGACAAGTTTTGATATGCAGAATATATTGTTTGATTTACTAGTTGTTTTACAATACCCTTCTGGCAGGAGCCCTCTCCTGCCACTTCAACTTGTTTTTAGTTGTTGTAGTTTGTTCTTAAGCTATTAAATTTTTTTTCACGTGTACCTTTGCCGCTAGCGGTAAAATTTCCTTATACTGCGCTAACAATAAATTATAAGCCTCATTTTTTCTGTCGCGGTCGTGATAAAGTTTGCTTTTCACTTACTATACAGCTGGCAACTCACGATATAGTTCAATACACTCAACTAAAAAATCTTTCTTATCCCTCACCACACTTTCGGTTATCATTATGATTATTTGTCACCTTTCACGACCGCGTCCAAAAGAAATCTGATAAATATTGCGCAATATCATACACACACGGTGTAATAAAAAAATTGTGAAACAAAATTTAAGCTTGCTCAATATTTTGTTCACCATTGTGCAACCGTCAATACTATCTCTAGACGTTCTATAATATTGTGCAATCATAAATATTGCCCCATATTATTGAACGTGAATGGGACGCCTAAGACGTGAAAGCAAAAAATTCACCCAAGTCTCTCAAATCACATGCAATCTTTGCGCTTCAAGCTCTTGAGCCGATGTTGGCTGGTAGCTCAATGGAGCTTTGGTAAGTTTAAACTGTCTAATCCAAACACAAATTAAAATTTTTAATGTTGGCTTTGAATCAAAGTTTTATTGATCTCATACTCGTTCAAATCGATTTAATAAACCGCTAATTGGATTCTTCTTCTAACATGAGAAACGAATAATTTTGTCCTACATATGCAATTTATGTATGTAGTCACTATTACATACTAATCGGATATTGCGACAATTTATATAGTAAGTTAGATACTTTTGATTCACATACAAGGCAGCAGTCAAGTCTGAATAGACATTTTCAAATTCATCACTTTTGCCACTTCGTATTGGCAAGCTAAGCTCGTAGAATGTAAACAATTTCAGACAACACATATCCCTATATCTTTATTTGCCGTAAGACAGACAGACAATCTTGTTTCTATACACAAGTGTCTAAGCACTCAGCAATAAATGTGGGTACATCTATCCGTCTTCCCGTTTTAAGTACATGCACCTTTAGGGAGAAATACTTCCATTGTTATTTGCTCTCTGCTGTTATTTACTGGCATGCGTTTATAGAGAAGGATTCTACATACATAGGAGTATGCTTTCACACATCGTTGAACTATTTATCCCAGATTTTCTTTGCTTGTGATAAATTACAAAGCAAAAATTTATGACAGATGAGATGTGAAACACAAAAATGTAGGATGAGCTTGTTCGAATACATGTTTCCAGATTGTGCGACATTAGTACGACCAACTGCCTCTCATAGAAAAAACTGTACGTGAGTAAAAAGTATGTTCCTTGTCTCCAAATGATTAATCCAATTCATTCTCCTATTTGTTGGTTTCTTTTGTGGAGGTTAAATAAAATGTTCCATCACTCTATTCTCGGAGGAAATTACTCCCAGCAGACGAACTTTATTCCACTAGTTTGGGATTGCCTTGAAGAATAATTGTTTTTATATATACCGCTAGTCAATTTAAACCATAACTCTATCAGCACCGAGTTGACAAGCTTACCTTCCGTGATAGGTGGAAGATGCATTGCACTTGCAAGGGACACGTATCAAACTCGTTTGAACCTTATTACTACCGATTTTGTCAATTCGACTCTGTCTACTTGTTGCACTTATGAACGGGACTGGGAACCGCTGAAAA
Source organism: Odontomyia ornata (assembly GCA_963969285.1). Classification (NCBI taxonomy): domain Eukaryota; kingdom Metazoa; phylum Arthropoda; class Insecta; order Diptera; family Stratiomyidae; genus Odontomyia; species Odontomyia ornata. The sequence goes on along the minus strand of OZ017739.1, from coordinate 279,415,682 downwards.
TTCTCATGAAAAGCTATAATTATGACAACACACGCTTCCACCTCAAATCTAAATTTTTAATTCCTTTCTGGCAATCGGATTTTTGCACATATGTAGATATTTTCCATGTAACAACAATGTTGCATCTTAGTATATAAGTATAGTAGCATAGATATACTCGCATACATATATTATCACTCATATCGAATTTTATAAAGCGTTCTTGGTAGTCAAGATAATATAGAAAACATTATGTCAGCATCAATGCATCAAGACTGTAATGAAATAGATATAAAGTTAACTAGCATTTAAAGCTCAAAGAAGTAGCTAATAAAGATTTTTGGTCTAAAATAACATTTTAACGAGTTTTATTAGATAAAACTTATATCTGTTTATAAGTGGCGCAGTCTGTAGAATAGAAAGCTCTAACTCAAAAAGGAACAAGTGATTCCAAAGACTCTTTATTTTAACGGGATGTCATGAACGTTAAATCCTTTTGTCGAGAACAAGAGGAATTTAGTGAAATTGCTTTAAATAATATTAGAAATAAGTAACTTCAAAGCCATATCACCCTTAACTTAAAGGGAGTATCGTGAACCTTAAATCCTTTCGTCGAGTACAAAATAAATTTACTGAATGTGTTTCACTTACCTTATTTAATGCCAAGACCAGGCAGAGGTCGGCACAGTGAATCGTCAGATTCTGGAGAGGGTATTTCCTAAGCACGAAGGATTTTCGAGAGGGCGAATAGAACTCAACAGTTCAGCAGCTCACAAAATTACAGCAATCAGGGTGGTGAGTATAATTCCATCCAGTTCTGTGACGCTTGGGGCTCTACCATCATTCGATGGGAACCGACAGGAGCTATATGATTTTGTACTAATTGTGAATAGCATAGCTGTCATAATCCAAAAATTGTATGAACACATTAAGTCTAGCACGCAAAATTTAATAAGGGCCTAAATTATTGGAAAAGCCAACGAACCGATCGCTGCTCATCAATCAACAGAGTGAAGTTCAATTAAAGTCTTTTTGAAGCAGTTTTCTGTGACCCTCAAAATAGGTCTCAACTGTATGCGAAATTAATTAGTCTCAGGTTTCTGCGCCTAACCCAATATTATGATTATATAATGGAGTGTTGTTCAAATAACAAAGCAAAGAGTGATGTCCCAGACGATTTCCAATAAACCATGTAATCGATAAGTCAAGCTTAGAGCCTGGATGGCAGCACTCAACAAGCGGAGAGAGGACGTTCAAGTAGAGTGGGCAGTTAGCGACGAAACGTCAGAGAAATCGGTTGATTTGTTGAATATTCAGAGTGAATAAAAGTAATTACTCAATTCCAATCTATGATTTCCACGATCTTCCACTTTATCCAGATAAAATCAAAAGTAGGATCCACGTGATGAATGTAGTGGGAATTCAATCGTTAACGGCAAATTTGTTGCAACGGGTGTGCAAAAATCGTGAGTTGCCATGCCACGGATCAAAAGCGCAACTGGTGAAGCGGCTGAGTAAGGCATGTGGAGGAGAAACGGTTGAAATTGGCAGCTATCCAGAGGATGGCGACGACGAAATTTCCCGGCTTACAGACAAAATGGGCAAGTTGCGGAAGTTTGTAGAATCGCTGGTATCGTCAGTGGCGGCCATTGCGGCGCCCTTTTACAGCCAATCGATTGCCAACCAAGATTGTGCAACTGGAATGAATAGCAACACCAATACACAGTTTGATACGTCTACTTGACGGACGTATGTGGACGGAGGCAAGGGGCAGCTCCCAAATGACAAACAAAATGAACGGAAACAACGGAGTACATACAAATGTCGAACGTGTTTGCTCGAGAAATGCATGTCAACGAGATTGGAAACAAACAAAAACCAATACTGAAAGATACATCAATATACGACAACAGCGGCATACACAAACTGATATGCAAGGACATGATATACTTAGGAAGGACTAACGACAAGATAAAAAGAGCACTTACGATCTTTCTTATACATCAAGGCAGACTCAAATAATGTGGCGAACGTACAAAAATATGCAAACGAGCCTGATTCTCTGGCACACTCTATGACATTGCTACACAAACAAAGCAAAGAACCGAGACTTGACATTCAAGAAAGGCTTGCAATATATAAACATAGAAAAACAGGCGGTAACATTATTAACCAACAACGTATTATCAAATTCCGACGCAATTTTTTCAATACTAGACCACACTCAAACGGAAACGAGGTGAAACAGAACAAACGGGCATCCAACAATCCAAAAGCCAAATATACCTCTACGTAACCTAATTTAGTACTAGCTGCTTAACTCATCCTACGACTATATAAAATCATTTCCTTCCACACATTTTTGAGACACTGAAGATAACTCAAAGAAGTCGAAACGCGTCTGCTCACTCAACCAAGCCCGACGGCTTTTAAAGAACAAAAAGAATTGGCCTATGGGTATCAAATAAACAAAATAATTGACTACGATAAAAAATACCCTAGAAGTTGAAATTCACTCAACTTTGTTAATCGTAGTAAAATTTGTAAGTATGACATTTATCTCCTTAAAATTTAAGTACTTCAAGGACAGGTGCATATACTCGTCTTCTGAAAATTCCAATTAAGGTAAACCGCATTTACGAAAGCAATAGCCTTTTGAGAATTCTCCGAATACAACAAAAACAATGTACGGATTTTCTACCACTCGGGCTTTCCATCGAACCAGACATTACACTTTTGATTCGATCTTCTTCTAATTTGCGGATAAAATGAGAACACAATAAAAACATCTTTAAGATTTCATTCAGTCAATAGTTAGTGGTAATATTGCAACAAAATGGTGGCAGGTTAAAATAGAGTAACAATGGTTTGTCGTTTAAAGCGAGTATATAGTTGTTGTAGGCGTCGCTAAATTTTTTCTTGAGTACAAAACCCTTCTAACATGAGCGTAATTCTGTCTACCCAACTTGTTGGTTTTTGCTTCAGTATGTGGTAAGCCTATTTTTGAATCATTTTTAATTATTTTCAAACAAAGTTTACTATCAGATATCGCAGATATGGGTAGGTTATGGTTTGAAGGCGCAACAGAAACAGATTTCCTAGATTTTGAGATAAACGGTACAATTTAACTCAGCGGTTGATTAAAGTTACACAAATTCTTGCATCCTTAAAAGCCTTCTCACAATATATGCGATAACAATACAAAAACTTTCAAATTAACTATGTTACGGCTTTAAATTTAAATAGATCTGGGTCGTTCTCCCAGCAGCAAAGGAATAAATTTCTATGAACTTGAAATGTCCATTTTCATAATGGAAATGAGATGAGACACGTTTTCTCCCTCCTTCATTCTATTAATATGAATGCCTTTCTCTCTAAATTTGTGTAATAACATGGTAATGAGACTCGGGAGATGTAATCTACATTAAATTCGATCCTTGCTGCTGGTTTTACTAGCCTAGAGATTTTTATGGAGTAGCTTTTCTTAAGAAAGGATTATGAAAATATTTATACATGTAACATGCTTTTACAACCATCTTAAACACGTTCATTACTTCCAAGAAAATGTTGTTTGAACATGTGATAAGAGCTTACAACGGCAAAATAATTTCTATGTAAATTGAGGTAAAGGCCACTGATTCTCTCGGTAAAATACAAATTGGGTCGTCGGAAAGAGAGCTACATGTACTGCTGAAAATTTTTGCAACTGTGTATCAGTGAAGGTTATCAAGCTTAACTTCATACAGCATTGAAGCCGAAAAAGGAATAAGTAAGTAAATTCAATGCAGTGTTTCCGTTCGGGGGCCTGTTAAGCATGTTTTCAAATTCACAATGATATGGGGATTAAAAATTGTCATAATTGAGTTGGATTTCTCTTTCATCTGCAAATTAAAGCACCAGAAACATTAAGGTAGAATTATTGACCATTTGGAAGTCATTTATTTCTTCAGGACATGTAATTCTCATTGTCATCGCATCATTTTCATTTGGGTCTATTTTCTTACATCCACATTTCCAAGATATCAAGAAAGACAAAGAACAAAGAAGAGAAAGAATATGTTGAGTGGACGTAAGCGCCTCCTGGTGGATGGATTTTGTACTCGCTTATGAAGTGTTAACACCCACAATGAATTAACTCTTAAAAAACCTTCAATGAAAAATATTCTTAGAAAAAATCTTTGTTACTTAATCTTAACCGGCCACCATTTTTTTAAATATAACTGATTCCATTAATAGAATGAAATGTTAACAAAATTTGTCCTTCATCATGTCTGAACACTTTGAACTGATCCAAACAGTAGTATCTGATTCGATGGACAGCCCCTGTGACAGAAAAACCGTACGTTAACCAAAGACCTCGGAACTCAGACCCAACGATAATCTGCTTGGCAATTTTCTTTGTTATGAGGGCTTGTTCCTCATATTTTGGAAAATAAACAACAAGAAATCATACGGTATTGACAGTACTCCCACTATAGCACCACACTATTTTCCTGAAGAATATGTTAAACAATTCGTATTTTCTAATCAGTGGAAAAAGGCCAAGGAATTTCCGATCTTGAGGAAATAAAAAGACTCTTCGTGTTTGAACATTTATCGTCCAATCATTTTGCTGTCTAGCATCATGAAGGTATTTGAACTTATTCTGAACTATGTAAGTATTAAATGCTCACATAAGGAAATAAAGTTAATATCGAACTGCCAGTTTGGATTCCAAGCCGGGGATTTGACCATGCATGTGATAACGGAAGTAAGATCAGACTTCTTTTGGAAATTAAACAATAGAAAATGGGTTCGGCAAAGCCTTATTAATATGAGAAAAGCCCTCAATCCGTTAGATGGACTAATTTTTGAGCTCCTACTAAACAAATTCCCCAGGCGCCTTGTTGCCGTGATGTGCAATATGTTGTATGGGAATCGTTTCTTGTGACTGTTCGAAATCTGACAACGCGGGCTTTCAAGATATTGAATGGTGTACAGTAAGGAATAGTTACAAAATTTTCCCCCCATAGTCACTCAATATGTAGAGCGGGTTTGATTTTAAGGTATCACGAACGCAACCAATAGAAAAATTTGCTGATGCTCTAATAATTTATATAGTAAACTGAAAAACTTCAGTAATTCCAAGGAATTTTCAGAAACATGTTGAACGATGTGCAGTTCTATACAGACAATTGACGATTGAAATTGCATGCAAAGAAATGAGAAAAATTTTGTTTGGAACTGATTTGTGGTTGGCCAGACAAGACCTGAAACGTAATGGAAATGTGGCTGCACGAGGAGATGTGAAGCGAATTGATCGAATATTGTTTCTATACAGTTTGATCAGTGTTTATTTAAAAATGGATTTATTTTGTTTGCATTCAAAGCAGACACTTTGGCGAGTCATTACATTTTTTGGGGAAAGAAACCTTATATACGAGGTGTGTTCAAAAAGTAAGGTGACTTTGTATTGTTAGGGAAAAAATGTTTATTTATTCGTCAATATTTATGTTGCCCCTCCACAGTAATCAACATACTTGTGCCAACACTTTTTCCAATCCTCGAAGCACTTCTCATAAGCACTTTTCGGTATAGCCTTGAGCTCTTCCAGCAATGCAGTCTCTATCTCAATAGTTGCAAACCTTCGTCCTTTCGTAGGTCTCTTCAGTTTCGGGAACAAGAAACAGTCACATGGGGCCGAATAAAGTTGATCTGGTGGCTGAAGCATGATTGTGGTGTTGTTTTGGGCCAAAAAAATTCTTGATCTTTGATCCATTCTTTTCGATAGCGAAAAATCGCCGAGCACGCAAAATCTTTCTAACCGTGATGCCTCTCACAAACAAACTAAACACGTTAACTAGTTAGAAGTGTAAATATATATTTATGACGATTGTATTAACACAAAAAAGATAAAAATTCGTTAATCGAATGTAAGAGTACGTTGCCCGCAAAATTTGAAAAGTCACATTACTTTTTGAACACTCCTTGTATTCAGGCACGTCTCGAGTTTATAGTATATGATGAGCATCGGTGGCACGCTTAGGTTACTTTGCTGCGCTTATATATGCATGTGTTGCTTTGCCGCACTCGCATGTGAAAACATGTTATTGAGCGTGCGAAATTGATGGTGCCCCCAGACTAGCAATCATTGCATTACAATGACGTGTGCGAATGCGACGCAAAGACGCCGTTTGGTTGCGCAAGCAATGACTGCACAGCAATATTATGGCGTCGAGCTTACGGTAATGATTGCTAAAGTTTGCGGGGATGAGTTGTCAAACATGCGATAACGACATTATCGGATAATCTGTGTCAGCGTTCCAGGGCCCCCAGCAATGCTGTGGGGGCGACACTAATGGAAATAACTTTTCTAAGTAAACAATGTGATTCTGCTTTCGCTTCCAAGACCACTGCCAGCGTCCAATATGGCTGAAGCTGCAGCCCATACCCCACTTAAAAATTTAACTGCTTTTAATATTTACTACCGCAAATCTGGAACACAAGCAGGGCCGAGTGTGTTAGTATCGAGACCATCACAGTATTTCCTTGCTAGTGATGAAGTCACGATGAGATCTGGATGATACCACGATAAAATCCTGGTGAACTGTTGTTTACAGCCCAGCCTGATATCTTTCGGTGAAACAAACTTGCTTGCTTAAGTATCGCAATAGGTGTTGATCTTGTTATGCCGTATGCTTTTATTCTTGAGGTTGTTCTGCTTGTTATTGCGTATCGGGAGAATTGACCCTGGATGCGACTAAACCTAGTGCAGGTTGATGTATGATAACAGTTGTTATTTGTTTTGGATGGTATTTATTCATCGTATAATATATACAGGCTGCAATTGTTAGATTTTCACAGTTTTTGTTTGACCTTTAGGGTTCGGCCACATCACGATGTTACTGTCGTATCTGACAACATTTAGACGCAAATATCAACACACTGCGGCAAGATTTGAAAAGGAACTTCAGGCATACACAGAACTAATATGCTCATTTGAAGTTATGTCTTTACATGCACTAACTCATTTGTGCGCTTTGCAATAAACTTCCATGCACGCTAGCGATCATGCGAGTATCACAAAAACTTCCAACTAATCTGGTTTTAGAAAAAATCGCAAATTCCTACGACTACCAACCTGGCCAAAATTGTCGCAAATCGCAGTGTGCACACTTCCATTTAACCATGTGTAACTTGCGTCGTTGTCTGATCCATCCCAAAGTATTAAAAACGAACAATTTATTTTCAGGATTTCGTACTAAAATACAAAACCCTATTGCAATCACGACATGTGTCCGTCTGTCCGTCCGTCTGTATGTCACAGTTTTCTCCAAAACTATAAAAGCTACAGCCATGAAACTTTGTGGAAAGGTCAGAGGTGGTGCCTTCTTGAAAGTTCAAGGGTGAACATTTTTTTTCAAAGGGTTTTAAGGGGGGTCTCCCCATATAGGGAGGTGACCCTTCAAAAAAAATTGTTCACCATTGGTAGTCGAATGAGGTGTCATTGCAAAGTTCTCAACGGAATCTTTTCAAAACGAGTCTTAAAATTGCCCTATCGGTGCCGAGGGGGGCACTGGAAGGGGAAACGTACGAACTTTCCGCATACCCCCTTCACGGTTGGACACCTTTTATCTGAAAAAAATCATGGCCATTATGAGTACAACAACAACAACAAATACGTGAAAAATTGAAATTCACTCAACTTTGTTAGTAATAGTATGAATTATCAATTTTACATTTTCTTGAATATAACTATTGGTATCGATAATCGTAAAACAAAACAGCGGTTTTTTAAATGAGAAGATTGAACAATTTTGAGTTTTTCCCCCAACTTCAATGTTTAAGACACATGCTTCTAACACTTGATTCAATTTAATGAATGACTGAAGATGATTACCTCTAATTAATACTCATGATTACCTCTAATTAAAACTCATAGCTCCTAAAAGATAGGCTTTTCAATAATTCTAGGGCTCGCAAAAAGATTTTCTTATGCCATGAATCGATGATTTAAATGATTCACCCAATAATTCTTTAAAAAATCGTTCAAATTCATCCAAAAAATGCTGAATCTAGTTCATAAGAACGTACCAGCCGCAATATTGTTCCATGTTAAATAATTCTTCTGGATTCTCGGGCTCATTGAACATATTCGAGTAAACCACTATTGATTTTCATTCTGGTAATACGGCCTAATTTGTCTGAGATGCCCAAGCAAAGCATTATTTGGTACAGTACATTACGATCAATGCTATCGTATGCTTACTTAAAGACACCAAAAACATCAATGTTGAACTCCTAGCATTTCTCAAGTACATGCTTGACTGTTAACAATTGGTCTATTGATAATCTACTTGCTCTTAAACCACCTTGATACTCCCCAATAATACTGTTGATGTATGATCCAACTTTATATTCCAAGATTTTTGAAAATCTTTTGAACGCCGTACAAAGTAATGCTATGCCTCCATAATTTTCTCACTGTAGCTTGCCACCTTTCTCACGGATTTCGTACGCCATACAAAGCAGTGATATGTGGCTTGCCAACTTTTTCTAGATAGGGCATATAATTGATTGGCTCTACTCTTTCGCCATATGTTCTTGACGCCAAATGCACTGGATAACTTTGTGAATAGCTTTATTAACACTGCTGTCACCATATTTGATGAGCTCCACTGAAATCTCGTAGATGCCCGGCGCTTTATTATTCTTTAGGGCCTTGAGGATGGAGCACACTTCATCCAGAGATGGTGGGGCCAATGGAAGCTCTCCGCATAGATTTAAGGCTCCGATGTTCTCGAGCTGCGTGGAGGATAAAGGATGTTCTTGCAATATGATGCCCATCTTTCCTTAATTTTGGATTCATCAGCGATGATATTGCCGCTGTCATCACGATAGAGCCTGGTTTTGGGCTAATAACCACATATCAGGCTTTTCACTACTTTGCATCCTTGTCTTGCCTGGTTGCTTACTAGACTTACATCTATACTTCTCAATTGATCGTGATAGTATTTCCTTGCTTAATTCTAATAACCGTATTCGCTATTTTTCTGAGATTGTCACAGTGTTCTCTCTTCGCCCTGGTTTTCCCACCTATGTAATCTTTGTATGGCTGATTCTTTTCGTCTAACGCACTCTGGCACTCATTGTCGAAACAATTATTTCTCTTGCGCTGGGCTTGATGTTCAATCGTATGTTCTGCCACGGTCTTCATCGTCACTTTCACTTCCATCCTGAGCTCGTTGCTTGTTTTCAGCGATGCGACTGATAAGATGGGAGCCAGCTGGTTGTGTAGGGTCTGCATAAAAGACACCATTTAGAGCCTTTTGATGTTAAATTTTTGTAGGGGGCTGGATTTCACTGAATATGCCTTTGACATACGACATCAAAAGGTTAATTTGATCAAGTAATAATCTGAATGACAATTGGCTCCTCGGTATGTATGGACGTCAAGTATGCTCTAGGCCCAACATTGTTGGATCTGAGCCTGGTTGATCTGGTTTTGTGTGTCGCCATCAAATGATACCCAGGTCATTTTATGTATGCGCCAATGTGGGAAGTAAGTCAAACATATGACTAAATTTCTGCTACGTGCAAAGCCAATCAGGCGCTGGCCATTGTCATTTGTTTCATCATGAAGGCTGTATCCTCCAGTCATTCCCCGATGAGGTAGCTTATTGCCAACCTTAGCATTGAAATCACCCAGAATTATTTTTATGTCGTTTGCAGGCAATGAGTCGACTAGTCTTTGTAGATGATTGTAGAATATTTCCTTCGTTTCTTCGGTCGGGGCATGTACACTGATAAGCCAGATTTTGAAGAATTTCGCTTTTATACGGATCGCATACAACCGTTCATGAACTGACTTAAAATCAATAACGTGCGATTTGAGCTCCCTGTCAACAATAAATGCCTCTCGGAGTTCTCTTTTTCCAGTAGGCTTCCAACTTTTGAGTATTGTTTGCGATCTTACGTCTTTAACATAATTTCTAGTCTAGTCCCTTTCCTGGATTGCCAGAATTTTTAATTATGTTGACTGGCCTGTTGTAAAAGGTCCATAACAGCGCCACGGTAATTAAGTGATCTAACATTCCAGGATCCAATGCCATTGTCTTTTTTCCGTTTGTGGGGTCGTTGCCGTGAATCCAATCCATTCTGAGGCCCTTCCGCAGGTTTTGGAATATTGCAGGGTTTTCCAGGGATGGGGAGTTAGTCCGTCGCCCAACCTCCATCCCGGTGGCATGGTTACTACTTTGAATCCGCTATCAAGCGTGGAAGATTTTATCAACATCCTCTTACGTCCCCATAAAGGAGGTGTTAGTAGGATTTAGTAGCAGAGCTGCCAATTTATTTACACTTATTGATATTTCTCGGCATTTAATGTCCCATTTTTGGGGAAGCAATAAACCCAATTTGTGACTCTAACAGCATTGAATACCATTAAATTGGGGGCTTGTAATGAATCAGGCATACAAAGACTAAATAGGTTGGAAAATCAGGACGAAGAGAGAACACTATGAAAATCTCAGAAGAGCAGCGAATAAGATAATTACAACCAAGAAAAGAAAATACTTTGACGACCAATTAAGAAGTATAGATGTAAGCTTAGCGAGCAACACCACAAGACAAGCATACAAAGTAGTGAAAAGCCTGAAACGTGCGTATTACCCCTGTAATGTGACGCCTACGCCCGGGAATCAAAGTGATTCCAATCCCGAACCCTTGCAACCGGCCAGATGGGTATGTCCTCGAAGTGCCAGCGGATTTCATCTGTCGTGCGGATATCGTTGCGCAGAAAATATTTCTTTTCTTTCCAAATATTTAGATCTGTGGATATAAATATTCGAAATATAAAATTAATCCAAGCCCCGACACATTTCGAGACATATCCATCTGGAAATGCCCCTCCACCGTGGCCATCGAAAAACTATGCCACTGGCGACAAATGGAGAGGCACATTGCCGCCATGTGGCGTGCCATTCCACACACATCTGTTTTGTCCGATGTGACAACCGGAAAAATTTGACAGCCACATGGAGTAAAAGGAAAAGTGTCGGTAGCAGCAGGTTGGCGCGGTCCTAAATGTGGGTAAAACTAAATTAAGAGATAAGGTTTTTCGTTCGGCTTACATCGACGAATGCCTTACCATGTTTTGCTTGCAGTTCATCGCTCCATAAACTGGATTGCTGACACAACCATTCAAGGTGGAAAATCATTACAAATGGCAGCCGAAAGACGTCCTAAAAGCGAACGATCGACTTTCTGCAAGTGGGAGCCTGCTGAAACAAAAGTGCGGATATCGCCTCATATGTGCGGTCAAGGAAGTATTGTCTACCAGGTCAGACCGTTTTCAGCAAATATTACTCGCGCAATATCCTCCTTTATAAGGGTGCCAACATTTACATCAGCTTGAAATAATTCAGGTCTTGCTGCCTCCATTACCAGATGATACATCTAGGTCTCATTAGGTTATGTCGCATCGTATGGAAGCTAGTTTTGCGCACAAAAGTTTCTCCATAATTTACCCCCGGTTCAAATAGTAAAACAATAGCTTATAGAATGAAGAAAGTATCCATGAACTCTGCAACATTAAATTGGTGAAGAGAGAATTGATTTCGTGCCGGAAATAATGTTAATATGTAAGATAGTATTGCTTAAGCATTTCAAATTCAACGCCTACGAAAGTATTGCAATGTTACGGATTGGAGGTATTCAGGCGTTAACTCAATGCCCGCTTCAAATTTTAAAACTTTTTGCTGTGAACGAAATGTGGTAAAAATATTCTTGCGTGTGCGTATGAACTTGCCAGTTTTATTTGAATAAGCAATTTAATTGTGATTTATATAAAAATTCGAGAAGGCGATTTGTGTTAACTTCATTTCCGTATCCGCTTGCCAATTTTATGATGTTACAAAATCATATCAGCTTTTATGTTAGCGTTCGTTTTAACTTTTTCTACTACCTTGACGAAAGGATAGTCAGTAACGCGGAGAGATATATGAAAAACAACTCTGCGTAAAACTTTACTTAATAGAAGTGTCTACGAACATATGAACCAAAAGCAATACATAAAATTGATTTTTGTTAAACGCTAAGAACACAAAAGTCTATTTCATTTAGGATGTTACCTTATTTCGTCGAATATTAACGACTAGTTTCTTATAATTATACAGAACTATTTTGTATATACAAATTATTCAAATATGAAAAATATCATTTCCGGTGAATCATGACAATGCATTGTCGGACGAAAAATCATTTAAACCTTAGCGATTAAGGTAATTTTGTCATAATTAATACGCACTTGAAACTTTAATTTTCTCCTTTACGCGTGGATCCTTATAATCCAATGAACCAAGGTTTGAGATCTAAAAGAAGAAATAATGAAAAAGACACATCTTATCACTCCACCAACGAAATTTATAAATAAAATCCAAACTTAAACATTCAGAAAAATACAAAAAGGCCTAAAGACAAAATGAATTTTTTTAATCTCCCGCGAGAAACAAGTATCAATGCAAAATAAAATTGTCCTGTGTAGAAGTTAATTTAATATTACTTGATATTTTTTTTTAAAAATGATGAGCAACATTTAAAACGCTACAACCTTTAAAGCTGTTAAAAGAATCAAAACTGATTACAAAATATTTGAATGCAAACAAGAACTTTCCAACTAGCTTATTACTGATCATTGCTACTTGATATGTGTTCACAATATTAAATAAGTCTGGAATAGTACTGAATTATTGCTTTTCAACAAACGAAAAAATACTCATCAGGAAACTGTTTTTTTTTTGGTTTTTTTGTGAGGGCTGGATTGATTATTGATTTTTTTGTATGAGTAAGGAAAGAAATCCTGTGCCTTATGTTGATCAACACAGGCGAAATTTGAAATACCTGTCCAGGAAATTTTGAACGCATAACTTTAACAGTTTTTTTTTTAAATTTACAAAATCTCACTTGCTATGAGTAAGCAAATAAATTCAATTGAACAATCAAATCTGGTCTGCTTTTAGTTTCATGCATTGATCATTCCACTATTTGAAAATGGAAACATATTAAAACAATTAAACATAAATGCCCATTTAGATACATCACTTATCAAAGGAACACATTACATTATATTGGAAATATAAAAATTATTTGCATCGTTAACAACTTGTCACATAGGGAGAATTTATTTACTATACCCTAATATCAAATAAGCATTATATATTCGCTATAGCAAAAGGGGATATAGAAAAATATAAATACTATACAACTAAATATTCGATAAGAGAGGTTATCCTCAAGAATAGTTTTGGATAAGCTTAAGAAATTAATTTAAAGTTTTGGTGCAGGCAGTATGTAGATTGATAGAAAACTGTAAATGTAAATTAAAAGAACAAAAAGAAAAAAAAACCCAATCCAATAGAAGATAAACGACGCCCAGTGCTCGAATTGACAGTATTGTGTAAGAATTTAATAGAAGTTAGTTTATGTGATAATTGATGAAATTATTCCATTTTTGTTAATAAACAACATGAATTGCTAAAATTTAACCACGACTTTCCTTTTCAGCGGTTCTTCTTTTTCAGTGGGAAGAGAGAGTGCAGGGTAGGTATGCCGTCGCTAGGGTAGGGTTTCGACAAATCCGCTGAGGTCGGTTTCGGGTCGCGCGCGGTACGCGGTACCTTTGTTGTTTTGTTATTTTATTAGAGTAGTTTTCGTCGGGTTAATTTCGAGTAGCATATTTTTCGGTACCGCTTCCGAACTTCGGAAACGTGGAATGAAAATTAGATTTTGTATTCTCAACTGGATGAATAAAGAAATACGGAGTAACGTAAAGTAGGTTTCTTCTCCGTATGGTTTGGTTTTGATAACGCGTTTTAAATACGGGCGTGTTCAGGTGGCTGAAAATAATATGTAATAGAGCGTAACCCATTCGGAGACCCGCGACCGAAATCCTCTCCGAACTAGCTGGCCGACAAGCAGCCACCGCGTGAATGGGTTACGGTGCACGGATTGGTTGACCTGTGGTACCATCCGTTGGCACTACTCAGACTTAACGTCTAGGACCGATGAGAGGTCGGTTCCGCGTTTGAACTAAAAATGTTAAAAATCATTACAAATGGCGCCCAACGTGGGGCCTAAACATCCTAAGGTGGAAAGAAATTCGCGTCTTCTGACGAGTTGGTCCTTTACGGAGGATGTAAGGTACTCTGGTACTCGAGTCCCACTATCAGGAGCAGTGGAGTTGTGTGATACACACTAGCAGTCGCTTCACGTGAGTTGTAGCTTCCGCTCTCCTTTGTTTGATTTTTTTTTTCGCGACAGAATCCTTCCGATGTGTTGTCCCAGGCTAACCCCTGTAAGGACCTTCTATTTTCTTGATGGAACTGCCAGCCTGATGGGTTTACCTATCAGCATGGACTCTCAAGAAAATAGAAGGCTACCTTGCCTTTATGTTGCGGAAGGATTCTCCTTATTTCGTATGCGTGATAGACGAGTGGTATCGGTTCAACGTTCGGTGGCGTATGCTGGAGTTGCGAAGCCCGGAATGCTTCCACGCGTCGGGAATTTTGACCGCGTACAAAATCGTTACGGTAGCTCTACCACTTGTCTCGTCGAGTCATTTAACGTAGTTTAGAGACGGTTTTTGTAATATATGTGGGTTTAGGGGATATAATTTCGTAAATCGACCGAAAGCACCCTTTCTTCGGCAGATTACCACGCACTCTCCGTTCCCGTTGGAGGAGTCGACCACTGAAAAGGAAAGTATACTTTAAATACATTTTTTTTCCCACTTAACATATAGCTCGCCACTATCGGCCACGAAGTTATTTTTAGGCTTTTTTCATATATATAGTAGGGTTAACCTTTTCTTCTTTTTTTTTAGTAATAAAAAACTTACTTTTACCACACACAAGACAGAACCAAAAATGGCAACGAAGCGGACTCCCGATAAGCGGTGGACCCGGTCCAAAACGGTCCAACCCGCTAACTGCGGGATCTGTTTCGAGGACGTAGTGGAGGGGGTACACAGCGTGCGATTGGATTGTGGACATCTATTCCACCGTGCCTGTGTCCAACAGCTCCTCCTCACGTCCGAGCTGTGTCCCTTATGTCGGCGACCCATCGAGCGGACCGCCCTAGACGTCCCCCTCGGAACGCCCCTACCAACGCGTGGAGCAGTGGCGAAAGGAGTTCCAGAGGCCGAACAGTCCCAACCACTTTTAGGCCTGCAAGGAGCCGTAGGCGGTGAAGTTCCGGCCGCAAGTGTCGTGTCCGAGGTGACCCCCATGCCTTCCGCCCACTCCATTGACACCCTCGTGGCGTTGATGAGGGATATGTCGGAGAGGATTGGCAACCTGGAGAGAAAGCTCCAGAATCTCCCTATGAGCCAACCACCCAGTCGCGTGAGAACTCCGCTTGGCTGGGAGCCCAATCCCAGTGTGGCGATGCCCCCCTCCCGACAATCCGAGCAATGGGTCCCACCTCCAAGGAACTCGGGAATGGATCCCAGAGCTCCCGAATATAGACCACGACACAGTACCGGACCTCCGTTGGTACCTCCAGCCCCCGAGGCCGTTCAGTACAACAGGTCAATCGAGGATGTGATTCCCCCCGGGAACGCATTGACACTTTTTCGAGACCCGACGCCTCGTATCATGGAGAGTTGGCGCCTGAACTTTACAGGGTTCAACGATTTGATATCGGCGGACCGGTTCCTTTTCCGGATTCAGGCGTTGGTATCCAGCACCCTGGGAGGTGATTCCTCGGCCTTCCTCCGGCGTGCACATCTTTTGTTCAGCGGCGACGCTGCCGACTGGTACTGGAGATCTAAAGAATCAACGCCACGTCCCACTTGGCACTCTTTCAGTGCAGCCTTCCGCAACCGATTTGAGGATGGCTTCACTGAGAGAGAGCTAAAGGAGCAAATAAAGAAACAAGGCGCTCACGAACCGTTCGACCAGTACTACACAAGTATAATGAGATTGAGCACTCGCTTGCGAACTACCATGCCCGAGGACGAACTGGTAGAAATTATCCGAGAGAACATGCGCTGGGATCTCCAGAACAGCCTTCTACATTTTCCAATCAACACCATACAGGGACTGCGCCTCCATGCCCGTAGACAAGAACACTTGGATGAGCGGCGAGGTACCTTCCGTCCACAACCTCGCATAACGGAACCAAATCCCCGAAATCATCAAACCGCGGAGTTGATGGCAGCGGACCACCTGCTTGCTGATCCAGTACCAATACCGAGGAGCGGAGCACCACCGGAGCTTGAGGACCCAGCATTGATTGATCGACCCTCCCTGGAAGCGGTTACAAGCCCGACGGTCTGTTGGAACTGCCGACAACCGGGACATCGGTTCTATGCATGTCCAGCGGAGCCGACGCTTTTCTGCTACCGCTGCGGGAAGGCCGACACCTACGCCCCTGACTGTGCCAATTGCAAAGGACGAAAAAACTTGCCACCGAGTGCCGCGACCACCCGTCGGCACTCCTAAACCCCGGACGAACCAATCTTGACCCTATCACTAGCTATGACCAAGCTCCCAACATGACTCCAACTCTGCTGACTCGCACCGCTAAACACAGTTCTCCCGAAGTTCCACAACCGACGCCGTCCTTCGCCGAGGCCAACGCGCAGGGAAATGATAGCGAGGCGAAAGTTCCTTGGCATGTAAAACCTTTTCATGTCAGGCTGCGGAATTACTTGGCTACTCGACAGCGCATCTTCCATGAGGAGTTGACCACAAATGTCCCACCGCGAAGCAAGCGGGCCACGCGTCGGATGCTGAGCTTCTGGAGAAAAGTCAGGCAGTCGAGGAAAGTGTTGAAGGACATATACTTAGACGAATTATTGAGGGATGATGTTCGGCCATATGCGTCAGTACACCTCCTGCAAAAACGAGTGTCAGGCTTAGTCGATACGGGAGCCAGTGTGAATTGCATATCTGCCGATTTTGCAGGGGAGGTACTGGCAAGGCACGCGGACCAAATCCGTCATTTCACCTCCTGGTTAAGCACGGTGGACGGAACTCGCCACTCTGTAGTGGGAAAAATTATGACGGATGTCACCTTTAAAGGAGTAACTAAACCTATGGAATTTTTCATCATACCTCAGTTAACCCAGAATCTTTATCTAGGAGTGGATTTCGTTCGAAAATTTAACTTGGCCCTGGCACTATTTTCCGGTACGACCCTGGAGTCCGTCACCACCGTTCCCGACCAATCTCAACCCTCTCACTTACTACGACATACACTGGATGTAAATCAGCAACTGCGTCTTGACTCGGCTATATCGGCTTTTCCATCGCATGAGAAAGAAGGTCTCGGGAGGACTGCCCTGGTGTTCCACACTATAGATGTGGGGGATGCTAAACCCATAAAACAGAGACATTTCGCCATATCTCCGGCGAAGGAAAAATCGTTATATGCCGAAGTGGATCGAATGCTAGCATTAGGCGTAATCGAAGAATCACAGAGCCCGTGGGCTTCCCCAGTCACCTTAGTTGTCAAGCCGAACAAGGTCCGGTTATGCTTAGATGCCAGACGCTTGAACGCCGTCACAGTCAAGGACGCATACCCTCTACCGTTGATTGAAGGCATTTTGAGTCGGTTGCCTAAAGCCCACTTCATCACGAGCTTAGACCTCAAGGACGCCTTCTGGCAAATTCCTTTAGACCCCGGTTCAAAGGAGAAAACAGCCTTCACAGTCCCTGGTCGGCCCCTATATCAATTCGTGACCATGCCATTCGGATTGTGTAATGCCCCCCAAACAATGACGCGCCTTATGGATAAGGTGATACCACCTCATTTGCGGCACCAAGTTTTCGTTTACTTGGACGATCTGTTGCTTATAACCGAGACCTTTGACGAACACATCGACCTGCTTCAGGAGGTGGCTCTACACATCTGGAGGGCAAGATTAACCATCAACATAAGGAAGAGTCAGTTCGTGATGACGGAGGTGAAGTATTTAGGTCACATCATTGGGCATGGCCATATCAAGACCGATCCGGAAAAGACTCAAGCGATTGACGTTTTTCCACTACCCAAGACCACCAAACAGTTACGCCGATTCTTAGGCTTATGCGGGTGGTACCAGCGTTTTGTACGTGACTATGCCACCATAACCACTCCTTTGACCGACATGCTGCGTAAGGGACGTAAGTTCGTCTGGGAGGAGCCCAGCTTGCGAGCCTTTGAAGAGCTAAAGAAGAGTCTGACTACAGCTCCCGTACTGCACAGCCCGGACTTTGACAAACCGTTCTCAATCCATTGTGACGCGAGTCAACATGGGGTGGGAGCAGTCTTAGTCCAGGTTGCACAAGACGGCGAGGAGAGACCTATAGTCTTCATGTCTCACAAGTTGAACCCAGCCCAGTTAAATTACACGGTCTCCGAGCAGGAATGTCTAGCTGCAGTGTTGGCAGTGAAACGCTTCCGAGCCTATGTGGAGGGACACACCTTTGAAATCGTTACGGACCACGCTTCACTGAAATGGCTAATGAGCCAGACTGATCTCAACGGCAGATTGGCCCGGTGGGCACTGAAACTACAGGCATTTGACTTCACAATTCGCCACCGAAAAGGAAGCCAGCATGTAGTCCCCGACACCCTATCCAGAATGTTCGCCCCTGAAGGAGCCGAGTTGGTCCAAGAGGACGACAGCCCCCAATTGATCGATCTGGATCATCCTGCCTTCAAGTCAGCAGCTACACCCAACTGATTCACACTATCCAGAATCAACTGCCCCAGCTTCCTGAACTGCGGTTGACGGATGGATTTATTTATAAGCGGATGGGACACGCATCCGGAGACCCCATACAAGAAGAAGAACAGTGGAAGTTGTGGGTGCCCGAAGAATTAACCGCTGATCTTATCAGACGGGCCCATGACCATCCATCAAGTGCGCACGACGGTTACGGTCGTACACTTAGGGGGTTGAAAACCTGCTTCTTTTGGCCTAAGATGGCACAACAGATAAAAGCGTACGTAGCCTCCTGTGAGCTATGCAAGTGCACTAAAGCGCCCAACACCATTCTACGGCCTCCCATGGGTAAGGTTGAGGTCCAGCGCTTGTACATTGATCTTATCGGTCCTTACCCTCGATCTGCTGCTGGTCACACGGGAGCTGTCGTGGTCCTGGATCAGCTCTCTAAATTCCCTATCATAGAACCACTACGTAACATGCACACTGGACCTATAATCAGCTTCTTGGAGAACCGAGTCTTTCACATGTTTGGAGTTCCGGAGAAACTTGTCTCCGACAACGGGGTCCAGTTCACCTCCAGCAAGTTCCGAGACCTAATGTCCAAATACGGCATCATCCACCAACGAACCGCCGTCTATTCACCACAAGCCAATGCATCCGAACGACTGAACCGTACGCTCATAGCGGCCATCCGCGCCTATGTCCACCCGAATCAGAAGGACTGGGATCGCAAATTGTCCGCCATCACTAGTGCGCTGCGCTCGTCGTACCACGCCACTACCGGCATTTCGCCGTATTTCGCATTGTTCGGCCAGTACATGATCTGTCATGGGAGCGCTTACCGGCTATTGCGGCAACTGAAATCGCTAGAGGACCCAATCGTGGTTCTGGAACCGCACGAAAAGCTCCAACTTCTGCGAGAGCAACTGCGGGAGAAGATTGAGGAAAGTCGACGGATGGGAGAGGAGCGGTACAACTTGCGATCTCATCCTTCTGGCTTTAAGGTAGGCGACGAGATATATCGTCGAAACTTCCGACAGAGCGATGCCACCCGACATTACAATGCCAAACTAGACAAGAAATTCGTGAAGTGTCGAGTCCTACAAGTAATAACCCTGGGAATTTACCACGCAAAAGACCTTAGACGATGAAGTGCAACTATTTCCCACGAAAAATCTTGGCTTACCCAAATCTCTGCCTGGACGAAGACCTCCGAGTAACTCCTGACTCCCTACGGTATAGCCACTGTCGAGTCTTCACGAACATGGTTGTAGCCTATTCCTCGAAACCAACCTTCGACCCGCCACGGCCCTAACAAAGACCTTTTACATAGGAGGCGGGATCGTAATTACTTCGATTTTGGGGGGAGGAATGTGTAATGTGACGCCTACGCCCGGGAATCAAAGTGATTCCGATCCCGAACCCTTGCAACCGGCCAGATGGGTATGTCCTCGACGTGCCAGCGGATTTCATCTGTCGTGCGGATATCGTTGCGCAGAAAATATTTCTTTTCTTTCCAAATATTTAGATCTGTGGATATAAATATTCGAAATATAAAATTAATCCAAACCCCGACACATTTCGAGACATATCCATCTGGAAATGCCCCTCCACCGTGGCCATCGAAAAACTATGCCACTGGCGACAAATGGAGAGGCACATTGCCGCCATGTGGCGTGCCATTCCACACACATCTGTTTTGTCCGATGTGACAACCGGAAAAATTTGACAGCCACATGGAGTAAAAGGAAAAGTGTCGGTAGCAGCAGGTTGGCGCGGTCCTAAATGTGGGTAAAACTAAATTAAGAGGTAAGTTTTTTCGTTCGGCTTACATCGACGAATGCCTTACCATGTTTTGCTTGCAGTTCATCGCTCCATAAACTGGATTGCTGACACAACCATTCAAGGTGGAAAATCATTACAAATGGCAGCCGAAAGACGTCCTAAAAGCAAACGATCGACTTTCTGCAAGTGGGAGCCTGCTGAAACAAAAGTGCGGATATCGCCTCATATGTGCGGTCAAGGAAGTATTATCTACCAGGTCAGACCGTTTTCAGCAAATATTACTCGCGCAATATCCTCCTTTATAAGGGTGCCAACATTTACATCAGCTTGAAATAATTCAGGTCTTGCTGCCTCCATTACCAGATGATACATCTAGGTCTCATTAGGTTATGTCGCATCGTATGGAAGCTAGTTTTGCGCACAAAAGTTTCTCCATAATTTACCCCCGGTTCAAATAGTAAAACAATAGCTTATAGAATGAAGAAAGTATCCATGAACTCTGCAACATTAAATTGGTGAAGAGAGAATTGATTTCGTGCCGGAAATAATGTTAATATGTAAGATAGTATTGCTTAAGCATTTCAAATTCAACGCCTACGAAAGTATTGCAATGTTACGGATTGGAGGTATTCAGGCGTTAACTCAATGCCCGCTTCAAATTTTAAAACTTTTTGCTGTGAACGAAATGTGGTAAAAATATTCTTGCGTGTGCGTGTGAACTTGCCAGTTTTATTTGAATAAGAAATTTAATTGTGATTTATATAAAAATTCGAGAAGGCGATTTGTGTTAACTTCATTTCCGTATCCGCTTGCCAATTTTATGATGTTACAAAATCATATCAGCTTTTATGTTAGCGTTCGTTTTAACTTTTTCTACTACCTTGACGAAAGGATAGTCAGTAACGCGGAGAGATATATGAAAAACAACTCTGCGTAAAACTTTACTTAATAGAAGTGTCTACGAACATATGAACCAAAAGCAATACATAAAATTGATTTTTGTTAAACGCTAAGAACACAAAAGTCTATTTCATTTAGGATGTTACCTTATTTCGTCGAATATTAACGACTAGTTTCTTATAATTATACAGAACTATTTTGTATATACAAATTATTCAAATATGAAAAATATCATTTCCGGTGAATCATGACAATGCATTGTCGGACGAAAAATCATTTAAACCTTAGCGATTAAGGTAATTTTGTCATAATTAATACGCACTTGAAACTTTAATTTTCTCCTTTACGCGTGGATCCTTATAATCCAATGAACCAAGGTTTGAGATCTAAAAGAAGAAATAATGAAAAAGACACATCTTATCACTCCACCAACGAAATTTATAAATAAAATCCAAACTTAAACATTCAGAAAAATACAAAAAGGCCTAAAGACAAAATGAATTTTTTTAATCTCCCGCGAGAAACAAGTATCAATGCAAAATAAAATTGTCCTGTGTAGAAGTTAATTTAATATTACTTGATATTTTTTTTTAAAAATGATGAGCAACATTTAAAACGCTACAACCTTTAAAGCTGTTAAAAGAATCAAAACTGATTACAAAATATTTGAATGCAAACAAGAACTTTCCAACTAGCTTATTACTGATCATTGCTACTTGATATGTGTTCACAATATTAAATAAGTCTGGAATAGTACTGAATTATTGCTTTTCAACAAACGAAAAAATACTCATCAGGAAACTATTTTTTTTTTGGTTTTTTTGTGAGGGCTGGATTGATTATTGATTTTTTTGTATGAGTAAGGAAAGAAATCCTGTGCCTTATGTTGATCAACACAGGCGAAATTTGAAATACCTGTCCAGGAAATTTTGAACGCATAACTTTAACAGTTTTTTTTTAAATTTACAAAATCTCACTTGCTATGAGTAAGCAAATAAATTCAATTGAACAATCAAATCTGGTCTGCTTTTAGTTTCATGCATTGATCATTCCACTATTTGAAAATGGAAACATATTAAAACAATTAAACATAAATGCCCATTTAGATACATCACTTATCAAAGGAACACATTACATTATATTGGAAATATAAAAATTATTTGCATCGTTAACAACTTGTCACATAGGGAGAATTTATTTACTATACCCTAATATCAAATAAGCATTATATATTCGCTATAGCAAAAGGGGATATAGAAAAATATAAATACTATACAACTAAATATTCGATAAGAGAGGTTATCCTCAAGAATAGTTTTGGATAAGCTTAAGAAATTAATTTAAAGTTTTGGTGCAGGCAGTATGTAGATTGATAGAAAACTGTAAATGTAAATTAAAAGAACAAAAAGAAAAAAAAACCCAATCCAATAGAAGATAAACGACGCCCAGTGCTCGAATTGACAGTATTGTGTAAGAATTTAATAGAAGTTAGTTTATGTGATAATTGATGAAATTATTCCATTTTTGTTAATAAACAACATGAATTGCTAAAATTTAACCACGACTTTCCTTTTCAGCGGTTCTTCTTTTTCAGTGGGAAGAGAGAGTGCAGGGTAGGTATGCCGTCGCTAGGGTAGGGTTTCGACAAATCCGCTGAGGTCGGTTTCGAGTCGCGCGCGGTACGCGGTACCTTTGTTGTTTTGTTATTTTATTAGAGTAGTTTTCGTCGGGTTAATTTCGAGTAGCATATTTTTCGGTACCGCGTCGGAACTTCGGAAACGTGGAATGAAAATTAGATTTTGTATTCTCAACTGGATGAATAAAGAAATACGGAGTAACGTAAAGTAGGTTTCTTCTCCGTATGGTTTGGTTTTGATAACGCGTTTTAAATACGGGCGTGTTCAGGTGGCTGAAAATAATATGTAATAGAGCGTAACCCATTCGGAGACCCGCGACCGAAATCCTCTCCGAACTAGCTGGCCGACAAGCAGCCACCGCGTGAATGGGTTACGGTGCACGGATTGGTTGACCTGTGGTACCATCCGTTGGCACTACTCAGACTTAACGTCTAGGACCGATGAGAGGTCGGTTCCGCGTTTGAACTAAAAATGTTAAAAATCATTACACCCCAAAACCACGCTCTATCGTGTTGACATCGGCAATATCATCGCTGATGAAACCAAGATTAAGGAAAGATGGGCATCATATTTTAAGAACCTCCTGAATCATCTACACAGCCTCATAACATCGGAGCCTATAGGTGTGTGCAAAGAGCTTTCATTGACCCTACAAACTCTGGATGAAGTTTGTTGCATCATCAAAGCCCAAAAGAATAATAAAGCGCCGAGAATCGATGAGATTCCAGTGGAGCTCACTAAATATGGTGACAGCAGTGTCAATAAAGCTGTTCACAAAGTTATCCAGCACATTTGGCACCAAGAACATATGCCGAAAGAGTGGAGCTAATCAAATATATTCCCTATCCACGAAGAAAGTGACAGGCTGCAGTGCGAAAATTATAGAGGCATATCACTACTTTGTACGGCGTACAAAATATTTTCGAAAACCTTAGGAAATGTAATCGGATCATACACCAATAGTATTATTGATGGGTATCAAGGTGCTTTTATCAAGGCTCGCTGCTGGCAAGATCTAGTGAACGATGTGAACAAAGATCCGTGGGGCCTTGGCTACAAGCTAGTTTTGCGGAAGCTTGGTACCCTACGGAAACCTTGTTCACATGATGCGGAAAAGATGGACGAGATAGTGAGGGCACTCTTTCCCGGACATTCCGTCCGTGTTGACGCTATCCATGGTGAAACAGCAGTCGAGTCTCCACTCTTCACACAGCCAAAAATGGAAGAGGCAGTCCATTCACTGAAAGCGAGGAAGGCTCTAGGTCCAGATGGTGTTCTTGCTGAGGTGTTACAACTTGTCTATCACCATTATCCTGAGTTTTTGCTGCTCAGCACATTCAATGCTTGCCTACGAAGCGGGATTTTCCCGGTACGATGGAAGGTAGCGAGACGCGTTTTGATTAGCAAGGAGAAGGGAAACCCCAGATCGCCATCTGCATACCGCCCGTTATGCATTCTAGACACGGTTGGAAAAGTGCTAGTGAAACTCATCAAGAGAAGACTCACTGACGCAATTCGTGCTGCTGGAGACCTATCACCTCGGCAGTACGGCTTTAGAGCAGGACGTTCTACGATTGATGCGATCGCAGAGGTAGTGAACTTGGTCCAAAAGGCAGAGGCATATTGTCGCATCAAGCGACGGATCGTCCTGTTGGTGACACTTGACGTCAGGAATGCCTTCAACTCCGCTAAATGGGTGGGTATTATGGATACGCTGGAAAACCCTTTTCAAGTTCCAGAATATCTAATGCGGCTTTTGAGGAACTACTTAAAGGAACGAAGCCTGCTCTATGATACGACACAGGGCCAACGAAGGATGGAAATTACATCGGTTGTTGCCCAGGGATCTATCTTTGGTGCGGACCTGTAGCGCTAGTCTTACGACAGGCTACTAAGACTGGAGATGCCAGATGAGTCGATACATGAGGTATATTACTACACAAGTCGAGCCAAGTAGTAGCCTATGTGCATGACATGAAAATTTTGTCACGGTCATTAACAACCGCCAAAGAACTCGTCCTGTAACTCGACAGGGAAGCAAAACTAGTAGGGCTAGAAATCAATAAAAATAAAACAAAGCCTCAAAATACCTCAAGTACACAAAATATCACACTTGGCGAATATAGTATCGAAAATGTAAGTGAATCTGTGTACTTGGGCACCAAAATAACGAAAACGTGCAGTAAAAGAGACGAAATACACTGAAGAATACAGCTCGCAATTAAAATATTTTATTCATTTTTGACAATCCTGAAGACCAGCTGCATACACAGAAAAACAAAGCTTCAAATATACAAATCTGTGATAGCACCTGTGTTATGCTATGGGTGTAAAACATGAACCCTAACCCAACTATCGACAAAGGCGAGGCGAGTAACCGGAGCAAAGCTGGACGGGGACCAATGGCGAATTCGATACAACGATGAGTTGTATGAAATTTTTCACGAGCCAGAGGTCTCAACAATTGTCAGACTTGGGAAGCCGCAATGGGTTAGACACATAAATCTTATGGACGAACAACGGATACCCAAAAAGGGATTCGTTGGTAGAACTGAAGGCCGGAGACCTGTCGGGAAACTTTGGAAACGCTAGTGTGAATCAATCAACGAAGACAGTTCATCGCTACACAGATTTCTAAATTGGAGAACGCGGCTAATGAACCGAGACAGTTGGAGGTGCTATTTGCAGGAAGCGAAGGCCAGAGAGGGGCTGTAGTGCCTCGAAGAAGAAGAAGAAGTTAGAAAAATAATATGTGATTTCTGTGTTATTACGGGAAATTTGAGAGTAGCTTAAGCTAGCCAATTTAAATACCACTTAAACATCACCACCGAGTAACGTGGTATGAAGAATGCATTCTCGAGCCAAACTGGGATAGGAAGCTTTACCATGTATTGTACATATTACTAGTAAAGTTAGAAATAAATAGAAATTCAAATGCTAATGACAACAGTAGAGTAGACTTTTATTTTCTCAGCTTAAATTAATGCAGCTCAACTTAGATTAGTTCGGCTCGACAAAGTTTACGATACCACTCCCGTATGTGCACAGTTGCTCCACAACGACATCATCTGTAATCAATAACTACGACAAGAACGAGCCAAAATGATGTGAAACTTCGTATAAACCAATAAGGTGAAGAAATTCATTGCAGGCAACAGGAAAACACTTTGATCATGCAATTAAATGCAATAATCTCGGTGACAACATGAATCATAACTTTGGAAGTGCCAGCGGTGGTGATAAAATGGGCCCTGAAAATGTAGAACAGGGATTCATGGCGGTTGCTATTGGTATAAATTATAAACCACAATTTGATAATGCGAATCAAGGCGGCGGCGGAGGCGGATTAAACCAACGTGTTTGTGGTAGAAGAACCGGTGGTAGAACTGATTTCCAAAATAGTAAACCAAGACGTTTCTAAGGCACATTTGCAAACATACTAAATCTATCACATTACAATTGACTCTCGAAGCCATAACAATTTCTACATAGTAACTCACTCAAGGTTGTGCTTCACATCTAATTAGTTAACCGTGTGTCCTTCGACAATGTCTTATGGCAGAGAATAGCCTGCCAAATACCAACTCTTGCCTCAAACAGTGGCCTAAAAAAAAGAAGAAAAAAGGCATACAAAGTGTCTTGTCCAAAGGACAAAACATAAAAGCACTACTTATCTAATAATCCCGTTGCTCAGTTAAGTCTAGCCACGGAAAATCCTTGAAAACTCGAGCACCCTCTCAAAATTGTATCGAACGTAAACAATAACATCACGACTATAACACGTCAAAACCTACTTTTGGTGTTTTTCCAGACTTGTCAGATCAAAGATGTCCAATCACAAGGAAGCACACAACTTTTTTATATATTTAGACTCCCTCCGCGCCCCTCACCCGTGTCGCCATAGTTTTATACGTTTGTAGCAAAGGCTTTCTTTTGTTAGAAAACTTAAGTGAAACGGCTATGTCTTGGAAAACCGCGCGTAAAACCTTATCTTTTTTATATCAAAACTGTTGTAGATGGCATCACTTTTAACATTTTCACACAATCCCGTCTTGGCAGCTACGAGTATTGCAGACGGACTGACAGAGAGGACGCAATTTTATTAGCGCTTTATAAAATTATTTTAAATTATCCTCAAAGGTGTATCACTGTATGCAAATGGAACTATATATTTGGTAGAGGAGTGTGTAAATTTTTGATCTGAAAAACAATTCCTAAATAGTTCCTTATAATTCGCATCAGTTTTAAACGTATGTCACCTAACTTCTTCCTTAACATTTCCCTAAAAATACCAAAATGATTGTTTAATTTCTTTAGATAGTCTTGCTTTCGGCGTGATACTTTCCCTCTTTTGTCTTTCTACCCTTGCCAAAAACGTTGGCAACTTATCAAAATGTATTTTAAGAAAGCACATCCCTTGTGAATATCGACTTTATTATAATTTTATGTCTACACCTCAACAACAAACGCACCATGAACATTGTGCATGTGTTGGTGCTGATGGGTGAGGTGCGACGGTCACGAAAGAAAAGCCATAAAAAGCAAGCCATTAAGAGATTTATATCCTTATCCAAGGGAAAAATTACGGCCTGATAAGCATCATAAAAAAACAGAATCCGAAATGGCACTATTAGATTCCAGAGACAGTGCCTGAATGGTTTGCGGCAGTGGAATATTTGAAACCGAAATAAAATAGAATACTCATTATCCTCGTGACCGTCCTGCGAAACGGAGAAAAGTAAAAGAAGCACGTTTAGACTCAACGACATCGTAAGTATGAGGAAACAGATGAGAATTTTTAATGTAAATGCAAAATAATTTCGCATAACATGAAATTATGCAAATGTTGACTCGAATTTCCTAGAGCCCTTGTCATGACACACAACGTAATTTCTTAAAGATATACAAATTATTAAAACATCGTCTTAAGAAACAAAGAAGGTTCTTTAAGAATCCAAATTTGTTAGCATAATACGCAAAATAATGATGATCAGTATTTTTTGCTTCTTCGATTGAAATTTGCATTTAATTTCATACAATTTAAAGTCCACATTTTCGAAGATAATTTTATTATACCGATTGTGATCAAAGCTCATCGAAATAATTAATTTTCATAGCGCTCCAGCAAAAATAAGCTTAATACATCTAGACTATTTATGACTCAATGTATCAGCGGAAGATGTGTGCATAACCACATTGCAGTCTCAGCGGTTTTTTGTGGTTAGAGCATGAACGCCTTTTACGCCCTTGAATATAATTCTTTTGGTATACCCATTAAACACATTACTTCGACGTAAAAGCGTCTTCAAGTTACAGAAATTCCTTCTCTCGCGGAAAGAAAGGGAGGGTAAAGATGTCAGCATCTTTCTTATTATAGTTTCCAGAAAGATCTCTTTTTAATTTCACTGAGGAGGTCACCACGCTTTCTTTTCAATTATTTGCATGCAAAAATGTGTGGTCGATGTTTTTGACCTCTCATGTACAAGACAG
This sequence comes from Odontomyia ornata, assembly GCA_963969285.1. Lineage (NCBI taxonomy): Eukaryota > Metazoa > Arthropoda > Insecta > Diptera > Stratiomyidae > Odontomyia > Odontomyia ornata. The sequence goes on along the minus strand of OZ017739.1, from coordinate 279,387,197 downwards.
ATAGTTGAAAAACCGTGACTAATCAATCTTATCATGCAAGACCTAAAACATCGATTCTCGCTCAAGAACTAGGTTAGGCTATTTTTTCAGTCCTACCATACGCTCGATTGAGCCATGGCCTTAGGTCAGAGATTAGATGCGCAGTTCATCTTCTCTTTGTATCATTCTCACAGAACTGTTTCCAATCGCTGAGACAACGCTAGCTCTTCTCCTTGATGTGCCCCTCTGTTGCGTCCGCTTCAGCGCAACGAGATATTTTTGCACTCTCTGACAAGGAGGACGATGGTTGTTACCCCTGCAATCATCAATACCACCAATTTGTAATTTGCAGTGCTCCTTGTCTCAGCACTTGTGCTAACTACTTTCGGTACAACTCCTTGTTGCTCAATAATTCTGACCCTAGAGTAGCAGAGACTGCACCACACTCTTCAGAATTAATCTTCTTGATAAGATAGATTCCCGATGTTGGCCATCAGTTGAGTAAGTGTTTTTCTTGATTTTTCGTTCAGTTTTGATAGTTTACGATAGTAGGCACTCGAGTCAATAGTTGAGTTTCTTGAAAGCACACCAAAGTAGACTTTACCCTTGTAATCCCACCACACAGAAAGCATAATCTTCTTTTGGAGAATATTGGCTTTGAATGTCGATTGTGGGACTAAATTATCGTAAACAATTCATTTTTCATTACTCATTATAATTGTTTTCATAAATGGATGGTTTTAGTTACGATTCAGCAAAGAGTCGCATATGTTAATGGGTTTGGTGAGGTAAATTTCCTTTGATTCATGAAAAACCCAAAAATCCAGTTTGTTTACATAACCAAGCTATTGTAAGTGCAAGTAAACAGTTGAATTTAATAAATAAAGATTTTCTTCTATCTCTCAAGTTGTCATTTCAATTAACGCCTTTACTTTTTCGTCATCAGTAAAGAGTGGTTGGGGTACCAGTACGTGGTGCATCTTGCAGATTTAAATTACCAGAATGAGTGCACCGCATTTTTGCTCTTTCGGAAGTAAAACAATAAAATTAGCCGATACTGCTCTCTTTGATTGTCCATTTTCGAGTTTATTTTTAACCAACTTGTTGTTCACTAATGACGCTCAGTTTTTGACTGAAGATAGTCTAAAGTCAAATCTTTAAAATAGTTTATAATAATATAAGCCACACAATCACTACTACCTGAAATATGCAGTTCACGTCATCTATGAGAAAAAACTATGTTAAATGAATTATCGAACAACCCAATACTTCCCAATAATACTGTTGGCATATAATCTGATTTTATTTTCTAAATTTTCAAAAATATTTTGTACGCCGTGCGAAGCAGAGATATAACTTCTTCCTTTTTGTAGCACTACAGCCCCTCCCGGACCTTCGCTTAGAGATAGTTAGAGTATCTTATTTTCATTATCGTATTGATTTTTTTGGAAGTTGGTTTGGTCATTACCATGCTCCCGTGTGCCTGCTCAGCTATGATATGATCTGATTAAATCAGTACATATCACCACTGAGTAAGCACTCGTAGTCTGTCCGAAAAATCCTCTGAACTAAATCACGTTGCTCCCAACGAGATTTGAACCTGAGACCTTCGGCCTATGCGTTCATGCTCTAACCACTAGACTTCACAGACTACGAGATATAACATACCTCTATAGTTTTCGAACTGTAGCTTGTCACTTTTTATGCATAGGTAATATAATCGATTGGTTCCACGCGTTCGACATATGTTCTTGTTGCCAAATGTGCTGGATGACTTCATTAACGGCTTTCTGAATACCACTGCCATCATATTTTGGAAGCCCGGCCAGAATCTTATCGATGCCCGGCGCTTTATTATTCTTTTGGGCTTTGATGGTGGAACAAACTTCATCCAGAGTTGGTGGGGCCAATGGAAACTCTCTGGGAATATGTACAGACTCCGATGTTCTGGAGTTGGTCGGAGGATTATGGAGGTTCTTAAAATATGATAACCACCTTTCCTTCATCCTGTTTTCATCAGCGATGATGTTGCCGATGTCAGCACGGCAGAGCGTGGTTTTGCGCTGATAGCTTGGTTTCAAGGTTCTCATTACTTTGTATGCTTGTCTTGTATTGTTGCTTGCTAGGCTTACATTGATACTTCTCAATTAGTTGTCATAGTATTTTATTTTCTTAATTATAATGACTTTATCAGCTACTTTTCGGAGATTTTCATAATGTTCACTCTTTGTCCTGGTTTTCCTACCTAAATATCACTTGTACGCCTGGTTCTTCTTATCTCACGCATCCGGGCATTCATCATCGAACCAATCATTTCTTTTGTGCCGGGCTTGATGTCCGATTGTCTTTTTTGCCATGGTCTCATAGGATGGGAGCCAGCTTGTCGATTGGTGCCTTTCGATGTCGAATTTTTTTAGGGCTGGTCTTCACCAGATACGCCTTTGACATTTGAAAAATTAATTTAATTTTTGAAAACTATTGCAAAAACAATTAAGAAACACGTCAAAGTCAAAACCGCTTTATTCAATACTAATCGTTATAAGTTTTCAAAGAATACAAAGCAAATTCCAAACAATAAAAATAGTTAGACTTAATGACCCAAATGCTTCTCTAAATTTATACGTGTAAGCAGCAATTTTAAGTTAAAAACAGAAAAACGATATTCTTCTTCGAGTGTTTATTTTATTACGCACACAATTTTTCGTCTACACACGATATGACCGACACCAGAAGACTGTGTCCTGTCCACATTCTTTCTTATCTCTATCCGGCAGTTTCTTTCTTTTTAGGGTTTTGTAAATTAATTTTACAAAACCCTACTAGTTTCGCGACCAGTCTGTCCGTCTGTCCGTCTGTCCGTCCGTCCGTCCGTCCGTGTGTCACAGCAGTTTTTCTCGGAAACTACTTAAGCTAGAAACATCAAATTTTGTGTGTAGGTGTAAAGTGGTGATCTCTTCAAAGTTCAACTACAAAAAATTCTATAAGGTATTTAAGGGGAGTCTCCCCATATAGGAGAGTGACCCCCGAAAAAAAAAATTCCATTGAAGGTAGCCGATATGGGTATCAAATGAAAGGTCTTGATGAGAAATTTTCAAAACAGGTCTTGGTTGGGCAAAATTTGCTTCGAGGGGCGCACAGGGAGGGGAAATACACGAAAAATTTGTGTCCCCCCCCCCCTCGCGATTGGAGACCTGTGATCCGAAAAATCTGAAAAAAATCAGGAATGTAGGCCTTGGTGAGTACAACAACAACAAATACGTGACAAGTCGCAATTCACTCAACTTTGTTAGTTATAGTATGATTTATCGATTTTATGTTTTCTTGAATAAAATCTTAACGGTACCCTTAAATTCTATGAAATTCAGTACACAGATGTCTATTTATAAGATTAATCTATCCTGAAAGTTTCATAAAGATTGAATCATATTTAGCGATGTTATAGCGGTTTGAATTTTCCTGTATTACGATGGAACAATATGCGCTGCATTTATTACTATGGCAACATATGGCTACGGAACAACATGCGCTTATTCCCGACTCAGACACTACAGTTTTGCTAGGATTTGCATGAAAATTTCAGGAATGATAGGTGTCATGAATATCTTTGAGAATCGGTTCAGCTAGTGGTATCAGTAATCGTAAAACAAAATAGTGGCTGCTTTAAATGCGAAGATTGAATAATTTTGAGTTATTTTTTCCCAACTTCAACGTTTAAAGTGCATGCTTTGAACACTTGATTCAATTTAATGAATGACTGTAGATGAGTACCTACAATTAATGCTCATAAGTGAAACAAGTCAAGGAGGTGGGAGAGAGCTCCTAGCAAAAGGGTTTTGTAACCATTCTAGGATTCGAAAAAATTGGCCATTAATTGATGATAACAGTACAGGAGAGTGGCCCCTAAAAAAAATTCATCAAACGTAGCCAATATGAGTATGAAATGAAAGTTTTCATGGGAGCTTTTCAGTTTTTAAACTGTAAGTTTTTCTTCAGTGGGGGCACAGGGGTTAAATACATGAAAAATGTGTTTGCTCCGTCGCGGACGGACATCTGAAATAATTATCAAGGGAGATATTTATGAGAATAACAATTCTAAAAACCTCAGAAGTCGAAATTCGTTCAACTTTGTTTATAATAGTATGATCTTCGTATTTCATATTTTCTCCAATAAAATCGTCTTTGACATGTTTCTTGATTTGATTCGATCTGGTGACTGCATTTTGTAAATTGAATACAAAACCCTTCTGACATGAGCGTAGGTCTGTTTACCCAACTTGTTTTTTTATAATGCTTGATTTACTTATTCATATTTATACCACTATTACCACGATTCGGCCATTTTAACTCACAATCGTCCCGATTGTTTAAATAACTTATACTATTGCTTACCCAAGGTTTCATATTCGCCGCTTCCTACACTCCCCTGTAAGGTTTCTGACTTAATTGCAAATTCTCTGCATCTGCGACAACATATCTATCGTTCGACAGAACCTTCATCACTGAATAAGGTCCTTTGTATTTGGATACTAACCTCTGGCAAAAACCTGGAGTGCTTATAAAATTTTTTATCATTACATAATCTCCCTCCTTATGTACCCTTTCGATTCCACTTTTATCTTTAACCCTTTTATTGTAATCCTGACTTTTCTCTATCTTCTTTGTAGCTTCTGATCTCAGTCTCATCAAATCCCTATAATCTGTTTTATTTTCAATTTCTTCCAGTTTGTCTTTTAGAAAATCGATTATTAATCCCTTTTGTTGTATTTCAAACAATAATTGACTCCTGTATTATTCATAGCATACTCTACATCTGGTAACACATAATCCAACGAAAACTTAGTCCCTGCACTAGTTATTTCGGCTATCATCGGAGAAATAGTCCTGTTTAATTTTTCAACTTGACCGTTTGCCTGAGGAGAACCCGTATGTTACATTCTTCTTTATAACCCTCAAATTCTTTTGAAGTTCCTCTATCTGACGCTATCGGGGTCGGTCTACTGTACGCATTGAACTAATTTCTCAAACAACTCAAAACCTCTCTAGTAGATGTGCTCTTGTCTGCATATAGCTTAGTAAACTTAGTGAAAGCATCTACCACCAAAAATTCATATTTCTTTTAGTATTTTTCAATATCAACGGCTCAAGATGGTCAACATGCAGTGTTCAAACGGGACATCTCCCTTTGGGATATTGTACAGCAAACCTTCATGTTTCCCATTCTTTGAAGAGCAAACTATACATTTTAAACAGTTGGTGATATGTTCTTTAACCTTATCCCTCATTTTTGGAAACCGGTACGTTCCTCTTATAGCGTGTACTACCTTGTCATATCCCATGTGTCCCATTTCATCATGGTGCTTTTGAATTATATTTCTCTCCATATTACATGGTACGTAGAAGAATATATCTGTCTTTAGTTTTTTATATACTAACCCATTCCTCATTTCGTACAAACTACTCTCTTCATTTTCTAATTGACTCTTTACTTTTATTATACTCTCATCTTTGCTTTAACTCACCGCTAAATTCTGCTCAAATGTATTCTCCTCTAATATTAATATGCTAGTCATCCTACTCAATGCATCCACGTGTCCTATTTTCGACCCCTCTCTTTGTTCTATTGTATAATCATAATTCTCTAGCTCTAAGACCCATCTGGCTATTCTTGGGTTAATATCTTTTTTATTCAATGTCAGCGTCAACGAGTTACAATCAGTAATTATTTTAAATTTCCTCCCTTGTAGATACATTCTCAATCTCTTTAATGCATATATGTATTATAGTCTACGTTTCCAATTCAAAACTGTGATACTTGGACTCTTGATCCGTCGTACGCTTTGAAAAAAAGAACACTGGATGAAACTTCCCATCAGTTTTCTTCTGTAACAATATTGCCCCAAAACCGAGTGAACTAGCGTCACAATGCAGTTCTACTTCGTCTCTGGGATCATAAATCGCTAAAATAGGCGAATCTATTAATTTTGATTTTAAATTCTCAAAACAATGTAGGTATCTGTTCTCTCCTAATTTAAACTCAGCATCCTTATCGGAGTAACCTATATAGTGGTCCGGCAAACCCTTAATGAATCGCCTGAAATAAGAGCAGGGTTCCAGAAAACTATGCATTTTACATTTTGCGGTATTGGAAAATTCCTTACTGCTTCTATGCCTTTCTCATATATATATATATATATATATATATATATATATATATATATATATATATATATATATATATATACATATATATATATATATATATATTATATATATATATATATATATATATATATATATATATATATATATATATATATATATATATATATATATCGTAAGTATTGGACCTCAGATTCTAAAAACCTACACTTATCTAACCGCAATTCCAATTTATTCTGAACTAACGTATCCAAAACTTCTACCAATATATGTAAATGTTCTTCAATGTCATCTGTTGCGATCATTATACTTATATCATCAAGGTTACTCGATATTTTCTTAGCTCGCATAAGATCATCAAAAACTTCATTGATATATCTCTGGAATGTCGACGGCACATTTCTAAATCCAAAAAGCATTTTTGTAAACTCATATTGCCCTAATTGAGTCACAAATCATTTAAACTTAACTGATTCCCCAAAATGCACTCATTAAGTCTATCAGTGAAAATATCGTTTTATTAACTAGTTGGTCAAGTAAATCATCTATTAGAGGAATAGGATAATTATCTTTTAATGTTACCTTATTCAAAACCCTATAATCCACACATAAGCAGATGTCCCCCATTTTCTTCCTACCAAAACCATCGGCGACGCATACTCCGACTTGCTAAATTTTATAACTCCTGAATTAATTGAATCGTCTAAGATCACTTGCGATTTCTCTTTTTCACTATATGATAACCTTTTTGGTGAGCATTGGAAAGGCTTTTCATCAGTCAACCTCAACTTCATTTCATACCTGATCTTCGGAGATTCAGGGCACGTACAATACAAATAATTATCCTCAAACAACTTTACAATTCTTCTTTTAGTATCCGAATTCATCTTTTCATTAATAACTATTTCATTGTATATCTCAGTTTCAATATTCATCAAATCTTTACACTCATTATATAACTCTTTTATACCAGCTGTCTTGTCTAACTCATCTTTCAATTACATCAGTTTCAGCTTACTTTCTTTCAAAAAATCTTTTCGTAAATTCGCTGATATATTCATTGTGTCGTCTTGACAATAAACATGCTCAACCTTACTCTCTCATCATCAAAAAAAATACTGCCATCAATTTTACCGATAATATTCAGAGGACTTTTATTAATACCAAAGTATCTACATTGTACTTTTTCCTTATATTCTAATGCCTCTGGTACAAACTGCTTCTGAATCATGCTTATGGGACTGCCGGTATCTATCACTGATCCTAACTATATATCATAAGATAATTTATCGTTTCTGAAAGTAAATGCAAAGATCCTTACATATTCGTCCCTCTCATCATTGTTAATCCTCAGCACTCGTTTGGTTGGCTTTCTTTTGGAGCATGTAGCCGCAAAATGTTCCATTTCACCACACACGTGGCACGCACCAATTGCCCGCTTTTCTTTTCGACACTCATTTCCACATGTCTCTTCGCATTGCAGTTATAGCATCGTATTTCTCTCGTCATCTCCTCTCCCACTGCTTGTCGTCGTGAGGTTAACGGGACCGACCTGATCACTCGTTCCTCCTTATTTATCAAACGTAGCATGTCGTAGTGCCGTATCAGTAATTCCCTCGACAATATATTCCAGTAGCTCATCATCACTCATCATGATTCCTGGAACGTCTCTTCCAGGTTCCACATTCTAACATCGAACTGCCGTTTCGCCACGAGTGTGCTCACATGATCTTTGAATAGCATGCTCATCTCACTCATCAGTTTATCGACTGGTGCAGTTATCATATCCACCTTGCTATGTAACCACTTCAAAGCGCGACGACTCAATCGACCAGCAATCAACGACTGCACATTATTATCATCCAATTTCTACGTTGTGATGATGTTTTTTAGTTGTTGTAGCTAATGTCTGAAATCATTGCTGAAAATTCCGCTAGCAAATATTTTACACTCGCAAAGGAGGCACTCGTCATACCAACACCAGCTGTCGATTTTTGCTCACTTGACCGTTGCATCATCATATTCTCCTTCTTTAAACACTCATTCTCTCTCTTTTGCAACTCCAACTCTCGTTCTGTCAGCTCTAGTTCGCGTTTCATCAAGGTCCACTCTTTTACCTCAAGGTCACTCTTTTGCGTTTTCTGTCCTCGTTTTATCTTCTCTTTTGATCACTCGTTTTTAGGGTATTGTAAAATCATTTACAATACCCTACTAAAATCGCGTTCTGTCTGTCCGTCTGTCCGCCCGTGTGTCACACGACTTTTTCTCGCAAACTACATAAGCTAGAAACATAAGATTTTGTAAGTAGGTGTAAAGTGATGCCCTCTCCAAAGTTTCATAACAAAAAAAATTTATAAGGTGTTCAAGGGGGGTCTCTCCATATAGGCGAGTGGCCCCCGAAAAAAAAATTCATCACATGTAGGCACTATGGGTATCAAATGAAAGGTCTTGATGATAACTTTTCAAAACAGTTCTTAAAATGACAAATTTTGCTTTGAGGAGCGCAGGGGAAAGGGAAATGTACGAAAATGTTGTGTGTCCCCTCTAGCGATTGGACACCTTTGACACGAAAAACTCTGAAAAAAATCATAGAGGTGAGACTTTAAGAGTAAAAGAACAACAAATACCTTAGAAGTCGAAATTCGGTCAACTTTGTTAATAATAGTAAATTAATAAGTTTTACGTTTTTACCTCTAAAATCAAAATGGGACCCTTAAATTTCCAAAAAATTACAATTTTAGTTTTTTGAAAGTAATTGTATGTGTTCTGGAAATTTCACAATAATCGAACAATAAACAGCTAAGTTTTAGCACTATATAGGGTTTCCAATAAGAGGTGTTATTTTGATATTAAAAGAAAAATGCCATTTCTTAATTTAAATGATCGGATGTTTATATCATTATAAAGAAAAAGGTATGCCGTTAATAGTAAAACAACATCAGGCAAACGATTACCACGACACGCTTACAGGACCATATACTTTTCATGAAATTTTCCATAACCAAATCGCAAAGTGGCTGCCCTATGTCCTCGATAGCCTCATGAATTCCATCTTTGAAGCCTTGAATCGACGCTGGGCTGTTGGTGTAGACCTTCTCTTCCACGTGGCCTCAAAGGAAGAAGTCGAAAAGTGTTAAATTACAAGATTTATTCAAAATAACTCCTCTTATTGGAAAACCCTATATGTCGGAATTTTGATAAAAATTTTAGAAATGGTTTATAACATTGATGTGTTAGCATGACTAATTAAACGACGGGATCAAAACACTTGAAACAAAGTGGCGGCGAATATAAAAATATAATAACCATAATAATTTTTTTTTTTTTTTTTCTTTAAAAGCCGTCGGGCCTTGCTTAGTTGTGTGAGCAGACGCGTTTCGACTACTTTGAGTCATCTTCAGTGTCTCAAAAATGTGTGGAAGGAAATGATTTTATATAGTCGTAGGATGAGTTAAGCAGCTAGTACTAAATTAGGTTACGTAGAGGTATATTTGGCTTTTGGATTGTTGGATGCCCGTTTGTTCTGTTTCACCTCGTTTCCGTTTGAGTGTGGTCTAGTATTGAAAAAATTGCGTCGGAATTTGATAATACGTTGTTGGTTAATAATGTTACCGCCTGTTTTTCTATGTTTATATATTGCAAGCCTTTCTTGAATGTCAAGTCTCGGTTCTTTGCTTTGTTTGTGTAGCAATGTCATAGAGTGTGCCAGAGAATCAGGCTCGTTTGCATATGACTCAAAGTAGTCGAAGATGACTCAAAGTAGTCGAAACGCGTCTGCTCACACAACTAAGCAAGGCCCGACGGCTTTTAAAGAAAAAAGAGGATTGGCCTGCGGATATCAAATAAACAAAGTTATTGACTACCATAATAATTCTTCGAACTCAATTCATGGAGTCTGTATATTAGTCAAGTTTTAACATGCAGAATATATTGTTTGATTTACTAATTGTTTTACAATACCCTTCTGGTAGGAGCACTCTCCTGCTACTTCAACTTGCTTAATATGTTTTCTCACAATTAAAATGCGCTAGTACTGACTGATCACGTTGACAATCGAATGCTGCAAAATACGATCCCACTTCTTATATTGTAAGCAGCAGTTTTAAACTAAAAATAGAAAAACGTTTTTCACTTGCGAATGTTTATTTTATTACGCACACAATTTTTCGTCTACACACGATATGACCGACACCACAAGATTGTGTCCTGTCGTCATTCTTTCTTATCTCTATCCGGCAGTCTCTTTCTTTTTTAGGTCTCTGTAAAAATTTTTTTTACAAAGACCTACTAGTTTCGCGTCCGTCTGTCCGTCCGTCTGTCCCTCCGTCCGTCTGTCCGTGCGTCACAGCTAATTTCCTCAGAAACTATAGAAGCTAGAATGCTCAAACTTTGTGAAAAAGTCAGAAGTGATGGTCTCTCAAAAGTTACGGCTTTGACAAAAATTTTAAAAATTTTAAGAGGGTCCCCCTAATAACGAATTGGCCCTTAAAATTTTTTTTAATCAAAGCTAGTGGAGTGGGGTATCAAATGAAAGGTCTTGATTAGAACTCTTAGAATCTGAAATAAAAAAATTATTTTACGAATTAGGGGGTCCAGGGGAAGGCAAAATGTACACAAAATTTGTGTCGCCCCCTCGCGATTGGACACCTGTAAGCCGAAAAATCTGAAAATTATCACGAACGTGGGCCTTTATGAGTACAAGGGCAACAAATACCTTAGAAATCGAAATTCGCTCAACTTTGTTAATAATAGTATGATTTGTAGATTTTGCATTTTTGCCCATAAAATCAAAACGGTACCTTTAAACTTCTTGAAATTTTGCAATTATATAGACTGACATTAGATATGTATGTCTAATTGAGATCGAATCATAATCAAGTGAGTTAAAGCCATTTCAATTATATGGAATTACAACAACAATAACACATGTTTATGGTTGATATAGGGTTTTCCAATAAGAGGTGTTATTTTGATATTAAAAGCAAAATGCCATTTTTTAAAATAAATGATCGGATGTTTATTTCATTATAAAGAAAAAGGTATGCCGTTAATAGCAAAAATAAACATCAGGCAAATAATCACTGCGACACACTAACAGGACCATATCCTCTTCATGACATTTTCCATAACGAAATCGAAAAGTGGCTGCCCTATGTCCTCGATAGCCTCAGGAATTTCATCTTTGAGATCTTGAAGCAGGAGAGTGCTCCTACCAGAAGGTCTTTGTAAACATCCTAGGGTCAGAAACAAGTTTTCTAATGGCGTGAATCGATAACTTGAACTATTCATCCAATACTTGGATATGAAATCCTTCAAATTTATACAAAAGATGCACAGTTTCTTTCATAAGCACAGTGCAGCCGCCATTTTAATCTAGCTTAGATGATTTTTCTGAATACTCGGCCGATTGAATATGTTCAAGTTAAACACTATTCCTTAAATTTTCATGAAAATTGAAACAAAATAAAAGTGCCTAAGTCAATTTTAAATATATATAGGGTTTTCCAATAAGAGGTGTTATTTTGAATAGATCTTGTGATTTAACACCTTGCGGCTTCTTCCTTTGGAGCCACGTGATAGAGAAGGCCTAAGCCAACAGCCCAGCGTCGATTCAAGATCTCAAAGATGAAATTCCTGAGGCTATCGAGGACATAGGGCAGCCACTTTGCGATTTGGTTATGGAAAATGTCATAAAGAGGATATGGTACTGTAAGTGTGTCGCAGTGATTATTTGCTTGATGTTTATTTTTGCTATTAACGGCATACCTTTTTCTTTATAATGAAATAAACACCCGATCATTTATTTTAAAAACTAGCATTTTGCTTTTAATATCAAAATAACACCTCTTATTGGAAAACCCTATATCAACCATAAACACGTGTTATTGTTGTTGTAATTCCATATAATTGAAATGGCTTTAACTCAATTGATTATGATTCGATCTCAATTAAACTTTGTGAACATATATATCTTATGTCAGTCTAAATAATTGCAAAATTTTAAGAAGTTTAAAGGTACCGTTTTGATTTTATGGGCAAAATAGCAAAATCTACAAATCATACTATTATTAACAAAGTTGAGTGAATTTCGATTTCTAAGGTATTTTTACCCTTGTACTCATAAAGGCCCACGTTCGTGATAATTTTCAGATTTTTCGGCTTAAAGGTGTCCGATCGCGAGGGGGGACACAAATTTTGTGTACATTTTGCCTTCCCCTGGACTCCCTAATTCATAAAATGATTTTTTTATTTCAGATCTTAAGAGTTCTAATCAAGACCTTTCATTTGATACCCCACTCCACTATCTTTGATTAAAAAAAATTTTAAGGGCCAATTCGTTATTCGTTATTTTTTTAAGTTTCTGTTAAAGCCGTAACTTTTGAGAGACCATTACTTCAGACCTTTTCACAAAGTTTGAGCATTCTAGCTTCTATAGTTTCTGAGGAAATTAGCTGTGACGCACGGACAGACGGACGGACAGACAGGTCGCAAAACTAGTAGGTCTTTGTAAAAATTTTTTTTACAAAGACCTAAAAACCAACAAACGATATTCAAAAATAATTTATAATTTCAACATGATAGAAAATTTGTATCCTTCACCAAATATTTTATAATCTAATTCGAATGAAATTCTTTCATAAACTCTATCTTGTACTTATACTATGCTAATACAATATCCCTCACCCAAGCGTTCAACCTTATCTCTAAACCTAATGTAATGAGCATAACATATAACTATCCAAAATATTTAATCCTATCTGTAATTTTTAACACAAAAAACAACAACAATAGCACTAACTGTAGCAATTATGAGCTGAAACTCAAAACTATGCAACGGAAAACACAAAACAACAAAATAAACACGAATAATTAGACATGGTCATTCAACCGCCAAATATAAATTGCTCCGTCTCAGTTCGGCCAGCCTCAAAGAATCTAGCAAATGAGTATTCCCATTGGAATTGTTGATATCGTGAACTCAAATTCGGAGGATATTTTATCTTCTTTTCGGTGGCCCGTCTATATATGTAATATATGATTGGAACACCATCTGAATCTAAAACATTAATCCTGTCCAAGTACACGAATGCTTCTGAAGGAACGAAGCCACTTGCGGAGCAAGTATGAATAGACCCGTCTGTAGGGTGTCACGGTTGTGAAATCCAGGGGTTTTCGCTCACAGTTACAAATCTTGCCTCAATATGAAAATATCGACTCTCGACACTTTAGCAGTTTGATAAATTTTTCCATTCGATATATAATGCCGCCAATCCATCTCAGGCTTTCTGTATAAACCAGTACATGTAAGAGGATGTTTCCTTTTGAAAACTTTTAATCGTTCTATAGTACTAGTACTTTGGTTGTACTAGACCTGATATCCATATGTCAAAACTGATTTAATCAGGGTCTTGTAACAGTTTGCTTTGACCTTCTGATCAATGTATCTGAAACGAAAGAGCCATTGAAGGCCCATGACTATTTTTTGTGCTTTACTCTGCATAATTTTGACATGTTCAGTATAGTACAGATACTAATCGAGATGAACTCCGAGGTATCAGTTCTAAACTACTCTCACCAGCCATAATGTAGAAATGCTTCCAATTACATTTCAGGTCTCCCATGCGGCGTTGTCCGATACAAAATTGTTTCGCACTTCTGCGCATTGATTTTTATTCACCACTTTCTGGTGTAGAGCTCCGAATCATTAAACATTTTTTGCAGATTGCTCCAAACTGTTGTAGCTGCAGTTTGCCGTATAAATGATCCGATCATCAACAAACACTACCAATGATCTCATTGGTGAGACGTTAAAATCAAAGTCGTCCAACAGCTTATGAATGAATATTGAGAAAAGCATAGGTGCAGTAGCTGTACCCTGCTGCAGACCACTAAAGACTTTGAAGTCGCGCATTGTCATTGGATTTTCATCAGTCACAACAAATAATTTCCCATATAATATATTGCACATCATGGCGACAAGGTGTCTGGGCAACCTGTCCTGAAGGAGCTTAAAAATTAGTCCATCTAACCACACTCTCCATACTAATGAGACACGCTCCAATACATTCTCTGCCGTTTGTTTTTCAACAGATTTCTGAGGTTACTTTCGTTATCACATGCATAGTCAAATGCTTGGTACAAAAACCAAATTGGCAATTTAGCACCAACTCATATTTCCACCCACTTTGGAAATATGAATTGCTCAACATGTTGTTGAATAATATGTAATAATTCCTAACAGCAACCTCAGACAGATGTCAAGGAACTATATTTGGAATAACGTCAATACCACATGATTTCTTATTGTTTATTCTTGCCAAATATGAAAGACGAGTCTTTATAGCTGACAAAATAATCAACCAGATTCAAGCTCTGTGTGAGGTCAGATGTTAATGTTTCATTGAAACGAAGTATTGATTCGCAGTTCAGGCTTGATTTGAAGTCGGAAAATATTTGATTCCCTCTCTCAGGGCTTGGTAGATGAACCGATTCAAAAGGAGTTCCAATCAGGGCAAGTTGCTGCAAATCATCATATATAATCCTGTTTTCATTTCAATCCGTAGTCGTTCTATCAATTTCGATACCAGCTCGTCGAGAAGATTTATATCATCATTAGCGACTCTAAGATTCGATATCTTCACGCAAGACCCATTACAGAATAAGCTATTTACTTTCGTCAAAACGCCATCTAGGTCCTGTGGGCTAATACCCCTCAGTTTTTCCGCCCATTGATTGCTGACCTCACTCGTGAAATATGAACGGATTTAGTTCTGGACATTCTTCAAGTGTAATTTCAAGAAGTCCAACGAGGGATGGTTGTAGGCCAAAAATCACCGATACATATGGTTGACACGTGTGAGGAGAATGCTTTTCAGTCTGTTTAACCCTGCAATGGTTGGTGTTTCAAATCATTCCATATTGTTTCGATCTTTAATCTTGGAAACTACTCTCTCAATGGTTTCAAACATCAGCTTCTCTGACTTTGACAAATAGAGATCTATTTCATCGTTAGTTAGACTCCTGTCATTGGGAACTATTGAGCAAGAGTTGCCATCATCAGAAAGAGGACATTGCTTCTGGTACTCTCGTTTAAACTTCTTTTGAAACTTTCGCCAATTCGTTTTTTTTAAATTCAACGGATGATTTTCATGTTGAACTAAAATAAGGAATACATCATCCCTTTGATGATTGATTTCCATTAAGATTGCATTATGGTCGCAATCAGAAGGAATCACCTGCAGTTTCCATTGAGGACAATTAAAGCTGAAATCAAGTCTTGTATCAGCAGTGCAGAGATCCACATATGAACTTGCCCTAGGGTATTTTGGGAACTATGACCCATATAGGCTGCACCTGTATTCAATTTGGTTCCCTGTTATCCATGATTTCAGGAATACACCTTTTGGATTATTGGAGGCGTTCAGCCATGATGTTTGTCTTGCATTCATGTCACCAGCATAGGCAGAGCTAACGAAGAGGTTATCCCCACCTGGTAGTGAAATTTTGATAACGAACACTTCAAGAAATTCAAATTTTTTGAATTTAACTTTATCAATATTTTGGAAACAATAGGGTTTTCTATCCAATATCCCGTTGCCACCTCCCGCATTATAGTTTACCCTATTGTTTCTTACGAATTCGAAATTCTTGAATATCATGGAGTGCTATAAATTAAGGTGGGTTTTAGTGAGAAGCGTGATGTCAGGTTTTGCTTAGCAATGAATTCAAGGAAATGGTCACGTCGATGTGGAGTAACAATGGACTTGACGTTGATCAAGATGAGATGAAGCTTATCCATGGGAATGTGACTGGATGACACGGTATTTTGAAGTATTTGAAAGGCTTCAACACTGCAAACAAACTTAATTTTAGAATCCTGTTTATCGATCGTCTCCGATAAAGAATCGTTACTGGTAAATTTAAAGAAGCAGTTCATTATTGCTACTTATATTATTTGCAGCATTTCTACTGGTACTCTAGCAGCGAGTGCAAATGATACTCTGCGCTTGACGAAGTTGGAAGGTAACACACTTTAGTGTACTTGTGTTTGCTTTGAAATAAGTTACGTTTTGCACCTTGATATCAGGAGCATCCTTGATATGATGCTAGATGACCAAATACACCGCAATTAACGAAGTATAATTTTTCTTTTAGAGACACGTCCGTACGCAATGAGTGCGAGACGTAGAATCCCCAGCGCTATACATAAGAGCTGATGCGAAATCTGCACATTTGAGTGTGCCTCAAGTAGGTTTTTTGGGCGTCTCATAGCTCAATGAGAGCAATTCTACCTGGCAATTCTTACCCAACTACCTTAGTAAATATAAATTTGTATGAATGAAACTTAAATAGAATGTAAAATGGTAGTATCAGAATGACTGATGAGTATGAAAATTTACGGAGGTTTTAAGGTTTGGTACTAACAAAAACCCATTGAAATCGCTTTTGTCTGTCCGCTCCTGTGTCCGTCTGTATATCATAATACCTTTTCTTCAAAAATATATCAGCTACAGACACTAAATTTTATAAATGGATCAGATGTGATAAGCCCTTGAAAGTTTGGATATTCATAAATTTTGCAACGGTTATAAATGGTAATTCCTCCCATATCGAAGGGGAAGCCATAAAATCTTTTTTATCGAAGATAGTCATGTGAGATGTCAAATGAAAGATCTGGGCAAGAACTTTCCAAGAACTTTGCTAACAACATTTAGGAATCCAGGAGGGTGCGAAATACAGGAAAAATGTATGTCATCTCCCCCGCGATTGGACACCTGTGATCCAAGAAACCTAAAAAAAAATTTTGAGATAAGTCTTTGTGAGTACAATAACGGCAAGTAACTTAAAATCCGAACTTCACTTAGCTTTGGTAATAATAGTATAGTGTTTGAATTTGACTTTTCCCCCAATAAAATCGTACGGATGTACTTAAAACCACTGAAATCTTTATTTAAGTAGTCTCACAAAAATCTCACAAAAGATCCTACGACTATAAGTTTGAAGGAAATTAAATCATATTCATGGAAGTGGTAGCCATTTGAAATTTTGCTAATTACAACAGGACACGATTTTACTATTTTATTGACTTTCTCTCGAATCAGACAGTTCAGTTTTGATTCCATCCTCTTAGCATTTTCAGATAAAACTAATAACCTTAACATTTTTAGTCATTCATAATAGTTACATTGCCACAAAATAGCGGCCTCAACGGAGCAACAATGAATTTTTTAACTCTTTGTAGCATTCAGGCAGCTTGAAAAGGACACTTCCATAGGGTCCCTATTCTAGTTCTATGTCTCGATCGAAAATTTAAACCATTTGGCCAATGTGCCGAGCCGTCAGTGGTTGCGCAGAAGCAATTGAAAAGATCTTGGAGTTAAAGTAACACCCACTTGCATTAATAAACAAGTTGAGTAAGCAGGAGAGTGCTCCTACCAGAAGGTCTTTGTAAACATCCTAGGGTTAGAAACAAGTTTTCTAATGGCGTGAATCGATAACTTGATCTATTCATCCAATACTTGGATATGAAATTCTTCAAATTTATACAAAAGATGCACAGTTTCTTTCATAAGCACAGTGCAGCCGCCATTTTAATCTAGCTTAGATGATTTTTCTGAATACTCGGCTGATTGAATATGTTCAAGTTAAACACTATTCCTTAAATTTTCATGAAAATTGAAACAAAATAAAAGTGCCTAAGTCAATTTTAAATATATATAAGGTTTTCCAATAAGAGGTGTTATTTTGAATAGATCTTGTGATTTAACACCTTGCGGCTTCTTCCTTTGGAGCCACGTGATAGAGAAGGCCTAAGCCAACAGCCCAGCGTCGATTCAAGATCTCAAAGATGAAATTCCTGAGGCTATCGAGGACATAGGGCAGCCACTTTGCGATTTGGTTATGGAAAATTTCATGAAGAGGATATGGTCCTGTAAGTGTGTCGCAGTGATTATTTGCTTGATGTTTATTTTTGCTATTAACGGCATACTTTTTTCTTTATAATGAAATAAACACCCGATCATTTATTTTAAAAACTAGCATTTTGCTTTTAATATCAAAATAACACCTCTTATTGGAAAACCCTATGTCAACCATAAACACGTGTTATTGTTGTTGTAATTCCATATAATTGAAATGGCTATAACTCACTTGATTATGATTCGATCTCAATTAAACTTTGTGCACATATATATTTTATATCAGTCTATATAATTGCAAAATTTCAAGAAGTTTAAAGGTACCGTTTTGATTTTATGGGCAAAAATGCAAAATCTACAAATCATACTATTATTAACAAAGTTGAGTGAATTTCGATTTCTAAGGTATTTTTACCCTTGTACTCATAAAGGCCCACGTTCGTGATAATTTTCAGATTTTTCGGCTTAAGGGTGTCCAATCGCGAGGGGGGACACAAATTTTGCGTACATTTTGCCTTCCCCTGGAGCCCCTAATTCGTAAAATGATTTTTTTATTTCAGATTCTAAAAGTTCTAATCAAGACCTTTCATTTGATACCCCACTCCACTATCTTTGATTAAAAAAATTTTAAGGGCCAATTCGTTATTCGTTATTTTTTTAAGTTTCTGTTAAAGCCGTAACTTTTGAGAGACCATCACTTCTGACCTTTTCACAAAGTTTGAGCATTCTAGCTTCTATAGTTTCTGAGGAAATTAGCTGTGACGCACGGACAGACGGACGGAGGGACAGACGGACGGACAGACGGACAGACAGGTCGCGAAACTAGTAGGCCTTTGTAAAAAAAAAATTACAAACACCTAAAAAATGGTTGAAAAATAAAACTATTCGTTAGCAGAAAAAATAATTATTTTATCTTTGAAAAACGTTAAAAAGTGATTTGTGCTGGTGCTCTTTTTGAAAGCACAAAGCTTTATATTTTTCGTGCTCATATACAGCTTGGTTTTTTTTTTGAGATTGTGTGGTGAATGTCATCTACGCACTGAGTGTGAGGCTTACATGCTCATAAGCTACTGTACTACCCACTGAACACCTCCCCTGTCACCCCGAGAACCCAGCCTGTAACCATTCGACACATTACTTCGAACCAGGTCTCGTTTTGTTACGCCGTGAGGCACCTTGAAGCTGAAGAGTCCCTCTTCTAGCGGAAGGAGAGAGGGGAAGCAGAACTGCCAGACAAGTGATCCCCTAGCCCTGAGGTCCCCGGCTGATGTGATCTCCTTTTATCTTTTAGGACTGCCCGAACATAATATGCTACCTGGTCCCATTTGTCAACCGATCCAAGCATCACCGCAACTATACCATCAAGAGTGAGCTCTTTCGTCTCCCAGTAGGGTTCCCGTCAGAGTCTGTCGTATTATGTGCACGCAGAAAATGTATGGTAGGCATCGTGTTCCCTCCCTGGAAAAAACCGACAATTGGGGGACCGTGACATACCAATCTTGTGCATGTAAGACTGAAAACACACATGCTCAATCAAAAACTAGGTCAGATAAAAGTCAGTCTCATCGTATTTTGATTAGGCTACAGTGTCACATTCAAGATGAAGCACGCAGTCCACCATCCATGGTGGTATTCACTCAAAACTGCTGCCAATCGTGGAGTGAGTGCTTTCTCTACTCGCGGGCAACTGTCTTCCTCACGCAAGTAGATAGCGTGAAACTCTCTAGCAACGAGCCTCACCAACAAATCAAAGACTGTTAGATATGAAGATACAATCCGCAGTACTCCTCTCAAATATGCCTATGATAAACGTTTTCGAAAAACCTTCTTACTGAGAGCGTTGTCACGTCATATTTCTGCTCCGTAAAGTAGCAAATGTAAAATTTACTAAGTAGACCGCTCTTTGTAAATGATAACAAATATGCAAATATTTACATCATTGTTATTCATTTATTTAGAAACAAAATATCAAGCAACACTAATTTGTAGAGTTAACGATTCTTATTACAATCAGCCTCAAAAGCATTTATCTTTATTTTTTCAGAATAAAATAGAGTAAAATAATAACATGAATTGCTAACTGAAACAAACGTCTTTCTTTTCTAGCCTACTCGTTCTTTTCAAGCAGGAAATGCGAGTGAGGGGTGAGTATGCCGCCGAGAGGGTAGGATTCCAGTAATCCGCGAATGGTCAGTTTCGCGTTTCGGTCAGTACGTGGCGCCATAGTTTATGTTTGCATTTTTATTAGAGTACGTTCTTTTCGGTTTTGCCTTCAAGTAGTGTATTTCGGGCACCGCGTCGGTTGTATTCGGGAGCTCGTATTGTTTCAGCGGTTGTTTCCATTCTTTCTCTCTAGAATGAAGAACGTAATTTAGATTAAAGTCGATGGAAGTCATTCGAGGAGTTTGAAATCGGTCATTTGAACCGATGGCTGAGTTTTTGTATCTTGGACTTAGTCCATTCGCGTAAGACCCGTGACCGAAATTCCTCGCCGAACTAGCTAGCTAGCCAGCAGCCACCTCGGAGTAGACTAAGAGTGTCCGGACTTGTTGACCTGATGGGTACAGTCCGTTGTCACGTTCCAAGACTGCATGTCTAGAACCGATGAGAAGTTGATTTAGATCTCCTTCGGGAAATTTTGAACGTTCGAGATGTGACAAAATCATTACATACCCATCTACCGGAATTCACGACATTTCTGACATTAATTATGACTTGCAGTATAGGGCGGCTTTTTAGACCATGAAACCGCTTCTGAAAATCTGTACTGTAACAAATCCCTAGCTGAATGGACCGCGTCAGTGAGTTTTCCCTTGCAGAACTTCACGATCGCTTTTGTGGCAATGTCTAGCAAGCAGATGCCAACTCCAGGTTTCCTTTTCCCTTTCCTAATACCACCACTTTCTGGTGTTCCAGGAAGACCCTTTCATACAAGCAAGCATTGACTGCACTCAATAGCGAGTCAGAGTACTTGTGAAGGTGGTAGACTAGCTGCAATAGCTCAACTGACACACCATTCGGTCCTGATACCTTCTTGGCCTTCATAAATAAAACTGCATCCTTTAGCCCCATTCTCGTAAAAGATGGGCACTCCACTGGGAGAAGATGCACAGGGAAAACAGCCTGCACACTTTCGTCCATATTTTCCTCTTCAAGTAAGTGGAGTGTCTGTAGTGCGCCAAACTTCTAAATTACCAGCTGATAGCTCAGACTCACGGGTATCTGTTCACATCATCTGTTAATAAGATTACGAAGGCATTTCATAGCCAACTTGTGTGTTGTAAGCTTCCCATGTCGTGGCCTCTGACGTAGCGTAGAAGACTTTTAAGCAGATGTCATGACACTCATAAAAGAGCTCACTACATCCTCAGCTTTCAATCGTCCAATCTACAAAGGACCTCCAAACAGCAGTATGCCCACTGTGAGCAGATAAAAGAGCCGCTCCACGTGCATTTTCCAAGTATTCTATTTGAAAGTGGAAGGCTGGATATGTATGTAACAAAAAAGACCGTCATGGCTTAGTAATCTTCAAGAAATCACTGATTGAGTAGTGTTGGAGCTAGGGACTTCAGAACGAATGTCTCATCAGGTATTCTTCCTGCTCAAGCCCAACGGTGGACAGCAGACATTTTGCTAAAATTTAGTGGAGCTAGTGCTATGCCAGCCATCATTTATAGAGCTCGCTTTCCTTTGGATCAAATTGAGGCACCATTTTTTGCCTTGAAGTCTCCTTTGATGAGAATTTGGCTCTCTATGTGCAATGTAGCGATTTCATAGTTTGGCTCAAAAATATTGCATTGTGTCATTTGGAGCTAGGTAAACACTAAAAAATGTTGTCCCTGAACACCAAATCCCCATAAAACGAGACTCTAACCCTTAGTTCTGCACCAGAAGGACGGCTCTGTTTTGAATCCAGATAGCGTAAGTGCCAGATTCGCCATAATACCAGGCTGACGAGTTTCTGTCATTATGTTGCTTGCTGAGTAATAGCAATTGGCTTCCATGTCCCTCGCAAACCGTTCAAGTGGGTCCAGGGAGTTAATGATGTGGTGTGAGTTGACGTGCAGGATACTTTTCATGCCAGGTTCATATTGGCCTTCCCGAAAGTTTCTGTAAAGACCCGACACTTTCTGGATTCTAAGCTGCAATTTTAATTATCAAATCTTGATTTCTTACCCATTTTTTGTGGTTAGGAGCTGAAAGTCATTTACGCACTGAGCATGGGACTCCCATGCTGGCAAGCGACAGGACTACCATCTAAACACCTCCCTTGTCAGCCCAAGAACCCAGCCTGGAACCATTTGACACATTACTTTGGGCCAGATCGTGTTTTGTTACACCGTGAGGTGCCTTCAAGCTGGGGGATCCCTCTTCAAGCGCGAAGGAAGAGGGGAAACAGAATTGCCAGACAAGCAAGGTTTTTCACTCTTACAAAGAATACAAAGAACCTCCTTTGTGCAAGCTTTTTATTTTTGGGCCAATTCTGCAATAATTATAGCACAAGGAACTCCTATCAATCTCTTTACACCACTATGAGATATGGCCACAACCAAAGCGTTTATAGTAGTTTGGCAGAACCGCTTTTCACCGTATTCTGCAAACAACCCATTTTTTTTCTTCACTGAAACTTGTTCGGCCTCTTTTTCAGTTAGATCAACGATGGAAATACGCTTTCTCCTGTTTTTTTCCCTGACTCAGTCTTACTATGACTCTACTTAAACTAAGGAACTTCCTTCTAATGGCCTCTTCTACTTCAGCCAAATCCCTGACGTAGTCAAGGTCTCTGATTTCAAAAGTTGCCATGGACTTTAGTGAGGCTTCGGTTACCCTTTCTCTGTGGATCTTTTTGATTGCATCGCACAATGCTTCTATGCTAGTTGCCTCCAATCCAAACTCCACTAGAACGCCACCAGTTGGGTTGATCACACTATCATACAATTTGACGACCCCTTTGATTTCACGCAGTACCTCCACATAAGACGGTTTCCCTGTATTCTTGGTTTTCCCTTCCCGGAAGGCTCATTGTCAACCTTTGCCAGGAGTTACTTTTTGGTCACTTTTATGGTGAATGTTCTGAAGCAGTATTTTCGTTTGGCGTCTCGCTCTCGATCCTTTTCTCCTAATCCCTTTGGATATGGCTGCAGATGAGGCCTTTGCTGATAATAAGTTCACGGGCAATCAGCACTCTACCAAGGGGCCTAGTGTTTTCCTCCTCCTCTGTCTTCGGCGACCTGCATCTGTAATGATCACACTGCTCTTATAGCATTTTGGATATCATACAATTTGACGACCCCTTTGATTTCACGCAGTACCTCCACATAAGACGGTTTCCCTGTATTCTTGGTTTTCCCTTGCCGGAAGGCTCGTTGTCAACCTTTGCCAGGAGTTACTTTTTGGTCACTTTTATGGTAAATTTTCTGAAGCAGTATTTTCGTTTGGCGTCTCGCTCTCGATCCTTTTCTCCTAATCCCTTTGGATATGCAGATGAGGCCTTTGCTGATAATAAGTTGACGGGCAATCAGCACTCTACCAAGGGGCTTAGTGTTTTCCTCCTCCTCTGTTTTCGGCCACCTGCATCTGTTATGATCTATCTGAACTAGGAGTTTTTCTAACTTCAGGATTCCATCTTCAACTAATTTGCTTAGGTTCTTTTGCACATCGAAGGTCATTTTGTCTTGCTTTCCGTCTGCTTCAGCCTTTCAGCAAAGCTCCTCCCCTTTAACCGATCAAGAGCAATCATTCTATCCAGCACGTTTCCTGGCGGGAGCATCCCAAGGTTTAAATTCTCCACCTTGGTCTCTTCTGTATGAGTGGGCACAACTTTGGGGCTCCCGATCTCCTAAGTCCCGTATTTGATTTCTGACCCAGGCTACTATGTTATGTGTTTCCCTTATAGAGAATACTCCAGCGTTTGCATTTTCGGATGTACAAGGTTATCCAGTGCTTTCCATTCACTCGTGCATTTTTCGTTCGCCATTCCCCCAACGGGCATAATAAGTAATTGTAGAGTTCGTGAAAGAGAAACTCAGCAAGGAAAAGTTTACCAAAGGAAACAAATACTTAACAAGTTGGGTAAACAGACCTACGGTCATGTCAGAAGGGTTTTGTATTCAATTTACAAAATGCAGTCACCAGATCGAATAAAATCAAGAACGATTTTATTGGAGAAAATATGAAATTCGAAGATCATACTATTATTAACAAAGTTGAACGAATTTCGTGTTCTGAGATTTTTGTTGTTGTTATACTCATAAATATCTCCCTTGATAATTATTTCAGATATCCATTCGCTAGGGAGGAAACACATTTTTCATGTATTTCCCCCTTGTGCCCCCACTGAAGCAAAAACTGACAGTTTAACAACTGTTTTGAAAAGCTCCCATGAAAACATTCATTTCATACTCATACCGGCTACGTTTGATGAATTTTTATTTTCAGGAGCCACTCTCCTGTACTGTTATCATCGATTAATGGCCAATTTTTTCGAATCCTAGAATGGTTACAAAGCCCTTTTATTAGGAGCTCTCTCCCGCCTCCTTGACTTGCTTCGCTTATGAGTATTAATTGTAGGTACTCATCTTCAGTCATTCATTAAATTGAATCAAGTGTTCAAAGCATGCACCTTAAACGTTGAAGTTGGGAAAAAATAACTCAAAATTATTCAATCTTCGCATTTAAAACAGCCACTATTTTGTTTTACGATTACTGATACCACTAAATGTGGTATCTCAAAGATATACATGACACCTATCATTCCTGAAATTTTCATGCAAATCCTAGCAAAACTGTAGTGTCTGAGTCGGTAAAAAGCGCATGTTGTTCCATAGCCATATGTTGCCATAGTAATACATGCAGCGCATATTGTTCCATAGTAATACAGGAAAATTCAAACCGCTATAACTTCGCTAAATATAATTCAATCTTTATGAAACTTTCAGGGTAGATCAACCTTATGTATAGTCATCTATGTACTGAATTTCATAGAATTTAAGGGTACCGTTAGGATTTTATTCAAGAAAACGTCAAATCGATAAATCATACTATTACTAACAAAGTTGAGTGAATTGCGACTTCTAACGTATTTGTTGTTGTTGTACTCACCAAGGCCTACATTCCTGATTTTTTTCAGATTTTTCGGATCACAGGTGTCCAATCGCGAGGGGGGGGGGACACAAATTTTTCGTGTATTTCCCCTCCCTGTGCGCCCCTCGAAGCAAACTTTGCCAAACAAAGACCTGTTTTGAAAAGTTCTCATCAAGACCTTTCATTTGATACCCATATCGGCCACCTTCAATGAAATTTTTTTTTCGGGGGGTCACTCCCCTATATGGGGAGACCCCCCTTAAATACCTTATAAAATTTTTTTTGTATTCGAACTTTGAAGAGAGCACCACTTTACACCTACATACAAAATTTGATGTTTCTAGCTTAAGTAGTTTCCGAGAAAAACTGCTGTGACACACGGACGGACGGACGGACGGACGGACAGACAGACGGACAGACGGACAGACAGACGGACAGACGGACAGACAGGACGCGATTTTAGAAGGGTTTTGTAAAATTATTTTACAAAACCCTAAAAAAGTACCGACTATGGATAGAAATTGATACAAACGGATGATGAAGCAATTTAAATGTAAAATAGAAAGCCCTCAAAGGAGCTGGTCCGCCTGAAATTAGATATTTGAGAAATCTTAATCGAGGCTTTCAAGAAATCTGTATAGCGTGGAAATTGGAACAATAACAACAGAACAATGAAAATTAAAAAGTCGTTTTGAATTTTTTCATGATTATTTAAAGACAACGCATTGTTTCTTTCAATTGAAATTATATGCCGTCGCAAGATCATGAACTGTTGTTAGTGTAATTTTGGTAATTCAAATGACTATACCAGGCTTTATCACCATTTAACTGCAATGCAACACCTGCGTAAAACGTTCTCATGACAAAAAGTAAAGAAAATTTGTATTCCCATCCAAGCCCCAATATCGTGATTTTATACTAAGATATTTTGCATGAACTTGAGCCAAATACTAAAGAGGAAATCCGTTTTTCACCAAAAGATGCTCATTACCGTTTTGTGTGTAAACTTAACCCACGCATTGAGATCCATCATTATATTGGGTTGCATTTGCATAAAGATAACGCTGGTCACAAGAATACCGCTGATGATGTTCGCTATAATTTGATGATTTAGAGCATTTCCGCACACAACGCGTATGTGTCCCAAACAATAGCGCAGCATGCATACAACATGATATAAAGCACGGAAAGCATTCAGTTCATATGAGTATTGAGAGATGAAATTCACGAGCAATTTATCAAGGCGCCTGTACACTCTCGTCGAGAACCAGCGAGGCACGACGAGTGCAAGAGTGAACAAACTACTCCCGTGTTGTCTTGCTTTGTCTCGCCTTGCCTCGTCAGCTCTCCATTCCGTGTCGGTATTTCATGCGCAAGTCAAAGGGCCTCACGAGGTAGCGCAAGGACATCCTTTACACTCTCGCGTGGTTCAGTTTCGTTCAAGCTGTCGAATCGTGAAAACGTATTTTGGAAATGTGGAGTAACGACATAGAACTTAACTTTATAGAAGTTTACCAAACAAGGCCTCCTTGGGTGTCCGATGCCCAAAACTATGTCACAGGACTCTAAATTGAACTTGCCATTTTTCATCCTCTACTATTTAAAAATATAAGCAAATAGGGCTGCACTTACTGTTCACGCGACTAAGCCGGGGAAAAAATATGAAAACACACAAGTCTTGGTGACAGGGAACCGGCCCACAGTAGATTCACCGAACCAATTTATCGCAAGCAAAAACGAAACTGAGCTGAGCAAGAAAAAACGAAACAAAGCCGGTAAATCATCGTCCCATAGGAAGAAAAGCGGTGGCGCATCCAAAGCCAGGGCAGAGACAATTCAATAAAGCGAAATTAAAGATGGGAAGCTTGAGAACAACTTGTCTACCTCTCTAATCCTTATTTGCAACACCATGAGCAAACTTCGTCGCACACCGCCTAATATTTTCAATGCACCTCCGACAGTAAAACTTCAACAGAACTCGAGAAAGCGCAAACTGCTGTGTGTCGCAACAAGAATTACGTGACACTCCCAGACAAAACTGAAGTAGGATGGGAAGTCATACGATGGCACATTGCATATGTATTAGCCGCCTGCTAATGGTCATGTGTATGGTAGTGAAATCTGCTGCCATCTGGCTTCTCATCCAACGTCAAGTTTCACACACATGATCACCTTCCTCTCAGCTGACCAAAAGCTGGATCAGAAACAGCGAGAGGTTAGAGGATGCGTTCTGATTCCGTGGACGTTGGTAACGACTGACTTATAATCGGCAGTGGCGTAGGGCCGATTCATTACAAGTGTACAGCCACCATCAAATGTTTTGGACTGAAGCGTAGGATGACCTGTTGCCTTTCGACAATTTTCTTTAAAGCTACGCACTAGCTTATGTCAATATATACATAACTAGTGTCATTCAAGATCTTGGAAGATAACACTACAATGCTATTAATGAGATACCATCCTGGGACCCGGATAATGTTGTTCAAAACTAGATCCCTAGCTAGCATCACTTCAGCCGTAATAGTGGCAAAGATTTGCGCAAAATAATTCTTAGAAAGTTGATGGTAAGCATCTATTTAACTGCTTAAATAAGAACTTCCTATGATTTTTACATTTTTGAATTTTTTTAAAGGAAAAAATCACCGAATACTCCTATTTCAAACAAAATATAGCGGCCGATTAATAGAATGCTTTGCTTTGCGTTGAACTGGCGAACGTCACTAGTAAATTCATTTATGTATGTTACTAGAAACTGATAGAATTAGTTATCAACCTGTTTTAAATTACTGATCCTTAAAATAAGTAAAACACTACTTCTATTTGATTCCAAATCCAACCTTATCCTGATAACCAAATTCTCACTTCTTCTTAACATAGAACATTCTGGTAGATGTTTTCTCGTGGAGCGAAAAAATTATAAAAATTGCAGATGAAGTGCATTTACATAATACGGTAATGCAATCATGTCTCTCCTACGCATTATGTTAGGTTTATATACTTTTCTTTTTCATCACTGATTTCTTAAAAGCGAT
Organism: Odontomyia ornata; assembly: GCA_963969285.1. NCBI lineage: Eukaryota > Metazoa > Arthropoda > Insecta > Diptera > Stratiomyidae > Odontomyia > Odontomyia ornata. The sequence continues at coordinate 279,359,026 of OZ017739.1, read as the reverse complement.
TTGCATGCTTTCTAAAAATTCCTGGTGAAAGAATGTAAGTTGCAGTTTATGCTACATGCAATTTGCATAAAAGCTTTTAAACTTGTTTCTGCGCTTAAGCAAAAAAGTTTGCATAATAACAAATAAATCCTTGGAGGAATTCTCACTGCTCACTTGAATGCACGAATATTACATACAGGATACGAGTATATACACATGTTCGTTCATACGCAAGAAATGATTATGATATTCAAACACAGTTTGTTCCTTCTACACGAGTATGTTTAAAGTCAGCGAATGTTGCGAGTATGGAAATCTCAAAGTAAATTGTTTGTAACTTGTTCCTCTTATACGATTGGAATATTTAAGCAAAAAAGATGGTTGCTTACATTTGTTCTGGCTTAGGGCAAAACTTCAAGGATTTTGTTTTTGAGGACCATGATTAACTTGAATATTATAAAACATAGACAAATATTTTTGATAAAAAATTTCAATAAACGAAACGTTGCAATATGAGTGTACACGAGTAAGTTGGTCAGGATAAAACCTACTTTTTCCTGAAAAAAATGTAGAGATTTATATTCAACAGTTTTATGAACCTGTAAATTTATTCATAGGTTAATAATTACAATTATAATTGTAATTACATCTTTCGTGAGCGCTCATCTTTATATCCCCCGATCTCTGAAATTCTTGATCAACTTTTTTTTCTTAAAATATCTAATCAAAACTTTAAAGCTATGGAAAATACGATCCTTTCAAAGATAAGCGCTCATTTACAAGCCTAACAAACTGTCATTTTAGAATAACTTGGATATATCCATTTCATGTGGGGCTTCCAGTCCCCCATCCGACGCGTCCTCATATGGAGGATAGAGGGTGCCCTAACGGCTAGACAGCGGGTATGCCAGAAAAAAAACCACTCATAAAACAAAAAACTTTTAGAAAAAAAAAACCGACTTCGAAAGGCCCTAAAAAGGATGAAATAAATTTTATGGAATCGGTGCCATATAATTTTTAGCCGATTCTTTTGTGATGGTGCAGATGTTGGAAGTATTTATGTTTGAATGGGGAAATTGATTTGGCACCGCTTCCATTAAATTTATTTCATCCGTTTTAGGGCATTTCGAAGTCGGTTTTCTTTTTTTTTTTAAGTTTTTTATTTCATCCTTTTTAGTGGCAATTTTTTTCATTTTAAACCTTTCAAAACTCATTTTCTTGAATACATTGTACCATGTATACTAAATCATAATTTGTAACTGCACTACGGCTAAAAACTGCAGCATTATTGGGAATCAAATTTCATTCTGATAAATTTAATACAACTTAATAACCGGAATTTGACGCTAGATGTCCGTACTAACAAATATCGTGAAAGCTCGAACTTTATATATATGTCATTTTGAAGGTACATTTGACAGCTATCAAAATCAGTGAACAAAACAATTTTATTTTGTGTGCGTCTTTATTATTTTTCACGATGAATAATTCCGAAAATTGGAGAAAAAGACAGCATTTGCGTGAGGTTCTGTTGGATCATTTTTTTGCAAAGAAAACTGCTGTAGAAAGTCATCGTTTGCTTGTAAGAGTTTATGGCGACGCTGTTTTAGCGAAAACACAGTGTTTTGAATGGTTTCAACGCTTCAAAAGTGCCAGTTTTGATATCAAAGACAAAGAACGCCCATGTCAGCCAAAAAAGTTTGAAGACGAAGAATTGGAGACGCTACTCGATTAGGGTTCATGTCAAACGCACGACGAATTTGCTAAATTATTAGGACTGACTTAGCAAGCCATTTCAAAACGTTTGAAAGCCGCCGGATACATTCAGAAGCAAGGTAATTGGGTCCCCTATGAGTTGAAGCCGAGAGACGTTGACCGGCCTTTCTGTATGTCTGAAATGCTGCTTGAGCGCCATAAAAAGAAATCATTTTTGCATCGGCTCGTGACTGGGGATGAAAAATGGATCCAGTATGAAAATCCCAAGCACAAAAAGTCATACATGAAGCCCAGCCAACCTGCCAAATCAACGGCGAAGCGAAGGAGCCAAGGTTATGCTGTGTATTTGGTGGGATCAGAAAGGGCCGTTATATTATGAAATGTTGAAATCGGGCCAGACAATCACAGGTAACCTGTACCAAACGCAATTAATACGTTTGAAGCGTGCTATCATCGAAAAACGCCCGGAATATGCGACCAGACACGAGGCTATAATTTTTTCATCATGGCAACCCTCGGCCACATGCTGCAAAAACTATTTGGAAAATAGTGGATGGGAAGTTTTGGCCCACCTGCCTTATAGTCCAGACCTTGCTCCTTCTGATTTTCATTTATTTCGCTTGATGTAAAACGCCCTCATCGGAATACGCTTCATTTCAGAGCAAGGCATCCGGAATTAGATAGATTCGTTTTTGGCGGCCAAGCCGGCGCAATTTTTTTGGGATGAGTTTCATAAATTACCTGAAAGATGGGGAAATGTTGTAGCTTCCGATGGACAATATTTCAAATAAAATATATCGTAAGATTTTTCCACAATAAAGCAGCAAATTTCGCTAAAAAAATTCCGGTTATTAAGTTGTACACCAATACATGATCTCATCAACGTCTACCTTGATTTTATGTTTCATAAAAATCCAATATGAATTATAGACTTACGAAATTTTTGAAAATTCTAAACTTTGCATAGCTGCCATTTTGATATTCTGACCTGACCCTGAAGTGCTTTTTTATCATATATATATATATATATATATATATATATATATATATATATATATATATATATATATATATATATATATATATATATATATATATATATATATATATTATATATATATATATATATATATATATATATATATATATATATATATATATATATATATATATATATATTATCACACTCTGATTGATGAAATAAAGACGAAATTGCGTGTTTCTGTAAAGACAAAATGTTTTTATTGACAAAGCTATGTACATGTATTTCCACTTTTATCACTTACAGGTATAAACAAATAACTAACTCGCCTGTAAAACAAAACAAGTTGGGTAAACAGACCTACGGTCATGTCAGAAGGGTTTTGTATTCAATTTACAAAATGCAGTCACCAGATCGAATAAAATCAAGAACGATTTTATTGGAGAAAATATGAAATTCGAAGATCATACTATTATTAACAAAGTTGAACGAATTTCGTGTTCTGAGATTTTTGTTGTTGTTATACTCATAAATATCTCCCTTGATAATTATTTCAGATATCCATTCGCTAGGGAGGAAACACATTTTTCATGTATTTCCCCCTTGTGCCCCCACTGAAGCAAAAACTGACAGTTTAACAACTGTTTTGAAAAGCTCCCATGAAAACATTCATTTCATACTCATACCGGCTACGTTTGATGAATTTTTATTTTCAGGAGCCACTCTCCTGTACTGTTATCATCGATTAATGGCCAATTTTTTCGAATCCTAGAATGGTTACAAAGCCCTTTTATTAGGAGCTCTCTCCCGCCTCCTTGACTTGCTTCGCTTATGAGTATTAATTGTAGGTACTCATCTTCAGTCATTCATTAAATTGAATCAAGTGTTCAAAGCATGCACCTTAAACGTTGAAGTTGGGAAAAAATAACTCAAAATTATTCAATCTTCGCATTTAAAACAGCCACTATTTTGTTTTACGATTACTGATACCACTAAATGTGGTATCTCAAAGATATACATGACACCTATCATTCCTGAAATTTTCATGCAAATCCTAGCAAAACTGTAGTGTCTGAGTCGATAAAAAGCGCATGTTGTTCCATAGCCATATGTTGCCATAGTAATACATGCAGCGCATATTGTTCCATAGTAATACAGGAAAATTCAAACCGCTATAACTTCGCTAAATATAATTCAATCTTTATGAAACTTTCAGGGTAGATCAACCTTATGTATAGTCATCTATGTACTGAGTTTCATAGAATTTAAGGGTACCGTTAGGATTTTATTCAAGAAAACGTCAAATCGATAAATCATACTATTACTAACAAAGTTGAGTGAATTGCGACTTCTAACGTATTTGTTGTTATTGTACTCACCAAGGCCTACATTCCTGATTTTTTTCAGATTTTTCGGATCACAGGTGTCCAATCGCGAGGGGGGGACACAAATTTTTCGTGTATTTCCCCTCCCTGTGCGCCCCTCGAAGCAAACTTTGCCAAACAAAGACCTGTTTTGAAAAGTTCTCATCAAGACCTTTCATTTGATACCCATATCGGCCACCTTCAATGAAATTTTTTTTTCGGGGGGTCACTCCCCTATATGGGGAGACCCCCCTTAAATACCTTATAAAATTTTTTTTGTATTCGAACTTTGAAGAGAGCACCTTTTTACACCTACATACAAAATTTGATGTTTCTAGCTTAAGTAGTTTCCGAGAAAAACTGCTGTGACACACGGACGGACGGACGGACGGACGGACGGACGGACAGACAGACGGACAGACGGACAGACAGGACGCGATTTTAGAAGGGTTTTGTAAAATTATTTTACAAAACCCTAAAAACGACTTTTAAAGCCTTTATTCCAGATCTTGATATTTCTTTTATATGAAATAATCTTTGAACACTATCTTGACTCTCAATAATTAACATCACCTCACATTTACATTCGATCCATAGTGACACTTGTGAAGAAGTCGCTGTCAAATGTGATATCGATCAAAGTCTGTGGGTAAGGCGGCAAATTCAAAATAATTAATAAAATTATGATTAAAGAAAAGCGACAACGCTAGTGTAGTTATTTTCTTTACATCTCCCCCCTCGGAGAGAGCACAAGCGATTGTTCGCACTGGAGTTTGCTTTGAAATATGGTAGAGATTGGATTCTGCCTTCTTATGTCCAGCATCAACTTCATAGATTGAAGTGGAAATCTTCCTTAAAATTTTGTATGGTGCTATCCTTAGTTCATCTTTTTTCTTTCTATTTAGTCGATTTCCATTTTCTACATAGACTCTGTCTCCCACTTCAAATTTATATTCTTCTCTACGTAGATCATATATTTTCTTATTAAAGCTGTGGGATTCTATTGAATTTTCGAAGGCTAGTTTTCTATCTCTTTCCAGATCTTCTTTTGTGCATCTTGATTTCAATCCAAGTGGCAGAATATTAACATGCTCGCCTTCTAAAAGGTATTTTGGAGTAAATTTTGTGGCTATATGTTCTGTTTCGTTATATTTTGCAACACATTTTTGTGCAACTGTTATCCAGGCTGTTTTCTTGTCACCTTCATTTATTTTACACCTTATCCTATTTACTAAAGTTTGACTCAGTCTCTCATTGATACCATTTGAAAATGGTGCATCCACAGCTGTGAATACTATTGTTATGTTTCTCTCTTTCAGCAAGTCTTTAAATTCCTTGGAATTTATGCAAGAGTATTGGTCTTTTAATACCATGTCAATATTATAGCTTTGTGTCACATTTTTTATTAGCTTAATGATTTTTTTCATGTCAATATACAGTCTTCCACAAAAGTCAAAGTACAGTGATAAATATCATGAAAATTGTTTGATATTTTTTTAAAAAAACCTATAGTGATAAAATTTTTTTTGGTATTACTTCAACTATAATCATTACACTTTAAATTCATGTAAAACAAAACGAAAATTCTGTCGTATTAATATGTTATTACATATGATGTGTTGGAAAGTCAATGAATGAAGTCCACAAAAGTCATGGTACACCTAAAGAAAAATGATACAAATTGTAATTATAGTCTTGCATAGTTATTTGAATTATACTTTTCTTAATATTTTGTCGGATATCCTTTCATCTGAATTACTGACTTCAGTCTTTTAGGCATAGAATATACCAATTTTTTAGTAAATTCGCTGCTGATTCTGGCCCACTCCTCCAATATAACATCCTTAAGCTGCGCCTTGCTTGATATCACTCTTTTTCGGGTTTTTGTCTCAAGCTCATTCCAAAGATGCTCTATAGGGTTCAAATCAGGGCTTTTAGGCGGTGTAGCAAGCATGCGAGTATTGTACAATAGCCAGATTCGAACTTTATGCGCAGTGTGCTTAGGGTCATTGTCCTGTTGAAACAAGAAATCTTCTCGCATACCTAATTTGGCTGCACTTTGTTTCATGTTGTTTCGTAGAATCTCTAAATAAGAGTTCTGATCCATAGTATTTTCGATGAATGTCAGATTCCCAACTCCAGCAGCAGCCATGCAACCCCAAACCATAACACCACCGCCTCCATGTTTTACTGTTTTAATAGTGTTCTTGGGATTAAATGCTTCTCCTACTTTTCGCCAGACCCTCTTATGCCCATTTACACCAAATATACAAAATTTAGCCTCATCCGAAAATAAAACATTATCCCAAAACGTTATTGGTTTGTCAATATATGCTTTTGCAAATGTTATTCTTTTTTGTTTGTTTATGGAACTTACAAGAGGTTTTCTTCTAGGCGTACGAGATGAAAATCCAGCTTCTACGACAGCTCTACGCACAGTTTCTGCGCTAACCTTCTTCTTATCATTAATTCCAAGAATATCGCAGATTTTTCTACAGCTTAGAAATGGATCTTGTTTTACCATTCGCGAAATTTTTCTCTTGTCCTTTGCACTTAGTTTAGATGGACGACCTGTTCGGGGCACATTTTCCACTCTATTTTCCTTCTTAAATCGATTTATCACTTTTTGAATGGTTGACCGACTTCGCAACACTAGTTCAGCTATTTCAGAATATGATTTGCTCTGATTTGAATGCAGATTAATAATTATTTCACGCTCCTTAATACTCAAGTCCTTTCGACTCATTTTTTAAAAATTTTATTAAATAAAAGATACACCACGAATACGGACGCGATATTAAAGACAGCGGCCTACGGTTGTTAACTCACTCTGATAATATGTACTTGGGGGATTCCCCTTTTTACAAATAACAGGGCATTTTCTGCAACTGTACCAAGACTTTTGTGGAGTAGAAAAGAGACATTGCCAACAAAAAATTATTGTCTTCAATGATCATTATTGCCGAATCCCTTTAAATTTATGAAAACTTAAATTCAACAGAACTCGTATTATTACCATGTCATAACTTTTGGTTTTCAAATAAAAATATTGATTCAGTAATACAATTTTCAGTTACCGATTCTCTGTACCTTGACTTTTGTGGAAGACTGTATAAGCATATTTGGTAAAATGATCAACCAGAAGATGCAAGTATTTTTTTGTTGGCCGTGATTCTCCGAAGCCTCCAATGGTATCAATTGATACGATTTCAAACGGGTGTGTTGCTGGACTCAAATGTGACATCAAACCAAACTTTGATTTTCTTCTTGATTTGTTCTTAATACATATGTCACATTCATCACAAATTTGCTTAATATTTGTGATGATATTCTTTGCCGTGTAGAATGGTGTTATCTTATTTATCATCTGCGTTCTTTCAATGTGGCAGTAAGTATCGTGGAGATCTCTAATTAATTTCTTGCTTAATGCTTCTGACAGTATAATTTTATTTCGTTTTTAATTTTTTGTAGTAAATATTATTGTCCAGTATAAGCTTTGATCTTTCATTTTGTAGATCTTGATTTGTGTGTTGGTCATTCCTTATATCTTTCAGGTTAATTAAATTTGCAACTTTTAAAAAACCATCAGTATTGTCACAAGGTTCTACGACTGGATTTCTGCTTAAGCAGTCTGCTTCTTGATTTGACTGTCCCGGATTATATTTTATTTTAAAATTATATGTGATAAATAATACGTCAAATCACCTAGTTCTTTGCCTGTTGATGTTCAGATTTTCTAATGGTTTGTGATCAGAATATACCAGAAATTCTTTTACCATTAGCGAGTGCTGCCAATATTTTACAGCATCTTTGACAGCCAGATATTCTAGATATATTGCCTTCTTTTTCTTTTGAGTTTCTGTCAACTTTTTCGAGAAGTAAGCTACAGGTTTATTGACTCCGTCTTCATCTTCTTGTTTTAACACTGCCCCCACTCCTTTAATACTAGCATCTGTGTAAATTTTTATTGGCTGCTCAGGGTCAAATATTTTAAGAACTGGCTTTGTACATAGTAATTTTTTTATTTTATCAGATGATTCTTGGCATTCTGTAGTCCAAATGAATTTTACATCTTTCCGTAATAAATTGTGTAGCGGCTTCAGGATGATCGCACTATGTGGTACAAATTTATGATGAAAATTTACTTCCTCGAGGAACTGACATATATTTTTTCTTGTTCCTGGAACTGGGAAGTTTTTTACAGCTGTTAAATAATCTTTGAGTGGTCTAACTGAATTATGTTCTATTATGTAACTAAAGTATTTGGCATAATTATTTGCAAAAGCACATTTCGAAAAATTCAGTCTAAATCCTTCTACTAGTAGTCTTGATACATGTAGCATGTGTTCTTTGAAAGTTTTTGAAAAAATTAAGATTTCGTCTACAAAATTTACTGCGAAATCTGATAGTTTGTACTTTCTTATTATGTTGCTCAATATTCTTTGAAATATGGTTAGAGATATCTTCAAACCAAATGGAAGTCATGTCCATTGGAAATGCCCCTCTTGTGTCACAAACGCAGTTTTGTATCTATCTAGAATTTTCAAAGGAATCGACCAAAATGCTGAATTTATATCAAAAGTAGAAAAATATTTGCAGTTCACAGTTTTCACCATTAAATCCTCGATCAAGGGGAATAGCTGTGATTGAGAGATGACAACCTTGTTCAATTCTCTAAAATCTATACAAAGCCTTGTTTTTTTATCATCTTTTTTTTATATGCCAGGGTAACCGGAGCAGCAAACGGGCTATAAGAATCTTCAATCAAATTTTTCTTCAATAGATTGGATACTTGATGTTCGATTTCTTTTTCATCATCAGCTGAGCACTTGTACGGACGTTTGTAACAATATTTATCCACTATCAAATCTATATGAGCTTCATAATCTCGTACAGTGCCGACTTCGTATTTATCCTTGGTAAAAATTGGTTTGTACTTTTCTATTAATTTATCAATTTCTGTTTATTGATATGCATCTAGATGTTTCACTGAAATTTCAAATTCATCCAAATTCGTTGAACTTTACTTCACATCTGTTTGTTTGATTAATTTCTTGTTTCAGTACCTCAGAGTATGAAGAATCTCTTTCATTTCTGTCACCTAGTACATCAGGAATGTTGACATTTGTTGATTGAGAAGATCAATTTTTGATTCTTTATTTTTCATATTTTCCTCATTTGGGAACTTCTTGTCATCTTCGCGGATTGTATGATATTCAAGCTTTCATCTTGTATCAATTTGAATTTTTTAATGCAATCCAAACCAATTAGAAAATTATAATGGAAATTTTCATTGTGTAGCACAAAAATATCCATAGTTCTTTCCATATTAAAGATTTTAAGTTTTAGAGTTACCATACCTTTTTGTTTTCTTCTTACCATTAATAGTTTTCTAGTTTAAGCATTAATTAAGGACACATCTGAGCCCGAATCATAAATTCCAGAAACTTGCAAAGTGTCATTTATTAGTAACATTACTTTCTCGGTGATACAAATTTGGCATGGTTTTTTTTCTTCAATATTTTTGCTTTTTGTGTCAGGGCTCACTGTGTAGTTTTTTTCGTGTCATATTTATTCTTTGCAACAAGATGTTCGAGTTTTCCTAACTCGTTGTAGAGATCTTCGATTTGTTTTAAAGTCTCTCGGTTAATTTTATCAGTCAGGTAATTAGGCAGGCCCGCTGCTATAAGATCTATAAATGTCCCAGTATCAATCGACTTCCTCACTTCCTAATAATAATTTTTCTTTTTTTAGTGCATACTCAAGCAAGGATTCCATTTGCTATTTAAAGGCAAGAGCTTATCTGATGGGCGACCATCCTTTGTTTCTAAATGTATCACATAAATTTTTCTCCCACTTGTTCCACTCTGATTCGACTGTAAATTTCATTAGCAAACAGCTGTACCAATCCGTGCTGGAGTATTCCAAAAAGTTGATTTGTTGATTAGAGCTTTTAGAATCTGAAATAAAAAAATCATTTTATGAATTAGCGGGTCCAGGGGAAGGCAAAATGTACCAAAATTGTTTTTTGTATCTTCAATGCAAAAATTAGCCGAGGGACGGCGCATAGAGGAACAACCAGAGGGCATAGCCTTCATGCAGTGACCAGCGGCAATGGACAATGTCTGGTAGACTCTACTAACAACAGAGGCTTTACAGTAAGCTGCACACACTTTCCGCATCAAGCCATCCATAAAAAACGTGGGCCGCCCCAGAAAGTCACACGTTCAACCAGATCGGCCATGTTCTTATGCAAAAACAAGCGGCCACCAGCATTTTCCATAAAAGCTTCCTCTGTGATGCTGTTTGTGATTCTACTATCTTATAAGAATCCCTATCTGATGCCACATAACCACCCTAAGGTACCAGATACGCAAGCTAAATGAATGCACAACATACATGTCAGCGTTAGAAAATCGCATGAACATGTCTCCACAGACGGGAGAAAGTAGTTATGGCAAAATTATGTGGAAGAATATAAGAGATGCGGTAACAGAAGTGCCCAAAGAGGTTTAGGGGCACCAGTTAAAGAAAAGTAGATATGACTAGTACTACGAAGAATGCAAGGAAGTATTTGAAAAAAGTAGCCAGGTCTTCAAAAAATACATCCACCGATTTACTTGGGCCAAAGTGAAACAATATAACACCCTCTGACGACAAGCTAAAATAAGTTGGGTAGACAGAACTATGCTCATGTCAGAAGGGTTTTGTACTCAATTTATGAGATCCAGACACCAATTCTGTATAAAGTCAAGAAAAACGTTAAAGTCATCTACGATTGCTGCTCCATTTTAATCAGCCGCCATTTTGTTTACATATTAATAGTATCTATTAATTGAATAAGGTCTTAAAGATGTTTTTGTCATTCATTTTTTCTCAAAATTCGAAAATTTTATCAGTCATCGAGATCAAGCAATTAATCAAGCTAACAAGAAAGCTGAGAAGATTGAGAAAGAAAACGAAGAGCTCAGACTTCGGATCCGACCCCTAGAAGAAATAGTTGAAAAATTTATGTTTAACAAAGTAAAAGAAACCAGAAAGAAAGAAAAAGCAGTAAATTCAAAAGCGAACGAAGACAAGAAATCTAAGAAACCGCAACAAGAACCTGATCGAGAGGATGTCCTCAGCGCAGGCGAAGCAAACATGTCCAATCAAAAGTGTGGTGTCTAGTGCAAAGAGCCGTAATTTTACTAACTTTACTCAATATTCTGATTTAAAATGGCCGCCATTTTGTTCTAAGATTACTTTTATCGCCCATTTAATGGATTCTCATAAATATTGATGATATATGTCCTTTCTGAAAATTTGATGCCAGTCCTAGCAAACCCGTAGTGTCTGAGTCGATTGGAAACGCATATAATTCCATAGTCATGCATTCTTGTTTTAATATAAGAAAACTCAAACCACTATAAATTCGTTAGTTATCATTCGATCCTTTTGAAATTTTCACAGTTAGTGAAACTTACAAAGAACCATCTAGACCTCAAATTTCATCGAATTTAGGGGTACTGTTATAATTTTATTCAAGAAAATGTTAACTGAGAGAATTTCGACTTCTGACTTATTTGCTGTTGTTGTACTCAGGCCTACATTCATGATTTTTTCAGATTTTTCACATGAATGGTGTCCAATAGCGAGGGACTCCTGACCCCCCCCCCCCCCCTGTGATAAGGCAATTTTAACACCTGTTTTGAAAATATGCCATTAAGGCCTCTCATATGACACTCTACTCCACTACCTATGGTGAAAAAAATTTGTTAAGGGCTAACCCCCAATATAGGGAGACCTCTCTTGAACCCCTTTGAAAAAATTTTATATCCATAAACTTTCAGGGAGTCATCACTTTAAATCTTTCCAGAATGTTTGATGGTGGTAGCTTCCATGGTTTCAGAGATATACTGCTGTGACAGACGGATGTACGGACAGACGGACGCAGGTCGTGATTTCAATAGGGTTTTGAATTTAAATACAAAACCCTAAAAATGGGCTGAAGAAAGAAATCAATACCAATATTCAATGGATACGCATATACCGAGGAGCCAAATGCAACTCCGATCATTACTTGTTCAAATCAACCTGGGATGTCGTGTGTCAAAGGCGTATTCTGTGAAGATGAATCGTTTAGAGAAATAAGGCATCAAACGGTATTTATGGCAAAAACTTGCACCGATAACCTCAGAAACCAGCTGGCCCCACTCTATCAAACACGAAGCTGAAAACAAGCAACAAGCTGCAGGCGAGAGTCAAAGTGGCTATTTAGACAGTGGCAGAACAAATGATTGGTCATCAAGCACAAAAAGAAATGATTGATTCGATGATAAGTGCCAGTATGCATTGGATACAAAGACTCAGGTGTGCAAACACTATGTATGTAGAAAAACCAGGAAGAGAGAATATTATGAGAATCTCGGAGAGCGAATCAGATCATTAGAATTAAGAAGAGCAAATACTATGATGACCGATAGAGAAGCATCGATGTAAGTCTATCAAACAACAACACAAGACAAGCATATGAAGCAGCAAAAAGCCTAAAATAAGGTTATCAGCCCAAGACAGCAACATCATCGCTGATGAAAATAAGATCAAGGAAAGCTAGGCATCATATTTCAAAAACGTTCTGAGTCCTTCACACAGCTCCAGAGCATCGAAGCTTACAGATGTTCCCAGAGAACTTTCATTGGTCTCACCAACTCCGGATGAAGTTTGTTCCTTCATCAAGGCCAAAAAAAATTATGCGATGTATAAAGTTGTCCGGCAAGACCATATGTCAAGTGACTATAAACAATCAATTATGTTCTATATCCACCAAAAAAGATGACAAACTAAAGTGCCAAAATAATACAAGCAACAGCCTATCATTTGCGGCAGACAAAATATTTTGAAAAATCCTAGAAAACAAAATCAGATCATACGCTGACAGTATTGTTGGGGACTATGAAGATAGCTTTAGAGCAGGTGGATCGACGATAGGTCAATTTTTCACAGTGAAGTAGGTACATGGGGCTTACCTAAACAGTTCCTAACCATAAAAACTTTCTCGGCAAAACCGACACAAAAGATATAAATTTGTTCATAATACTTACCATTCTCTTCACTTCGCAAAATGCTTACCAGTTTTCATATTTTACAAAAAAAATCGCATTTGCGATGAACATATGTATATAACCTCAACAACATGGCTCTGGTGCAAATTATATGTAGTGACATACGAGTATTTTGATTCAATTTGTAATGATTTTCTACTTTCAGATCGAACGCGGAACCGACCTCTCATCGGTTCTAGACGTTAAGTCTGAGTAGTGCCAACGGATGGTACCAACAGGTCAACCAATCCGTGCACCGTAACCCATTCACGCGGTGACTGCTTGTCGGCCAGCTAGTTCGGAGAGGATTTCGGTCGCGGGTCTCCGAATGGGTTACGCTCAATTACAATATTTCAGTCACCTGGACATGCCCGTTTTCCAAACGCGTCAATAACTACTCATCCAGAACGAGAAACCTACATTACGTTAATTCTGGATGTGATCTATCCACAGATCTCAAATCAAAAACGCTACAAAATCCCATAGGCGCGTTACCGAATCACCGACGCGGTACCGAAAAATATGCTACTCGAAATTAAACCGACGAAAACTACTCTAATGAAATGACGAAACAATCAAAGGTACCGCGTACCGCGCGCGACGCGAAACCGACTTCAGCGGACTTGTCGAAACCCTACCCTCGCGACGGCATACTTACCCTACACTCTCGGTTCCAACTGAAAAAAGAACGAGTCACTGAAAAGGAAAGTCGTGTGTTATCTAGCAATTCATTTTTAATAATTATAAATATTGAACAATTTTAGATTTGCTATTTTTAGTATTTTTCAAAAAAAAAACAATATTCCGTGCGTAACCTAAATTGGAAAAATAACATTTCTTCCACTAAAACCTTATACTAATTTTATTTCATTTATAAGGGTGACGCATCCTAAGGAATGAAACTAATCGTTAAACTAGAGCGATAAACACTAAAATAAAGTCAAAGTAGAGAAAGCTATGACAAATATGCTTGATTTAAAATTGTTTTCTCAAAACCTAAGCAGGAAGTAAATTTAATAACTAAGAACGCTTTGCAAAAACATTTGTGGTACATTTTTCACCAATCAATTTATGCATCATACAAAATTATTCAAGGAACGAGTTATTTTCGAAAACAAACTTGCTAAAATAATTGCCCTTGATTGTGATTTTACAATATTTGTTTTTTTGAAACAAGTTGAAATTATTAATTGTTTCATTCACGCTGGCTGACAAAATAACCGAATTTAGCGTAAACCGTCTCATTTAAATAGTTTATCTACGAATGCTCAGCTTAGTTTATTCCAATTGATGGCATTCTAAAGCAAACACTACGAGACCACAATCATCTAATGGTTCCTTATAACTGGAATGTACGCATTATGCAAATGTTTAAATAAAGGTATATTTTAAAGATGCAACCATTGTATATCATTCTTTTCTTATCTAATCTTACCGGGAATGCAGGAATTGATACTGGAATATATTAGCAAACAAATTAACTTGACGTCTATTTTACGTTTGAACGGAGCATTTATCGTGGATGATTTTGAAGGATGTTAAGGAAGCTTTAATGAGAAAAGAAACAGCGAGAAAGTTTAATTTTCGAAAAAAAAACCATCAATCATTTAGTAAAAAGTATTCCAAAAATTTCAACAATTATAATTAATTAAAAATTTAAATATCTTTCATTTCCTTTCTCCCAAGGGCCGCTGACGGTTTAAATTTTCCAAAATCAAATTTCGCATTTCACAAACAACAACCATATCAATATACGAAACCCTTTTGGAATTACACAAACTACTTCTCCCTCTACAACTTTTCTTTCAACCTCTAACCACCCATTTCCTAATCAACTAATCAACTAGTAAGGTCTATAAAATTAAATTAGTAACAACAATATTCTTTCAGTTATTGACTCTGTGGGATTTTTCCTTGCTGTACAATTAAAAATCGATCTTTAAAGATCATCATTTATCATTACAAACATTATTTCTAAATTTAACAAAAATTATTTTCTAACTTTCTCTTTGAATTCTCAGCACAATATATGTCCGCGTTCCATACACCAAATACCTCAAAATACTTTTAACATTCCAACAATATTTAAGTAACAATTTTTTTAAAATGTTCTATCTCCTAAATTTTTCATTATTTTAGAATTATTCAAATATCCATTTGCGAATGTAACTTAAAATTAAATTAATGTGCATATATGTGTATGCATCAAGCATTGTACATGATAAAACAAGAAAAACAAAAAAATACCTCATTATTCCAGGTGATATTAAATTATATGTACTACATTTAACTTTGTATATATTATCAATATATAGTAGTATGGTAATCAAGGTTATGTTTTATTGTTGTGTTAAATCGCAAATTTTCGTAAATACCTTGTTACACTCGTCGCAACGAATTTCGCCAGTCGGTGTTGTTTTTCATTTTCATCGTTTCCCTTCGGCTTTCTCTTGAGTGAAATGATTTTACTTTCTGTAACTATGATTGGTTTGAGTTTTGTTGGAGGCTCATCGGCAGTTGTTTTTTCCTCAATTTGCTTTTCTTCGGCTGCTTTTCGTCTCCGCATTTCCTTTTGTTTTTCTATTTCTAAACGATAAGCCCTTGTTTCTTCATCTTCTCCCTCCAATAGTTCCTTTTCTTTCAGACACCACACGAACTTTCTTATTGCTGTTACTGCACGAAAATATTGTCGATGACTGTTGATATCCCATGCCGCTGCTAAGCGCAGGTGCGTTTGGATTTAAATTTGATTTACTGCTGTTTGAGTAAATGTTTCCACTGCCACCCATCCAACTCTCCAGTCCTTTCCAGGGCTGTACGTTTTTCTTGACCTTCAGGGGATTCCAACTGCCACACGTACAGTATCAATATCCGACATCGCCAAACACTTCGTTTGTCACTGCACTTCAAACCCGGCTTCAATTAATAACTAAAGCACACAATTATGACATGCCGGTCGTTTTTCAGTTTTCTCCTTGACCCACACCCGCCATGTGGCTGTCAAAATTCCCGGTTGTCACCTCGGACAAAACATCTGTGTGTGGAATGGCACGCCATATGGCGGCAATGTGCCTCTCCAGTTGTCGCCAGTGGCATAGTTTTCTCGATGGCCACGGTGGAGGGGCATTTCCAGATGGCTATGTCTCGAAATGTGCCGGGGTTGGGGATTAATTCTATATTTCGAATATTTATATCCACAGATCTAAATATTCGGACAGAAAAAAAAATATTTTCTGCGCAACGATATCCGCACGTCAGATGAAGTCCGCTGGCACTTCGAGGACATATCCATCTGGCCGGTTGCAAGGGTTCGGGATCGGAATCACTTCGATTCCCGGGCGTAGGCGTCACATTACACATTCCTCCCCCCAAAATCGAAGTAATTACGATCCCGCCTCCTATATAAAAGGTCTTGGTTAAGGCCGTTGCGGGTCGAAGGTCGGTTTCGAAGGATAGGCTACAACCATGTTCGTGAAGACTCGACAGTGACTATATAGTAGGGAGTCGGGTGTTATTCGGAGGTCTTCGTCTAGGCAAAGATTGGGGTGCCCAAGGTTTTTCGTGGGAAATAGTTGCACTTCATCGTCTAAGGTCTTTTGCGTGGTAAATTCCCAGGGTTTTACCAGTCATGTCCGCGATGAGGTATCGGGTGGGGCTTATCACTTGTAGGACTCGACACTTCACGAATTTCTTGTCTAGTTTGGCATTGTAATGGCGGGTGGCATCGCTCTGTCGGAAGTTTCGACGATATATCTCGTCGCCTACCTTAAAGCCAGAAGGATGAGATCGCAAGTTGTACCGCTCCTCTCCCATCCGTCTACTTTCTTCAATCTTCTCCCGCAGTTGATCTCGCAGAAGTTGGAGCTTTTCGTGCGGTTCCAGAACCACGATTGGGTCCTCTAGCGATTTCAGTTGCCGCAATAGCCGGTAAGCGCTCCCATGACAGATCATGTACTGGCCGAACACTGCGAAATACGGCGAAATGCCGGTAGTGGCGTGGTACGACGAGCGCAGCGCACTAGTGATGGCGGACAATTTGCGATCCCAGTCCTTCTGATTCGGGTGGACATAGGCGCGGATGGCCGCTATGAGCGTACGATTCAGTCGTTCGGATGCGTTGGCTTGTGGTGAATAGACGGCAGTTCGTTGGTGGATGATGCCGTATTTGGACATTAGGTCTCGGAACTTGCTGGAGGTGAACTGGACCCCATTGTCGGAGACAAGTTTCTCCGGAACTCCAAACATGTGAAAGACTCGGTTCTCCAAGAAGCTGATTATAGGTCCAGTGTGCATGTTACGTAGTGGTTCTATGATAGGGAATTTAGAGAGCTGGTCTAGGACCACGACAGCTCCCGTGTGACCAGAAGCAGATCTAGGGTAAGGACCGATAAGATCAATGTACAAGCGCTGGAACACGCGTTCGGGGACCTCAACCTTACCCATGGGTGGCCGAAGAATGGTGTTGGGCGCTTTAGTGCACTTGCATAGCTCACAGGAGGCTACGTACGCTTTTATCTGTTGTGCCATCTTAGGCCAAAAGAAGCAGGTTTTCAACCGCCTAAGTGTACGACCGTATCCGCCGTGCGCACTTGATGGGTGGTCATGAGCCCGTCTGATAAGATCAGTGGTTAATTCTTCGGGCACCCACAACTTCCACTGTTCTTCTTCTTGTATGGGTTCTCCGGATGCGTGTCCCATCCGCTTATAAATAAATCCATCCGTCAACCGCAGTTCAGGCAGCTGGGGCTGTTGAATCTGGATAGTATGAATCAGTTGTGTGTAGGTTGCTGACTTGAAGGCAGGATGGTCCAGATCGATCAATTGGGGGCTGTCGTCCTCTTGGACCAACTCGGCTCCTTCAGGGGCGAACATTCTGGATAGGGTGTCGGGGACTACATGCTGGCTTCCTTTTCGGTGGCGAATTGTGAAGTCAAATGCCTGTAGTTTCAGTGCCCACCTTGCCAATCTGCCGTTGAGATCAGTCTGGCTCATTAGCCATTTCAGAGAAGCGTGATCCGTAACGATTTCAAAGGTGTGTCCCTCCACATAGGCTCGGAAGCGTTTCACTGCCAACACCGCCGCTAAACATTCCTGCTCGGAGACCATGCAATTTCGCTGGGCTGGGTTCAGCTTGTGAGACATGAAGGCTATAGGTCTCTCCTCGCCGTCTTGTGCAACCTGGACTAAGACTGCTCCCACCCCATGTTGACTCGCGTCACAATGGATTGAGAACGGTTTGTCAAAGTCCGGGCTGTGCAGTACGGGGGCTGTAGTCAGACTCTTCTTTAGCTCTTCAAAGGCTCGCAAGCTGGGCTCTTCCCAGACGAATTTACGTCCCTTGCGCAGCATGTCGGTCAAAGGAGTGGTTATGGTGGCATAGTCACGTACAAAACGCTGGTACCATCCACATAAACCTAAGAATCGGCGTAACTGTTTGGTGGTCCTGGGTAGTGGAAAAACGTCAATCGCTTGAGTCTTTTCCGGATCGGTCTTGATATGGCCATGCCCAATGATGTGACCTAAATACTTCACCTCCGTCATCACAAACTGGCTCTTCCTTATGTTGATGGTTAATCTTGCCCTCCGGATGTGTAGAGCCACCTCCTGAAGCAGGTCGATGTGTTCATCGAAGGTCTCGGTTATAAGCAACAGATCGTCCAAGTAAACGAAAACTTGGTGCCGCAAATGAGGTGGTATCACCTTATCCATAAGGCGCGTCATTGTTTGGGGGGCATTACACAATCCGAATGGCATGGTCACGAATTGATATAGGGGCCGACCTGGGACTGTGAAGGCTGTTTTCTCCTTTGAACCGGGGTCTAAAGGAATTTGCCAGAAGGCGTCCTTGAGGTCTAAGCTCGTGATGAAGTGGGCTTTAGGCAATCGACTCAAAATGCCTTCGATCAATGGTAGAGGATATGCATCCTTGACTGTGACGGCGTTCAAGCGTCTGGCATCTAAGCATAACCGGACCTTGTTCGGCTTGACCACTAAGGTGACTGGGGAAGCCCACGCGCTCTGTGATTCTTCGATTACGCCTAATGCTAGCATTCGATCCACTTCGGCATATAACGATTTTTCCTTCGCCGGAGATATGGCGAAATGTCTCTGTTTTATGGGTTTAGCATCCCCCACATCTATAGTGTGGAACACCAGGGCAGTCCGCCCGAGACCTTCCTTCTCGTGCGATGGAAAAGCCGATATAGCCGAGTCGAGACGCAGTTGCTGAGTTACATCCAGTGTATGCCGTAATAAGTTAGTGGGTTGAGATTGGTCCGGAACGGTGGTGACGGACTCCAGGGTCGAACCGGAAAATAGTGCCGGGGCCAAGTTAAATTTTCGAACGAAATCCACTCCTAAATAAAGATTCTGGGTTAACTGAGGTATGATGAAAAATTCCATAGGTTTAGTTACTCCTTTAAAGGTGACATCCGTCATAATTTTTCCCAATACAGAGTGACGAGTTCCGTCCGCCGTGCTTAACCAGGAGGTGAAATGACGGATTTGGTCCGCGTGCTTTGCCAGTACCTCCCCTGCAAACTCGGCAGATATGCAATTCACACTGGCTCCCGTATCGACTAAGCCTGATACTCGTTTTTGCAGGAGATGTACTGACGCATATGGCCGAACATCATCCCTCAATAATTCGTCTAAGTATATGTCCTTCAACACTTTCCTCGACTGCCTGACTTTTCTCCAGAAGCTCCGCATCCGACGCGTGGCTCGCTTGCTTCGCGGTGGGACATTTGTGGCCAATTCCTCATGGAAGATGCGCTGTCGAGTAGCCAAATAATTCCGCAGCCTGACATGAAAAGGTTTTACATGCCAAGGAACTTTCGTCTCGCTATCATTTCCCTGCGCATTGGCCTCGGCGAAGGACGGCGTCGGTTGTGGAACTTCGGGAGAACTGTGTTTAGCGGTGCGAGTCAGCAGAGTTGGAGTCATGTTGGGAGCTGGGTCATAACTAGTGATGGGGTCTGGATTGGTTCGTCCGGGGTTTAGGAGTGCCGACGGGTGGTCGCGGCACTCGGTGGCAAGTTTTTTCGTCCTTTGCAATTTGCACAGTCAGGTGCGTATGTGTCGGCCTTCCCGCATCGGTAGCAGAAAAGCGTTGGCTCCGCTGGACATGCATAGAACCGATGTCCCGGTTGTCGGCAGTTCCAACAGACCGTCGGGCTTGTAATTGCTTCAAGGGAGGGTCGATCAATCATTGCTGGGTCCTCAAGCTCCGGTGGTGCTCCGCTCCTCGGTACTGGTACTGGATCAGCAAGCAGGTGGTCAGCTGCCATCAACTCCGCGGTGTGATGATTTCGGGGATTTGGTCCCGTTATGCGAGGTTGTGGACGGAAGGTACCACGCCGCTCATCCAAGTGTTCTTGTCTCCGGGCATGGAGGCGCAATCCCTGTATGGTGTTGATGGGAAAATGCAGAAGACTGTTCTGGAGATCCCAGCGCATATTCTCTCTGATAATTTCTACCAGTTCGTCCTCGGGCATGGTATTTCGCAAGCGAGTGCTCAATCTCACTATACTTGTGTAGTACTGGTCGAACGGTTCGTGAGCGCCTTGTTTCCGTTTCTTTATTTGCTCTCTTAGCTCTCTCTCAGTGAAGCCATCCTCAAATCGATTGCGGAAGGCTGCACTGAAAGAGTGCCAAGTGGGACGTGGCGTTGACTCTTTAAAGCTCCAGTACCAGTCGGCAGCGTCGCCGCTGAACAAAAGATGTGCATGCCGGAGGAAGGCCGAGGAATCCCCTCCCAGGGTGCTGGATATCAACGCCTGAATCCGGAAAAGGAACCGGTCCGCCGATATCATATCGATGAACCCTGTAAAGTTCAGGCGCCAACTCTCCATGATACGAGGCGTCGGGTCTCGAAAAAGTGCCAATGCGTTCCCGGGGGGAATCACATCCTCGATTGACCTGTTGTACTGAACTGCCTCGGGGGCTGGAGGTACCAACGGAGGTCCGGTACTGTGTCGTGGTCTATATTCGGGAGCTCTGGGATCCATTCCTGAGTTCCTTGGAGGTGGGACCCATTGCTCGGATTGTCGGGAGTGGGGCATAGCCACACTGGGATTTGGCTCCCAGCCAAGCGGAGTTCTCACGCGACTAGGTGGGTGGCTCAACGGGAGATTCTGGAGCTTTCCCTCCAGGTTGCCAATCCTCTCCGACATATCTCTCATCAACACCACGAGGGTGTCAATGGAGTGGGCGGAAGGCATGGGGGTCCCCTCGGACACGACACCAGCGGCCGGAACTTCACCGCCTACGGCTCCTTGCATACCAATCATCTTCACAAAATTAACGTTCCCTTCCATTTTAATCTTTGTAGTATTGATTCCAATTTATCATTCCTAACAATTATTTAAAAATATCGAGCTTAAATTAAATTTTTAAATCTGTAAATATGACTAAAACTTAAGACTAAATCAGTGGCCGAAAGTGGCGAGCTATTAATAGTGACTGGGAAAAAAAAATTGTTTAAGACACACTTTCCTTTCCAGTGGTCGACCTCTTCAGCGGGAAACGAGAGTGCGTGGTAATCTGCCGAAGAAAGAGTGCTTCGGTCGATTTACGAAAATTGCCCCATAACCCACATACATTACAAAAAACCGTCTCTAAACTACGTTAAAGTGACTCGACGAGACAAGTGGTAGAGCTACCGTAACGACTTTGTACGCGGTCAAAATTCCCGACGCGTGGAAGCATTCCGGGCTTCGCAACTCCAGCATACGCCACCGAACGTTGAACCGATACCACTCGTCTAACACGCATAAGAAATAGTTAGAATCCTTCCGCGACATAAAGGCAAGGTAGCCTTCTATTTTCTTGAGAGTCCATGCTGATAGGTAAACCCATCAGACTGGCAGTTCCATCAAGAAAATAGAAGGTCCTTACAGGGGTTAGCCTAGGACAACACATCGGAAGGATTCTGTCGCGAGAAAAAAAAAATCAAACAAAGGAGAGCGGAAGCTACAACTCACGTGAAGCGACTTCTAGTGTGTATCACACAACTCCACTGCTCCTGATAGTGGGACTCGAGTACCAAAGTACCTTACATCCTCCGTAAAGGACCAATTCGTCAGAAGACGCGAAGTTCTTTCCCCCTTAGGATGTTTTTGGCCCCACGTTAGGCGCCATTTGTAATGATTTTCTACTTTCAGATCGAACGCGAAACCGACCTCTCATCGGTTCTAGACGTTAAGTCTGAGTAGTGCCAACGGATGGTACCAACAGGTCAACCAATCCGTGCACCGTAACCCATTCACGCGGTGACTGCTTGTCGGCCAGCTAGTTCGGAGAGGATTTCGGTCGCGGGTCTCCGAATGGGTTACGCTCAATTACAATATTTCAGTCACCTGGACATGCCCGTTTTCCAAACGCGTCAATAACTACTCATCCAGAACGAGAAACCTACATTACGTTAATTCTGGATGTGATCTATCCACAGATCTCAAATCAAAAACGCTACAAAATCCCATAGGCGCGTTACCGAATCACCGACGCGGTACCGAAAAATATGCTACTCGAAATTAAACCGACGAAAACTACTCTAATGAAATGACGAAACAATCAAAGGTACCGCGTACCGCGCGCGACGCGAAACCGACTTCAGCGGATTTGTCGAAACCCTACCCTCGCGACGGCATACTTACCCTACACTCTCGGTTCCCACTGAAAAAAGAACGAGTCACTGAAAAGGAAAGTCGTGTGTTATCTAGCAATTCATTTTTAATAATTATAAATATTGAACAATTTTAGATTTGCTATTTTTAGTATTTTTCAAAAAAAAAAACAATATTCCGTGCGTAACCTAAATTGGAAAAATAACATTTCTTCCACTAAAACCTTATACTAATTTTATTTCATTTATAAGGGTGACGCATCCTAAGGAATGAAACTAATCGTTAAACTAGAGCGATAAACACTAAAATAAAGTCAAAGTAGAGAAAGCTATGACAAATATGCTTGATTTAAAATTGTTTTCTCAAAACCTAAGCAGGAAGTAAATTTAATAACTAAGAACGCTTTGCAAAAACATTTGTGGTACATTTTTCACCAATCAATTAATGCATCATACAAAATTATTCAAGGAACGAGTTATTTTCGAAAACAAACTTGCTAAAATAATTGCCCTTGATTGTGATTTTACAATATTTGTTTTTTTGAAACAAGTTGAAATTATTAATTGTTTCATTCACGCTGGCTGACAAAATAACCGAATTTAGCGTAAACCGTCTCATTTAAATAGTTTATCTACGAATGCTCAGCTTAGTTTATTCCAATTGATGGCATTCTAAAGCAAACACTACGAGACCACAATCATCTAATGGTTCCTTATAACTGGAATGTACGCATTATGCAAATGTTTAAATAAAGGTATATTTTAAAGATGCAACCATTGTATATCATTCTTTTCTTATCTAATCTTACCGGGAATGCAGGAATTGATACTGGAATATATTAGCAAACAAATTAACTTGACGTCTATTTTACGTTTGAACGGAGCATTTATCGTGGATGATTTTGAAGGATGTTAAGGAAGCTTTAATGAGAAAAGAAACAGCGAGAAAGTTTAATTTTCGAAAAAAAAACCATCAATCATTTAGTAAAAAGTATTCCAAAAATTTCAACAATTATAATTAATTAAAAATTTAAATATCTTTCATTTCCTTTCTCCCAAGGGCCGCTGACGGTTTAAATTTTCCAAAATCAAATTTCGCATTTCACAAACAACAACCATATCAATATACGAAACCCTTTTGGAATTACACAAACTACTTCTCCCTCTACAACTTTTCTTTCAACCTCTAACCACCCATTTCCTAATCAACTAATCAACTAGTAAGGTCTATAAAATTAAATTAGTAACAACAATATTCTTTCAGTTATTGACTCTGTGGGATTTTTCCTTGCTGTACAATTAAAAATCGATCTTTAAAGATCATCATTTATCATTACAAACATTATTTCTAAATTTAACAAAAATTATTTTCTAACTTTCTCTTTGAATTCTCAGCACAATATATGTCCGCGTTCCATACACCAAATACCTCAAAATACTTTTAACATTCCAACAATATTTAAGTAACAATTTTTTTAAAATGTTCTATCTCCTAAATTTTTCATTATTTTAGAATTATTCAAATATCCATTTGCGAATGTAACTTAAAATTAAATTAATGTGCATATATGTGTATGCATCATGCATTGTACATGATAAAACAAGAAAAACAAAAAAATACCTCATTATTCCAGGTGATATTAAATTATATGTACTACATTTAACTTTGTATATATTATCAATATATAGTAGTATGGTAATCAAGGTTATGTTTTATTGTTGTGTTAAATCGCAAATTTTTGTAAATACCTTGTTACACTCGTCGCAACGAATTTCGCCAGTCGGTGTTGTTTTTCATTTTCATCGTTTCCCTTCGGCTTTCTCTTGAGTGAAATGATTTTACTTTCTGTAACTATGATTGGTTTGAGTTTTGTTGGAGGCTCATCGGCAGTTGTTTTTTCCTCAATTTGCTTTTCTTCGGCTGCTTTTCGTCTCCGCATTTCCTTTTGTTTTTCTATTTCTAAACGATAAACCCTTGTTTCTTCATCTTCTCCCTCCAATAGTTCCTTTTCTTTCAGACACCACACTAACTTTCTTATTGCTGTTACTGCACGAAGATATTGTCGATGACTGTTGATATCCCATGCCGCTGCTAAGCGCAGGTGCGTTTGGATTTAAATTTGATTTACTGCTGTTTGAGTAAATGTTTCCACTGCCACCCATCCAACTCTCCAGTCCTTTCCAGGGCTGTACGTTTTTCTTGACCTTCAGGGGATTCCAACTGCCACACGTACAGTATCAATATCCGACATCGCCAAACACTTCGTTTGTCACTGAACTTCAAACCCGGCTTCAATTAATAACTAAAGCACACAATTATGACATGCCGGTCGTTTTTCAGTTTTCTCCTTGACCCACACCCGCCATGTGGCTGTCAAAATTCCCGGTTGTCACCTCGGACAAAACATCTGTGTGTGGAATGGCACGCCATATGGCGGCAATGTGCCTCTCCAGTTGTCGCCAGCGGCATAGTTTTCTCGATGGCCACGGTGGAGGGGCATTTCCAGATGGCTATGTCTCGAAATGTGCCGGGGTTGGGGATTAATTCTATATTTCGAATATTTATATCCACAGATCTAAATATTCGGACAGAAAAAAAAATATTTTCTGCGCAACGATATCCGCACGTCAGATGAAGTCCGCTGGCACTTCGAGGACATATCCATCTGGCCGGTTGCAAGGGTTCGGGATCGGAATCACTTCGATTCCCGGGCGTAGGCGTCACATTACAAATTTAAAAAAATTTTGAATATTTGAACTCTAGCCAAGAATTTAAGGTTTATTTATGTTTTACACTAACAAAATTTATATTTGGGAACAGTTTAGGTAAGCGCCATCATCGCCTAAACTAAGAAATTTTTACGCATGCCCAGTCACTGCCCAAATTAAGAATTATTAAGGCAAGCCAAATCACTGCCTAAATTAGAAACTATTTAGTTAAGCATAGCCGTAAATATAACTTTATTTGTAAAGTGAAGAAAATGGTTGCCCTGGAAACGAAGTTTTTGTTAGCAAACCGTAAAACAATCATAAAACTATCATAAAACTCACATGAAGCTATCGTTACATCACCATATTTATTGTAAAACTTTCGTGAAACTATCGCAACACCATCGTAAAACTATCTGCAAACTAGCTTGCAGCTAGCTTAAAACTATCGCAAAACTATTGTCAAACTATCAGAAAACTATCGTGAAACTATCATAAAAATATCGTACTACTATTGTCGAACTACTTTTAAAATATCGTGGAACTATCGCAAAACTATCGTTGGATTATTGCTAAACTATCTTATAACTAAACAAGTTGAGTTAGCAGGAGAGTGCCTACCAGAAGGTCTTTGTAAACATCCTATGGTTAGAAACAAGTTTTCTAATAGCGTGAATCGATAACTTGAATTATTTATCCAATACTTGGGTATGAAATCGTTCAAATTTATGCACTCGACTGCTAAGCAAAACTAGTAGGGCCACAAATCAATGAAAACAAAACAAAAATCATGAGGTAGTTAAAAAAAATACCTCAAATACACAAAATATCACACTTTGCAAATACGGTGTCAAAAGTGTCGGCAAATTTGTGTATAACGAGAACCAATAATGAAAGAGATGAAATACGCCAAAAAATACAGCTCACAAATAAAAAATTTTATTCTTGAAGACCAACTGCGTAGCTAGGAAAACAAAGCTCCAAGTATACAAATCTTTAGTAAGAACTGTGCTATACTAGTTAAAACTCGATAGTTAGGGTTAACTTAAAAAAAACAAATTTTATTTACTTTCCTTAAACTTTTACAAATTACACTTTTTTTAATTTGTATAAAATGAATCCGAAAAATGAACTGAACTGAGCTGGCGGTGCTTGCAAACTTTTATTTCTGTTTTTTGCGAAATTGCATTTTCCATGAATGTGGGAAAATGCACTTGTTGATGTCTGGCTGCTTTCGTGGGAATCGCTGACCATGTTTTTTGTGGATGGTGTTGAATTTTCTGTTTAGACTAAGCTGGTGGATAACGGCTGTTAAGTCCTCCTCACTTAAAATTGATCGTCCTCGATCATCAGAAATAAGGTAGATCGTTGAACCGTCTTGCTGTCGGGATGTTGCTGTAGCTTTGAGAGAGGTCGGGTATCGATGCTGATGTAGTGCTGGTGTTTGGTCCGGCTTCCGTTACAATGATGTTGTTTACTTTTGTTCTGCTTATTGTTTTCCAGGTAATGTATGATATGACCAGGATACATAACGTTAAAGTGGTACGATAGGATGTAACTTTTTGGATAAAGTTTTCAGATTCGAACTGTTCTATTGTTTTGGTATTATTTATAAGGATTTCGCTCATATTAGATGACGAGATGATATCTTTCTGCATTTGCATAAAGAATGTTGGTTGCAGAATTGCGGGCAGGACTTCGAGTGTTGAAATCTCTTTGGAGACAAATGTTCTTCCGTCGACTTTGATGGTTGCGTTGTGAAATTTGACTACGAATGTCCCATTGAGGTTATGTGTGGAACCTTCGACCTCCATTATTCCGGAAAACTGGTTCAAGAATACAACTCCTAATGATATTTCTTCAACCACTGGTAGGTTTTGGTTGTTCTTAACTCGGCATGCGGCGTTGAGGCTTTTCAACAGATGCGGGATGCAATCAGATTTGCTTATATCTACTACATTATGTTCGTTACAGATTATCAAGTTGTTATATGGTTTACAATTTTGTGATATGCCAAATATTTGGTCTTTGAGTTTAATAATTTTTTCAAAGGGAATGTCGTACGTTAAATTTTGCTTTTTTATTGGTTTGATCAGTAATGTTTCAAACAATTGATTAGTTGTGATCGGAATATTGACGATATATAAAATACATTTATTGTTAGTTATTATCTTAATCTCGGATATATCTAGCGCTTCTTCCACTGTTGAGTATGGTAATGCTTCTTTATTTAATAATTTTGTGGCTAATTGAATTTCTTCTTTCGATAAAATAATAGAGTTTACAACTCCTGCTTTTGCCCAATGGATTGCGTATATAAGATTAGTAAGGTCATCTTTTATGAGTTTCAATCTGAATTGTAGGTCTAGAATCAAATTATTTTTAGCATCGTCTTTTGATTTTATCATTTCTTGTATTGTGTTTGCTAATTTCGTTATATTGTTCATTCTGTCGTTGTATAACTTATTTATAATGACCTGTTTGTTGTTGTTTTCTAGGATGTTTGACATTTTGTGCTTGATAGTGATGAAGTCCTCGTGGTCAGGAGTACCGGCTATCCATTTCCATGCGGTGCCGATAAAGTCAAAAGATCTTTTCATTTGACGCGGTTTTAGATTGTTTATCATTTCGCCGACCTGTTGCACCTCGTGTTCTAAATGATGGGAAAGAGGATGATGGCGGGTTGCGGGGAGGTTCAGAAATGCATTTATGCCTTCTAATAATTTTGAGTACTTTTCCAAATCGACTATATGGATCAGCTTAAAATTTCCCTGTCGTATTTTCGCATGTCCCAGATGGAAGGTTGCAATGTGAGAGTTGGAAAAATCCAAGATTTGGATGTTCGCCAAGGTGGTACGAAGAATAAATCTGAAAAAATAGTACCTATTTAGCTTTTGATTCGGTCTTTGTGTATAATTTTGCCTCCTTCAGTTACGATGGTAGTGTTTCTGTTTTCTTGTACGGTTTCCTGACGATATCTAGGTGTTAATTTTGAGCCTAAACGTTTATTTTGCCTTACGTAGACGACTTCTCCTACCTCATAGTTTTTTATTGGTTGTCTTTTTTTGTTATGGTACTCTAAATCCTTTTGCTGTTTTTTGCTTTAATTTTTCGATATTAGTTTGCCTAACATTTTCGAATTCTGCAGGGTCAATGTTGGGGCATCTACCAAAGTATATTTCAACGGGCTTGCGACCTGTGGTAGAATGAATTGAATGATTGTATTCATTCACAGCTCTGTTTAGAAGTTCCTGGAAAGATCGGGATGGATCATCCTTCCTAAGGCCTCGCATGAGCTCGCTCAATGTGGAATGCCAGCGTTCGATTTGGCCATTGACCGTACTTTTATAGGCAGGGGTTTTGTAAACTTTAATCTGGAGGTCGTCTTCCATTAGCGAAGTCAGGGATATAGAAGTAAGGGCACCTTCGTTGTCAATGACAACGTTCTCAGGTATGCAAAAGAAGTAAAGGATGTCCAGGAGGGGCTGTTTTATATCCTCAACCGACTTTGATGCAATTATTTTTGCTTGTGCAAACTTTGTAAACTTGTCGATTGCAGTTCTTCTTCTCGGTGAGGAATAAGTCGATGTGAATTGTATGTCCGGGATATTTGGGAATAGGGGTTTCGTTTAGAATTGGTTTATTTGGGTGCCTATCGTATTTGCTAACTTTACAAGTTGTACAATTTTTTAGAAGCCTTTTAATTTTGTAGGACATACGTGGAAAATAGAAGTGTTCCAGAAGTTGAAGGCGGTTCTCTTCTGCATTGCGATGTGCTCTGCGGTGAGTTACTAAAATTTTCTCCTCTTGCTCCACATCACTGGTAAGATCTTCAACCAACTTTCGTGTGAATCTTATTCTGTAATCACGAAAGTGGTGAGGGTAAATTTCTTGGATCCGTCCCATAGTTTCTTCATTTGCCATAAGGCCGTTAACTGTATCTGGGTTCAAGTATCTTTTGAGGACATCTATGAGGTTTGTATTGGTGTATTGGAACTTTTTTATAATGTGCCTTGTGTATTTATCAAACGGATGAGTTATTTGGTAACTGTCCTCTTGGTCAATTTCAAGAATGATTTGGTTCCGGAAAGCATTGATAGGAGTTTCCACCATAGGTATAAGGTTGTGAGACGAACTTTCATCACTGTGCTGAGTCATGGTCAGAGAGTTAGCTTCTGTGGATTGGGGAGGTCTTGATAAAGAGTCGGCGACGATATTTTGTTTGCCAGGCTTGTATTTGAGCTCGTAGTTATACTCTTCGAGGATCGCTTTCCACCGTTTCATTTTGCTATTAGCGTTCTTATTGCTTAATGCATAAGTTAGTGGTTGGTGGTCCGTATAGATAACTACCTTGCGTGATCCGTAGAGATAACTTCTCAAAGAGTTTAGAGCCCAGATTATTGCTAACATTTCTTTTTCGTTGGCAGCGTAATGTTCTTGTGTTTTATAAAGAGTGCTGGACAGAAATGTTATTGGTCTATTGTTTTGTGAGAGTACGGCGCCGATGGCGTATGTAGAGGCGTCCGTTGTGAGCTCAAAAGGTTTAGAGAAATCTGGATGAGCGAGTACCACTTCGTTTGAAATTAGCGAGTTTTTAATTTTGTTAAATGAATTTAAGGCATTCTCATCCAGGTGTATTGGTTTATTCTTTGAAAGCTGTTTGGACACACGTCCATCCTCCCCTCTTAAGAGGGATGTCAGGGGTTTTGCTATTTTCGCATAGTCGCGAATGAAGCGGCGATAGTATCCCGACATCCCGAGAAATGAACGTAAATCTTTCAATGTTCTGGGTGGAGGAAAATTAGCGATTGCCTGGACTTTCTTCGGATTGGTTTTAATTCCATTTTTACCAATAATGTATCCTAAGAATTCTATCTCTTCGTGCAAGAACTCGCACTTATCGAGTTGAATTTTTAGATTTGCTGCTTCTAGGATAGAGAATATTCGTTCGAGGCTTTTGAAATGTTCTGTCTTATCCTTGCCAAAGATGATGATGTCATCTATATAAATATAGCAACTTTTGCCTATTTCGTCTCGGAGTATGTCGTCCAAGGCTCTTTGGAAAATTGAGGGTGCATTCTTTAGACCAAATGGGAGTCTAGTGTATTCGAATTTTCCATTATTTATAGAGAACGCAGTCTTTTCGATGTCCGATTCCTTGAGAGGGATTTGATGGAAACCGCTCTTCAGGTCAATAATGGAAAATAACTCGTTCTCCCCTAAATTAGCCAAAACTTCATTGATTTCAGGGATGGGATATCGGTCAGGAATGGTGATTGAGTTTAACTTTCGATAATCTACTACCATGCGAAATTTTTTTTCTCCCGATGCGTCCTCCTTTTTTGGGACAATCCACACCGGAGAATTATAAGGGGATCGTGATGGTCTTATAATCCCATCAGCGAGAAGTTTTTTTACTTGTTCCTCGATTTCGTTTTTCAAAGCCATAGGGTAAGGGTATGACTTCGAATATACAGGATCGTTTGATGTAGTTCGAATTTCTCCTTTCACCCTGGTAGTGAAAGTTAAGCGCTCGTCAGGCTCAGTGAGCAGTTTAGAAAATTGGTTTATAAGCTTTAGTAATTTACTTGATGAATCTTTATTTAGATGGGATGTTCTGATGTTGATATTGTTGACTGATTCAGAAACATGTTGCTTTAGAGGGATACGTAATCCTGTGTTGATGGTCATGTAATTCTTCTTCGTATGTATTACGGCATTAAGTTCCTTCAAAGTATCGTTACCAATGATACCATCGAAGGCTACAAGACTAGGCAATATGAAGAACTTGAGTTTTTTTGTATAAGGACCGAAAGGACTTATGTAGGAATGATGAGTAATTTTAATGCATCCGGCAACAGATTTGGCGTAGAATTCCTGTTCGTTAATAAGGGGATATTTAATGTGCCGTGGCTGAATATAATTATTGTTGGATCCTGTGTCTATGAGAAATTTCAATAGCTCTCCACTCCTTAATTTTAGCTGGAAATATGGAAGTGAAGAGCGGTTTAGCCTAAAAAATAGATGTCGTCGAGGTGTTCTGTACCCTCTGCGGTTGGGTAACCCGTTTCCCCGGTATTTTCGGTTTGTGGAGCAGGATCTTGATCTGTTTGGGAAGTTTCAGTTAGTTCGGTTGAAAATGGTTGTGTATCGTCCTGTCCTAAATATTCTAGGAAACCTTCTTCGTCATTAAGTCCAGGGCTATTAAATATTTCGCCATATGTTTCTGGCGTTATATTATGATTATGAGTCGTAAAGTGGGTACGCTGAAATTTATTCGGGAGCTGGGGTGCTGGTTGCTGTCTTTTGTGAGCAAGTCCGTAGTCTAAGCGTGGTCTGTTGATGTAATTTGCATTACGAGAACGCAAACTTTGATCGACATCCATTGGTTCAGGTTTATTTGGCTTTGGGGGTAGTTGTCGCGGATTTTGAAAGAATGCGGGTGGCTGGTTGTGGTATTGCACAGGTCGAAATGCTTGAGGGTTGTTAACCAATTCGGGATAAAATTGCCGTCTTGGTGCGGGCACAGGCGCTGGTTGATGGTTATTCGAGAACTGTCTTCTAGGAGGTACTGGTGGTGCAGTTTGGGGGTTTAATCTATTGGTACGGATATGTGTGCTGTTCGCGTGTTGCGTTCGATAATCAATGTTCTGTAATTTCAGGCACAAATGTAAGGCCTGAGGTAGATCAGCGGGTTCTCTCATGCTAAGCAGTCTAGAAAGGTCACCTCTAAGTCCCCGAACGAAGGTGTCCAATGCCTTGTCCCTATATGCCTGAGTCATAATATTTAGTGCTTCTTGGCACATATCCATTGACCCAAGTTTATTTAGGATTAGTGAGATATGGTGGTATACTGTTTGGCAGAATTCTGAGACTGTATTTGACCCTTGAACCAGCGTCGTCATCTGGTACTCTAGAGTTCCCATGTCACGCTTGTCGGCGTAGTGAAGTGTCAAGCACTTCGAAATTTTCTCCCAATTTAGGGGCGTGTTGTATGACTCTAGGGCAATATCAGCGTGCCCTACAATTTTGTTACGGATCACAGACAGTATTCCGTAGTATTTCGGTGTGCCCCGCAAATGACCGTATATTTTTAGTATCCGCTCAACGGACTTCTTCCAGGAACTGAATTCTCCTGGGTTGCCGGAAAAATCTCTCAAACTCTTAACGACGTCAGGTATCTTGTCCATCTCGGCAAGATTACCGTCGTTATTTATATTGATTGGGATATCAACATCATTGTTGATATCGGCGGCTGGGTTCATGAGGGAGTTGAACATTTGTCTGCCCTGTGCTTGAAGCGTTGTGGCGACAATTTGAGCTATGATATTCCTAATATCTTCACCAATCGTTAGATTATTAGGGGCAGCCGGTTGAGGCCCCTGTTGTGGTTGGGGCTGTGCTGGTGCATTTTGAGCACTAATTTCCAAACGCGGAGGCCTAAGGAGATTGTTGGGGTTTGCCATAATGAATTGAATTTACCGAACGAGGGCACCAGGTCGATGTATTGCTTTAGTATTTTAGGGAACGAGGTATGTCCGAGAACCTTGTCACTTTTCACACAAAATTTCACACAAAATAATTGAATAAGCACACCCTTAAAAACTTTTTCGAGATAATCAACCACGATTGGATCTTTTTAGTATTTCAGAAATAATAATTCATTAAAACACAATAGGATTTGTATTGGTCAAGATAATATTTTTATGTATATATAATAATTCTGAAATAATTGTAATATGTTTATATTCGTAAATTTTGGATAAAAAATATAAGTTTCACAGGATATATTTTTAAATATGTAAATACGTATGTTTCAAATATTTTCATGAAAATACTATGATAACGTATTCTCAGTTGTTCTTTGTCTTCACTTCAAATACTTTTATAAAAATATAAATTCCACAATATGGGTTTCGCAATATTTAAATATGTTTCGAATATTTCCGTAGAAAAACACTACGATTTTCTTTGTTATTTTTCTTTCTTCACTTCATTTGGGCAAAATAGTTCACTCTCTATTTTATGTTCAAATTAAATTTTCAATTATGTTGAAATTAAATCAAAATTAAATTTTCTTTCCAGAAGGTTTGTAACTCGAGAATTAACAAAAATTTTTCTTTTTTTTTTTTAGAGAAACAACAGTGGAAGACTTACATCATTTTGTATGTTTTCATCTTCGTAGTCGTTGAGTTCCTCCTAGGCTGCGATCGTATTTCGGTTCGGCTTTGTTTGTTTCGCTATCCTTTTTGCTCCTCCTTGTTTTTTGGTTGAAGCTACTAGGGGGCCTTCCCGAATTCGCCGTGGTCTTCGGCACTTGGTTGTACCGATATGAGCTTAGAGCCGGATCCTTTAGGTTTTTGATTCACAGCACTAATATCCCGTTTTTCGATTGGTTCAATGGACCATTGGCCAGCCTCAGCACAATGTTTAAGACCAATTAGGGCTTAATTATCTTACGATAATTTGGTCTATCCAATTAAAACCACGCACGCGATGCAGCCCCACGTTGGGCGCCAGTTAAAACTCGATAGTTAGGGTTAACTTAAAAAAAACAAATTTTATTTACTTTCCTTAAACTTTTACAAATTACACTTTTTTAATTTTCAAATTTACTACAGAGTCGTGTATAAAATGAATCCGAAAAATGAACTGAACTGAGCGGGCGGTGCTTGCAAACTTTTATTTCTGTTTTTGCGAAATTGCATTTTCCATGAATGTGGGAAAATGCACTTGTTGATGTCTGGCTGCTTTCGTGGGAATCGCTGACCATGTTTTTTCGTGGATGGTGTTGAATTTGCTGTTTAGACTAAGCTGGTGGATAACGGCTGTTAAGTTACTATGAGTGTGAAACAGTGAGGAATCAGAGGAAACAATGGTATGAATCGGTTGACAAAAATAGTTCATTGTGGCTTAGATTTCGAAATCGGAGGACGTGGTTGATGGATCGAGACTATATGAGGCGCTTTCTGTAGGAAGCGAAGTTCCGATTGAGGCTAAAGTGCTACAAAAAAGAGGAATAATGGGCCCAACAATACTACTTCTAACCAAAGAATGCCAGTCACTGGTCTATATTGGTCTTGTACTTGTGTGATAAACCTTCGCAACATCAATTGAAGAAAATTTACTGCTGTGCATTTACGAGCATTTAGAAACCAATACAATTGGAGATAAAATGTTTAAAATAATAGATTCTTATATCAATAAAGACAATATTGATTGGGAAAAATCGATTGGCTCACCAAAAGTATTGTAGGACAAACAATTTAGGTAGACAGAACTACGCTCATATCAGAAGTATTTTGTACGCGGCCTACGATATGCAGAATTATAGAATGATTAAATTTAATAAAAACTATAATGACATGCACAATAAATATATACTTACTTTAAAAGAAAAACCAGTGTTACTTCATTTTAACCGGCCAACATTTTGTTGCAATATTGCTAAGATCATTGACTTAGCGGATTCTTAAATGAAGTTTTGTTATTAACCTTATCTGAGAATTTGGAGGAGATCCAGCCAAAAGTGTAATATCTGGTTCGATGGAAAGAATAACATATCAATATTTTTATTTAAATAAGCCACCATTCTGTTTTACTATTACTGACGTCACTCATTAAACAAGCTCTCAAAAATATTCATGATATATACGATTCCAGAAAGGTTCATGCAAATCCTAGCAAACCCGTAGTGTCTGAGTCGATAAAATAGCGCATATTGTTCTATAGCCATGTGTTTTTGTTGCTGTAATACAGGAAGATTCAAACGATAGTAGCTTTGATCGATATTATTCGACTATTCTGAAATTTACAGAATAGCTGTATCTTATAAAATCCATTTGTGTAACAAATTGATTGAATGTTAGGGTGCCCTCACAATTTTTTTTCAAAAACATATAAAATTAATAGATCATACTATCACTAGCAAAGTTGTGTACATTTAGACTTTGTTATTATTGAAATCATGAAGGCCTACATCAATGATTTTTTTCAGATTTTTCGGATGGAAGGTTTTTAACCCCGTAGGGGAGGATACGACAATTTTGTACGTTTGCCTCTCTTTTGCCTCTTTCGGTACTAATAAGGTGGTTTCAAGGCCAGTTTTGGAAAGACCTCATTAGCATCTTTCATATGATATCACCCTCGACTACTTTTGATGGAAGGTCACCCCTCAATATGAGGAGACCCACCTTTTTGACCCCGAAACTTTCAAGAAGTCATCACTTCTGACTTTTCCACAAAGAAAGATGTCTGTGGCTGCTAAAATTTCGAAGAAAAACTGCTCTTACATACAGACGAACAGATGTATGGACGGACACAGATCGCTATTGCAATAGGATTTTGTACTTTAGTACAAAAACCTAATAAAAGGCATCGCGTCAAAAATTAAAAACATCGCTCCGGGATATAACGATCCGTTGTATTTTGCATCGTTATACTCGTACTTATGTATTTAACAAGCTGAGTAATAGGAGAGTGCTCCTGCCATATATAAGTTTTCATGCTATAATTTTCGTTTTAAATTTTCATAGTAACGGCAACATTTGAACATGTATCATATACGAGTACTAACCTGTCATTGACTCGAGAAAAAAATCGAAAGAAAAAGAGCGTAGAAAAAATTAGGTGCCAGGTGAGTCTGCTCGTGCTCACAAAAGCGTTATCTCCTGAACCAAATTCTTATCCTAAAGTAATTATGGTCAGCTATAAGATACAGCCTGGATGGTATATCGAAAGTAAAAAAGAGGAAATTATTTGCAGACCTAGTTCAACATTGATACGTTAGCAGTAAATTCGTTAGACCCTTGTCTTGATGGTTTGCAATGGGACCAGGACGTTCCGGTACAGGAACTTATATTAATCTACTAGGGAAAATGCCTGGAATTCTCTGATAGTTGATCATAAATCTTGATACCACTTTCCCAACACATACTCCAAAAGAGCTAATCAGGAATCAGCTGAGGCAGCTATAAAAGCAATTCGCGAATGAGATAAATAGACTTAAGAAAAGAAAATACTATGTCGACCAATTGAAAAATTTAGATGTCAGTTTTGCTAGTATATATTTATATATATATATATATATATATATATATATATATATATATATATATATATATATATACAATATAAGGTGCGCTCCAAAATAAAGTAGTCCGCATGGTCTAGTGGTTACAGCAGTAAGCCCGTAAGCCGATGGTCTCTGGTTCGAGTTTCATTAGCGTCAACGAGATTTAGTTCGAGTGATTCTTCAGATGGACTATAAGCCCATTCAGTTATGATACGTGCTGGTTTAAAATCAGAACGTATCGCAGCTGGGTGGATGGACACATGGCCAAAGCGTGATAATGATCATATCACCTTGTGGAGTGCCGATACATTCGATCATGACAATGAGATACTCTAATTATCTCTAAGCGAAGACCCGAAAGGGGCTGTAGTGCTACAAAAAGAAAGAAAAAAGGTTCCAAAATAAACTGTGCTTTTGTTATAAAAATGTTTTTGGTGGTGCCATCTGTGAATGAGAGTGCGTTGGAAAATTACACCCCTCCCTAACTTACAGTGAAAGTTTGGTCACATTCGGTTCAGCGGAAGCGAAGTTATTGCATCTAAAGTGACAGTATGTTTGTGTCATCGGTACAAAAATGAGTTTCGAACAAAGAGCTATCAAATTTTGTTTTAAAATCGGTTTACCGAAATATTTGAATTGATGAAAAAAGTTTATGGCGATGATTTTCCATCTCGTGCCAGAGTTCATGAGTGGTTTGCACGTTTCAGAGATGGTCGTCAGGATATAAATGACAATGAATATACGCACCGCCCAAAATCAGTGATCACCGAAAACTCCATCGAAATTGTGCGTAAATTTATCAAAAATGAGCCAAAATCATCGGTGAAATTCATGGAATTGGAGTTGAATATCTCCAAAACAACGATTTATCGCATTTTAATCGATCATTTGGGCTTACAAAAGATCTATGAACGATTTATACAAAAATAAACGAGACTTTTGTGATAAAAATCCACTCTTGTGACTGATTTTTTTGACTAGAATTTATCAGAACAAAGCTCCTGTCGTTTCTATTTTAGCTAAATCTCGTTTATTTTGGAATAAACTTGTGGTGGCTTGTGAAGCAAAGTCAGACTCATTTTTCATTGATACGCGTGTCCTATAATGTTTCATTGTATATTAGGCCCATTTCTTAATACTCACCTCTGACGCCCCAGGCGTAAGAGACGAATACAAGCCTGGAGTCCAGGTGAATCCTTTGCTGATGACTTGTTAGTGTGATCATCTAAGCACGATTCCACTATGCTAAGATGAGGCTCCAAAAATCCTTGGAATCTCTTAATGCATACTACTGAAAACGGGGAATCAAGTTAAATACAAAGAAAAATGAATTAATTGTATTCAATCACCCTACAAAAACATTGGTCGTCGTGGAATAGGCATCTGTGACTCCAAAATCAAGTTGAATGGATAGATGGCGCACTGGTCCAGACAAACAAAGTACTTGGGGGTGGTTTCCGATAAGAAGGCTACTTTCACGTTGACATTCCCGAGTAGAAATTCAATTTAGGCAGTCATTAGGCCCGAATTAAGCATACATAAATGGGCACTGTGCCGAACGTAACTTATCACCCCATCACTGCCCAAATTAGGTAGTGATGGGGCTTGCCTAAACAGTTCCTGATTTAAGCTGTGATGAGGCTTGCCTGAGCAGTTCCTTATTTTGGCAGTGATGGGGTTTGCCTAAATAATTCCTAATTTATGCAGTGATGAGGCTTTTTTACACACTTTCTAATTTGGGTGGTGATGGGGCTTGCCTAAACAGTTCCTAACCATAAAACCTTTCTCGGCAAAACCAACACAAAAGATATAAATTTGTTCATAATACTTATCATTCTCTTCACTTCGCAAAATGCTTACCAGTTTTCATATTTTACAAAAAAATTCGCATTTGCGATGAACATATGTACATAACCTCAACAACACGGCTCTGGTGCAAATTATATGTAGTGACATACGAGTATTTTGATTCAATTTAAAAAAATTTTGAATATTTGAACTCTAGCCAAGAATTTAAGGTTTATTTATGTTTTACACTAACAAAATTTATATTTGGGAACAGTTTAGGTAAGCGCCATCATCGCCTCAACTAAGAAATTTTTACGCATGCCCAGTCACTGCCCAAATTAAGAATTATTAAGGCAAGCCAAATCACTGCCTAAATTAGAAACTATTTAGTTAAGCATAGCCGTAAATATAACTTTATTTGTAAAGTGAAGAAAATGGTTGCCCTGGAAACGAAGTTTTTGTTAGCAAACCGTAAAACAATCATAAAACTATCATAAAACTCACATGAAGCTATCGTTACATCACCATATTTATTGTAAAACTTTCGTGAAACTATCGCAACACCATCGTAAAACTATCTGCAAACTAGCTTGCAGCTAGCTTAAAACTATCGCAAAACTATTGTCAAACTATCAGAAAACTATCGTGAAACTATCATAAAAATATCGTACTACTATTGTCGAACTACTTTTAAAATATCGTGGAACTATCGCAAAACTATCGTTGGATTATTGCTAAACTATCTTATAACTAAACAAGTTGAGTAAGCAGGAGAGTGCCTACCAGAAGGTCTTTGTAAACATCCTATGGTTAGAAACAAGTTTTCTAATAGCGTGAATCGATAACTTGAATTATTTATCCAATACTTGGATATGAAATCGTTCAAATTTATGCACAGTTTCTTTCATAAGCACAGTGCAGCCGCCATTTTGATCTAGCTTAAATGATTGTTCTGAATGTTCGGCCAATTGACCCTATTCAAGTTAAACACTATTCCTTAAATTTTCATGAAAAATGAAAGAAAATAAAAGTGCATAGGTCAATTTGAAATATGTATCAACCATAAACACGTGTTATTGTTGTTGTGATTCCATACAATTGAAATGGCTATAACTCACTTGATTATGATTTAATCTCATTAAATTTAACATCTTATATCAGTCTATATAATTGCAAAATTTCAAGAAGTTTAAAGGTACCGTTTCGATTTTATGGGCGAAAATGAAAAATCTTCAAATCATACTATTATTAACAAAGTTGAGTGAATTTCGATTTCTGAGGTATTTGTTGCCCTTGTAATCATAAAGGTC
The DNA here is from genome assembly GCA_963969285.1 of Odontomyia ornata. Classification (NCBI taxonomy): domain Eukaryota; kingdom Metazoa; phylum Arthropoda; class Insecta; order Diptera; family Stratiomyidae; genus Odontomyia; species Odontomyia ornata. The sequence goes on along the minus strand of OZ017739.1, from coordinate 279,319,396 downwards.
CACATTTGGGACAGTTTTCAGATTCAAAGGTGTCCAATCGCGAGGGGGGGACACAAATTTTGGGTACATTTTCCCCTGGACCCCCTAATTCATAAAATGATTTTTTTATTTCAGATTCTAAAAGTTCCAATCAAGACCTTTCATTTGTTACCATCCTCGACTACCTTTAGTTAAAAAAATTTGTTAAGGGTTAATTCGTTATAAGGGGGGACCCTACTTGAAAATTTTCTAAATTTTTGGCAGGGTCTTAACTTTTGAGAGACCATCACTTCTGACCTTTTCACAAAGTTTGAGCATTCTAGCTTCTATAGTTTCTGAGGGAACTAGCTGTGACGCACGGACAGACGGACAGACAGGTCGCGAAACTAGTAGGTCTTTGTAAAAATTTTTTTACAAAGACCTAAAAACTATCGTAACACTATCGTTTTTCACGAATGTTCGTAAAATGCTAAGTTCTTCTTCCTCCCCGTAGCACTACAGCCCCTTTCGGGCATTCGCTTCCTGCAACAAGCGCCTCTACCTGTCTCGGTCTATTGACTGCGTCCTTCAATTTTGAATCGAGCAGCGGTGAACTGTCTCCGTTGACCGAATCAGACCAGCATTTCCTCGGTTTACCGTCTGGTCTCTGGCCTTCACTGCCCCCAACGAATACCTTTTTGGGTATCCGTTATTCATCCATACGTTTCATATGTCCAGGACATTGCAGCTTCCGTAGTTTTACAACCGTTGAGACCTCCAGCTCTCAAAAATTTCATACAGCTTATAGTTGTATCGAATTTCCCATTGGCTCCCGTCTAGCTTCACTCCAATTTTTCGTCTCCTGACCCGTCGCTCAAAAGCATTCAAAATATTTGCGGATGCTTGGGTTGGGGTATATGTTTCACACCCAAAGCACAGTACAGGTCTTATTATAGATTTTTATACTTAGAGCTTTGTTTTCCTGTGTATCAAAATTGAATAAAATATTTTATTTGCAAGCTGTATTCTTCGACATATTTCGTCTCTTTCATTAGCGGTTCTCGTTATTTTGACTCCTAAATACATGAATTCGTCGTCGACGTCATTATCGTTTTGGTAAGACGGACTAATTTGGCTGGGATGCCAAAGCAAAGCATTATTTTGTACAGTACGTTGCGATCAATACTATCGTATGCTTGATTAAAATCAACGAAAATTTGGTTTACGTCTATGTTGAACTTCCAGCATTTCTCAAGTACCTTGACAGTGAAAATTGGTCTTTTGTCGATCTACCTGCTATAAAACTAACTTGACACTCCCCAGTAATGCTGTTGGCTTATGATCTGATTTTATTTTCTAAGATTTTTGAAAATATTTTGTACGCCGTACAAAGCAGTGATATGCCTCTATACTTTTCGAATTCGTCGTCGACGTCATTATCGTTTTGGTAAGACGGACTAATTTGGCTGGGATGCCAAAGCAAAGCATTATTTTGTACAGTACGTTGCGATCAATACTATCGTATGCTTGCTTAAAATCAACGAAAATTTGGTTTACGTCTATGTTGAACTTCCAGCATTTCTCAAGTACCTTGACAGTGAAAATTGGTCTTTTGTCGATCTACCTGCTATAAAACTAACTTGACACTCCCCAGTAATACTGTTGGCTTATGATCTGATTTTATTTTCTAAGATTTTTGAAAATATTTTGTACGCCGTACAAAGCAGTGATATGCCTCTATACTTTTCGCACTGGAGCTTGTCACGTTTTTCGTGGATAGGGAATATAATTGATTGGATCCAATCTTTCGGCACATGTTCTTATTGCCAAATGTTCTGGATGACTTTGTGAATAGCTGGCACTTTATAATTCTTTTGGGCTTTGATGGTAGAGCAAACTTCATCCAGAGTTGGTGGGGCCAATAGAAGCCCCCTGGAAATATCTATAGGCTCCAATGCTCTGCAACTGTGCGGGGAATTAAGGAAGTTCTTGAAATATGATGCCCATCTTTCTTTAGTCTTGGTTTCATCACCGATGATATTGCCGATGTCATCATGACAGAGCGTGGTTTTGGGCTGATAACCAAGTTTTAGGCTTCTCTCTTCTTTGTTTACTTACATCTTTACTTGTCAATTGGCTGTCACCGACTTTTCTTTTCTTATTTCTAATTATTTTGTCGCTACTCTTTGAGATCTTTATAGTGCTCTCTTTTCGTCTTGGTTTTCATACCTAAGTATTCCTTATACCTTTGATTTTTTTTTTGCCCCACGCATTCTGGTGCTCATCATCGAACGAATCATTTCTTTTGCACTGGGATTGATGTTAGATTGTGTGTTCTCCCATGGCCGTAATAGCCACTTTCACTTTCATCCAAAGATAGTTGCTTGTTTTCAGCGATGCATTAGATAGGCTGGCCTTCGATGAATACTCCTTTGACATACGATATCAAAAGGTTAATTTGATCAAGTACAATTGGCTCCTTGGTATGCACGGACGTCAAGTATGCTCAAGCTCCAACGTTATTGGATCAGAACTTGGCCAATCTGGTTTTGTGTGTTGTCTGGTGATACCCAGGTCATTTCATATATGCATCGATGAGGGAAGCAAGTCGAACGTATGACTAGATTTCTGCTACATACAAAGTCACTCAAGCGCTGGTCGATGTCATTTGGTTCATCGTGGAGGTTCTATTCTCCAGTAGTTCTCCGATGAGGTATCTCATTGTCAACCTTAGCGTTGAAATCACCCTGAATTATTTTTGTGCCGTTTATAGGCAATGAGTCGACTAGTCTTTCATGGTGACTGTAGAACGTTCCCTTCATTTTTTTGTCCTTTTCTTCGGTTGGGGCGTGGAGGTTAATCAGCCAAGTCTTGAAGAATTTCGCTTTTATACGAATTGCAAACTGCCTTAAAGTCAATAACGTGCGATCTAAACTCCCAATCCACAATAAAGGCCACTCTATATGATTGCCAGTATTTTTAATTTATATTGACTGGCTTGTTGTAAAAGGTCCTTTACAGCGCCCGGGTTATTGAGTGTTCTGACATTCCAGGATCCAACGTCATAACCCTTTTGCCGTTTGCAAGGTGGTTGCCGTGAGTCCAATCCATTCCGAGGCCTTTCTGCAGGTTTCGAAACATTGTACCGTCTTCCAGGGACGGGGAGTTAGCTCGTTGCTCAATCTCCATTCCGGTGTCGTGGTTATTACTTCGATTTCGTTATTAAGCGTAGAAGACTCCCCACAAAGGAAGCTCAAGTAGGCTTTAGTGGCGTTTCTCAGCATTTAATGCCCCATTATTGGGGAACCAGTAAGCCCAATGTACGTTCCGAGAACATTTACTACCATTTAATCGGGAGGTTTAGGATGAGGATAATGAAAGCTGTGGGCTGGGAAAACAAGGGGCTCTCTCCTTCTTTCTCAAATGGGCTTTTTCTATCTAAGAATTGCTTAGGAAACCCCGACTAGGCCCATCAGTACCTAAAGATATTATGTTTAGAAATTGATGGAGTAATGCGTTGCGTTCGGCACTAGGACCTAGTGGGGTTTGCCTAAACAAATCTTAAACGAAGCAAATTTAGACATGCCTAAATAGATCCTCATTAGGTTCGTATTAGCATGCTCAACTTAGGCGTACCCAAATAGGGCCCCATAAGGCGTGCCTAAGCTGACAAAATGTACAAAATTCCTAATCTTACTTTCAATTGCAAAATTTTCAGTTGAATATTTTTACCAGTATCCAGATTGCATAAAATACGCAATTTTGCAAAATTGCTTAAGTTAGGCATGCATATTTAATCTCCCGGCCCACTGCTTTCGCACTAGGCCCTAATACCTGTTTAGACATGCTTAAACTGATTTCTACTCGGGATGCTTTGAAAAAAGTGACTTATGCGTACCATCTTCTCATACCTTTTTTTCAGAAAGCAGTCAGCAACGAGCTAGCGAATCAAGGTTTTGGCCTATAAAACCCTGGTTCATCCGATCATCGCGTATGCGGTGATCATCTGGAGAGGAGCTCTGAAATCGAAATAGGTTAAGATCGTTTTAATGGAGGAAAAATGCTTCGAGTTTGAAGCACTCTACAGAAGGGAGGATGGAGTGTCCGACCCCAACAAGACGCTCTATCAGGCGACAACGATAAACCCAATCAACTCATATGCGGAGAAGCTAGCGGGGCAGCATTAAAGAGAGTAGTGGAGACCAATCCCATAAGAGTTAAGGTGGCGACGGATAATAGTTCAATGATGGTTCAATGGATGCAGCGAACGAATAGTTTTAAGCTAGTCTTAAGCAAATAATGTATTGTCGCAATGTAACAGTATTTATTTTCAGAAACATAATTTTGAGAACTCAAATTCTTAAAAACTAATCAATTTAACAACTATTACTTTTATAGTCCATTAATGTTTGATCATGTTTTGGGTGTCAAAATTTTTAAATTTTGTTTTTAATTGAAAAGTTTAAATTAAGGTAAATGAATATTGAGCTCCGGGAAAAGCCCTAAGGTACAACCCGCATGAATATTGTTAGGCTAAGTTGTTCATGAATTGTACATAAATAATTAAAAGTAAGAAAAACACCCAACAAATAAATGAATCTTGAGTATGCAATGTGCGCGAACCACGGCATTCCCTCAGTATCTACGCAACCAAAGAGTTTGTGAGAGATGACTCGCTAAGCACATATCCTGTGCAGTTCACTTGAACGTGTTACTGTTGAGATGTGAGCACAGGTTGAATTCGGACAGACCATAGCACTTTTTTGAAATGGCCTTCAACGACTCCAAGTGCCTCAGGTTGTGCGAAAGTACTAGAAACTGCGTGCCTAGGTTGTGCGAAACTACTAGAAATTGTGTGCCCATGAGGAAGCCAACTACAATAGGTAATAGCTTATCAACAAAGTCGAATCAAATAAAAATATAACGAAACAAATAAGGCGGAAATTAGTAAACTGAAAATTATTATTATGACTATTTTGTTTCAGTAATTTAATTGGGGATGAGTTGTTCATTTCACACACTATTTTTAGTTTTAATATCTTAGACGCTCCCGCTTTGTCTTTGCAACACAACGGTTATCTTCAGAGAAGGTAACGATCACCTTTTAGCTTAATAAGAATAATAACAATCCATCACATAACAGTCCAGATCCGAACCTAGATGTTGAGATTTATTGTCGGGGTATCTCATTCCATGACCGTAACGGAATTCGCGGTGATGTGCTCAATATCACGCGCAACCACGTGACTATTACCTAATTTTTCAATTAGTACCCATTACTGCTGGATTGGCTGATAGTCCGACAGCAGCATCAAAAGCTCAAACTGGATGCTGCCACCGAGTTATGAACTAAGAAGCTGCTGCGCAAGCGGAGAGTGCTCTAACCCACGAGATTCGCTATATTTATCATCGCGGCAATGTTGAGACAACAAGTTCGGATGCTAATCAAGGCCTTACTACAGCTTAACAAGCCATGTACCAGAAAGCCCTACTACCACATACATGACCACATGTAGGCTGACTTTGCTTGCTACTTTATATGAAGAAATCTGGGAGTGCCGACAAAAATCCGAGGTTTTGTACGGTTTCGAGACGGATTTCTATTGCGAAATACAGATGGTCCACGGAGAACATCGTAGTGTTCCTTGTGAAGTGAATTTGATTTCAGTTCATACATCAATTCATGTTTTATTGATGTTCAAAGTTAAAAGAATAGGGACTTGTTTACCACCTCTAGTTAGCTATCAGTGGAAGGTGTTGGGCGTGTGTTTCATTTGTTTGTTCTAAATGGTGTGGCTGGCCACAAGTAGGCTGACTACTAAAAATGCAAATGTCTACTAGAATGCTTGTTACACTTACGTTGGTGTTGATGGTAATACAAAGTTTTTTTCAGTGTGTGTGATTATAGTTTTGCTGAAATGATTTCTCCATTAGGCTCAATTATCGTATAACCGATAGTTGTTTTATGTGTTATATGTAACAACTTAAATCAACAATTTAAAGCTTTTTCTATTGACCAACTTAATTACTATGACAAAGAATGGATTAAATCCAATAACAAAAATGAAAAACGATGTGGGTTCGTGACCTACAAAAAAAACGTTAGATTTGAGTTATATGTCAGATTTTTTTTTGTTTTGCTTTAGCACTAAAGCCCCTTTTGGGCCTTCACTTAGAGATAGTTAGAGTATTTGAATTGAATGAATCGGCCATGTGTTTGTCCACTCATCTGCGATACGTTCTGATTTTGAGTTATGTCATGTTATTGGATATTTCGGCTCACGAAAAAATGTAAACTGATCCAAAGAACGCTTTTTACAGACTTACCTTTAATTGAAGGTAAGATCGTATTGTTGATTTTGTTTTCATTTTAGAGTATGCCTATTTATGTATATATTGAATATTATTTCTTACTAACTGAAACCCATGTTTTATTACTTACGATCCTTAAACGCATTCTATTTATACCAAAATATGGTTGCCCTTTTAGTGTTCTGCAATGTGTTCGAGATTCAAACGTTAGCTCATCATTAAAAAGTCTATAAAGCTCATAGTACTGTGAAATTATGTGTACATTAACTGATAATGATATGGTAGAATCACTCGCTCATACTTTACTACAGCGAGTAGATGCAAATCTGCAGTGCTAAAGTGCATACTGAAGATCCAAACTTTATGTATTAATATATGATGAATTCTGCACAAACACATTAGTAATTGCTCGAAACAACAGTTTACATATGAGTTGGCATCAGCGCAAACTTAATTTCTCAGAATCAGCAAATATATTGTACACATATATCAGAGAAAACTACAACATGTCAACAATTGATTCACATTTTAATTTGTTACCCACCATGAAATAAATTAAATGCTACCCCTTGCTATGAACAGACACTAATTTATTAATTTTTCCAGTCCTTTTACTTCAATTATTGTCTGTTTAATCAATATTACATGTTTCTGTATGATTGAAATTTCGCGAGAGATAAAATAGTAGAATGATAAATGAATATACAGAATAGTAAACAGAGAAAAGAGCACGTGTAGTGCTTTAAAATAATTTCTTACATGTCCTTGAAGGATAGCAGTGATGGAATGCCGTCTTAGCAAGCTACACATGAGATCTGAATTTAGCTGGAAATGATTATGCTTGGGGATGCTTGCGCGAGTTATGTTTTTACTTGTTATGTTTCTCAAAAAATTATTAAAGTTCCTTCCACGGCACTTGAAATGAGTACACTTTATGTTTTAGTTTTATACACAACACTTTATTGAACTTATCAACTAATTTCTAACACTCTTTACTTAATAATATCTTAATGCACTGAACTTTAAATTAGAATTGAGAACTTTCTTTTACTTGAATTGAGATTGAACTTTAAACTGCAATTGAGATGAAGTTCAATTGTATCGTCTTCTTATATATCATGGATCTTCATCGTGGGTGAACTCATCAGGAGATATGCTGACTTGAACTTTTATCGAGACTGAGATAAGGATTGCATACTTTGTTGCAATATTCGTGGGTGATCTATATCGTGTAATATGCTGACTTCGATTGAGGATGCAATATTGGATTTTTATTGAGGATGCAATATTGTATTTTTATTGAGGATGCAATATTGAACTTTTATTGAGGATGAGATAAGGATTGCATACTTTGTTGCGATATTGGACGTTTATTGAAGATGAGATAAGGATTGTATACTTTGTTGCAATATATGAATTGACTATATGCACGTTTGTATGTTAGTGGGTAATTAATTGTAAACATAGTAGAGCTAGGATGTTTAGGTGTTGAATCTTGTAGTTATTAGGGAAGGTTCAGGTGGTATGGGGTTTGTTACTCCTCCCTCCTTTGTGGTAACGTTGTCCTCAACGTGTTTATTATTTTGGGATATTGGTTCCCAAAATTTTCAGCATTTACAATATTAATTTTTACGTTATTTTTTCTATTTTCTTCAATACATGTACAAAATGAAAGTGATAGTTATGACAATTATAATAAATGTTAATGTAGATCCCACTGTTACAATGTTCTTATTATATTCAAATTTGGTTTCTTCGATTTTATCGTAATTTTTTATGTTTTCTAGTTGTGAATGGTCTAAATCTGTTTTGAATACATAGTTCGATATATTTTTAATTGGTTCTAACATGAGTATTTGCTGCAATTCTTTTACAGTATTGGTAAATGTTCGATTGTTAATTTCCATTTTACAGTTGCTAAATCTTACTACATATGATCCAAAAAGAGTGTAAATTTTTTCATTACATGTTTGTTTTAAAACTTTATTAGCATTTGTTACAAAAATTAAACCTTTTTTGATTTCTTCTGTTGTAGTTATATTATTTAACTTTACAATACATTTTGTGCTTTTACGGTTCAATATGTAATTTAATGATTTTACATGCTTATTATATTCATAATACTTATTCTTGTAATAGATAGCTTTTTTTTATATTGATATCTAATGATTCGAAGTTACTATCCGGTATTTTTCTTACATAATATGATAATAAAGGCTCAGTAAGTATAGGCACATTGACGACAAATACTATTGTACTATTTCGAATAAGGATACTAATCGATATATCTTGCAATTCTTGAAAGGAAAGTCCGTAAGTATCAATTTCGTCATGAGTCAGTATTGATCTCGACATAATACCGGATTTTGCATAATTGACATTATCAATTATTTTTTCCAATTCATCTTTGATTAAATCAAGATTATATTTAACTGTATGTCCATAAGTATTTTGTTTATGTAGTACGTAACGTTATTCATATCGTCAGTTAATTTTTTTACTGAGTTATTAGCATTATTTATATTTATGAGTATTTTATTCAAGTTATTTTGAAAAGCATTATTTATTTGTAATTGTTTATTCATAGTTTCTATTACAGCGTGATTATTTGAATCGATTATTTTTAGATGTTCCATTACTTCCTCGTAATCATCGTTATCCATAATTCCAAAAAGCCACTTTTATTATTTCTTTTTTTTTATATCGTCATTATCGTTTTTCGTGATTGTCACTTTCCTATATTTCGGTTCTTTTTAATGAAAACGTTGTCAGGAGGAGTTTCTTGTGATTGCTCTCTGTTCTTATTGTGGTATTTTTTCATTTTTATTTTTTTATTTTTAAGTACTTTATGAGTTTTAATTTTATTATGTAAACCTTGAAGTACCTCGATAGGTTTGCATTTAGCACTTGAGTGAATAGAATTGTTATAACATTCTGTAGCTTTCAAAATTTTATCTCTTATAGAGAGGTTAGAGCTGGTGATAGTCAAGATTCTAATTTGTTCTAGGAGAGTGTTATAACGTCGATTCATGTCTGAATTTCCTGTATGAGATTTAGGTGAAGTAAAATGAATTTCGATATTTTGTTCTCGTAGGAAGTCTTTAATATTGACTGTATTGAATTCGTTGTCTGCAACGATTTTCTTAAGTTCACCTTGAATAGCATTTCGTTCTTTTATCAAGTCTATGAACGTAATAGTGTTCTTGTCCATTGTCTCTTTGGTGTATAAATGTTTCGAAAATCTGTCGATGGCTGTAAAGTATTGTCTTTGCCTATGTAAAATATGTCGATGTGAACTATTTGGTTAATGTCTGTTGGTGTCTCCGTTAGCTGAAATTCTGGTTTCACCGGTTTTCTGTCGTATTTTGCTGAGCTACAGATGTCACAGTTATTGATGTATTTAGTAATGAGTCGTACAAGTCCCTGATAATATTATTTATTTTTTAGTTCTTCATAATTTTCAATAATTCCGCGATGATTACTTTTTTCATGGCTGCTCTTGATTTTCGTAAAATAGTCTTCTTCTGTTAGGAGGTCAATTACATGGTCGGTACATTTAATAAATTTTAATTCTCGATTATTTGAATATAGTTTAACGTTGATCGTGATCGTTAAGATCACTATAGATGCCGATGGTACCTTTACCCGGTATATATCTTCTCAAAATATCTATCATTTTTTTTCATTTGGGCTATCGTTCAAATCAATGAAAATTTTCCGTCTATTTTTAATTTGATACAATTCCTTTTTCTTCTTATCTGTTGCAATAATTTGTGCTCTATATATGTTTACGATACCGTTTTTAATTGGAATGAAATCATTAAGATCTTCTTTACCTGAATGTATAGTTACAATGTTACTTTGGATGTCCATTTCCTCGTTGATGTTTATTTCGTTTTTGTCTGCGTTTATTCTGCTTAGAAAATGGGCTACATTATTTTCCTTGCCTTTAATGTACTCGATATTAAAATTGTAATCGTTAAGTTTGATTTTCCATTTTTGGAGCTTACTATTTGGCTCTTTTAGGTTGTTTAACCAGACTAATGGTCGATGGTCAGTTTTTATATCAAACTTGACTCCGTAAAGGTACGAGTATGGCCTGAAATATTGACCAGTCCAAACGATTGCTAGTAGTTCCTTTTCTATTACAGAGTAATTCTGCTCATGTTCTTTGAGTGTTCTACTTGCATAGGAAGCAGGGTGTCCTTGTTGTGATAAGACAGCGCCTGTACATCTTCAATGTACTTTCCATGTTCATGGTCACATGTACATCGTCAATGTAATTAGTCCATGTACATCTTCAATGTACATGGACTAAGTTCATGTGCAATTTATGCGCATTCTTCATGTTCTTCATGTTTCGGTTAATAATTCAAATCTTAAATCTATTCAACTATATGTATAATATCTCAAACCGAATTGGAGATACTCACCTGTTTTTCACACGTTATGAATTCCTCAGACAAGGTCAGCTTACGATTACCTAAATCTCGTCTGGAAAATTTTCAGAAAGAATGTCATATTTCACCGCGTATCACATTCAAGACTGTCTGAGGAATTCGCGACGTGTACTTGGGTGCAGTCAGCACTTTTTACACTAAAATTATTATAAACGTGGGAAGGTCTAGAAATTCCCAGGTAAAATTAGCATGAACGTGGGAAAGGGTGCAAGTTAGATTTTAAGATATAAATTAAGATGTTTATTAATAAAGCTATCATTCTGATTCTAAACGCCATAAAACGTCTTTTGAATTGAGTTTGGTTGAGTCGTCTCAGTATTGCACTGACCGACTTTAGGGAATAATTGATAACAGTTGTCTCAGTATTGAACTGATCAACAGACTTATCAAGTACTTCGTTTGGTTTTGGAAGCCCTTGGTATTTGGACCGAAGTCTTAAATTTTAACCAGCGAAGCGGCAGAAGAAAAGCCTTTTGTCGCTATAGAAACATTTTGGTGACCCCGACGTGATCACACAGCGAAAACTTTACTAATTACGAAAACCTTGCTAAGTGGAGCAATCTTCGAAATTAAAGGTTGACACCTATTCGTTAGCAATGGAAGATCTAGCCAGGGAACAGGATATAACTGGCTTCGAAATTGAACGATTGATTTCGAATTCTCGGAAGGATGGTCCCACCAGGAAGACGGTAGTGTACCTGAGCAAGAGATTGTCGGAGTTAAATGAGCTATGGAAAACATTTAGCTCGCGAAACGAGCAGCTTCAAGCGTATGCGGAGACCTCGGCTGATCATCCTTACTTCGAAAAAGATTATTTTTCGGCTATACATCGCGAGTACGTAACAGCAAGAGGTGCCATAACCAGTCTATTGAAATCGAAGCCTATGGAAGATCCATCAACCCCAAATCCAAAGGCTGCTACCGCAGGCGCTAGCTTCGAAGCAGCAACCACTAAAAGGGTAGAAGACGACACACAGGGGCTGGTAAACCAATTCGAGTCCACAGTGGCTTCGATCAACTATTTAATTGAGGGAATTCATGGCTCTTCAATTTCTCAACCGAGAGTCTATTACGACCTCAAGTCAAATACTTTGACACGCTATTGGGAAGAGCTGCGCGACTTACACAGAGCCATAAGCAGATTTCCAGGAGGAAATACCAGCGACAAGCAAGATCAATACAATAGAATAGAAGAGCGCATACAAGATGCCTTAATAAACCTAGCCACGGGCAAGGAAAAAACAGATCCAGCCCCACGCACACCAGTTCACAGTCAGCAGTCAATCAAGTTGCCAGAGATGTCAATTCCGAAGTTCGATGGAGATTACGCGCAGTGGACATCTTTCCATGACCTGTTTCACCAGATAATTGATTCCCAGCCACTTCGAAACTCCCAAAAGATGTGGTATCTCAAGGCCAACTTATTGGGCGAAGCAGAGCGGCTGATCAAGCACATGCCAATCTCTGATGAGAATTATATTGATGCTTGGACAGTTCTTCGTAACCGTTATGACAATCGCAGGCTTATGGTTACAGCAATTCTCGACAAACTCCTGTCACAACCTGCTATCAGCTCCGAATCCGCACGTTCGATCAAGTTGTGCCATGACATAACCAAAGAATGTGTCTGGGGTCTCAAGAATATCAAGATTGACACAACGAACTGGGACCCGCTTTTACTCCATGTGATGATAAAGAAGCTTGACAAAACATCGCATAATTTGTACGAGCAGTCCTTAAAATCCCCACGAGAGCTACAGTCGCTGGATTCGTTCTTGGTATTTTTGGAACAGAGGTTTCACTCCTTGGAAGCGTTGGGTAGTGCAAATCAGAAGGCCCCACAAAGGAAGGTTTCTGCATTAGTATCCACAAATCAACAAACCACAGTGCCGTGTAAACATTGCGAAGGTGCCCACAAGATATTCGCTTGTGAGAGTTTCAAGAAACTCAATATCCTCAACCGAATAAAAAGGGTAAAACAATTGAAACTCTGCTTAAATTGTTTACGGCCAGGCCATAAGAGTACTGACTGTAGTTCCAGAGCCTGCTTGAAATGTGACAAGAAGCATAATACCTTGTGACACAAAGAGGAATGTCCAGTGGTTCCAGCAAATAAACCACCATCTCAAAAGGTGGGAGCGGAGACAAAAGAAAAGACCACATTAACTGCGGAAGCAATAAAATCGGAAGTACTGCTAAGTACTGTAGTTGTCCATACCTCCGACAACCAAGGAAGGCTGGTCGACTTACGTGCAATATTGGACAGTGGTTCCCAAGTTAATTTGATAACCGAAGCGGCTTTAAAGAAGCTCAACCGCAAGGCACAATTAACAAGCATCTCCATAAGCAGTATTGGAGGACTCGCTCAAAAATCTACCAAGCATATTGTGTTGCCAATACAATCTAAAAACACAAACTTCAAAGTACAAATGAACACATATGTTGTCAATCAAATAACCGCTCAACAGCCCTCAGAATCTTTCAGCGTAGATTATTGCAAAATACCACGAAACATTTCGCTAGCCGATCCAGAATTCAATCAATCTGGACCAGTGGACATGCTCATTGGTGTGGAACATTACTACCAGCTATTATCGATTGGTCAAATTAAACTGGGAGAAGATTTACCCGTATTGCAAAACACAGTATTCGGGTGGATTCTTGGTGGAGCATTCTACGATTTGCGCAGCAGAGTGAACAACAAGAAGGTTACTTGCGGAATGTTTCGCACAGAAGGTCCGAGATTGGACGAGGAATTAGAAAGATTCTGGAAGCTCGAGACAAACGAGGAACCAACGGTCACTATGACCGCTCAAGAACGCAAATGCGAAGAGCACTTTCAACAAACCATGAAGAGGTCTAAGGAAGGACGGTTTATAGTTCGGCTACCTTTTTTAAAGGATCCTAAAAAACTTGGTAAAATTCAACGGACGGCTTTGTGGAGATTATCGCTGCTTGAGGAACGCTTGGCCAAGAATGAAGATCTTCGGCAAGCTTATCAACAGTTTATACAGGAGTATTTGAAACTTGGTCACATGACGGAAGTCGAGATGCCAAAGGCGTCGGAGCCGCACTTCATACTACCACACCATTGTGTACTGAAACCCGATAGCTCGACGACCAAACTTCGAGTGGTATTCGATGCTCCAGCCCCTTCCACAAGCAAAATCAGCTTAAACGATGTTCTGCACACTGGGCCGACCCTGCAAGATGAGCTGTTTACAATACTGCTCAGATTCCGCTTATTTAAGTACGTCTTTTCTGCAGATTGAAAAGATGTATCGACAGATTTGGGTAGACAAAGAAGATCGGCCTTATCAGATGGTTTTATGGAGGAATCACCCCAACGATGTGATAAGATGTTATCAACTAAATACCGTAACATATGGCACAACCGCAGCACCATATCTGGCAACCAAATGTCTGGAGCACTTGAGTTCAATGTATAAGTTTAAGAACCCTCTGGGAAGTTTGGCTGTTCGGAAAGATTTTTACATGGATGACCTACTGACGGGAGCAAACAGCTTAGCAGAGGCTCTTTAAAAGAAGGAAGAAGTCCAGCACATTTTAAATTCCGCTGGGTTTAAGTTACGAAAATGGTGTGCGAACAATGCCAGCTTGATTAATGACATCGATTTGGTAGATCGAGAAACACAATTCAACTTGTCAGAGAATACAACTGAACAGGTCAAGACTCTTGGCTTGATATGGCTACCGGCAAAAGGTGAGCTAGTTATTCGCGTTCCACCAAATAAGCAACCCAACAAAATTACTAAAAGGCAGGCACTTTCAACCATCGCTCACATCTTCGATCCTCTTGGCCTCATGAGTCCAGTAACCATCACCGCAAAGATCTTTATTCAAAAGTTGTGGAAACTGAAACTTCATTGGGATGCAGCCCTTCCCATGGAACTTCACTCCGAGTGGAAACGGTTTCATGCAAGTTTCGGACAGCTTAACGAAATCAAGATTCCACGTCATGTATTCGGAGCTCGAGTACCTCGCGAGGTACAATTACACGCCTTTGCGGACGCATCCAAAAAGGCCTTTGGTACAGCAATTTACCTAAGAGCAAATCACTGCGATGGAACCATCACTGTTCGACTACTATGTGCCAAAACACGCGTAACACCGATCAACAAACCGACCATACCCCGCTTAGAACTATGTGCGGCAAAACTAGCGACCGAACTTGTTCATCGTCTTCAAGCTGATCTAAATATTTCCGAGCAGTCATGTTACTTCTGGACGGATTCAGAAATAGTGTTACACTGGATCAACAATGACGCTGCTTTATACCAAACCTTCGTGGCGAATCGAATCGTTGCCATCCAGCAATATTCAACGCCAGCTCAATGGCGTCACGTACGCTCAAAATTAAATCCAGCAGACCTTGCGTCTCGAAGCGTAAGCCCGTCCAAGTTAAAAGAAGCGACATTATGATTCTACGGACCTTTGTTTCTTCATGGTAATCCTGACACGTGGCCAGCTACTTCTATTAAAAAAGAAGCTGAATTGGTGGAGGAAAAGTTCGATTTGGAAAAAAGGAGATGTACAAGTGTTTATATCGCCACCCAAACGGAACCGCACTTCATATATCAAGTGAATCATGGAAATTCTTTTCGTAAACTCAAGTGCATCGTGGCCTTAGTCATTCGGTTTACACGCATGGCACGAAGGAGAATAACGTCCAGAGGAAAGAGTGCCCCATCAACAGTATCAGAGCTGGAAGAAGCCACCAATATCATTATCAAAGAAGTACAAAATGAAGCATTTTACGAAGAAACTCAGGAACTCAAAACAACAGGGCAACTCAGTAATACTAATCGACTTTGTAAGCTGGCTCCTGCATTTGACAAAGATGGATTACTCAGGGTTGGTGGAAGACTCGAAAACGCCGATCTTGAGTATTATCAAAAGCATCCTATATTGCTTCCTTACGCTCATCCGATCACAAAACTCATCCTTACCCAGCTTCATCAGGACCATAAGCACGCAGGCCCACAAGCTCTATTGGCGATAGCTCGACAGCGCTATTGGCCTATCAATGGTAAAACCGTAGCAAGGTCAGTAGTTCAAAATTGTGTTGTTTGTGCTAGAGCAAAGCCCCGACTAATGTCACAGCTGATGGGAAATCTACCAGCAAATCGAGTTCTGCAAGCAAGACCATTTTTGAACACCGGCGTGGATTTTGCTGGACCTTTCTACACACATTTTAAGTTGCGAGGAAAGCAACCACAAAAAACTTACTTGGCCGTATTTTGTTGCTTTTCTACAAAGGCTATACACTTGGAGCTCGCTACGGAACTAACAACAGAAGCATTCATTGGAGCACTTAAACGGTTCGTATCTCGAAGAGGAAATTGTCGAAATATCCACTGTGACAATGCAACTAATTTTGTGGGAGCCAATAACCAGTTCCTGAAGCTCAAGCAACAACTACACGATGAGAAGTCACAAGAAACCAGAGCTCGTTTCTGCACCACCAGAGGTATGGACTTTCATTTCATTTTGGAGGATTATGGGAAGCGGCAGTGAAGTCGGCCAAATCCCTGATCCTGAAAAGCTTGGCAAACGTGAAGCTGACTTACGAGGAACTAGAAACAATTATCGTTGAAGTGGAAGCCATCCTCAATTCGCAACCACTGACCCCGTTGTCTTCAGACCCAAATGACCTGCAGGCGTTGACACCTGGGCACTTTTTGATAGGTGAACCGCTTACAAGCACTGTTGACGTAAATGCAGACACTTCTCGCTTACCACTAGGGCATCGGTGGAAGTTGGTCAAGGACCTGAAGCACCAGTTTTGGCAAAGATGGTCAAATGAGTACCTACAAGAGCTACAACACAGGTACAAATGGAAACAACGATGCCAGAATGCATCTCCCGGCCTGATGGTTGTTGTAAAGGACGATAAGACACCAGTATTGAAGTGGCCATTGGGAAGGATTGTCAATACTATCAAGGGAAACGACGGACTCGTGAGAGTTGCAGATGTGAAAACATATTCCGGTACGTTCAGACGATCCATCCACGATTTAGCACCCTTACCAGTGAATGATACGGATGCGACTATTGAGGAAAGCCCAGCCGAACTCGCTAGTCCAGCAGAAAAATCATCCAGCAAGCGAGTACATGAAACCTCTGATGGAACTAAATCATCAAAAACTAAGCAACGCCGCTTAGGAAATTTGGTTCTACAAACATTGCTTTTGGTGGGACTCGTCTTTCCCGCTCATGCCAATCACGTTAAAATCCAACCTTTCCAATCATCACCCGGTCTTTTCATGGAAAATTTAGGACCAGCCCATTTGGTTCTTAATGAGTGGAAACTGATCGTTTATTATGATCTTACGTCATACTGGAGAGAGCTAGCCACAATCCAGACCGGAATTAATCAATTGCTGTTCTGGAAGCAATTACTAAAGCACTACTCGGTATGTGAGGACATCATACAACAGCTGCAATCTTGGCTAAGGGAGACAGAAAGAGTTAATCGACTGATGCAGCGAAACCCCCATGATGGAAACCGCTTGAAAAGGCGTGGTGCTTTGAATATTGTGGGAAATATAGCTAGCTCACTCTTTGGGGTTCTTGATTCGGACTATGCCGAACATATGGCCGACACCATCGAAAGACTAGAAGACAGCGATCAACATCTGCGGGGACTAATTAGGAACCAAACCTTGGTAATAAACTCTACCGTTAACATCATGGCGGAAGCTCAACACCAGAATGAAAATCGGCTAAATGAACTCGAATCGGCTATGAATAGGAACATTCAATTAACGAACAACATGACACACGACATGCAAAACCAAAGGGTTCTCCAGGCCTTTACGTTGGCCACCACCCAATTAGGATTAACCTTAAATAAATATCAACGCACGCAATCGGCACTTTGGAATTCCTTTATTGACTCTAATCATGGGAAGTTAAATTCTTTGCTGCTCACTCCAGATCAACTGCAATCAGCTATAGCTTCGATAAAGGAAAATTTACCAAGCAATGTTCGGCTACCGATATTAGCAGGAGAATTGTCAAGTCTCTACAGAATAATTACTATTCATGGCTGCTCACTAAAGAAAAAGGTGATGATGTTTCTACTGAAAATACCATTAGTGTCCTATGAGCAATTCGAAGCCATTCACTTCAGTCCTATCCCAATGACAGTCAACGGAAGCCTGATGGAAATAGAGCTTCAAACAGAATTTTTGATTATTAATCGTCATAGAGACACCTATTATCCAATATCTGGAGATGAATTAAGATCTTGTAGAGCAGCTGCCGAGTTAAGCTATTTATGCAATCAAATCAGACCATTATACCGCCGGGGATCGGAAGTAGCAGCATGTGAATTGAGTTTCGTGAATCATCTAATCAAAGATAATAAGTGCCAGCTTAGAAGGACTGCTAAACATCGAAGATGGACTCCCCTAGTAAACCCCAATCACTGGATTTATGTCATGACTGAAACTTCAGTAGTGAACATTGATTGCGGGAAAGTGATATCTACAATATCTCTTAATGGCTCCGGAATCCTAGAATTACCAGAAGATTGCTCAATAAAGGAAGAAACCCTCGCCATTCAAGCGCATAAGATTTTCCCGTCATCATTCAAAACCCACTTTCTTCCCACAAGGAATATGTCCCAGCAATTATTTAAGGAGCCCTTTGAATTAAAACCCATGACGCGGACCAACGTCTCCAAAGAGAACAATTTCCAGCATCTACAAGAAGCGATAAACACCTTACTTGGTAATGAATTCCATCCGTCTATTCTTCACAAGCGAGAAGTACATCAATTTGCAATAGGCTATAGTGGGCTAATCATTGGCGGGATCGCTGTAGCTTTCATCGTGTGGAATCAGCTAACCAAGCGCCGCAAAAAATCTCCAACCAGACAACGCCGATTCCCGCACCCAGGACAAGATCAGACGAAGCATTCAGTTTACGACTTCAATCTTAAACTATCGTTTAACGCGGGGAGCATGTACATCTTCAATGTAATTAGTCCATGTACATCTTCAATGTACATGGACTAAGTTCATGTGCAATTTATGCGCATTCTTCATGTTCTTCATGTTTTGGTTAATAATTCAAATCTTAAATCTATTCAACTATATGTAGAATATCTCAAACCGAATTGGAGATACTCACCTGTTTTTCACACGTCATGAATTCCTCAGACAAGGTCAGCTTACGATTACCTAAATCTCGTCTGGAAAATTTTCAGAAAGAATGTCATATTTCACCGCGTATCACATTCAAGACTGTCTGAGGAATTCGCGACGTGGACTAGGGTGCAGTCAGCACTTTTTACACTAAAATTATTATAAACGTGGGAAGGTCTAGAAATTCCCAGGTAAAATTGGCATGAACGTGGGAAAGGGTGCAAATTAGATTTTAAGATATAAATTAAGATGTTTTGTTAATAAAGCGCTCATTCTGATTCTAAACGCCATAAACGTCTTTTGAGTTGAGTTTGGTTGAGTCGTCTCAGTATTGCACTGACCGACTTTAGGGAATAATTGATAACAGTTGTCTCAGTATTGAACTGATCAACTGACTTATCAAGTATTTCGTTTGGTTTTGGAAGCCCTTGGTATTTGGACCGAAGTCTTAAATTTTAACCATCGAAGCGGCAGAAGAAAAGCCTTTTGTCGCTTTAGAAACACAACTCAAACATATTAGGCACCACCTACCCAATGAACGTTGTTTCTTTACTAATTATGTAGCAGGAAGTGTCATGATAACACATCACTCTTTTGTTCAAATTTTCGGACCCGGAACAGACAAAGTAAAATTCTTCATCTTGCCCAGTTTGATATCCTTCGATGGTATTTTTGGCAATGATACGTTCAAGGAACTAAACGCAGTTATCTACACGAAAAAGAACTTTATGTTAGTCGACCCAATTTTAAAAATACCCTTGAAACAACACCATTCAGATACAATAAATAGTATAAACCTAAGAATCTCACGTATGAATAAAGAGCAATCGGCCAAACTAAAACAGATCATCAGTAAAAGTCCAACTCTTTTCTCAGATCCAGATGAAAGACTGACCTACATAACTCGTGTGAAACCCGTACTATATTAAACGGCCCTCTGTATTCCAAATCTTACCCGTACCCCATGTCACTTAAAAGCGAAGTAGAGAAGGAATTAGCAAAGTTATTAGAGGATGGCATCATTCGACCCTTTATATCCCCATACAACTCCCCTGTCTGGGTAGCGCACAAAAAATTAGACGCCTCGAAAGAGAAAAAATAACGTATGGTGATTGACTACCGAAAACTTAACTCGGTCACCATCTCCGACCGATATCCAATTCCCGAAATCAACGAGGTGCTAGCCAATCAGGGGGAAAACAAATATTTCACGATAGTCGACTTAAAAAGTGGATTCCATCAGATCCCTTTGAAGGAAACTGACATCGAGAAGACAGCATTCTCAGTGAACACCGGTAAATTTGAGTTTACTAGACTCCCGTTTGGACTGAAGAACGCTCCATCTATATTCCAAATGGCACTTGACGATATATTGAGAGACCACATTGGCAAAAGATGTTATGTGTATATTGATGAAATCATAATTTTTGGGAAAGATTAGGACGAACATTTTGCAAACTTCGAGAAAGTATTCCATACTCTTGAGGCGGCGAATATGAAGATTCAACTGGATAAGTGCGAGTTTCTAGAACAAAACATCAATTTTTTGGGTTATATCGTCGGTAAAGACGGTATCCGCACTAACTCAGATAAAGTCAAGGCAATCATTAATTTTCCACTGTCTAAAACCCTTAAAGACTACGCGAAGCTAGCAAACCCCTGACATCCCCCTTAAGAGGGGAAGCTAGACGTGTGTCCAAAAACCTCTCAAAGCATAAGGCAATTTCCTTGAACATGGAACCTCTTGAAGCGTTCGACAAAATCAAAAATGCTCTTTCTTCTAAAGAGGTCCTGCTAGTCCACCCAGACTTTGAAAAAGAGTTCAATCTGACAACAGACGCCTCCGAATTCGCAATAGGAGCCGTTTTGTCACAAAATAGAAGGCCCATCACATTCCTTTCTAAGACACTTAGCAAAACCGAAGA
Organism: Odontomyia ornata; assembly: GCA_963969285.1. Lineage (NCBI taxonomy): Eukaryota > Metazoa > Arthropoda > Insecta > Diptera > Stratiomyidae > Odontomyia > Odontomyia ornata. The sequence continues at coordinate 279,298,567 of OZ017739.1, read as the reverse complement.
GTCCTACGCCACAAACGAGAAGGAAATGTCGGCAATTATATGGGCACTCCACAGTCTTCGAGGCTACCTATACGGCTCCCGTATGGTAAAAATATTTACAGACCACCAGCCTTAGCCTACGCCCTTTCCAACAAAAACACCAACACCAAAATGAAAAGATGGATATCAATGCTCGAAGAATTAAAATACAAACCTGGTAAGGCTAACGTAGTGGCCGATGCATTATCAAGACCTCCTGAAACTACAGCAATCAATTCCTTAACACCAACTCAGTATAGTCACGAGAGCTGAGCTCACGATCTAATTCCTACCGCAGAATCTCCCGTAAATTTCTTTCGAAACCAATTGGTATTGAAAATTGGAGAAGAAGACAGCTGACAAATTACAAACCCCTTTTAAGGATATACCAGATGCGTCATAATCAAACCCGAATATACAGAGGCCGACTTGCTTGGCATTTTCAAAAGATACCTCAACCCCCATACAATCAACGGCCTCTTCACTAATGAAGAAGTTATGGGCAAAACTCAAGACATCTTCGTTCAGCACTTTAGAGATTACAGAGTTAGATTCACTCAGCGAACGGTCGAAGATATTACAAGCGAAGTCAAACAAGAAGAAAAAATTCTTCAAACGCATCGCAGGGCTCACAGAAATGCGCAAGAAAACCGGGTTCAGCTTATAGAGAACTTCTATTTCCCTAAAATGGCATCCAAAATCAAAAAAATCGCTGACGGATGCGTTACCTATAAGGAAAATAAATATGATCGCCATCCCAATAAACCTTTCCTCAATGAAACTCCCATCCCTAGTTATCCAAAAAAAACTTCTCCTGACGGCAATCGACAAGTTCACTAAGTTTTTAGTCGCCAAAATTATACCCTCAAAATCAGTTGAGGACATTAGAAGGCCATTGCGGGACACACTCTTCTTTTTCTGCATCCCAGAGAACTTCGTCCTTGACAATAAAGGAGCCCTAAAGTCCATATCTCTGAGATCAATGATGGAGGATGAACTATTAATTAAGGTCTACACCACACAGAGTGAAGTGAATGGGCAAATAGAAATACCTCATTCCATGCTTGTTGAGATAATGCGGTGTCTCAAAAGGGAAATCCCTCCTTGTCCCTTTGAAGAACTCCTTGAACGAGCGGTCAAAGAGTACAACATCTCATGGACGCACTCCCAGATTAAGTCCGGAAGAATTTGAGAAGTCCCGTACAAACAATATCGAAAAAATAAAACTTAAACAAGAAAAAGATCTGAAAAACCACAACAAAAATCGTAAGCCCCCGAAAAGCTACCAAGTTGGAGACGTTATCGATGCTAAAATTCACAAAAGGGTAGGCTCTAAGCTAACTCCTAGATATCGGCAGGAAATAATCAAGGCTACAAAAACAGATATCGGCAGGAAATAATCAAGGAAAACAAAAATACTACTGTTATAACCATGTCAGGCAAAACCGTCCACAAGAGCAATATAAAGAGCTAACTATCCTCTCATTACAGCATTCTTCCCATCGTCTCATGTGGAGTACAAATACTGGAGTACACAAACTCACATATAATAACATTCAAAAGGGGATATGCAAAAAAAAAAGACAGGGACCTTCAAAATGATCCATGATATTAACATCCAGCAATATGCTCAAGCGACATCAGATCTTGCAGATAGTTGCGAACGCAACAGCCCTGAAAATAGTTTCTTATACCCCTATCTCTCCCATGATTTGCTAAAAGTCCAGGAAATTTTAGAAACGTTAAAACCAAAAATATCCAAGAGATCACTTGATTTTATTGGATCGGCACGGAAATGGGTAGCGGGAAACCCAGATCATGAGGATTTCATAACAATCAAAGAAAAAATTAACAATATTTTGGAAAACAATAAAAGGTAATGGTAATCAACAAATCAATCATGGACCGAATACAAAATGTAACATTGATGACTAATAAAATTATATCCTTGGTACAAAACAATTATAATTTACAAAACGAATATATATTAAGTATTCAATACAAAATAAAGTTAATAAAAGAAGAATTCATTAATTTAAAACACGCAATACAGATGGCAAGGGATAATATTGTTAATACCCTATTACTTTCAAACAAAGAAGTCCAGCTAGTCACCATTATTTTTGATAAAGAAAAACTTCCATATCAAACACCAGAGGAAGCATTAGAACTTTCAAACATTAAAATATTAATAAATAATATGACATTATTATACATTGTAAACATCCCAGTCACCACTTCAGACACATACGAATATCTTGTTGTAAAACCGGCCAATCGAAAAAATATCATTACAGATATTGCACAGGGTGCGCCAGAGAAACTTCCTTATTTGAAAGGTCAATAAAAACAAAAGGACTTCAGTTATTGTTTTAAATTTTTTTTATTTGAGAATACAATATCCCATTGCGCATACACTGATGAAGTCGATTTTTGAAATTCGTATCCACTCTTTGCAGCACATCAATCGGTATGTTGGCAATGGCGTCGCGAATGTTGTTCTTGAGGTGTGCTATGGCCCGTGGTCGATCGACATAAACCAGGGATTTCAAATAACCCCATAAAAAGAAATCGCATGGAGTCAAATCTGGAGAGCGTGCCGGCCATTGGAGATTGCCTCTGAGAGAGATGAGGCGGTCGAGGAAATGTTGTCGCAACAAATTCATTGAGTCTCGTGCTGTGTGTGCTGTGGCTCCATCTTGCTGAAACCACACGTTCCTAACGTTCATTTCTTCGAGTCTTGGAAGAAAAAATTCCTCGATCATGTTCCTGTAACGAGCTCCATTCACGGTAACTGCGCGTTCGTTTTCTTCAAAAAAATAAGGACCAATTATTCCCATTACCGATGTTGCACACCAGACAGTAACTCGCTCGACTGGAGGGAGAAACAAACTTTAGAACTTCCCCTTCCAGATGACCTCCCTCTCGCCCCTCTACCCGCGTAACTCACCGCGCGGGAATTTTTTCAAATAAGTAAGTTTCTCTGGCGCACCCTGTATATGAAAAATTTATTAGAAATCAAGATAAAATCTATGCCATAAAGAATAACTGTGTAAATTTTGTAAACTTAACCATTTGTAACCAACAAGACCTGTTAGACGTAAGTAACTCGTCATGCATACCCAATATTCTGAAGAGTCACGAATCGAGATACAATCTGATCAACGGAAAACAAATACTTGCTATAGAGGTAATAACTCCAGGAATGTTGCTCCTAAACAAGTCCAACGGATCCATCAAGGTTAACAACGTTCCTCATGATCTCGACGGAACATTTTTGATCAATTTCAACAACGCCACTATCAATATCGGTGAACTGACGTTCTCAGCAAACGAAGTTTCTAAATATCAGGCACTTCCACCTGTCCTTCAACCTACACCTCAAGAAGAACGTTACCGGAAAATCCTATCGCTTGAATTGATGAAGAAATGCACCTCAATAATACCCACCATATCAAACTTTTGGAAGCAGAAAACAAAATTTCAACATGAACAAATAGCTCAATCACAATAGCCCTCATAATTATACTCCTCAGATTTAAACGAAACCACAAAGACAACATCATAATTAATAATCTACCAGAAGATCCTGAAACAAACCGGCCAAAGAACAATCCAGCAATACCTACCATTCCACAGCATCCGATTGCCATTCCAGACGAAAATCAGCCTTCTCAGCGAGTATCCAAGTTTTATGATGCACCATTTTTCCAAGCAATTGGGGACAATTGCATTTCAGTCCGGAAGAGTTATCTCGGATAACAGCTAAAATGAAAATGCTGACCACGCGTCTGCAAATATCGTGTGAACGAAAACGAATGCAGTTTTCCCGGAATCAAAATGAAATTTTATCATAATTTTTGAATATTAAGTTCAGTTTGTAATTAGCGGTTCGACAATAAAGACCACGGCAATAGCCCTTAATTGTATTTTTTTTAAAAAAAGTATCCGATATTTTATTTAACTTATATTCTTTGGTTCAGATGCTCTGACGAGTCAGCTTGAAAAGATTACGTAATGACGTATTAGAAGGTGACAAATGAATCAACTCCACACAAATATCTGGGCTACCTGCACGAGTATGCAGTAGTAGTAGATATTCAGCTGGGTTTGGTTCTTTCATAGCACCCTGGACACGCGAGATCATTCGAATGCTCTTTTGGTTCTCTTTTTGTGTGGTTTGTAATTAAAGAATGCTTCATAATTTAAATTCGGATTACCAAGTCAATGGAACCAGTAAAGTTAGAGAAATAATTTCAAGCACTTAACGCACAAACATCTTATGAATTGGATACGAACCCTCTCTTTAGGAGTATACTCCTAACTACCCAATTCGATGCGAAGTGCACTAAGCCCCGCTAGTTAACAACCTGAGTTTTAAATAAAATGATACGAATTCGTGAGACACATATTTCAGTATGATAAATTCTAAAATTTCAAAACCTATTCTTGTGATGTAAAGAAATTGGATGTACCGAATATAAAGACGAGGGTGGGAGGGATTCCTATAAAGAAATATTTTCTCTTGAGCTTCGAGGGTACAAAGAACTGGGTTTAGAAAATATGCTTTTGAAAAATATATGATAATAATGATTTATATGATGGGATATTGAATACTTTGGAAATCATTTTCCATTTTGGTCAAACCATATTTCATCGCATAATACACCGTTGGGTAATTTTATGGCTGTTCCAAGAGATGGGGAGACATTTTCTCGCATAAAGTAAAACGGATATCATCCATAAATTTATGATCTTGGAGTGATTGTTTCCTACAAGTAGAGGGATGTTATTGTTTGCAATTCGTTGTCATTTCTAGCTTTTTCGCATCCTAGGATCATGCTGAGACAAAAGCACGTTTAGTAGAAGTGGGCTCGGTAAATAAGAGATTGTTTCATTGGAAAATTATTTTTGTGACCTAGGGTGTTTCGTCTTTTAAATTAAGTGAAAAGAATTATGAATAGTTTATGTCAACTATAGGCTAAAATTCAATACATTTATTAAAATCGCGCTCTCAACAATGCAAGGCCTGATGGTTTTTCAAGAAAAAAAGAGAATTGGTCTGCGCATACCAAATAAACAAAATAATTGACTTTATTAAATTATTTAGAACAACGTAATGGTTAAACATTTTGTCTTCTAAACATTAGATTACTATAATGTGTTCCTTCTATGGATACAATTATCAATTTCACCGATTGGCTGAAATTATTACGAAGTTTACGAAATGTAACTTTTACAGATCCAACATTTTCATAGTGGAGTTTTATTATTTTAATGCGATTTTCGAACAAAATTGAATTCATTGCAACAACTGCTAAACCTTCTATTACTGATACATACATATGTTAAAAAACTAAATGTCAAAACGATCATGTTGTTCTGATATGCTCTCATTAAGAAAATAAAGTTCTTGTTGAAAAATACTGTATAAGAACGCCAAAGAAATAAATTCTTAGAAAGTATTTTGAGTGAAGGTACTTTGAAGTTTGAAAAAAATATTGATTCAACACCTAATTTTTTAAACAAATTGGGCCAGGTAGGAACAGAATGCAGTCCCTGATTTGAAGGGTGAATTGAAAAAAAAACTTCAGGATACATAAAAAATTGATTTTTATTGCTCAAAGTTACAGTCAAAAGTACTTTATTCAATACTATTCGTTATAAATTTCAAAAGAATATAAAGCAAATTCCAAACAATAACAATACAAAAACTTAATGGCCCAAATGGCTCTCTAAAGTTATACGTTATCAATTAAACACATTTGATCAAAAAACAAAACCATAGCAAATTCAAATTAATTAAGATTATTAAATAAAACCAACCAACACTTCAAAAATTATCTATGATTTTAACACAACAGTGAACTTTTATCCTACGCCTAATATGTTATAACCTAATTCTAATAAAATTCAATCAGAAACTTTATCTTATACTAAAAAATTCTATTACAATACTCCTAACCTGAGCGTTTAACCTTATCTATAAGCTTAATATAATACACACAACATATACCTAACCTATCATTAATTTTTAAAACAAATAAACAACAACACTAAATGTAGCAATAATGAGATGAAACTCAAAAACACGATTAATTCAGACATCGTCATTCATCTTCCAATCCATCTCAGTCTTTCTGTACAAACCAGTACATGTAGAAACCAGAAAGGAGATTTCCTTTCGAAAACTTTTAATTTTTCCATAGTACTAGCACTCTGGTTGTATGAGATCTGACATCTATATGTCAAAACTGGTCTAACCAGGGTCTTGTAACAGATAATTTTGACCTTTTGATCAATGTATCTGGAAAGGAGTCGTCGCATGGCCATAACTACGTTTTGTGCCTTACTGAACATGATTTTGAAATATTCAGTATAGTACAGATACTGATGGAGATGATTACCGAGGTATCGAACACAGGATTTATTTGGAACCAGTTCTGAACTACCATCGCCAGCCATAATATAGAAATCCTTCCAATTACGTTTCAGGTCTTGACTGACCCCCTGCAGCGTTGTCCGAAACAAAATAGTTTCATACTTCTGCGCACTGATTTTCATTTGCCAATTGTCAGTGTACAGCTGCACATCACTGAAATTTTTTTGGAAATTGCTCTGAACTATTGTAGCTTTTCGGTCTGCCATATAGATGATCATATCACCAGCAAACGCTACCAATGATCGCGTTGGCGAGACCTTAAAATCAAAGCCGTTCAATAGATTGCGAATGAATATTGAGAAGAGCAGAGGCGCAGTAACTGTTCCCTGCTGTAGACCATTCAAGACCTTGAATTCGCGCATTGTTGTCAGATTTCCATCAGTTACAACAAATGATTTCCCATATAACATATTGCACATCATGGCGACAAGGTGTCTGCGGAACCTGTTCTGAAGGAGTTTAAAAACTAGTCCATCTAACCACACCGTATCGAAGGCTTTCTCCACATCAATGACACACGCTCCTACCCATTCTCTATCATTTAGTTTCCAACAGATGTCTGAGATTACTTTCGTTATCGCATATATGGTCGAATGCCTAGCACGAAAACCAAATTGGCAATTCGGCATCAACTCATATTTCTCAACGTGGGCGTTTAATGCTCTGTTGAGTATCACTTCAAACACCTTGCTTATGTTGGGCAGCAAGCTGCTTGGGTGATAGCTTTTAGGGTATAAATATTCTTTTCCTTTTTTCAAGATAGGAAATATCTTAGCCTTTTTCCACTCATTTGGAAAATATGAATTGCTCCACATGTTGTTGAACAATATGCAATAACTCCTAATAGCAATCTCAGGCAAATGTCGGAGAACTACATTTGGAATACCATCAGTACCATGATTTCTTGTTGTTTATACTGCAATATGAAACACAAGTCTTCATAGCTGACAAAATAATCAACAAGATTCAAGCTTGATATAAGGTCAGATGTTAATGTTTCATTGAAATGAAGAATTGATTCGCCGTTCAGGCTTGATATGAAGTTGGAAACTTTTGCTTCAACGACCTCTGAAAATATTTCGTTCCCTCTCTCAGGGCTTGGTAGATGAACCAATTCAAAACAAGCTCAATTTAGGGCAAGTTTATGCAATCCATCACATATAATCCTGTTTCCATTTCTATCAGGAGTCGTACTATCAATTTCGGTACCAGCCTCTCTCACTAGTGACTTCATGATTCGATACCTTCACTCGAGACTATGCTATTCACTTTCACGAAAACGCCATCTAAGTCCTGTGGGCGAATACCCCTAAATTTTTCCGCCCATTGGTTGCTGACCTCGCTCGTGAAGTATGAACGGATTAAGTTCCAGCCATTCTTCAGGTGTAATTTCAACAAAGCCAACGAGGGGTGGTTGTAGTCCAAAAATCGCCGATAAATATTGTTGACACGTGTGAAAGAAAGGCTTTTCAACCTAACAACCTTGCAATGGCTGGTGTTTCATATGCTTCCATATTGTTTTGATTTTTAATCTTGGGAACTATATACTTTCTCAATCGTTTCCAACGTCAGCTTCTCTAACTTCGACAAATAGAGATCTATTTCATCGTTAGTTAGATTCCAGTCAGTAGGAGCTATTGAGCAAGAGTTACCATCATCAGAAGGAGTGCGGTGCTTCTGATACTCCCGATTAAACTTGATTTGAAACTTTCCCCAGTCTGTTTTTTGAAATTCAACCGATAACTTGCATGTTGAACTGGGATGAGGAAGAAATCATCCCTTTGATGATTGATTTCCATTACGATTGCGTTAATGTCGCTATCAAAAGGAATCACCTGCAGTTTCCGTTGAGGAGTAATAAAGCTGAATTCAAGTCTTGCGTCAGCAATGTATAGGTCCAAATATGAATTTGTCCTAGGGTATGTTGAGAGCTCCGACCCATATAGATTGCAGCTGTATTCAATTTGGTTCCCTGTTATCCACGATTTCAGGAATGCACCTCTTGGATTATTGGTAGCGTTCAGCCATGATGTATGCTTTGCGCTCAAGTTACCAGCAAGAGTTTAATAAGTATGCAACCTGTTCAATTCAAGTATTTCAAACAAGGAATTGAGCTCCTCCTTGAACTTGAGAACATTTCGACCAGTTGCATAGGCAGAGATAATGAAGAGGTTATTCACACCTGGCAGTGAGATTTTGATAACGGACACTTCAAGAGATTCAAAGCTTTTGCATTTGATTTTTTCAATATTTTGGAAACAATAGGGTCTTTTCATCAATATTCCGGTGCCACCTCCCCCATCACATATTACCCTTATGAATTCAAAATCCTTGGATGTCATTTAGTGCGATGAATTGAGGTGGGTTTCAGTGAGAAGTATGATTAATTTTCAATTTAATTTAATTTTCATATCTTGTTTACGGATTCTCTCCGATAAAGAATTTAGTTGCTGGTGAATTTTGAGTAGCGGCTCATTATTGCCACTTACATTATTTTTCGTATTTTCTGCTGGTCCTCTAGCGGCGAGTGCAAATGATACCCGAGCTTGACGAAGCTCTGAGCTAAGACACTGCGGTGTAGTTGTGTTTGCTTTGGGACAAATTTTATTCTCGTATTTTGATATCGGGAGCATCCTCGATATGATGCCGGGTGACCAAAAACACCGCAGTTAATACAGTATAATTTCTCTTTTGGCTTCGTCTGAGCCAATTTACACTCACCGGGAGCATGAACGTTCTTGCATTTGACGCATTGATAATGAATAGCGCAGTTGGCAGCCGAATGTCCAAATCTTGACACCGATAACACTGATTCACTCATTTTTTTTTCGTAGGCGCTCCCACCTCACGACTAGGAAGTTCAAGTAGCTAATTTGTTGAAGACCACTTGGACTGCCCTTATTTGAAATCTGCACCAAATAAAGTGGTACATTTTTTTTCTACCGTTGATCTTCTTGTCGCAAAGCGTTTAACGTAAACAAATTCAAGTGCAAATGCAGCTTCCTTGAGCACCTGAAGAAGATCGGCGGTATTCTCTTCGCAGTCCAAGCCCTTCAACAAAAAGGTCTGGTTCTTCTTAATTTGGGGCATAAGTGAAGTGTGGAACCTCCTCAGAATTCAATTCATTTTTAGCTGACTTAAAATCAACTAATGATTTCGTTCTGATTGTTATTTTTTTGGCATTAACACTTTTAATCTCGAAATTAGTTAATTTATTTTTGGCTGCCAATAGCCGAACCATATCCTTTCCGCTTTGACCGAATACGTTAATTGGCGGAACTTTCTCTGTGTTTTTGGAAATTTTTTGAGAAGGACCAGTAGACCTGCGAGCTGATTTTTTCACCTTAATTTTATGTCTTATGTACTGAATAAAATTTTCCTTGTTATCTTGATTAGAATTAGTTTTGCTCCAGCACTTAGTATTTCTTCTGGGATAGCTTGTTTGACAGCTTTCTTTGCCCTAGTTTTCGCATTGATTTGCTTTACTGGTTCTGCATCCTGAGTTTTCATCCCTTTCTTGTACATATCTTTGAGGGTTTTCAGTTAATCGCCTCTTTAAGTACTTTAAAGGTCTTAGGTCAAAGTTTATGTACCTCAGCTTTGACGTAACCCCACAGAAAAAAGTCCCATAGGGTCAAATTGGGGGAGCAAGGGGCTATGGAAAATCTTTCCACAAAGAGGTCAGATGAATGGGAAATAGCTCTTATTAAATTTTGCGCGATTGTTGGGTAGTATGGGCTGTGGCCCCAACTTGTTGAAAACAAAAAGCTTCTATGTCGTGTTCCTCGCCATACTCTTCCATGTTTGGTCGGATTCAAAAAGCCGTTTGCCAACTACAACACTTTCCCGGTTTTTAAGGGACATCTACACGACAAACCCCAGTGCTCACCTGACCAGGACATGGTAATAATTGCCCCCAACCTAAAGGCAATTTTCCTGCCACTCTACTCGGTTTGGGGACCTTTAAATTATTTTTGAAACTACGGAGGCTAAACAAACAACAGTCCAACCACCACCCAAGCCTTCTGTGCATTATTCTTCCTTCAGTTATAAGACTTTGTCCGAATGCAGTACGCAAGGTAGCTTGACCATCGCGGAAGTGCTGTTTCGCATAGTTCCTAACCGCATTAAATGTCAGAAAGGGCTTCTTTAGAACCGTCAACGAACAAAACATGGGACCTTTTGTTGTACAAGTTGCAGCGGAAGGCCCAAGAAGTGATTACAGGCAGCAAAGAAATTGCAGTTCACCAGGAAGCCTTTACAGTGAATTGACGTGCCCAATTTGTCTCAATATGCTTAAGAAGACGATGACCATAAAAGAATATTTACATTGATTTTGTTCGGAGTGCATCATAACAGCTTTACGATCTGCGAATCAAGAGTGTCCGATATGCTGGAAGAAATTGCTTTCAAAACGTTTTTTTTTGCTATAAAAGCCGTCGGACTTTGCTTTGTTGTGTGAACAGGCGCGTTTCGACTACTTCGAGTCATCTTTAAAGAAAAAAGGGAATTGGCTTGTGGATACAAAATAAAAAAATTATTGATTTCAAAACGCTCTTTGCACTTTGATTTATTGGTTTCGAAAATATATTCCAGTCATGATGAGAATGGTGCAATTCAGGAATGAATCCTTGCTAAACTTAACCAAACACAATCCCAAGAAGCACCTGTGAATTCAATCAATGAAGAGACCAAGCTACAATCACAAAATTGGCCCGGTCGCTATTGTCATGGCACGGAAAGTGATCAACAAAATTCAACATCATTAGAGCTCTAGCACGCATTCTCGCAATAATGGAGAAGATTCACAAGGTGAAGAAAGGCAGCAAAATTCAAACACCCTTCAGTTAGAAACACACCTTTGTCTGTACCTTTGAACATAGCAAAGAAAAGCACGCTACATCAGCTTTGAATGAACATCCAACTGAACTGGCAGCTGATAATCAACTGATTAAAGCCTGAATCCGCGTTTGCTACGATACATCAAACAACAGCCAACGCCACGCAATGGAAATGCTGGCTCTTGGAGGCTAACATTCTGCGGGGATAGCCGCCCCACGTACTCGAGGAAATTCCCCCAGAGAGAATGCCGGTTAACAAGAATAATCTTGGAGAGCACAAACTGCACGGACCCGACGATATGGAGGTTGTCGTGAGCTTCCTATTGGAATGACAGGTAATGACCCTGACTGAATTCGGACTACGATTTGGACAATGAACTGGAATTAATGCTTTTTAGTTTTTCGGATATGATCACTCACACATGAACTTCTCTAATTCAACTATCATACCGCCTCCGTCCCGGTATAGCTTTGGCAAACCTAGGAGTGCGTTCCAAGTTCGCACCATTGGGTTGGTGGTGTATGTTCAATTGAGACGGACTAGCGCTAGTCTGGCTCTGAGTATTTGCCCTAATAAAGGCTCGCACCAATCCTCGCAAGGCCTCCCTGCTCTGCAAAGATAACCATGGGACCAAAAAGGTGACTACCCACACAAACGGAGATAGCGATTCAGAGGTGGGACCCAATAAAACTGGAGAAATTTCAACTAAAATCCCTAAAAACAGCTAAAAAACCCAAAAAAGTAAAAATGACATGAACGAAAACGCAACCAGTGACTGCAGCCTCGATGTTCACAGCACATCGGGAGCTGTACTAACGATGACAAAAACAACGATGAGTACAGTGACATAAAAAATGGACAAAAAACGTTGATTAACAGACATTCTTGTCCAGACTGATGTTCCTGTAGTGTTCGGGCGCAGCCAAAAAATGATACGGATGTCAGAATTTCCAAAAATGGAAATGGAATACAAACGCGAAACTCTGTAGGATCAACTAAATGCTCAAGCAGTGGGGTGAAATATAAAGAACCTCGAGAATTCGACAATCACTGCTAAGATCGCTACCAAAACAACCAAAGCAAAGGTCTCAAATTCTGAAATAATAATAAACCGTCCGCAAAGTTTCTATAGCAGGAAAAGAAAGGAGTGAACAGACAAATAAAGTGCCATTGTGTGATTTAGCCGCCACATGTCAAACATGTGGCAGAAGTACTGAACTCGGAAATGGAAACCGATAAACTCTCCTAAGAAAGGAGGTTGCAAAGTACAATTGCCGTCCCGCGACATGAAGAAGAAAGGCTATGTTATAATAAGAATCAAATCTACTAGCAAAAAATCAGCTCAGGTGTAAAAAAAATGGCTCTCTGAACTTGAAGAGTTCCTAGACTGTATAGAGCTTTATTGGAGGAGCTGGTTATGGTTAAAGAGGACCAGTAAGTGGAAGAAGAGCAGGAGCTTAAAGAAGCGCTGAGAGCTAAGCCTAAAAGGCACGCGCAGATAGTTCCACCATTAAACATCAATAAAAGACTATCGCCTAGCCCAATCAAAGGAGATCGGGATGAAAGCAGGAACAAAGAGGCACTGGAAGGGCGTGGAACGTATGATTCGGGGTTCCAGACAGTGCTGATGAAAGGAGCGAAGAAAGTCGCATAGAAATTTTTTCAAAAAATGCCAGAAAATGAAGTTCACATGGACGCACAACAAGAAAAAATACCTCATGTCAAACAAAAGAGAAAAAAGCCCGAAGAAGACCTGGGCAGCAGGCACTGCTCTTAAGCCCCAAGATAGCCAATCCTACGCAGAAATGCTGTGGGATATAAGATAAAATGATAGTCGACATTATTTGGATACCTTTCACGAATAGACTTACCCCACGGTCACCATTAGACTGGGATTGGAACAATACGCCAATCAACGCCCCCAAGTATGGTGCCAGCTTACATTTGGGGAGCTCCCAACTTTCATACTGGTAGATATTAGACCTGGCAGTATCTGACGCTATAAGGTCAATGTCAACCATTGGTTACACTAAAAACCACCACGATACTCCCCAAAGGCCCGCAACCAATCAGCTGACCATCCGGAAATGGGGGCTCATCAGCTATCCATGATACCTGAATATACCTTCAGGGTTGAGGTTCGCAGCTATGAGTTGATATTATTATCAAAAAACCACAAAACCACTATGCTTTGGATCAATTTCCTATCCTAGTATTTTAACTAAGTAATCCGGGCACCCCGGAAACGCCAATTTCCCTCGATTAGAGTGAAATCAGAAACGACAACCCAATAGCACGAATCCCGTCAGTGAGTCTTCCCCTGATGAGTTTCTCTAGCACTTTCTCAGCAGTGCCTAGCATGCATAACGGGCGGTATGCACACGGTGATCTGGGAATTCCCTTCCCATTGCTGATCAACATGAGCCTCGCCACCCAGCATCGTACCGGGAAACGCCATCCCCTAGGCAAGTGTTGAATGTAATCAGCAGCAAGTTGGAACAATGGTGATAGACAAGTTGCAATACTTCAGCTGAAAAACCATCTGGACCTGTAGCCTTCCTCGCCTTCAGTGAAAGGATTGCCTCTTCCAGCTCCAGCTGTATGAAGAGTGGACACTCGATTGCTGTTTCAACATGGACAGCGTTAAGACGGATGGGATGGGCGGGGATCATGTATGCAAGGTTTCCATAGGGCACCAAGCTTTCGTATAACTAGCTTGTAGCCGAGGCTTGTTTACATTGTCCACTAGATCTTGCCAGCAGCAAGCCTTGCTGTTGTTAATCGATTTGCAAAGCCTTTTTTTGGCCAAATTATAAGCTGCTACTCGGTTACATATTTTGTGACGGTTCCGCCCTCGTTGAGCTTCACGCCGAAGTTTATGATACCCACTCCGATTTCAGCTATTTTAGTCGACCACCAGTACACTGGGAACTTGGCGTGCCGGGGTTTTCAACGGGGCGTAGAAGCATTGCAAGCAGTCATGATGATGCTCACATTTGAGTTCACCACATCTTAAGCTGCCAGTTCTTCCGTCCCCTGCGAATCTCCCTGCAGCGGAGCAATTGCTGTGAGCACCTTGACGAACCTCTCGACGTCCACCTTACCAATGTTCCACCCAATTGTAGAAAGTCGAGAGCACGGACGTCAGGAGCCAACATCACTGATCTAAAGCAGCATGCACTGATGATCACTGGTTGAGTAGTCCTCTAATACTCTCCAATTGTGTATTCTCCGTACTAAGGACTCCAAGGTTAGTCATGCTTGATTGGCTGTGGATGGTGTTACGGCTGCTGCGCCAAGTGAGAGACTAGATGACTGCTCGTGGGTTCAGTATAGCACTGGAGACAACCAAAGTGGTCATCTTAACAAAAAAAAAAGAATCCCTCGACAAGGATGATCACTATTGGAGACATTCTAATCTAATCAAAGCCACCGGTGAAGTATCTAGGGCAACTGATCGACTCAAAGATGAGTTTCTCTGAGCAAATTAGGGCAATAACTGAGAAGGCTGCTTCGAGAGCATTGGCACTGGGTCGACTTATGATCAGCGTATGAGGACCCAAATCATCAGGAAGATGCCTCTTGACGAGTGCTCTATGTTCAGCGCTACTGTATGGAGCAGAAATATGGAGCGATGCTCTTAGTGAGGAGGTGTACCGAAAATGCTTGGCACAGGTACCGAGAAAAGGAGCACTGGGGATTGCATCATCATATCCGGCAGTCTCTGATTTGGCAGTGAGAGTTATTGCAGGCGTGATACCTATTGCCATCCTTGCTAGAGAGCGCTGCACTATTCATTTGCGCTGTAGCGAGAGAGACGGTTGCTCGCGAGGAGAGACAGCGGTCACTCTACGATTGGTAGCAGTCTTGGGTGAACTGCCCGAAAGAAAGGTGGACTACGTGCTTCATCTCGGATGTGAGACCGTGGCTACATTCAAGGCATGGTTGAGCGAGCATGGCTGTTTTTAATCTTACCTGCACAAGATTGGTAAATCATGCCCCCTTATTGTTGGTTTTGCCCAGAAGCAAAAGACGATGCCTGCTTCACATTTTTGCATGTACAAAATGGGAAAAACTGCGAAGGGACCTCTACCGGGAGACGGGAGAGCTCACCCAGGGTAGTATGTACTCGTATAGTTGTGGTGATGCTTGGGTCGGTTGACGAATGGAACCAGGGGACGCACTATGTTCGGGCAGTGCTAAAAGATAAAAGAGACTCGCAGCGGTAGGGGACGCTGGTACTGGGAATCCCTTGTCTGGCAATTCCTCTTCCTCTCTCCCTTCCCGCTAGAGGAAGGATCCCCAGCTGTAAGGCATAACAAAATGAGACCTGGCCCTAAGTATGTGTGAAACGATGGCAGGATGGATTTTTGGCTTGACAGGGGAGGTGTTTACTGAGTCCAGTCGCTCGCAACCATGGAAGCTCCACACTCAGTGCGTAAATTACAGTTGATCATCTCAAGTAAGTATCTTGCAACTCATCTAACATTTGATTTGCAGTCAAAGTCACCAGATGATTATAGGGTTTTAAGCTTTTGCATTTATATTGCACCGCAACCAGGTTAACTTGTCATTTGGGTTGGAAATCGACCACTGCTGCTAGTCAGTGAGAAGTTCTTAAAGTCGACAAGCCTATGGAGGTGTATTATTAGTGTAAAAATACTAGGATATGTAGGAGATAAAGAATGGGCGATCGAATCTTCGCTCTTCGTCATTCTCATTCACCATCGTCATGAATTCAGTGGATTAACGTTTTAATGACAATTTACATTTTAAGTTCAGTATTATACATTACCATGAGAATATACCATTTCCCGTAGTATTTAGTTAATTTTCTCATCTCATTTAACTCATAAATATTTGAATGTCCGAGTATGAACAGTAGCGGATTTTGGGATTTCCTGTAATTTCGCTTTGTTTAACTAAGCAAATATTGCGTCTAGATGATCACGTTAATAGGTTGCAGTAATACAACCGTCAAGGTAAGCGACAGAACAAGATGCACTCGACTGATTTTGGATGATTTATTCAAAAACCATCCAGGCGAAACACGAGGTTGCTATATGTTCGTTGCGAGGATGAGTTGAGTGTGATCATGTCCATTGTTTGTTCACCGGTAACTCGGGAAAAGTATTGTAAAAAAGGCAAAATTCTTATGAAAAGTTTGGAAAACCCATTGGAAACTCTTAGAAGAGTTAAAAAAGCTTATTAATACTCTTGGAAAAGCGCTAATGTGAACTGAATGAAAGGCTGATTTTGCTTACATTTTACTCATGTCCCCATAAAATCCTTAATCGGATGGGCTTACGTGGGAAAAACAAACGACAGTAGAGCAGATGATTAGAGGGTGTTTAAAAGTTGTTCCCGAGAATTTTGGCCGTGTTTGTAATTTATGTCGGGATATTCCGTTTTTGTCGTCGCCATCTCCTTTTTCATGTGAATTTTCTCGATATTGTCAAGTTTTCCGCCGTATGTATGCGTCAAAACGTCCTTTGTCCCCATTTTATCTGTTTGCGGGTGATTAAGACGTAAAGTATAACTCTTATTTACAAAGGTGGTTTCATTTTGTGAAAAAGCTAAATGGACGTTACGCTCCTTCTTCTTTTTTAGAAATTTTCAGAAGATCAAATCACCAATGTAGTATCTGGATAGATGCGAAGCCCATATTATGGGAAAAACCTGTGTTATTGTTGTGATGGAAGATCATTCATTAATTTCATTAAAGAAACTGTGAAATTTAGAGATCCTACTATTATTGACAATGTTGGGTAAATTTTGACTTCTAAGTTATTTACCGTTGTTGTACTCACAAACACCTGCCTTCGTGATTTACTTTCAGATTTTTCATGTCATTGCGAGGGAAAGGGTTATACTTTGTTTTTTATGCATTTCTCCTCCCTCTGAGCCCCCCCCAAAGGTGCAAGCTTACGAACTTTTTTGAAAAGTTTTCATAAATTCATTTCATTTGATGTCCCGCACTACCATGTTTGATGAAAAAAATGTTAAGGGTTCCCTTTCATACATGGAGAGACTCCTTAAGAACATATGAAATATTTAAATATTCAAACTTTTGAAAGCCCATCACTTTCACTTTACATCCACCTACAAGGTCTGAGCCTTGTTGTTATGATAGCTTCGGAGAAAAACCCCCGTGACAAATGGACGGGCGGACAGACATGTGGTAATTGCAATAGGGTTTAGAAAGTTAGAACGAAACCCTAAAAACTTAATATGTGTAGGTTACTATTCAATTTTAATCCAGTGGGAGCTCTGGGTCATGGTGGTTTTTGAAGCTGGTGTAATACGATTGATGAGCTTTTCTCAGCGAAACAAGTGATCGATAAGTGCCAGGAGTAAATCATCGATATTCACCAGCTATTTGTAGACTGCAAGTGGGCATATGACGCAAAAGTCCTGTACAAAATGATTGTAGGCTATGGCATCCTAACTAAACTCATCCGAACGATTAAAGTCAACTTATTAAATATCGCCCCTCCGAAAGTTTCTTTGGCAAGAAAAAAGTAAATTCAAATCGCGCGCGGCTCGGTGATGGTTCAAGTAAGCGGTTTATAAACCGATTGCACATTCACTTTAGTTCTGGCTTTGCAATTTGGTTGAGATTCCAAATTTGTGTACGTGAAGTTTTCTTTGTAGTAGACTTTGTGCTGAGGAAAATAAACCCACGCCGTGAAGTCGCAGGTAACGAGCTGCCAGTGCGCGAGTTACAAACTCCATACTACCTGAACCTTCCCTAATAACTACCAGATTCAACACCTAAACATCCTAGCTCTACTATGTTTACAATTACCACTCACCACTCATATTCATACATGCATATGTTCAATTCATATATTGCAACAAAGTATACAATCCTTATCTCATCTTCAATAAAAGTCCAATATTGCAACAAAGTATGCAATCCTTATCTCATCCTCAATAAAAGTCCAATATTGTATCCTCAATAAAAATACAATATTGCATCCTCAATAAAAATCCAATATTGCATCCTCAATCGAAGTCAGCATATCTCACAATATAGATCACCCACGAATATTGCAACAAAGTGTGCAATTCTTATCTCATCCTCGATAAAAGTCCAAGTCAGCATATCTCACGATGAGATCACCCACGAAGAAGATACAATTGATCTTCATCTCAGTTTCATTTTAAAGTTCAATCTCAATTAAAGTAAAAGAAAGTTCTCAATTCTAATTTAAAGTTTAGTGCATTAAGATATTATTAAGTAAACAGTGTAAGAAATAAGTTGATAAGTTCAATAAAGTGTTGTGTATAAAACTAAAATATAAGGTGTTCTCATTTCAAGTTCTGTGGAAGGAACTTTAATAGTTTTTTGTGAAACATAACAAGTCAACAATATAACAAAGTAAAATAAATTTTTTGTGGAATAAAAAAAAACTAATATCAACTGACCACTTTTTGGGATAACAGAGATAGTCAAATTAATGCCAACACTGTTGAATCATCTTACCTATGTATATAATCTAACAGTGAAATAAAATCAATATGACTGAACAACAACAAGCAGCTGAACCACTACACCTACCGTTCCAGGAACTATTGAAGGAGGCTAGAAGACAACCAAATTATACCGGAAATAATGAAGAATATGCCCTGATTTCATGGATCAACGAAGTCAATACCATATTAGCATTAGTACCAATCGGAGACCAAAGAGCGTACCTGATTAGGCTCATTTTGAATAAAATTCAAGGACTGGCACGAAACACAGTCCAGAAACTCACAGACCCAAATTGGCAATCAGTCCAGAATATTTTAGCATCAAAATATGGCGTCACAGAAACCTACAACAACTTGATCAATCAAATACATAAGGTAAGTGCATTAAACATCGATGACTTATATGTAAAAATAAGTAATTTATTAAATAAATTAAATATAAAATTCTTGCAAGACCCCCTTCACAGTACACATCTACAATTCAGTCCCGCGAGAAATGAAAGTCTAGTCCTAAATAAATTTAAAGGTTCAATGCCAGAGTATAAAATGTTCCTTCTAGAAACGACGAATGTTGAAACATTAGATCAAGCTTATCATTTACTGAGGGAACTAAGACAAAGCACCAAAGACAATACAAATTACCATCACAAACACAACAAACGGAACCGAAGGCAACATAAAAATAATAATGATAATAACAGAACTGATCATCAAGATAATACCAACCAAAATAACCTACAACAGAATAATCCCAACGGAGGTAATTATCATGAGAATCGAGGTAATTATCGTAATAGAAGATACAGAAACAACTATTATAGAAGTAATAGATATTATAGATAAGAACAAATGGAAGTGGACGGAAGTGATCAAAATAGGAATCAGAATCCAGAACCAATGGATACAAATTTTCTAATACAAGCCTCGGAAGTTCTCTACCAATAATAAATTTAACTATTGATGACGAGATCATTCCTACTCTCATATAAACTGGAGCGTCTACTTCAAGTTTAGACACTTACTGTTTAAAAAATCTCTTCCGAATATCTCACGCTAATTCTATCCCTATTTACGGACTCGGAGGTACCTTATCTGTAAAACAAAAACTTAAAACGAATATGCCACTTGAATTTAAATTACCTCAATTTCATAAAATCTTATTGAATATAATGAACTTCCAAACTAAAACACTTAAAGCCGTTATTTGCCAAAATATATTTCACCCCTTGAACGTTACTATACGTTCTGGTGAAGGGTATTTTGAAATAAATAATGAAAAGTTAAATTTTCTTTACGCTGCACCTGGGGAAATAAATACACAATGTGAAATAGCACCAAAAAGCAGTTCGCTAAATAAACTGTTTGAAGGATTAAATTACGAGGAGTCAAAAGCTTTGAGAAGTATCCTTAAGGAATTTGAGGATTCATTCTATAGAGAAGGTGACAACTTAACTTGCACTACAAAGACAAAGCATGAGATTGTTACGAAAAGTAACAAACCTTTGAACTCCAAAACGTATAGATTCCCTCAAGTACATGACGAAGAACTTAAAACCCAAACAGCGGACATGCTGCAGCAAGGAATAATTCATCCTTCATCATCGCCTTATAGCGCACTTATCTGAATTGTACCGAACAAAACGGACAATTTTGGAAAAGCTAAATGGCGTATTGTAATTGATGATCGTAAATTAAACGAATAGATAATCGAAGATAAATTTCCGATACCTAATATAGACTCAATATTTTATAAATTAGGAAGAGCTCAATATTTCACAACTCTTGACCTAGCTAAAGGATTTCATCAAATTAAAGTCAACGAAAATGACCGACATAAAACTGCCTTCTTAACCCCACAAGGACATTACGAGTTCATTCGAATGCCTTTTGGATTGAAGAACGCCCCCTGCTACGTTTCAGAGAATGATGAACGAGGTATTACAACCTTACATAGATAGAATTTGCGTAGTATACCTAGACAACATTTTAATATTTGCGACTTCACTCCAAGAAATGGAAGACAATACTAGGAAAATACTACATACACTAAAGAAACATGCACTAAAAATATAAATCGACAAGTGCAAGTTCCTTACGAAAGAAACAGATTATCTCGGACATATACTAACACCTGAAAACCAAATGCAGATAAAGTCAAAGTTATTCAAAACTTGAAAATTCCAAATACAACAAAAAGAATTAAATCATTCCTGGGTATAACCGGATACTATAATAAGTTTATAAATAACTATGCTAAGATTGCATCTCCTTTTACTGACTCGTTAAAGAAAAGTATCAAAATCAATGTTGATGATCCAAAGTATATCGCGGCTTTCGAAAAACTAAAAAGTCTTTTGATTAATCATCTAATACTACATTACCCAAATTTTTCGCAGAAATTCACGCTCATAATGGATGTATCAGACACAGCTATAGGCGCTGTTTCTATAGCGACAAAAGGCTTTTCTTCTGCCGCTTCACTGGTTAAAATTTAAGACTTCGGTCCAAATACCAAGGGCTTCCAAAACCAAACGAAGTACTTGATGAATCAGTTGATCAGTTCAATACTGAGACAACTGTTATCAATTATTCCCTAAAGTCGGTCAGTGCAATACTGAGACGACTCAACTAAACTCAATTCAAAAGACGTTTTATGGCGTTTAGAATCAGAATGATAGCTTTATTAACAAAACATCTTAATTTATATCTTAAAATCTAATTTGCACCCTTTCCCACGTTCATGCTAATTTTACCTGGGAATTTCTAGACCTTCCCACGTTTATAATAATTTTAGTGTAAAAAGTGCTGACTGCACCCAAGTACACGTCGCGAATTCCTCAGACAGTCTTGAATGTGATACGCGGTGAAATATGACATTCTTTCTGAAAATTTTCCAGACGAGATTTAGGTAATCGTAAGCTGACCTTGTCTGAGGAATTCATGACGTGTGAAAAACAGGTGAGTATCTCCAATTCGGTTTGAGATATTATACATATAGTTGAATAAATTTAAGATTTGAATTATTAACCGAAACATGAAGAACATGAAGAATGCGCATAAATTGCACATGAACTTAGTCCATGTACATTGAAGATGCACATGGACTAATTACATTGACGATGTACATGTGACCATGAACATGGAAAGTACATTGAAGATGTACATGCTCCCCGCGTTAAACGATAGTTTAAGATTGAAGTCGTAAACTGAATGCTTCGTCTGATCTTGTCCTGGGTGCGGGAACCGGCGTTGTCTGGTTGGAGATTTTTTGCGGCGCTTGGTTAGCTGATTCCACACGATGAAAGCTACAGCGATCCCGCCAATGATTAGCCCACTATAGCCTATTGCAAATTGATGTACTTCTCGCTTGTGAAGAATAGACGGATGGAATTCATTACCAAGTAAGGTGTTTATCGCTTCTTGTAGATGCTGGAAATTGTTCTCTTTAGAGGCGTTGGTCCGCGTCATGGGTTTTAATTCAAAGGGCTCCTTAAATGATTGCTGGGACATATTCCTTGTGGGAAGAAAGTGGGTTTTGAATGATGACGGGAAAATCTTATGCGCTTGAATGGCGAGGGTTTCTTCCTTTATTGAGCAATCTTCTGGTAATTCTAGGATTCCGGAGTCATTAAGAGATATTGTAGATATCACTTTCCCGCAATCAATGTTCACTACTGAAGTTTCAGTCATGACATAAATCCAGTGATTGGGGTTTACTAGGGGAGTCCATCTTCGATGTTTAGCATCCTTCTAAGCTGGCACTTATTATCTTTGATTAGATGATTCACGAAACTCAATTCACATGCTGCTACTTCCGATCCCCGGCGGTATAATGGTCTGATTTGATTGCATAAATAGCTTAACTCGGCAGCTGCTCTACAAGATCTTAATTCATCTCCAGATATTGGACAATAGGTGTCTCTATGACGATTAATAATCAAAAATTCTGTTTGAAGCTCTATTTCCATCAGGCTTCCGTTGACTGTCATTGGGATAGGACTGAAGTGAATGGCTTCGAATTGCTCATAGGACACTAATGGTATTTTCAGTAGAAACATCATCAGCTTTTTCTTTAGTGAGCAGCCATGAATAGTAATTATTCTGTAGAGACTTGACAATTCTCCTGCTAATATCGGTAGCCGAACATTGCTTGGTTGATTGCAGTTGATCTGGAGTGAGCAGCAAAGAATTTAACTTCCCATGATTAGAGTCAATAAAGGAATTCCAAAGTGCCGATTGCGTGCGTTGATATTTATTTAAGGTTAATCCTAATTGGGTGGTGGCCAACGTAAAGGCCTGGAGAACCCTTTGGTTTTGCATGTCGTGTGTCATGTTGTTCCTTAATTGAATGTTCCTTTTCATAGCCGATTCTAGTTCATTTAGCCGCTTTTCATTCTGGTGTTGAGCTTCCGCCATGATGTTAACGGTAGAGTTTATTACCAAGGTTTGGTTCCTAATTAGTCCCCGCAGATGTTGATCGCTGTCTTCTAGTCTTTCGATGGTGTCGGCCATATGTTCGGCATAGTCCGAATCAAGAACCCCAAAGAGTGAGCTAGCTATATTTCCCACAATATTCAAAGCACCACGCCTTTTCAAGCGGTTTCCATCATGGGGGTTTCGCTGCATCAGTCGATTAACTCTTTCTGTCTCCCTTAGCCAAGATTGCAGCTGTTGTATGATGTCCTCACATACCGAGTCGTGCTTTAGTAATTGATTCCAGAACAGCAATTGATTAATTCCGGTCCTAAATTTTCCATGAAAAGACCGGGTGATGATTGGAAAGGTTGGATTTTAACGTGATTGGCATGAGCGGGAAAGACGAGTCCCACCAAAAGCAATGTTTGTAGAACCAAATTTCCTAAGCGGCGTTGCTTAGTTTTCGATGATTTAGTTCCATCAGAGGTTTCATGTACTCGCTTGCTGGATGATTTTTCTGCTGGACTAGCGAATTCGGCTGGGCTTTCCTCAATAGTCGCATCCGTATCATTCACTGGTAAGGGTGCTAAATCGTGGATGGATCGTCTGAACGTACCGGAATATGTTTTCACATCTGCAACTCTCACGAGTCCGTCGTTTCCCTTGATAGTATTGACAATCCTTCCCAATGGCCACTTCAATACTGGTGTCTTATCGTCCTTTACAACAACCATCAGGCCGGCATCGTTGTTTCCATTTGTACCTGTGTTGTAGCTCTTGTAGGTACTCATTTGACCATCTTTGCCAAAACTGGTGCTTCAGGTCCTTGACCAACTTCCACCGATGCCCTAGTGGTAAGCGAGAAGTGTTTGCATTTACGTCAACAGTGCTTGTAAGCGGTTCACCTATCAAAAAGTGCCTAGGTGTCAACGCCTGCAGGTCATTTGGATCTGAAGACAACGGGGTCAGTGGTCGCGAATTGAGGATGGCTTCCACTTCAACGATAATTGTTTCTAGTTCCTCGTAAGTCAGCTTCACGTTTGCCAAGCTTTTCAGGATCAGGGATTTGGCCGACTTCACTGCCGCTTCCCATAATCCTCCACAATGTGGCGATCTAGGAGGGATGAAATGAAAGTCCATACCTCTGGTGGTGCAGAAACGAGCTCTGGTTTCTTGTGACTTCTCATCGTGTAGTTGTTGCTTGAGCTTCAGGAACTGGTTATTGGCTCCCACAAAATTAGTTGTATTGTCGCAGTGGATATTTCGACAATTTCCTCTTCGAGATACGAACCGTTTAAGTGCTCCAATGAATGCTTCTGTTGTTAGTTCCGTAGCGAGCTCCAAGTGTATAGCCTTTGTAGAAAAGCAACAAAATACGGCCAAGTAAGTTTTTTGTGGTTGCTTTCCTCGCAACTTAAAATGTGTGTAGAAAGGTCCAGCAAAATCCACGCCGGTGTTCAAAAATGGTCTTGCTTGCAGAACTCGATTTGCTGGTAGATTTCCCATCAGCTGTGACATTAGTCGGGGCTTTGCTCTAGCACAAACAACACAATTTTGAACTACTGACCTTGCTACGGTTTTACCATTGATAGGCCAATAGCGCTGTCGAGCTATCGCCAATAGAGCTTGTGGGCCTGCGTGCTTATGGTCCTGATGAAGCTGGGTAAGGATGAGTTTTGTGATCGGATGAGCGTAAGGAAGCAATATAGGATGCTTTTGATAATACTCAAGATCGGCGTTTTCGAGTCTTCCACCAACCCTGAGTAATCCATCTTTGTCAAATGCAGGAGCCAGCTTACAAAGTCGATTAGTATTACTGAGTTGCCCTGTTGTTTTGAGTTCCTGAGTTTCTTCGTAAAATGCTTCATTTTGTACTTCTTTGATAATGATATTGGTGGCTTCTTCCAGCTCTGATACTGTTGATGGTGCACTCTTATCTCTGGACGTTATTCTCCTTCGTGCCATGCGTGTAAACCGAATGACTAAGGCCACAATGCACTTGAGTTTACGAAAAGAATTTCCATGATTCACTTGATATATGAAGTGCGGTTCCGTTTGGGTGGCGATATAAACACTTTTACATCTCCTTTTTTCCAAATCGAACTTTTCCTCCACCAATTCAGCTTCTTTTTTAATAGAAGTAGCTGGCCACGTGTCAGGATTACCATGAAGAAACAAAGGTCCGTAGAACCATAATGTCGCTTCTTTTAACTTGGACGGGCTTACGCCTCGAGACGCGAGGTCTGCTGGATTTAATTTTGAGCGTACGTGACGTCATTGAGCTGGCGTTGAATATTGCTGGATGGCAACGATTCGATTCGCCACGAAGGTTTGGTATAAAGCAGCGTCATTGTTGATCCAGTGTAACACTATTTCTGAATCCGTCCAGAAGTAACATGACTGCTCGGAAATATTTAGATCAGCTTGAAGACGATGAACAAGTTCGGTCGCTAGTTTTGCCGCACATAGTTCTAAGCGGGGTATGGTCGGTTTGTTGATCGGTGTTACGCGTGTTTTGGCACATAGTAGTCGAACAGTGATGGTTCCATCGCAGTGATTTGCTCTTAGGTAAATTGCTGTACCAAAGGCCTTTTTGGATGCGTCCGCAAAGGCGTGTAATTGTACCTCGCGAGGTACTCGAGCTCCGAATACATGACGTGGAATCTTGATTTCGTTAAGCTGTCCGAGACTTGCATGAAACCGTTTCCACTCGGAGTGAAGTTCCATGGGAAGGGCTGCATCCCAATGAAGTTTCAGTTTCCACAACTTTTGAATAAAGATCTTTGCGGTGATGGTTACTGGACTCATGAGGCCAAGAGGATCGAAGATGTGAGCGATGGTTGAAAGTGCCTGCCTTTTAGTAATTTTGTTGGGTTGCTTATTTGGTGGAACGCGAATAACTAGCTCATCTTTTGCCGGTAGCCATATCAAGCCAAGAGTCTTGACCTATTCAATTGTATTCTCTGACAAGTTGAATTGTATTTCTCGATCTACCAAATCGATGTCATTAATCAAGCTGGCATTGTTCGCATACCATTTTCGTAACTTAAACCCAGCGGAATTTAAAATGTGCTGGACTTCTTCCTTCTTTTGAAGAGCCTCTGCTAAGCTGTTTGCTCCCGTCAGTAGGTCACCCATGTACAAATCTTTCCGAACAGTCAAACTTCCCAGAGGGTACTTAAACTTATACATTGAACTCAAGTGCTCCAGACATTTGGTTGCCAGATATGGTGCTGCGGTTGTGCCATATGTTACGGTATTTAGTTGATAACATCTTATCACATCGTTGGGGTGATTCCTCCATAAAACCATCTGATAAGGCCGATCTTCTTTGTCTACCCAAATCTGTCGATACATCTTTTCAATCTGCAGAAAAGACGTACTTAAATAAGCGGAATCTGAGCAGTATTGTAAACAGCTCATCTTGCAGGGTCGGCCCAGTGTGCAGAACATCGTTTAAGCTGATTTTGCTTGTGGAAGGGGCTGGAGCATCGAATACCACTCGAAGTTTGGTCGTCGAGCTATCGGGTTTCAGTACACAATGGTGTGGTAGTATGAAGTGCGGCTCCGACGCCTTTGGCATCTCGACTTCCATCATGTGACCAAGTTTCAAATACTCCTGTATAAACTGTTGATAAGCTTGCCGCAGATCTTCATTCTTGGCCAAGCGTTCCTCAAGCAGCGATAATCTCCACAAAGCCGTCCGTTGAGTTTTACCAAGTTTTTTAGGATCCTTTGAAAAAGGTAGCCGAACTATAAACCGTCCTTCCTTAGACCTCTTCATGGTTTGTTGAAAGTGCTCTTCGCATTTGCGTTCTTGAGCGGTCATAGTGACCGTTGGTTCCTCGTTTGTCTCGAGCTTCCAGAATCTTTCTAATTCCTCGTCCAATCTCGGACCTTCTGTGCGAAACATTCCGCAAGTAACCTTCTTGTTGTTCACTCGGCTGCGCAAATCGTAGAATGCTCCACCAAGAATCCACCCGAATACTGTGTTTTGCAATACGGGTAAATCTTCTCCCAGTTTAATTTGACCAATCGATAATAGCTGGTAGTAATATTCCACACCAATGAGCATGTCCACTGGTCCAGATTGATTGAATTCTGGATCGGCTAGCGAAATGTTTCGTGGTATTTTGCAATAATCTTCGCTGAAAGATTCTGAGGGCTGTTGAGCGGTTATTTGATTGACAACATATGTGTTCATTTGTACTTTGAAGTTTGTGTTTTTAGATTGTATTGGCAACACAATATGCTTGGTAGATTTTTGAGCGAGTCCTCCAATACTGCTTACGAAGATGCTTGTTAATTGTGCCTTGCGGTTGAGCTTCTTTAAAGCCGCTTCGGTTATCAAATTAACTTGGGAACCACTGTCCAATATTGCACGTAAGTCGACCAGCCTTCCTTGGTTGTCGGAGGTATGGACAACTACAGTACTTAGCAGTACTTCCGATTTTATTGCTTCCGCAGTTAATGTGGTCTTTTCTTTTGTCTCCGCTCCCACCTTTTGAGATGGTGGTTTATTTGCTGGAACCACTGGACATTCCTCTTTGTGTCACAAGGTATTATGCTTCTTGTCACATTTCAAGCAGGCTCTGGAACTACAGTCAGTACTCTTATGGCCTGGCCGTAAACAATTTAAGCAGAGTTGCAATTGTTTTACCCTTTTTATTCGGTTGAGGATATTGAGTTTCTTGAAACTCTCACAAGCGAATATCTTGTGGGCACCTTCGCAATGTTTACACGGCACTGTGGTTTGTTGATTTGTGGATACTAGTGCAGAAACCTTCCTTTGTGGGGCCTTCTGATTTGCACTACCCAACGCTTCCAAGGAGAGAAACCTCTGTTCCAAAAATACCAAGAACGAATCCAGCGACTGTAGCTCTCGTGGGGATTTTAAGGACTGCTCGTACAAATTATGCGATGTTTTGTCAAGCTTCTTTATCATCACATGGAGTAAAAGCGGGTCCCAGTTTGTTGTGTCAATCTTGATATTCTTGAGACCCAAGGCACATTCTTTGGTTATGTCATGGCACAACTTGATCGAACGTGCGGATTTGGAGCTGATAGCAGGTTGTGACAGGAGTTTGTCGAGAAGTGCTGTAACCATAAGCCTGCGATTGTCATAACGGTTACGAAGAACTATCCAAGCATCAATATAATTCTCATCAGAGATTGGCATGTGCTTGATCAGCCGCTCTGCTTCGCCCAATAAATTGGCCTTGAGATACCACATCTTTTGAGAATTTCCAAGTGGCTGGGAATCAATTATCTGGTGAAACAGTTCATGGAAAGATGTCCACTGCGCGTAATCTCCATCGAACTTCGGAATTGACATCTCTGGCAACTTGATTGACTGCTGACTGTGAACTGGTGTGCGTGGGGCTGGATCTGTTTTTTCCTTGCCCGTGGCTAGGTTTATTAAGGCATCTTGTATGCGCTCTTCTATTCTATTGTATTGATCTTGCTTGTCGCTGGTATTTCCTCCTGGAAATCTGCTTATGGCTCTGTGTAAGTCGCGCAGCTCTTCCCAGTAGCGTGTCAAAGTATTTGACTTGAGGTCGTAATAGACTCTCGGTTGAGAAATTGAAGAGCCATGAATTCCCTCAATTAAATAGTTGATCGAAGCCACTGTGGACTCGAATTGGTTTACCAGCCCCTGTGTGTCGTCTTCTACCCTTTTTGTGGTTGCTGCTTCGAAGCTAGCGCCTGCGGTAGCAGCCTTTGGATTTGGGGTTGATGGATCTTCCATAGGCTTCGATTTCAATAGACTGGTTATGGCATCTCTTGCTGTTACGTACTCGCGATGTATAGCCGAAAAATAATCTTTTTCGAAGTAAGGATGATCAGCCGAGGTCTCCGCATACGCTTGAAGCTGCTCGTTTCGCGAGCTAAATGTTTTCCATAGCTCATTTAACTCCGACAATCTCTTGCTCAGGTACACTACTGTCTTCCTGGTGGGACCATCCTTCCGATAATTCGAAATCAATCGTTCAATTTCGAAGCCAGTTATATCCTGTTCCCTGGCTAGATCTTCCATTGCTAACGAATAGGTGTCAACCTTTAATTTCGAAGATTGCTCCACTTAGCAAGGTTTTCGTAACTAGTAAAGTTTTCGCTGTGTGATCACGTCGGGGTCACCAAAATGTTTCTAAAGCGACAAAAGGCTTTTCTTCTGCCGCTTCGATGGTTAAAATTTAAGACTTCGGTCCAAATACCAAGGGCTTCCAAAACCAAACGAAATACTTTATGTCAGTTGATCAGTTCAATACTGAGACAACGATGTACATGTGACCATGAACATGGAAAGTACATTGAAGATATTCAAGTTGAATGTAATTTTTGTTCAATCCTGTATCAACCAGGAATCTTAATAGCTCTCGACTTCTAAGAACAAATTCAAATTGGGAGCGAAGAGCGGTTTACCCTAAAAAATAAATATCATCTAGAAATTCTGTGGTGTTGAAAGTATCGTCTTCTGGAGGGTCGATATAGTCCTGAAGGGTTTCGTCGTGCTCCTGGTCCTCGTTCCAGATGTTCTCTTCATATTCTTCATGTGTTTTCTTGTCAGTTGGCAGCTCTTCTAAGTGATAAGCGCGTTGAAGTTTGTTTGGTGGATGCATCTGTGGTGGTTGTAAACGTTTTTGTGCGAAATGTTGGGGAAAGTTATTATGGGGTCGATTTTGGTAATTAAGGGCTCGGGATTGGGTGGTTTGGTCAACCTCCATTGGTTTCGGCCGCGGAAAAGGCTTAGGTGGTAATTGTCGATGGTTTGGGAAAGGTTGGTTAAAGAACACTGGCCGTTGAGTTTGCCGTCGACTTCGTACTAAATCGGGAAAGAACTTTGTCCTGGGGGCCGGTAATGGTGTAACTCGTTGCTTTTGTGGCTGGATTCTCCTAGGAGGAACTGGAGGTGCAGTATGGATTTGCGCTTCATGAAAACTATTTTGAGAACTATTCGCATGTTGCGTACGGTAATTAACGTTTTGTAGCTTTAAGCAGAGATGCAACGCTTGGGGTAAATCTGCCGGTTCTCTTATGCTCAACAATCTTGGAAGGTCACCACGAAGACCTCTGACGAATGTATCGAGAGCTTTATCTCGTCCACGCCCCTAAATCACGCTTGTCCGCGTAATGTAAGGTCAGACATTTGGAAACTTTACCCCACTTTAAGGGAGTGTTGTACGATTCCAACGTGATGTCCGCGTGCCCCGTAATTTTGTTTCTAATCACTGAAAAGATGCCATAATATTTTGTAGTGCCTCTCAGGTGATCGTAAATTTTAAGTATCCTGTCGACACTTTTTTTCCAGGATGAAAATTCTCCTGGCTGTCCTGAGAATTCCTTCAAACTATTCACAACATCGGGTATGCGGTTCATATTAGGTAAATTTCTCATGCGAAATTTACCTATTGTGGAGATTATTATGTATATATATATATATATATATATATATATATATATATATATATATATATATATATAAATATATATATATATACTCGAATATATATATATATATATATATATATATATATATATATATATATATATATATATATATATATATATATATATATAAATATGGGATATAACGAAATTTGTGACCACCCTAGAGGTTGCAATTTTGCTCCGATTTTCACCAAATTTTCAGAAAAGATGTATTGAGTGAATATCTCGGTTAAGCTCGTGAACCAGCTATATCGGCCGGGCGAAAACAAAATGGCGGCCATTTTAGACGAAAAATTGTGATTTCTGTAAAGCTCCGATTCGGATGGAATTTGGTACAAAGGTTCACTAATGTATGTGATGAATCTCACAATAAAAAATCCAAAGTCGGTACGGCAAAAACAAAATGGCGGCCGCTCAAAGGTCGAAAAACGTGCAAAATTTTGCTGTTGTAACATTGGTCAATGCTTTCAACAGATGTTCATGAAATTCGGCAGTTAGACAGAAATTATAAGTATCTAAAGAATTACGTAGAAAAACTGGAGGTAAGGTCGCAAAAAACAAAATGGCAGTCAGTTGAAGCTCAAAACTTCAAAGGCTTCTAAAAGTCACAATTTTGATATTTTGGTGATCATGCATTTGCAAATTACAAAATGGTGGCGGTTTAAATATGCGTTTTTTCAGGTTTTTGTGGCCCTCCAGCAGTCACATTTTCCAGCGGATTTTGATGAAACTTGAGATTATGGATCTCTGTACTGTGTTCTAGTTTTACGCAGAAAAGTATTAAAATTGAATGAAAAATAAAAAATTCGAAAATAATATTTTTAGCTGCCATTTTCACTAAAAATTGAATTATTTTGCCCTGTCTAGAGTGAAACTCCGATTCGAACGAGATTTGGCACATTCAT
This sequence comes from Odontomyia ornata, assembly GCA_963969285.1. NCBI lineage: Eukaryota > Metazoa > Arthropoda > Insecta > Diptera > Stratiomyidae > Odontomyia > Odontomyia ornata. The sequence continues at coordinate 279,267,016 of OZ017739.1, read as the reverse complement.
TGATGAGGTCCTAGGACACAAAGATTTAAAATAGTCCAAAATCAAATGCATGCATTGAAAACGGCGGCCCCCAAAGGCCAGAAAGCAAGCGCAATTCGCTATTTTAGTAGCAACTGAAATAATGCATTTTTTTCATGGAAACGTTTTAAATGACTGAACTTGAAAGTATTACAAATCAAATTTTTTGTAAATATTGTAAAACATTTTTAACAATATCCTAATAACTTATAAAATCGCGACATGTCTGTCTGTCCGTCCGTTTGTTCGTGCGTCGCAACAAGTTTTCTCGCAAACCACATGAGCTAGAATGAGGAAATTTTCTACGTAGGTCAAAAGTGGTGCCTCTTGAAATTTACAGTGTAAAAAAATATTTTAAAGTGTTTAAGGGGGTCTATCCATGCAGGGGGGTGACATAAACTTTTTTTCCGTAGCCCTCTAGCAGCCAAGTTTCTCAACAGATTCCGATAAAACTTGAAATTATAAGTTATTAAGGCAAGTTAATTTAACCTGCAAAAATTTATGCATCGATAACAAATGAAAAAGTCGAAAATTTACAGCTTAATAATTTTAGCAGCCGTTTTCAATAAAAATTCAAAATGGTGGCCCCTGATGGTTCAGAAAAGAATTGAAAATATTTATATTAATAGCAATGCAAGTGCTGTTTAAACTTTCATGGAAATCTTTTGAAATTATCTATTTGAGCTATTTAAGCCAACAAGTTATCACTTTTGTGTGGTGACCACTGTGAAATGTATAAACAGCAAATGTGAGAAAGACAACATCTGTACTTTGTATATGATTATAACAGTTTATTATCTGCCGATTTCAATATGCGATCCATAAATGTGCAACTCAATTGAATGAGCAAAATATTTGCGCTTCTATAAAGGGTCTTTAAATACAAACGTCGGCAGATTCTTTTCATGTCAATAAATACCCATGTGGTGTTACGAAAATTGCAGTAAGAAGTTTAGTGTACTACTATTCTTTTCCGACATCTTACGCTACATACGAGAAATTGACCTTTCCGGCTGGTGCTGGCAACGGGGATTTTCTGTTAAGTTCACGTCGTTTCCGGTGTTAATAGCTACGTCGCCATCGTTGTTCATATCAAACGCAGGGTTAAAGATAGAATTCAGGATTTGCCGACCTTGGGTTCTAAAGGTCTCCGTCACATATTGCGAGATATAGTTGGCTATTTGTTCTTGATTCATAGAAGTTTGGCTAGGGTTTATTTGAGGCCCAGGAGGAGGAGGAGAACGAGCTGCTATGTCATTTGCTGCATTTGGCCCTAACCTTGCTGGACGAAGTAAGTTGTTCGGGTTTGACATGGTAATGTGTAGTCAACAGAAGTGAACAATAAGAAAAAACTATAATTTTTGCAATAACAACTATTTGCAATTGTTTGTGATTCCAGTGGAAATTAGAGAGCTTCTAGGCTTCTTAAACACACTGCATGGGCAATACTCGATATTAATGGATGATGATGAAAGGAGTTTCGATATTTCTAATCGGACGTGGTAATCAAACACAATTTACAATTTTTCCACTAACACTTCTTCCACATAAATTAGCTTTAACACTTTTCACACATAAAATTTTGTTCACAGAAGAAAATACCTAAATACCCAGAGGCATCTGAAAAATTACAAAATGATCAATGTAAATAATATTGTCGCGTGTTATGGTTCGCGGCCAATAATTTAATGTTGCGGGAAAGTGAAAACGCAATGTCTTTTAAATTAAATTTAAAGATTTGATTTAATTCGTTAAAAATGCACAATCACTTTACTAACAATTTCACAACTTTAATTTTCACTATTGAAATTCTACCTTCCACTTGTCCATAAATTTCTATCGCAATTGTCTTCTCAAAATCACTTCACTATTACTTGATCGCAAAGACATATAAAGTAATGGACGCGAAATGGGCTTATTTTCATCCATACGTGAGTGAAGTACTTTTACTACATACATGCCTTCCTCTCGCATGCGAATTGAAATCCCCCTGCCTTTCACGCCGCTAGAGAATCCACACATTCAAGTGGTTCTCTAGTTGCTCTCACGAAAATTCCACTCGTCTTCTACCTTAGCCCCCGAATTGTCAACGAAATATCAACCATATGATTGAAAACATATGATTTGTGAAAATACAACATTGATGGGAAACGTCTAATCAAGTTGAATTTGAATTTGTACACAAAACAATTTTTTTAAGATAAACCGTGTTGAATCTAGTGCAAAAGCGTTGCAAATGTGATAATTTAGCAAACTGAAAAGTTTGTTACAGATCGCGAGTGTTTTTGTGTCGAAAAATGAAAAGTGAAGTGGCGTGTGCGAGACTGTAAAAACAGCCCTAGGCAGCATGTCAGGGACGTATCCTTCGTAGGGTAAGTCATGTTCAATCTTTGATATCGTTCAAGTAAGAATACCCGCACGGAAAATTGATTTAGGTTAAGATACGAAAATTAGTGGGAGACGTCACGTCAAATTTATTTGAAATTCGAATCAACTGCTAATAACACGCCAACTCCACGCTACATGATAAAGTGCTTCAATTCTCTCGATGCATTTCGTATCCTCTCTCTTACATCTATGCTTGATCGCTTCTCAATTCGCTTTCCACACACCATCGCAGTTTTTATCGCGGTCGAATGAATCCCCCATTCATTCAGCTCGCCTTTATATAGGGTCTGTAGTCATTCAGCCCAGTTCTCGTACATTGGCGGATCAGCAGGAACATTCGAGCGAGCGTGAATGAATGGAGCAGTGACTCACTTTCAGATGTTGATGCTTGGTGGGTTCTCGTGGTTTCGAGTAAATTCATTTCGTTGATGTTCTTAATGGCTGTGAAAACAATTGCGAGAGTAACTCGTAGATTATTTGTACATGTAACAATATATTTAAATCACCTGTAAAATGCAATTCAGTAAAAATTCGATAAATTTTATCTGAAATTGAGTTTGTTACACAAAAATTCGAGAAAAATTGCGAAATTATCAATGTAAATAATATATTTAAATCACCTAGGAAATGAAATTCACTAAAAATTCGATAAATTTTATCTGAAATTGAGTTTGTTACCCAAAAATTCGAATGTAGATAAATGGTTCTTAAAATTTTACGTGAAATTGAATTTACTTTACGAAATTCGACAGTAAATAGATAAATATTGGTTTTCAAATTTATTTTGATTTTATATTTTTTTTATAAATTAGTTTTTGATTTTTAATCAAAGTTTTAGATGGAATTTTCCAGTCACCACTTATGATATTACTCACAATAAAAGTAATGATGGTTTCATTGGTGTTGGGACGGATTTTGACTCCTGGCTGGTACGTATCCTTTTTGGCACCTGCTTGTACGCGTTGCCTACTTCCAAGAATTCGTCGCTTCTTCCTTCGGGGCTGCCAACTCAGCTCTTACACTTGCTGGAAATCGTTGCGTTACGTGGTTGGTTATTCACTTGCGTAACACTCCCGTTGAATTTTACTTCGAAGAACTTTTGCTTCCGTTAGATTAGCAAATTATCGCGACGTTCAAAACAGCCCCACATTGGGCGCCAGTTAAATAAAATATCGGATACTTTATTTAAAAAAATACAATTCACGGCTGTTGCCCTGGTCTTTATTGTCAAACCGCTAATTACAAACTGAACTTAATATTCTAAAAATGATGATAAAATTGCATTTTGATTTCGGGAAAACTGCATTCGTTTTTGTTCACATGATATTTGCAGACGCATGGTCAGCATTTTCATTTTAGCTGTTAGCCGAGATAGCTCATATACTATACTTACTCCAAGAAGAAAAGCTTTGTACATTCCTCCAAATAGAAGAAACGAATTCTACTCGTGAACTAAAAAATTTTCAAATGTTTTGTAAAAGTTAGCGCATCCATCTATGCATTATTGATTGATTGCAAAACTGACGATAGATACAAGCCATATGGCAGCAGCGCTTACTACCACACACATGACCATTAGTAGGCCGACTTTGCTGGCTAACTTACATGGCGTTATATGAAGAATTGTGGAGGTGCCGACAAAAATTCGAGGTTTTGTACGGTTTAGAGACGGATTTCTACAGTGAAATCCAGATGATCCGCGGAGAACATAATAGCGCTCCTCGTGAAGTGAAAATTATTTCGATTCTTATACCCGTTTAGTTTTTATCGCCTTCCAAAGTGAATTTATAGGAGTTTGTTTACATCTCAACGCTGAGCTATCAGTCGAACGTGCAAAACGTGTGCTTCATTTGCTCGTCTTGGAAAGTTTAGGAGCACAATGGGCTATACAAGGTGAATTTATAGCATGCACGGAATGCGTTCGGCACGTTTTTTATTCGGAAAATAGTATATATGACGAAATATAAGCATTTGCTAATGCCGCAGTTGGGTGACAGCTACCGGAAGCTTGTCCATAGTAGGCCGACTAATACATATGCAAATTGCTACCATATGGCTTGTATCTATCGTCAGTTTTGATTGATTGTGATAGAAACCGACGAGAGATAAGAAGTCATGTGGCAACAGTGCCTAGTACCACGCAAATGAACACATGTAGGCTATATGCCAGTATACGAGAATTTGTGGAGGTTTCAACGGCAACTCGAATTTTTGTATGGTTTCGAGATGAATTTGAACAATGAAATCCAGATGGTCCGCACAGAACATAATAGCGCTCTTTGTGAAGCAAAAATTATAGTTTTTATTGTCTTGCGAAGTGAATGAAAAGGAGTTTGTTTACTTCTTAAATCTTAACTATCAGTGGGAGGTGCAAACCATGTGCTTCATTTGCACATCTTAAAAAGTGTAGGAGTACAGTAGACAGTGCAAGATGAATAAAATAAAGTATACTAGCAGTGCGTTTTGTACAGTTTTCATGCGAAACTTAATATATTACGCCATGTAAGTATTAGGTTTTCCCTAAGTTTGATGTCAGCTTGGAAGTAGTCAGGCCGACAACTTCATGTGCAAATTGCTGTCATATGACTTGTATCTTACGTCGGTTTTAATTGGGGTTCAAAATATAATCAGCTTCAGATTCGACAAACAAGATGCACTGAATTCATGAAAACCCTCATGTAATAAATAGAATCAAGTTCATTGAAATATTAACTTTCCCCTATTAGGAAGAAAATATCAAAAAATCAGTATAAAAACAAGTCAGGTAAACAGGAGAGAGCTCCTACCAGAAGGGCGTTGTAACCATATTAGCGATCGAAACAAGTTTTCTGATGGCATGAGTCGAAGACTTTAATTATTCATCCCATGTTTTTTATTGTAAAACCGTCGGGTATTTTTTGTTGTTTGAGTAGATGCGTTTTATTCTTTTGAGTCATCTTTAGTATCCACTCATCCTCTAGAGACTGAAGATGACTGAAAGTAGTCGAAACACGTCTGCTCACGCAACAAAGCCCGACGGCTTATCAAGAGAAATAAAAATTGGTTTGCGGAAATAATTGACTATTCATCCAATACTTATATAAGAAATCGTTCAAATCCATCAAAAAGATGCAGCATTCCTCTCATAAGCACATAGCCGCCGCCATTTTGTTCCAGTTTACATAATTTTTCTGAATACTCGGCCAACTAAACATATTCAAATTATTTAAGTTTCTATCAAAATCCGAAGAAAAGTAGACTGCCTAGGTAAATTTGAAATCAGCATCCGGTTTTGTTGTTGTAACTGCATACAGTTGAAATGGCTATAATTCACTTATTTATGATTTGATTTCCATGAAACTTTGTGAGCGCATGGATTTTACATTTATTTACAAAGCTGTAAACTTCTTTTTCGTAGCGCTACAGCCCCTCTCGGGCCCTCGTTTCCTGCAACAACCGCGACTTCTAATTTTGATACCCGAACAGCGATGAACTGTTTTCGTCGACAGAGTCAGACCAGCGTTTTCTCGGTTTCCCTACTGGTCTTCGACCCGTAGTTCTACCAACGAATACCTTTTTGGGTATCCGTTGTTCCTCCATACGATTCATGTGGCCAGCCCATTGTAGCCTCCGCAGTCTTACAATCGTTGAGACCTCCGGCTCGACAAAAACAACTGTGAACTGCTACTTCAGTATGGGAGAAAAAGTAAAATTTATAAATCACGTTGAGTGAATTTTGATTCCTGAGGTAATTGTTGCCCTTGTACTCATAAAGATTTTTCGGCTTAAAGGTGTCTAATAGTGTAGGGGGACGCCATTGTATTTTGCCTCCTCTTATACCCGCTGATGCACAAAATGACTATTTTATTTCAGATGTTGAAAGTACTTTCCAAGACTTTTCATATGATACCCAATTCAACTACATTTCACAAATTTTTTTTAAGAGCCACTTCGTTACAACCGGCGTCCTCCTTAAAAAATTTTGAATTATTTTATAAGACCCAAACTTTTGACAGATCACCCTTTCTAAACTTTTCAAATTTTTGCGGTGACTACAGCTCCTAAAATCTGTTGTTTTTCTCGCAAGAAAAAAGCGAAATTTAGATAGAAATTTCGTTTCAAGCATCATCTTTTACACGTAAGTCCGATTCCAAAGCATTTAGCTGCTTCACAAGCCGTATCAGCTCCGCACTCACGAATCAAACTTGAACGAAGAGACCAAATTGAGGTTAAATACGCGCAGAAAGATAAGGCGCCATAAATGAACTATACCTACAAACTAAATCACCTTGCTTGGCGTTGAGAAGGATGGTGAAATCGTGAGTGAATACATGCGATAAGTTTTGCTCGCACTCACTATTAAATTGCAAATAAACGCTTGGACACTACACATGACCCAACAACACTCAACGTCTCTTGGCGATTCACAGACAGAGATCTGCCATTTAACACTTGTCAACTGGTTAACAAATTGTATAAGGATGACAGATTTCTGTCGGGTATGACTCCAAGATATCGGAGGTTATTACAAATGTGCATCGAGGTGGAGTAGAATTATTTAATATAATTACGTAGTTTCAACCAATTATATATTAATCAAGAACATTATTCGTACATAATAGAATTAAACTGCTCAAAAGAAGTACATTTTTACATTGAATTAGGGTACACATAAGACTGAAAATTCATGAATATTAAACTTTGGAAACGTGGTAACTTATATAATTTCTAAGATTGATTGGATACCCATACCGCCGCCCGCGTAACATAATGGCTGGATTCCTAAAATCGCTGACACATTTCATAAAATAAAGATGTGTACTTTTACTTTTGTCAATAAGTGTCATTTCTTCGATTGGCGAATGCTTCAAACTATGTATCAGAATTTTAAAAATAACTTGTTCAAGTGGAATCCGTGTTATCGCTATAGTGAAAACATTAGTTCTCGCAATCCTACATGCATTAAAATATACAAAATCATTCGCTAAAGTTGGGGCCATAAGTTAGAAAGCTTAAAAATTTCGTGGCCAGCCCATCTCCCTACTTTAGTCCGATATCTGTGTCAAAGGTATCAGTAAGTAGATTACTGATGCAGACTTGGGAGGTTGTCGATGTCATTGTCATTTTAAGAAGACGGACTAATTTGATTGTTATACCAAAGCAAAGCATTATTTGGTACAGTACGTTACGATCAATACTGTCGTTTGCTTACTTAAAGTCTACGAATATTTGATGAACGTCAATGTTGAACTCCCAGCATTTCTCCTACTTGACTGTAAACAATTGGTATATCATCGATCTACCTGCTCAAAAGCCACATTGATACTCCCCAATAATACTGTAAGTGTATGATTTGATTTTATTTTCTAAGATCTTAAAAATATTTTTTACGTCATACAAAGTAGTGATATGCATCTATAGTTTTCCCACTGTAACTTGTGACCTGTTTTGTTTGTAGGGAATATAATTGATAGGGTCCGCTCATTTGGCATATATTCTTGTTGGCAAATGTACTGAATGACTTTGTAAACATCATTGCCACTATATTTAATGAGCTCAACTGGAATCACATAGATGCCCGTCACTTTATTATTCTTTTGGGCTTTAATGGTGGAACAAACACCATCTAGAGTTGGTGGGCCCAATAGAAGCTCTCCAGAAATAAATATAGGCTTCGATGTTCTGGACCTGTGCGGCGGATTTGGCAGGTTTTTGAAATATGATGCCCATCTTTCTTTAGTCCTGTTTTCGTCAGCAATGATGTTACCGATGTCATCACGGCAGAGCGTGGTTTTGGGCTGATTACCTCGTTTTAGGCTACTTTGAATACATGTCTTGTGTTGTTGCTCGCTAGGCTTACATCTGTGCTTTTCAATTGGTCGTCATAGTGTTATCTTTTCTTAATTCTAATCACCTTTTTCGCTACTGTTCTGAGATTTTCATATTGTTCTCTCTTTGTCGTGGTTTTTCTACTTAAATATTGTTGGTACGCCTGATTCTTTTTATCTAATGCATTCTGGCACTCATCATCGAACCAATCATTTCTTTTATGCCGGGCCTGATGTCCGATTTTCTGTTCTGCTACAGTCGTAATAGCCGCTTTCACTTCTATCTATAGCTCGTTACTTGTTTTCAGCGATGTGTCTGATAGGATGGGAGCTAGCAAAGGTCTCTGTGAAATATTTTGCCACTGACGCCGTTTGGAATCTCTTAATGTCAAATTTCTGAAGAGGGCTTGTCGTCGCTGAATACGCCTTTGACATAAGACGACAATAGTTTAATTTGATCAAGTAATGACCTGAATTACAATTAGCTCCTTGGTATGTACGGATGTCAAGTATTCTCGAGGCCCATGGTTGTTGAATCAGAACATGGTCAATTTGGTCTTATGTGTTGCCATCAGGTGACACTCAGGGCATTTCATGTATGCGTTGATGTGGGAAAGAAGTCGAACGTATGGCTTGATCTCTGCTACATGAAGAGTCAATCACGCGCTGGCCGTTGTTATTTGTTTCACCGTGGAGGCTATATCTTCTAGTCGTTCCCCATTAAGATAGCTCATTTTCAGCTTCAGCGTTGTAATCACTTTGAAATAACTTTGTAAGCAATGGGTTAACTAGTCTTTCTAAGTGATTGTAGAACGTTTTCTTCTTCTTTGCCCTTTCCTTCGGTTGGGGCATGTACGTTTACTTACCAAATCTTAAAGAACTTTGCTTTGTTATGAATAGCACACACTCGTTCATTGACTGTCTTAAAATCATTAATGTACGATTTGAACTTCCTATCAACAATGAATGCTACACCGAGTTCCCGCTTGCGAATATTGTGTGCGATCTCATATCTTAAATCTCACTTCTATCTCAGTTCATTTCCTGGATTGCCAGTAGGTTTCATTTATATTGACTGGCCTGTTGTAAAAGGTCCTCAACAGCGCTAGAGTTATTCAGTAATCTGATATTCCAGGATACAATGTCATAGTCCTTTTTTTCGGTTGCGAGGTCACTGGCGTAGTTCCAATCCATTACAAGGCTCTGTTGCGGGTTTAGAAACAATGTAAGGTTTTACAAGGACGGGGAGTTAGCCCGTCGTCCCACATCCATTCCGGTGGAATGGTTTCCAGGTGCGGAAAGCCTCGCCTTCGCCCTCTTACGTCACCACAACCGAGGTGGAAGTAGGATTTAGTAGCAGAGCTGCAGATGTATTTGCAACTATTGGCACTTCTCGGCATTTAGTGCCTCATCATTTGCGCACCAGTAGACCTAATGTACGATCCCGAGAACTTTTACCACCAGTCGCTCGTGGGGCTTAGGATGAGGAGTTATGGAAGCTGCGGGTTAGACAAATAATTGGGATCCCTTGTCCTTTCTCAATCAGGCTTAGGACCATCTATGGAAGAGTTTAGTTTAAAAATGTTGTGCCGCAAAATGTAAGTTTATGAAATCAAGTGGTATCAATAACAAGGCACTTATAGCTATACTCTCTACATTTTGATCCATAAACACGTGACTGCTAATGCGAAACTATTTTTGACCGGCGAGATATAAATCGGAAAGTTCGCGATTGGAAGAACTGCCGCTGCACCCAACTGATCAAAAGAAAGCAAAAAAGTGATGACATCCATATTAAGTGTAGTCAGCTGAGATGCTGTAAATACCAGCATGATATTACGAAGGTGATGCCCATATACGTTATTTTTCTCTCTTACATGCAAACCGACACACTACAAAGGATATATCATTATTTTGTCCGAGGGAAGAAATTAACTTTAGAATATATATATATATATATATATATATATATATATATATATATATATATATATATATATATATATATATATATATATATACATATATATATATATATATACATATGTATATATATATATATTTACATATATATATATATATATATATATATATATATATATATATATATATATATATATTACATATATATATATATATATATATATATATATATATATATTTACATATATATATATATATATATATATATATATATATATATATGTATATGTATATATATATATATATATATATATATATATATATATATATATTTATATATATATATATATATATATATTTATATTTATATATATATATATATATATATATATATATATATATATATTTATATTATATATATATATATATATATATATATATATATATATATATATATATATATATATATATATATATATTGTTACATGTACAAATAATTCTGCGAGCTACTGTCGCAATTGTTTTCACAACCATCATGATCAACAAACGAATGTACTCGAAAACCCGCCAAGCATGATCAACATCTGAAAGTGACGTCACTGCCCGCCCATTCAGTATTGCTCGAATATTCCAGTTAGTTCTCCAATGTACGAGAAATGGATTGAATGACTAGAGACCCTATATAAAGGCGAGCTGAATGAATGAGGGAATTATTACAACCGCGATATAGCAAAACTGCGATAGTATGGAGTGCGAATTGAAAAGCGATATTGATTGAGTAATAGGAAGTGATTTTCGTTGATAGTGAAGACAGTTAAAGTAAAAATTGATAGACAGTGAAAATTAGTTTAAATGCAGTGGCAATGAAAATTAGTTTAATTGCGAGTTAAATTAATGATTGTGCATTCTTAGTAAATAAACTTTTTTTTACTTAATTTAAAAGACATTGCGTTTTCACTTTCCCGGAATATTAAAATTATTGGTCGCGAACCATAAACACGCGACTGTGGTGTCAAGAAGTGAGAAAGAAAGTTTTGAAAGTGAAAAACTTTTAAACATTTTTAAACTGCACAGTAGTGAAATGTAACGTGGAAACGGGTGGGAAAAAAATAAAAGCCGAAATAATAAAAATACCACGAAGCTAACATTGAAAAATTAATGAATTTACCATGGCGGGTGAGCCCTCAGATGCGGAAAAAGGCACAAAAGGTGGAGAAGCAGAAACACCAAAATCAAAGGAACCAGAAAAATCGCTGATGCAAATGTTGATGCTGATGCAGCAAGAGCAGCGACAACAGTCATCCAATTTAACCGCGAAGCTAAATGAACAATCAGCGAAGCTGGACCAACAAGCGATCGAAATCAAGGCAGATTTTCAAAAACAGTCAACCGATTTGAAAGCAGATTTGCAACAACAGTCAACCGAAATAAAAGCGTAGCTCGGTAGTTTGAACAAACAAATTAAATGCGTCGAGGAAAAGGTTTACCAGGTCGAGGAGAGAATCAACCATGAGATGGAAAAAATGAAAAAGGAATTGGGAGTAGCGAAGGCAGTAGTAACCACCTCACCAGCCCTGCTTATAACCACAGCGCAAAGCTCATCCAGAAATGTGAAAGCACCAATATTCGACGGGCAAACGGTCTGGAGTATTTACAAAATCCAGTTTGAAGCCGCCGCTAAGATAAATCACTGGAATGAGCAGGAACGAACAACTGCATTAATTCTTGCTCTAAGAGGCCCAGCTGCCGAGCTTTTGCAGACTATCCCCGTTGAGTTGCATTCAAACCCGGCTGCTATAATGAATGCGCCCGACATGTATTATGGAGACGATCATCTGAAGCAGATTTACCGGGCACAGCTACGGCATCGGATGCAGAAGTCTGGCGAAGATAATGAGATGCTTTTACTACCTTTAAACGAAGGCCCGAGAAGGGCTGAAGTGCTAAAGCAATAAAAAATAAATAAATTATGTACACAATTCAAACCTTAGTGCGAATTGCCGACGTTAAGTAGTTAAATTCGTTTTTCATGTAGAATTATCAGTTATAATTGTACGCTTTTTAAGAAGTGAACATAAATACTTCAGAAAATGGATACCGAAAAAATGCAAACAAAGACTCAGTGTTCCCGCCACGATGGTAGACTCTTCAACTTTTGAGCTAGCCATCTCGATGAGTTCCAGGGACTTCTACCGGGATGGAGACTCGTTGCACGTCGACTAACCATTGAGATTTTAAATTTAGTTAGGAGTAGTGCAAGGGAGCACCAATTCGAACGGGACCTTTTTCATGGTTTGCGACACCCCTCGTTTATGACAAGGCCACTACTGATGGCGCATGGTCCAGTGATAGGAGGAATAGTGAAATTATTTTATAGTGTGCTTTGTGCTGGGAAAAAGGACCCACCTCGTGACACCGCAGATAGGCAGCCGCCAACACGCGTCCGTATCCACAGGCATGATCATTTCTAACGAGTTCGGTTGCTATAGCCCGCTGAAGCAGCATTGCATCGTTGCTGTCCTTTACGGGCCATTCAAAAAATTAAAAAAACTACAAACGGTTTTAATATATGTACGTTCTTTTAACGTATTTTTTGGCCATAAGAAAGCTCATATCGTAATAAAACCAACTGTTATTGAAATCGCAATAATATGTGCGTGCTTTACAAAATAATACGATTGCTTTACAAAATAATACAATTGTTCAACCCAATCCGCTTGCTGCCTAACATCAGCAAGGTGTTTGAAGTAAAACTAAACAAAGCATTAAACCCCACATTGAGAAATATGAGTTGATGCCAAATTGCCAATTGGGTCTTCGTGCCAGGCATTCGACCATACATGCGATAACGAAAGTAATCTCAGACATCTGTTGGAAACTAAATGCTAAGGAATGTGTTGGAACGTGTCTCATTGATATGAAGAAAGCCTTCGATACGGTGTGGTTAGATGGACTAATTTTTAAACTCCTTCAGGGCAGGTACCCCAGATACCTTGTCCGTGCCATGCCATGATGTGCAATATGTTATACCGGAAATCATTTGTTGTAACTGATGGAAATCTAACGACAATGCGCGACTTCAAGGTCTTGAATGGTCTACAGCAGGGAACAGTTACTACACCTCTGCTTTTCTCAATATTCATTCGCAAACTACTGAACGGCTTTGATTTTTACGTCTCGCCAGCGCTATCATTGGTAGCGTTTCCTGATCATATATACGGCAGACCGAAAAGCTACAATAGTTCACAGAAATCTTCAAAAAATTGTTTAATGATGTACAGATCTACACCGGCAATTGCCGAATGAAAACTAGCGCACAGAAGTGCGAAACAATTTTGTTTCGGACAACGCTGCAGAGGGCCAGTCAAGAGCTGAAACGTAATTGGAAGAATTACCACATTATGGCTGGTGAGGGTAGTTCAGATGGGTTCCACGGTTTTTTGTTTATAAAAACCGCCCGATTAAACCGAAGATGAAAAAACCGGAAAACCGAAAAACTGATTTTTTACCAAAAAACGGCAACCCTAATATCTTCATATTGAGGCTTCTTCGGAATCATATCGCAAAACCTGTAACTGCTGTTTAACCCTACAGATTTATGATTGATATTGAATAAAGCGCTTTTGACTTTGCCTTTGAAACTTATGATTCGTCCGTTTCAATTCATGTTGTTTTATTTTTCGAGTTTTGTTACCAAAACACAACCGCTACTAAATGCAATCCTATTTGGAATTATAAAACTAATCTTATGACTTAATCATCGATTCTACTTTTACACTCAGTTAATCTAGATATTTAACAAAAAATAACAAAATCGAACTTGATGCATTGAGACCAGATTATTGACTATGAGTTTTCGGATTCCTTATATCTGGAAATACAAGTTATTATGAATTATAATAAATATATCATAAATCCCAACCCACTTGCACTTGAGACAAGTAAAGAAAACGGTTTGTCCTTCATCAGCAGATCTCAGTTGAACTGTAGCATATGACATTTTATCATTTCCACACTTAGTACACTTTCTCTCTACAATTGGCCCATCAGCTTCTTCATCTCTTGCCTTTTTGCTAAGTTTACTTTTCTTTTTCGGAATATAAGTATTGAAATGAACGTTGTACTCGGCTTTCATATCACCATACACTGGAAGTTTCAGAACAATTTACTTGGGTCTGAATAAAGCGCTTTTGACTTTGATCATAAACGCTGTCGTACCTTCGGGAGGGTATTCTTTTTTGCAGTTGTAGCAGGTTACATTCCCCGAAGTTGAAATGGGAGGCAAAATACAGCCGCACTCAGGACAAAACCCCGGAGTCGTTTTGAATGTATCCATGACCAAAATAAAACCACAGTTTCCAGCATGCGCAAATGTTGTGACAGCTGGCGGAAATGTCATATTCCGAGTTGAGTTGAGTAGAGTTGAGTTACAGTATTGCTCTATCTTTTGGCCAAACCTTAAATCAATTTCAATATTCTCCTTATTCACCAAAATATAGCTATGAGGTTAGTTTGACTAAAAACAGAGTTTGCATGCATGTTACAAATATTTTATTTGGTAACGATAAAAAAAAAAACAAATTTAATTCAATATAAATTTATTTTAGTGTATTTTTACGTCCGGAGTCTTTGAGTGCGCGATTAAATCTGCTAATTTACAGTTACAATTAATTTTACTTTACTTTATGCTTACGGTAAATTTTAATATTTCCACAAACCAAAAATGTTTGAACTGCAAATCTACTGAAAAAGCGCAAAGTTAAAATGAAATAATGATCTAAAAAATGTAATTAATGCGTATGTTGCACTTGTTGATTAATTAGCTTGATGAACTTGTTCGGCACGTGTTCCATGCGCTGCAATTGTATCGGTTGGTAACTCCTCCCCTCTGAAGTATCTGCGTCCCGCAGATTAGAAATTCAGCTTGATGGGCTGGATTGCCTGGACCCAAAACTTACGATAGATACAAGCCATATGGTAGCAATTTGCATATTTTTTAGTCGGCCTACTATGGACAAGCTTCCGGTAGCTGTCACCCAACCGCGGCATTAGCAAATGCTTATATTTCGTCATATATACTATTTTCCGAATAAAAAACGTGCCGAACGCATTCCGTGCATGCTATAAATTCACCTTGTATAGCCCATTGTGCTCCTAAACTTTCCAATACGAGCAAATGAAGCACACGTTTTCCACCTTCGACTGATAGCTCAGCGTTGAGATGTAAACAAACTCCTATAGATTCACTTTGGAAGGCGATAAAAACCAAACGGGTATAAAAACTGAAATAATTTTCACTTCACTAGGAGTGCTATTGTGTTCTCCACGGATCATCTGAATTTCACTGTAGAAATCCGTCTCTAAACCGTACAAAACCTCGAATTTTTGTTGGCACCTCCACAATTCTTCATATAACGCCATGTAAGTTATCCAGCAAAGTCGGCCTACTAATGGTCATGTGTGCGGTAGTAAGCGCTGCTGCCATATGGCTTGTATCTATCGTCAGTTTTGCCTGGACCCGATTGGCTGGATGACCCGATTGGCTGGATGACTTCCAATTTTGTTTTGGCGCCCCCTAATTTTGTACACTAGAAATATACCATACGTAAGAATTAGTACAGAAATGAGACTAATATTTGTTAGTGAGGAAATTTCGTGCTTGGTGTGTAATCCCTGTAGCCTCGCTGTGTTGTTGAGATGGAGACTATGGAGAAGTTCTAGGTCTAGCTTTGCGTCCTTTTCATCTGGTCTTGATTGAAATAGTGGAGGTACTATCTGGAACACCTGCGTCTCTTTGCTAGTAAATTTCCTTTCCTTGATTCGAATCGTTTCGTTGTAGATTTGGATAATGAAACTCCTATTTAGCGTCTTAGTTGTGTTATTTCCACAAACTTAACCGTTGAAGTTGTCGAGGAAGATTGTATTATCACTGATCAATTCGATCGTTTCCTTCCCGTTGTATTGATATGTGCATTCAGTGGTTTCTCCCTTCGTAAGGCGGCTGACACAGTGATCCATTGGTAACCTTAACATCTGAGTTTCCTTGCAGCCTCTATTTCGTTATCGTAGGGAAGTGTTTTAATCTGCACAATAAGCTGGTTTATCTCTTCCTTATCCAACAAGTAAGTGTTGACGATTCCGTTTTTGGCCAGGTGTATGTCCTGCATGATTTCATTTATCTCATTATGTAAGATGATCAATCTATTGAATAACATCTGTTCGTGTTTATCGTTAATACTGTCGCGTGTTAAGGTTCGCGGCCAATAATTTTAATGTTCCGGGAAAGTGAACACGCAATGTCTTTTAAATTAAATTAAAAGAGTTTATTTAATTAATGAAAAATGCACAAACACTTATATTACTATTTCACAATTTTAATTTTCACCTAGTCTAAAAATTTGTAATTCAACTGTCCACTTAAAATCACTGCGCACTCAAACAATCAATCGCCTTTACTTCGCGTTCCACTATATCGCAGTTTTCTATCGCGGCTGTAATGAATGATCCCCCATTCATTCAGCTCGCCTTTATATAGGGCCTCTACCCATTCAACCCATTTCTCGTACATTGGCGAATGTTCTGCCGAGAGGTACCAGGTAGATTCAAGCAAATTAATGAATGGAGTGACGTCACTTTCAGATGTTGATCATGCTTGGTGGGATCTTGGGTTTTCGAGTAAATTCATTTTGTTGATGTTCTTAATGGTTATGAAAACAATTGCGACAGTAGCTCGCAGAATTCTTTGTACATGTAACAATACGATCATCGGGATGCCCAACTAGCTGGTTATACTGGTTAAGCAGGATGTTAGTTGAATCCATTAGTTTACTGTTGATCTTAAATTGTTGATTGTTGTTCTCCACGAGCTTGTTCTGACCTTTAACAACTGTATCCCAGTCGGTAGCAGCTGGCGATCCAGCAAGCCATTTCCACGCGGACCCAATCCAATTTATCGATATCTTGCTTCTTACGTGACTTTGGTTCAATTTACGAATTAGACGCTGTACTTCATTAATCTGGTGTCCAATTTGGGGTTTAAGGATGCTTGTTTTATTCATCCTATGAGTGGCCAATTGAATTTTTCTCCTTCGAGCTCCGTTATATCCATAGGTAGAATCTCCGAGGAATATGTGGGGATTGGAGTCTCTTGGAGCTCCGGTTTGTGTGGATGGCGGTAGTCCTTGCTGGTATTGCACACATTGCATTGGCAGATGTATTTCTTGATCTCCCTAGCCATGTGAGGAAAGTAGAACCTCTCTAGGATCTGTTTTTGTTTTCATGATTTCGATGGGCTCTCCTATGTTCACGGTCTATAATTTGCATTTGGTTGTCAGAATTCGTGATACCTTCAACGAAACGTTCCCAAAAGACCTCTTGCAACTGCTGAATATGCTGCTCTGGAATCTTTATTCCATTTATGATGTTAGGATTTAGTCTCTCCTTCAGCGCTTTGACGAAGGCCTGGTTGGTTAGCTCCTTGAGCCTAATGTAGTGTCTGTGGTATCCCTTGTGAGGTTCCTCCTTACCACTGCTGAAGATGAGTTGGTTTTTAAATACATTAATCGGTACCTCGCAGTAGTGAATGAGGTCTGCACCGTCCTCTTCCACACTATGCATGGTTACGGTCAAACCTTGTGTGAGGACCTTTACTTCGGATTTGAGCCTCGATAGTGCATCCACCACGTAGTTAGTTCTCCCAGGTTTGTATACAAGCTCGTAGTTATACTCTTCGATTCTGGATTTCCACCTTTTTAATTTGGCGTTGTTGTTTCTGTTGCTCAAACTAAACGTGAGGACCTTTACTTCGGATTTGAGCCTTGATAGTGCATCCACCACATAGTTAGTTCTCCCAGGTTTGTATACAAGCTCGTAGTTATACTCTTCGATTCTGGATTTCCACCTTTTTAATTTGGCGTTGTTGTTTCTGTTGCTCAAACTAAACGTGAGGGGTTGGTGATCGGTTAATTTCTTGATTTTTCTCGCTCCATATTAGTAGTTTCTAAGATTATCTAAGACCTATACTATAGCAAGCATTTCCTTCTCGTTCGTTGCATACCCCTCCTCCATTTTATTTAGGGATCGGAATATGTACGTGATGGGCCTGTTCTTTCTGGTTTCACCATGGGAAAGTACTGCACCAAGACTGCGTCCGAGGCACTCGTTGTTAAAATTAAGTCCTTCGTAAAATCCAGAAAGACTAGAACCTTGGGAGAGGCCAAAACTTCCTTTAGATTGTTGAATGCCCATAGCTCTTCATTTCCTATGGTTATTGGGATCTTTCTAGATCTGTCGGCTTTCACTTGTCTCCGTTCCCCTTTCGTAAGGTTATCAAAGGTTTGGCGATTTTGGCAAAGTCCTTAACGAAGCGTCGATAGTACGAGGCTAATCCTATAAAGCTCTTTAGGTCCTTTAAATTTTTTTGCGGCGATCTTACGTTGGTTTGATTACGGCGATCTTACGTTAGTCTGGTTTAATACCTTCACTTGTAATTATATAACCCAGAAACTCCGTCTCACTTTTCTGGAATTCTGTTTTGTCGAGGTTGATACGCAGAATGGCCCCTTCTAGCTTGGTGAATACCTTCTCAATATCTGCAAGATGTTCGGCAATCGTATTCCCTCCAAATACTATTATGTCGTCAATGTAGACATATATGGCCTGAGGGCATCGTCAATCATCCTTTGAAATATTGAAGGAGCATTGCGTAATCCGAAACGGATCCGAGTGTATTCGTACTTTCCATTCATAGTCGAAAAGGCGGTCTTCGGTATGTCTCGTTCCTTCATCCTAATTTGATGGAATCCCGATGTTAAGTCAATTGTGATGAAGAACTTAGAGTTTCCTAGGCTGACGATCATGTGAGACATATCAGGAATGGGGTAAGTATCGGGAACAGTGACGGCATCCAGTTTTTTGAAGTCTATCTATCTATAATTTTACTTTACTTTATGCTTACGTTAACATTTTAATATTTCCACAAACCAAAAATGATTGAACTGCAAATCTACTGAAAAAGCGAAAAGGTAAAAAGAAATAATGATCTAAAGAATGTAATTAATGCGAATGTTGCAATTGTTGATTAATTAGCTTGATGTTCCATACGTTGCAATTGTATCGGTTGATAACTTGCATGGTTTCGAATCGGTTTGAATTTGATTTGAAATTTGACATAAGGACCGATTTAACTTTAATAATTCAGCGACAAAAACAGCTTGAAATTTTAATTTCGTTAAATCTCAAATCGATTTCAAACCCTGCATATAAACTCACAACATTTTCAACGAAACCAATGAAGGCAAGTTTGCTCTGGCTATACAAAGGCTTTTTATCATAAATCCGAGTATATACCCAACAAAAGTTTTGGAAATAATTCGCAAAAGGTAGAATATGGAAATAGTGATTTATCGCAAAAGGTAATAAAAGTACGAGCCTAACTATTTAAGTGGGGTGTATTATTAAAAATCAATCGCGTCATTAGCATCACATTGGTGTCATAAAATGACAATAAGTAGACAAAAAATCATCATTGGTTCTAATGTTTGCGATAAAAAATAATGATTGCCATATTATCACCATCACGATATTATCTCGACATTGAAATCAAGTTTGGCATGCCTAGATACATTATGTGAATATAGTTTTCACTACTTATGATTTCTATGGATATAATTAGCACTTTCTGGATGTAGTTGTATTTATATATTTAGTGCGAAAGTAATGTAAATAACTAAAATTTAGGAGAGACGGTTCTTCAACGAACATATGGAAAGGTGGATGATTGATATGCCGTCGGACGAGGAAGTCAACCAGTGCTATCGGTGCCAAAGACGACCATTCAGCTGTCAATGGGCCATGTACTACCGGTTAAATGCAAAGGTCTCCATGCCCTCTGAGAATACGAATTGGCTCAGGCAGAGCCTGAAGGCAAATTGTACTGCATCAAATGTGGAGTATTCTGTTACCCTGAATCATATCGAGGATGCCCTCCATATTAAGATGCAAAAATTAAATTTATTCCAAAACAAACACCAGTACACTGCACTGTGATACCTTCTAGCTCCCTCAAGCCCGAGGTATCATTTGCACTCACCGCTAGAGCACCGGCCGATAATACCAACAACTTAACTCCTTATCGGAAAGATCAACACACAATGTTGTTTTCCTACCTTTATACCTTGCAAATGCCTGAAAATAACTTACCATTCAGCCACTCTCTGTTATCTACAATTCCAAGAATACACCTCTTGGATTATTGTTGGCATTTTAGCCATGATGTATGCCAGGCATTCATATCACCGGCAAGAATATAATAATTATGCAGCCTCTTCAATTCGAGTATTTCAAGCAAGGAATTGAGCTCCTCCTCAAACTTGAGAACATTTTGACCAGTGGCATAGGTAGAGATAACGAAGATGTTATCCGCACCTGGCAGCAAAATTTTGATAATGGGCACTTAAAGAAATTCAATATTTTTTAATTCGACTTTATCAATGTTTTCCAAACAATACGTTCTCCTTATCAATATTCCAGCGTATTTATTGGCCAATTGAGGTGGATTTCAATGAGAAACATAACGTCAGCCTTTTGCTTGACGATGAATTCAAGGAGTTTGTCACGTCGAGGTAGAATGGGGAGAATAAGAATGGAGCTAACGTTGATCAAGATGAGACGAAGCCTATCCATGGAAATGTGACTGGATGGCAAGTTATTTTGAAACATTTGAAAGTCTAAACGCTGAAAAACAAAGTTAATTTTTGAGTATTGTTTGTTAATTCACTCCAATAAAGAATTAAGTTGTTGGTAA
This sequence comes from Odontomyia ornata, assembly GCA_963969285.1. NCBI lineage: Eukaryota > Metazoa > Arthropoda > Insecta > Diptera > Stratiomyidae > Odontomyia > Odontomyia ornata. The sequence goes on along the minus strand of OZ017739.1, from coordinate 279,246,076 downwards.
ATTTTAAGCTGCAAATCATCGCTGCGACTTACATTTATTTACGGCATTGTCTGCTGGTCCTTTAGTGGCGAGTGCAAATGATATCCCGGGCTTGACGTAGTTGGGATGTATGACACTGCGGTGTACTTGCGGTTGTTTGGGAATAATGTTTTTCTTTTGCATCTTGATCTCGGGGATATCCTTGATATGATGCTGGACTACCAAACACATCACAGCTGATGTAGTTTTGTTTAGGCTTCGCCGGACTGTATCTCTAGCCTTAGTTCATAATTTTTTTCGCAGTTTGATGAGTTCTTCATTTTCTTTGATTATTTATAGTTTACGTCTGCCATCTGTGAAGTTTTCAGGGCTATGTTTTCTTCTGTTGGTTAATGTCAGTGTCATATTTGGCATTTCTCCGGGTCTCCTCAACGGTGGGCTTTGTATTCTCCTCTTGAAGTAAAATAAGATTCGATATAAGTTCCTTGAATCAATTGCTTCGACAATATAAGCTTTTTCCGATAAAAATTAACTTCGGACTAACGATTCAAAAAATTAATTTAATTTTTGAACACTTTTGACAGGAGCAATTTAAAAACGTTTTCGTACGCAATGAATGCTAGACGTAGAATCGGAAACTTGACTTATTTACTATGTCATATTTTTGCATTTACTTCAGGATAACAAAATATTGTAATTTTAACAAATGGTTTAATTTAGCCACCATTTACAAAATCAAAACAGTTACTACAATATTTTATGGTTCCCATCCAAGTATTACCCATCGCCCATACTGTTTGACTTCGATGTGCTCCAGAAAACCGACGCCCCAGTGCAGCGGAACGTGGAATGATGAATTCTCAACCTTTGAAAGATGACATATAAGTATAAATGTAGATACATTATTTTATTATTGATTAGCTTTAATTTTGGCCGTGATGTATCGTTTTCAAGGTAGATAGCAAAAAATGGTCAGAGCCTTCTAAACTTCAAATTGTTATTGTATAATCTATCTATAAGAGGGGAATACAAAGGAATAAATATAAATAAACTCTGGCAGTATATGCAAAAAGCTATATTTTTTATCTAAGATGCACCATTATCAAAGTATTTGTCAAAAACTGAAAAATCCTGAAGAGGTTCATCCTCTATGGTGCCAAAAACTGAGAGGACATAATTAAACATTGTTCAGGAGAGCTCTTCCAACATATTCCAATTTTTACACAACTATTTGCCAATTTCTGCTATGATAGCCATTTGATTGCAATTTTGGTAATCAATTGATTGCCGCGAATAAAGCTTATTACTCCATGCTTCCTACTCCAGAGCTTTGGATAGGCAAAATAAGCTCCATATTTACAAATCAATAATCTAACTTGTGCTGTTATATGGAAGTGAAACATGTATCCTGATGAGTGAGTCCGAAAAGGCAGTGGATGTATTTGAATGCAAAATTCCTCGAAAAATTGATGGCCCAGTGAAAGAAGAAACAGAGTGGAGACTACACTACAACGATGAGTTGCATGAAGCTGTATCCATTTGCGTAAAATTACTCAAATTGCAATGGCTGGGTCATGTAGAAAGAATGGAAGAAGAGAGGAGAAGCTACCCAAAAGAACATTAAAGGGCAGAGCACAAGGTAGAAGTCCAGCGAGAATATCGAGGACTCGATAGGGAGACACAATAGAAGCTGATAGTAGATCCTTGCTGGGAACGATTAACTGGCAGACGAATTTGAACCGTGATGATTAGAGAATATTAATACTGGTAGCCAAGGCCTGGCTTGTGCCATAAATGATGAATATGAAAATAACGTATTAGGACATTTTTTGAGATTAATTCAAACAAATTCACTGTTGTGAACCGATTTTTCATGTTCTCAAAGTTAGCTGGCAAAATGAAATAATGCCGGATCGTTGTGGTACTCTTCGAATTTTTCATGAATATCATTATGATGCCACCACTAATACTGCGGGTCATATGCATGCGGGCTAAGCACGTAGTCAATAAAATACGTGAAGTATCCAAAAGCATTAGAAATCAAATATTTAAATTTGACACAAAACATCTTTATTACGATCCACCTGTATCTGCATGCATAAAGCTACGTAAACTACAATGGACAGAACATATGGAAAGAATGGAAGAGCCCAGGCTCAAGACGAACTTCGAAGGATAGAGTGGAAGCAAAATGTCCAGTTGGGGTACTGACTCACTGCTCCTGCAAATTTCCTATGGGTGAATGAGGTCAACGAACCATAATGATTGGAGGTAACTAAAACTGGGGGCAAAGTTCCAAATGAGAGCTTTGTCATAAATAATGATGATGATGATGATAACTCAAAACACTCTTGAGGACTTGAAGTTGAAGCACTCAAATCAACTAAATCTAAAATCTACAGAGGCTTAAAGTTCTCCTTGCACTGTCCGCTGTACATCGGTACTTTTAACAGTGACTAAATCAAATGCATATTCAACGCCAGCAGTGCTTTTAATATTAACTAGCAAACTAACTTAAAATATATTTGCTTTGTAGTGAATTAGGTATGTTAAATTGTTCGTAAAGGGCTGCACCGATAGTCTGCTACCTCGGCGGAAGAAAATATTGAGATCTGCCGAGATTGGCCTTGTCTGGGGATGCGTAAATGCGCTGGCAGGCTAGCGTTACGGTATCGTTGGGCGGGTTCTTTCCCCCTAGCACAAGGACCCACTACAAAAAGAATTTCGCATTCACGAATTCCTGGATCACAAAAATGTCGATCTATGTCGAAAAAAGGAGGTAACCAACTAAGGGTTGGAGATTGCAGACGAAAAAGGGCAAACTGGACCTGGGGTAGAGTGACGGACTTAAGGGGAATTCGTCTTTACCCGACGATTCTTATAGCCCACAAATAAGAGGGGGGCATCCAGATGGAGGTGGTACCCCCTCGTACCCTCCCAACCGGATCAAGATCCAAGCGTAGAAGAGGCCATATATTTCCCATTTGAGTGGAAAACTCATACAAACATAATTTGCATGAACTTTCCCAACAAATGAGAAGTATAGACGTGGCCAATTTATGTTATAGAATTATGTGATCGAATTACATAACTCGATACCATAAAAGGGAACGCGAGCGGAAGGCCACTCTATCCAGCAAGAGCCCCTGCTAAACAAAAGAAACGGAGGAGCGCGCCCGGTGGCTAGCCCATATTAGCGGAAAAGCCTGGCATCGATGCGGGTCCTATACCCTGGTCGCACAAAATAGAAATACCGTAGTTTTTAACTTCAACAATCCATTTTATTTCTACAATTCTTTAATTAATTTAATACACCGATCATTATTTTTTTTCAATTAATTTAATGCACCGTTCATTATTTTTTTTTGATTAATTATAAAACGATAATATAGTAGTGTTTCCATGGAATCACTACGGAAGATCGGAAAGGATTTCACTCATGTCAATGATGGGGATAAGGAATGTATTATTGCCTCTTGATTTTGGGGATTCATTTGCATAATATACATAAAGTGCCAAATTTTTTGATTCAAAGGCAAATCATCATGAATTTCTCATAAATTTCAAATAATTGAACGGTTTTTTATGCTCATACGTAAATAAAGTAATGTCCTTTAACAAACAAAAATATAAATAACTATATAATTCGTTATACGAAATAAAACAAAAATTAAAGACGAAACATCATCATTGTTAACTGTTGCATGAAGAATGGAATAGATTGCATTGACATTTGCTGTTATTGTTAACAAGAGATGGTTGTGAAGATATGTTGAATTAATTGATGTGTCGGTTTGCTGCTCCTGCCGGACAAGGCAAATAACTCGTTCAATTTATGGCTGAGTTCGAAAGTTTCTATTTTATTATGACTGAAAGTTTTTGCGTTCTGCTGTAATTCTACTGTTCAACAATTATCAGTGCGAGTAAGAGTGAATAATATAGCTTGGAATTTTATCATCTCATGCTGGCACAAGCTGCACAGTAATGCCATTACTCCAGAGCTGCTGCTTGTCAATTTTTAACTTTAGTTTAAATCGAAATGATAAAAGAACAATTGCGAAAAAAATGGAATTGACTTAAACTTCGTTCAATGGTATCTCTTCAGTGGAGTGAACTTGATCAGTTGGTGCGGGTCTTCGTGTTTGACACCTTTTCGCTTTGATGCCACATAAATCCCGACGGCATCTAATTCCGTCATCCGTATCATCAGAGTGCTCGGTTAGAAAACACTCGAGATGTAAATCACTTTTTCCGTCCTTCGACTATTCCTAATCAAGCACTAGCACTCTTCCAATGCCCCAAAACATTGCAATAGGTACATACCTGGGAAATCACTATCGAGTGTATGACCTCTGGTTCACCACGATGAATAATTTCACGATGTGCTATTTTTCAGTATTCTGATGGTGGCTTTGCGATTTTTCGATCCTTATCCCGGGTTTCCGAATGATGCACCACAATTTGTGAACACAGCCTGACAGAACGGATTAACTAGTGACCTTTTCACGAATGCCGTTCCCTAAGGCCGTGCGTAAAGTTGATACAAAGTGTAGACTGATGAGCTTAGCGCTTGACTAAATTTTGCATCTCGTGTCCAACGCAGCCGAAAGTCTTTCAAACAGGAGTAAGTTCACAGAAAAAACGAAAAAAATAAATGAAAATACGCACAATTCGTCGTCACCAGTTGAGGAAAAATTATCGACAAGCAACCCTTTTCCTCCCCTTTCCGCTGTCCTCAGCGCTGATTGCACCACATCAATTTCTCGGTCATAGAAAATTGTCAACTTTTCCAACTTGATACTGCTGTATTTAGCCATTAATGCAACATCATGATTTTCTTCATTCCCTCAAATTTCATCAAGAAATCTAAATTCAGGTATGATATTATTTCCAATGCACTTTTCTGATACTTCAGGGGCTTGTACTCAAAGGTATTGTTTTGAAAGTGCTTTATCGTTCCGTCCGCAATCGGAAACAAGTCTGATAGCAGTATATTTGCCTCAAACGTTACTGAAGGCTAGCTTCTTCGCGAGAACTATTATATGTGTCTCAAATAACCACTACGTTAATTTTGGTGCCGATGAACATCGTTTTCGCTACAAGAAATGAACTCTTTGACACAAACCAAATATACATTCCACCTCACATTTCACCCAAGTAATCGTCTTGCCAAGGTATACTAGTTTCAAGTTTATTTCATTGATTAATGGATAATACCATGGAAAACTCGTAATCAAATCTTTCTTGCTCTATGTTAAATTTCTATCAACAGCAATCTTTTTAAAAATTATCTCACGAACACCATCACATCCGTGACTTTTCCACTTAAAATTTTAATGGGAAGTAAGGGAACATTTTTTGTTGAAGTTTTGCTAATGGGCAGGTATTTTGGGGAATAATTGAGTCACTTGTAAGAGAACACCATCACTGGACTCGTAAATATACTATCCGAAATGATCCGCAAATTTCTCTTTTACGCTGAGTAATTTCGTTTCTTCACGGCCGTTCTCCGCGTACTCGTCGTGTCGCGATCGTAAGTCAACTCCGTGATCCGTCCGCAAAATTTATCTTTCCTCTTTCGCATTCCGTGTATGTTATACGGTGAATCGCATCAGCTGAGCTCTATTGCCTTTCGCAAGGTAATACACCATAGGGTGGCACTCAATCAACGTTCCCACACTCGAAATTTTATTTGGCAGATTTAAATTTTTTAAAAACAAAAATTAATTGAAGTTAAGAAAAATGGATGGATAAAAATTAAATTTCATGAAAAATATAATTAAAGGAAAACGTTTAAATTTAATATAAAGATAAATTGAAATAAAATTACATAAATATAAAGGAAAATTGATATGAAATAACATTTAATAAAAATAATAAGAAGAAAAAGTATTCTACAAATTACGATTACGAATAAAAATAATTACACATTTTTTCAGATCTGCCACACAAAATTTCAAGTAGGGGATAGGAAGCTTTCCAAGCAGTTTCGAAGTAATCGAGTAGTCATACAAGCAAACTGCTCAAAAACCTTCCTATCTTCTATCCAAAATTGTAATGGCACATTTTTAAAAAAATGTAATTATTTCCATTGTAGTTTGTAGAATAATTTTTCTTCTTATGATTTATTAAATGTAACTTTATATCAATTTTCCTCTATATTAAGTTTTTAAGGTTTTCTTTAATTATATTCTTTATGAGATTTAACTTTTATTACTATTTAGAATCTTCTTCATTTTTGCTTTACTTAACCAATTTTTCTTGAAAAAAGAACTTTAAATCTGCATATTAAAATTTAAGATGTGGAAACACGGATTTAGAGCAGGCCAAAATGTATAGTATTACATCACGGAATGCATTCGAGTTCAGCTGAGTGGGCAGCTGATTGAATTTTTAGCTGTATGCACGGGATGGAGGAAATGAAAGACAAGTTGGAGGGATCCAAAACCGAAAACGGGAAGTCCGCTTCAAATTGCCAGGCAGGCAAGTCGGCAAAAATTCGAAAAGCGCAAGCACGGCGGCTGGGGATGTTAGATTGCGAGTGAGACTGTGCGCCGGATGTAAGCGGGATTTGTGCGCATTGGAATTTTTAAACCAACGCTGAAGTGTATAGAAAAAAACAGAAAGCAAGATTCGAAGCCGATTCGCGATTATTTATAGTGAGTTATTTCAATTGGAGTGCAGTCATTTATTCGTGCTTAATGCAGTTATTTTTATCAGTTTGATGGGGTGATAAAAAGAATTGAAACTTTGATTGTCTTGTATTTGCCTGGACTAACGATACTGGCTGCAGACGAAATGATTTCAATAATTGTCAGCGATTGAAATGGAAGTGGTCCTCAATCCCAGATAAAGTGTTCAGTTTTAAAGTCTTCGAAAAATATATCCAAATTTCTGTAAACAATTTATTTTCAATCAAACGTGCTGTGCAAAGCAAAAGATTTAAATTTAAAAAACAATCGCTCTATGTACAATAAGTGCTATTCAACGAAATTTGCCACCGAACTTGGAAGCGCATATAGCATTACGTACTATATGGAAATTCCTAGAGGAGCAGTCAAAAACGGAAACTGTGATATTGTGCTTAGAGCCACATCAACGGGGGATTTATGAGGTGCTAGCACCGCTCTACTCTCCTAGAAGTCGTTTAGAAGAGATTAGTGCCCTTTGGCAACTGCCAAAAAATATTGGCGGAATAAACGGTGAACCACAACGTACAGATCGTCAAATACGTATCATTCATAATCCATATCATTCAATCATAATGATTGGTTGTTGTTTTCCATAGAAATTCTTTCTTTGATTTATTTGATTAAAGAACCTTTCTTTTTATTGAATTTTTTTTTATCTTATATGTGGTTTTTTATATATATATATCATTATATCTTTTTTAAAATGCGTGTGCCAAGGTAGGCGCGGCAAAAGTAATTGCTGTAGATTGCTCGAGCATAGGGAATTGTGCACGACGGGTTGTCATTGACAGTAAATTAACAGACGTGATAACTGTTAACAAAGTAAAGGGGAAAGGGAATTGGACATTTGGTTATTGCTTATTGAAATTTTAAAAATCGAATAATAATGGATTACTAAACGGCACCCAGTCATCGGTCTTTCTATTCTGTCGCGCTGACCGGGTATGGGACCCGCCACGATGGAAGGCTTTCTGCTTAACATGGGCTAGCCAGCGGGTGCGCTCCACTATTTTGCTGTGTCCAGGGGCTCTTGCCGGGTAGAGTGGCCTTCCAGTCGCGTGTCCTTTTATGATATAGGGCTATGTGATTTCATTGCATAACTCTATAGCATAAATTAGTTACGTTTATGCTTCTCATTTGTGGGAAAGAGTAATACAAAGTTCTTTTGCATGAGTTTTTCACTCAAATGGGAAACACATGGCCACGTTTACATTTGGATCTTGATCCGGTTGGGAGGCTGCGAGGGGGCAGCACATCCATCCGGATGCCCCACTCTTATTTATGGGTCATAAGGATCGTTGTTAATGATGACGTCTCCACCAGTCCGTCCATTTTTGCTCGTCCCAACTTGTTTCTGAACAAGCAATTTCAACCCTTAGTAGGTGACCTCGGCCTTGACACCAGTCGATCGGCACTCGATCAATTTAATTCGTGAATGCGAAATTTTTTTGTAGTGGGTCCTTGTGCTAGGGGGAAAGAACCCACCCCACGACATTGCAACGCTAGCCTAGCAGGGCATTCACGCGTCTCCAGACAAGGCTAAATCTCAGCGAATCCCAACATCCTCTTCCGCTGAGGCAGCAGACCATCGCTGCAGTCTTGCACGGACACTCAATATACCTACTTTCACTACAGTTTGCTTGCGTGACTGCTAGATTAATACAGCTTCACAAGAAATGGCATTATATTTGGCATTGAACTCTGAAGTCCTCGAACTCTTCCAAAGAAATAAATTTTTATTATACATTGAATGAACACAAGCAACGATTTGATATATAACACCTACAAAAGACGAGCATTTTGTATTTAGTGCATTTGATTTGGGCAGAGTAGATAGTTTCCGTTTGTTATTCGTGTATTTAGAAGTACTTAAGCATAGAGAAAATAGAAATTTTCGTACGTGGCAGAGCTTTAAAACTATTAGACCGAACTGAGAAGCATAATAGTATTACCTTGGCCTTCCACACACGCCATCAATACACAACATATAGTAGATTGAAAATTTATTAATTCTGTAAAGTTTCATCATCCTGAGAATTCAAATTCATATCGATCATAAATATCATATTGATCATCCTAAATTATCATAGAATCCAAATTTATAAGTCATCATAAAATCTAAGTTCATCATAAAATCTCTAATTGTTCAAAAATGTAATTGTATCATATTTATCATGCAAGCACGTTATTTGTAATTCCCATGAAAATTTCCAGACGAAACGTGATACCTTAGATTGATGTTCAAGTACGTCCATAGCATATTCGTCTTAGCGTAATCCAAAAATATTTAATTTTATGCGTATGGAATTTGTCATGAGAAAAGTTGTCTTGCGAAAACAATTATCAGCACAAATTATGTATAAATAAAAATTCAGTTGTTCTTTGCAACTTGGGATTTTTACTTCGGTGGAAAACTAGAGGTTCAAGTGCTTCATAGTTAATTTTGGCTTTTACATAAATTATTTACACCGTGACGGACTTTTAATAAGTTCAAGTGCGCAATTAAAAACATTATTCATCGAGTACAACGCGACGGGGTTTAATGAATTCAAGTGCTTGATTAAAACAACTTCATCAATTTTGTTCCACGCGACGGTTCTAAAAAGTTAAAGTGCTTGATTAGAACAAAACAACAAGTAAGTGAACCATCTGGTTAATATGATAGAGTGGTTAATGTATGGTTGTTATTATCATACAAATTCATTGTGTGAAAATTACTAAAGCTCGAAGAGTGTAAACATTCACAGATAATATGCATTTAAGGAGCTTATTCGAACAAAGGGTAGGCAAGCTCTACCTCATAGAGTATTTGTTAGTTTGTGAATAAGATTTTGTTTTTCATTTTTTCTATTTTTGTTAAACGAAATTCTTTACAAAAAATTACTGGTAATTACAAACAAAATTTACAAATCAGATTTATGGTGAATTATTTTGTACGTGGCTAACTTCATGATTCGTTCAATATTGTTTCGTTGTTTGCTCCGTTCAATTGGATATCCGCTTTCGTGCTTCCACATTCCACTTAATTCGGTCTCTCGGAGTGGTAAGACGTACCAATGTGCATTGTCCTTTAGCTTGCTCAATAAATTTTTATTATCTAGCCGCTGGGTCGTTTTGCAAGAAGAGTAAATCCGTGATTTATTATATAGTGATCTCGTGAAAGATTATGAGCAACATGAAAAACAACGAAAACGGAGGCGGCGATAATGGAAATTACCACGATGATGACGATGTGAGTATCCGCTTGTGTGGCGCTGAAAATCGTTTCAATAGTAATATTGAATTTCTTCCGTATATGAGTAAAATTGTTTCCTATTCGTTGAAAAAGTGAACTTCGAGTTTATTAAAACAATATGGCGGCTTCGAAACGCATTGTAGTGAATAATACCCGGTGGCCATATTGCTGACGCCGATCAATAATTCAGTTCTAATATATTTTTTACATTTTTCAGCAGGATAACCGCGAGTTAGAACACCTTCGCAAACTCTTTATTGGAGGCTTGGATTATCGCACAACTGATGACTCGTTGAAGGCGCATTTTGAAAAATGGGGGAAAATTGTGGACGTTGTGGTTATGAAGGATCCGAAAACTAAGCGTTCTCGTGGTTTTGGTTTCATCACATATTCCCGCGCTTATATGGTTGACAATGCCCAAAAGGCTAGACCGCACAAGGTTGATGGACGGTGAGTATTCGTTTTCTCCGTTTGTATCGCAGCATTGGTTTGGTTGCCGGCATACCGGTACCAACCAACCTCAAGCTGACGTGGCTTGGCCGCGCCTGACTTTTTTCTTGACGCATGTACAAAGTTCTCGAATGTTTTTGTGATTTTTCGCCGGGTCAAGTTGTTTTACCAGCTTGTGAGATAAGTTTCAATGGATATGGGCGTTTTACTTGATCTGTATATGCTCCCATTTCGATGAACTGAGCGAAGCAATAAAATGTTCTGAATACTAGCGTTTACAGCTGCACAATTTATGGATTCTTTGTATATGTTGAAATTAAATCGCTGCTTACTAGATTAGGCTTGAGTAGGCATTATCGGGTTTGTACTGTCTGAATTAGGGGCTATTAAATCGGACCCTGATTTTTCTTGGTTGAACACCTACAGTTGTGATGGCGGAAAAGTATTTCGAATAAGCTAAAATTCCCAAATAAGTTATAGATTATTGTTTAGATATGAATTTCCGGTGCTAAAAGAAGCGCCGGGAACAAAAATTTCAAATTTTTGTGGGCCCAAATTTTAACTATTAAATGCAGCAGATTTCATTCCAAAATATAAGAACTAGAAACCATAATTGTTTGTAAGTATTTACCAACACTGCATTAAAATATGACGGCGATGGCCCTAAAGATAGCAATGGGGATATAAAAAATAACACCATGTGAATATGAAACTATTGACTGAGCGATTGATAGGTCACCCCTGCAGCAAATAAATAGGGATCAATGGAAATGATTGAAATCTTCAAGAGAATAGTAAAACGTTGCATGATGGCAGCCAAAAAGTTGTATTTTATACCACCCAGTAGCTCACCTGCAACGGCATGGAGGCACAATTTGAAGGCCTGAAGTCAGAAAGGAAAGAAAGGTTTACTTAGGGAACATGTGTCGACTCCGATCCTCTCCAGAACATTAATGCCCACATACTCACCTCTTCAATAAATTATATTTTTCTTTCAAATTTTTAATCATAGAACTATTTTTAGAATAATTAAAAAAATATTAACATTCTTTGTTGATCCATTGTTTATTTGTATATTGGATACAGTTCTATAATTCTTGGTAATGAAATCTCCAACTAATTTAAAATCTGCATTTACTCGTATACCTTCAACACCGGCACCCTTTTTCATTAATTGATACAATTAACAACTACACTGCAACTAGATTGTTTAAGAAAGTGGTTTTGAGTTTATGGGGATCCATTCGATTCAATAAATTCGTGCCGTCTCTACTCTTTAAGTTCATCAGCCATAGTAGATTTGCAATCTACTAGTGTAATCTCAAAAGCAACAAAAATGCTTGTTATTCAACATATTGCATACTTTCCCGGTACCTCTTAATTTTCTTTTTGCTAATCTAATTAATGAGTAACTTTCTTTTCAAGGTCTTATTTTCTGATATAATTGCTATGTTTTTTTTTCATTTGAGCATATTTCTTTTTTTTTCCCCTGAGATCCAAGTATAATTCCTAGTTCAAACATTTTTGGCGGTGGTGGCACCAGCATGTTTAAAGAATTTAGATTGCTACTGTTAGTTTCATTAAAAACATCTAAGTTAGTGATTGCTACCATCACCATGGTCGCGAAACCGCCGAGAATGAGCCGCATGATCGTCGACCACGAACCAGCACACCAAACAACATTTGCCGCGTAGAACAACTCATTTTGGAGGACCGTAGGATGAATGTTCGAAATTTCGGCTGAACTCGGTATCAGTACTGGCAGTGTAGAGTCTATCATCCACGAACACCTTCAATATCACAAAATAACGGCGCGATGGGTTCCAAAACTGTTGAACTTCTCCAGGATAACGCGCTCCCTCATACCGCACGTCGCACGCTCGATACAATATCGGATTTGGGGTGGGAGATACGCCCCTCTACAGTCCGAATATCACCTTGCGACTACCACATGTTTGGACCACTGAAAGAAGCCCTCGGAGGTATAAGATTCAACGCCGACAACTCGGACAGCCATGTGTGCAAGCATGGTTGTCCGAGGTGTCCAAGCAATTCTTCGATACCGGCATCAAAAAGCTTCCAGTGTGGACAAAATGCGAAACTTGTAAGGGGGAGTACCTAGAAAAACTAACTTTTTTCAATAGTAAATAAACATGTCAGAGCATTTGTCTCGATCATATTTGAAAGGCCCCTGTACTTAATGTTGGAGGCAATCAAATATAAATCATGAAGCGATCTCGCAATGAGCTAAGAAGAACCTCTACAGCCTGTAAATTTTCGGTTTTTGGAAGTATACCTCCTTACAAAAGTTCACTATTAAAACACCTGCCCCGCCGGTTTAAAAGACCGTCTTAATTTTATGCATGGTTTTATTTTTAGATTGATTTATCTTCGGCGTAATGATAAACTCCGCAATTGTACATGATGGTTTTTTATTGCTATTGGAAGATTTTAGAATAGAAACTTGAATCACATTTACTCCTATAGAAACTTGAATCACATTTACTCCTTGATACCTCTGCAGCTCGACGATTTTTTTTTTTTTTTTTTAATTAATTGTTTGGTATTCATTGCCCAACAAACTTGCTGGCTTTGATAGATAGGAATCGCCGTGCCTTCGAGCAAATTCTTTGCTGCCTCTTCATTCGGGCAGACCCAGGACAGCACCCAATCTTGAGCTATCTTGGTGTGTCTATACACGTTTTCGGGCATGCCCAAGCAATTAGTATTGTAAACTGAAATTTCTGTATTTTGACTGACCCGTACGTATTGAGAACACTATTCGACATCTTTTGAAAAAATCGTGACATGTTTTGGTCTTTGTGGATTAACATTCCACGCTAAATACGTGAACTTAACTGGCCCAGTGGCTGATAACATTATGCTAAGCGGTTCTGGGGTATACTGGTATTGCGCTAGGTAGCGCAAATATACCATTTCATCATTTGTAGACCGGTTCCGGTCAGCTAATGCTACAGTGGAGTCCCTATCAACGTCCTTTTCTAAAATGCAGGAGAAACTTGAAGAGACGTAAAACTTCTTTAGCGTCTCTTGTTTCAATTGCGCAGGCGGAATTATCGTCGACATGTCGGGTGAACCAGCAACTAGAACAGGGTGTTAATGCCTTTCGCCTGAAAATGAGCATGTTTTACAACAACAGCAACCTGAGCATGCTTTACAGCAACCTCAGCAATTGCTCCTGAGTCTGCCGTAGAGTGAGGATCAGCTACAGCAGTCTCCGGGTCAACCGTCGACACCTCGAAATCTTCTGCTGCCTCCGCAGTGACTTTCGCCCAGTGTGTATGATGAGCTGGTATCGTCACGCCGTCACTGCATTATACAAAATTCTACCGTGTCACCTCTTGGGCAGCAGCGGCCTCTTACGCGGTGTGCTTCGCGTAAGAGGCCAGGTCCAATTAATGAAGCTACGGTCCTGCAACAAAATAGTCGCATGCAGCAGTCTATCTTGCCTATTCAACAGCAACAAAAAATTCAGCCGCAATCCGAACTGTGCCTAACACAATCAACGACTAATAATCTTCAGCAAAATATCTTCAGCACCACAAAACTATATAGTGTGTTAGCTGATAACGGAGTATTGTCAGCAGTCTCCCCACCTTTACAATAGTTCATGTCAAGGCTCGCTTACAACACAACCAAGGATACACTTGCCAACTACGTAACATCGAAGCTTAGTTACATGCCTAGTATTTTCAGGTGCGTAAAATTAACAAAAGACAACCTTCCTCACCAGGTTATAAGTTCATTCAAGCTGACAGTTCCGGCTGAACTTTCTATCCTACTAAGTCCCGATTTTTGGCCAAAGGGGACACTCGTTAAAGCATTTGATACAAGGCAACCTAAGCGGCGATTTCAGCCTCAACAACCTTCAAGGATCATCTAACACAAAGAAATTCTTCCCTTCCTAATCGTTCAATTATTTCTATTTATTACCAGAATGTTCGTGGCTTAAGAACCAAACTTGAGGGCTTATTACTCGTGTCTCAATTAACTAACGATTCTGTTATCTGTTTAACTGAAACGTAGTTGAACGAAAATATTTCAAATGCGGAAATATTACCTGATGATTTAGTTTACCGATGCGACCGTGACCTTAACATCACTAATAAATTTGATGGTGGGGGAGTCTTGTTGCAGCCTGCAAAACCCTTAATAGTTTACTTTACGCTGACTTCAAATTTGCTCGTGCTGTTGAGTGTGTAATTGTGAAACTCCCTCTTCCTCATAACTCCTCCATTATTAATTCCCTCTGTGTATATTCCCTGTAATTCTCCCTGTGTACGAAGCCTTCTTCCATGAACTCTCTGCCTATCTTTTTGCTCGTCATTCTAATTCTAAAATTATAATTTGTGGGGACTTCAATCTACCGGCAGTGGAATGGGACCCCTTAACACCTGGCATTTCCTCAACAAATAATCCTTCTTTGTTACTTTCTTCCTTTCTTTCCCTTTGTTTTTTTTTTCACAGTTTAATCCTATCCGTAACCCTTATGGTCGTCTACTGGACTTTGTCATGTCAAATGTTCAAACTGGGTGTCTATCAATACATCCTGTTTTACATCCTTATGTTCAACCTGATCTCCGAATGTTAGTCCTGGTCTCGATGGATTGCCTAATATATTTGTAAATTCACTTTGTTCCTCTTTGTGTTTTCCTTTATTCCTTATATTCAATCTCAGTATTGGTACTGGCACCTTTCAAACGTACTGGAAAGATGCAAATGTTGTTCCTATCTTTAAAAACGGCGACCCATCATCTGCCTCAAACTATCGTCCCATCACTCCTCTCCTGTTTCTCTAAGCTGCTGGAACGACTTGTACTCAACAGGCTTCTTGAGTCATTGAGTTCATTTGTCACACCACAGCAACATCGATTCTTGAAGGGTCGTTCAACTTCTTCGAACTTGGCTGAGTTCGAAGATTATATTGCAAGAGCTTTAGATAAACAGCTTCAAGTTGATGCAATATTCACGGACTTCTCCAAAGCTTTTGACTCCGTGAACCATGTTCTCCACTGTCAAAAGTTAGCTTTGCTTAGCATATCCGGTTCCCTTCGTTCTTGGATTTCATCGTATCTATCCTACCGTTCATGTCGTGTTAATCTCTATGGCACAATCTCCTTTCCATTCAATCCTACATCAGGCATCCCTCAAGGGTCAACCCTTGGACCTCTTCTTTTCGTACTGTTTATCAATGATCTTCCCTCAGTAATTTCCTCTTCTTTTCTCCTGTATGCTGATGATTTCAAGGTATTCTGGATAATTAGATCCCTTGAAAATTGTCAGCAACTCCAAATTGATCTTTTTAACCTCTATAACTGGTGTAATGTAAACTCCCTTCGCATCAATGTTTCCAAATGTTTTAAAATGACTTTTACTTTGAAACTTGTTCCTTTAACTTTTAGTTACACCCTATGTGATGTTCTCTCCTCTGCACTCATGTAAAGATCTTGGTGTAATATTTGACCCCAAGCTTAAATTCGATGCCCATATTTTTAGCATAATTACCAAGGCATCAAAAGTTTCTAGTTTTATTATACGGCATTTGCACAAGTTTGCAAATATTGCTACCGCTGTTCGCTTGTTCACAGGTCTTTTCCGCTCACTTCTCGAGTACTGCTCAGTTGTGTGGTCTCCTAGACATTTATATCTTGTGAACTCACTAGAAGCTGTTCAGCGTAAGTTTACCCGTATTGTGTATTTCAAATTTAACTTAGCTTATGAGCGTCGTCTATCCATACTTCGTCTCCCTTCTCTGTCGTCCCGTAGAACCTTCTTAAGATCAATGTTTTGGCGAAGACTTGCACTAAAGACTGTATGCGCGTCCTGGTCGGTCTAGTAACATTCTCGAGGTTCCGTACGCCCGGACAGATTTATATTTTCAGTCAATTATGCCGCGAATCAACAGAAAGCATAACAGCCTTGGTTCTCTATCCATGTCTTACTTTGATTTAAAAATAAACTAAAGACGTTAGTTTTTGTGAATAGTGATTAATGTTTCCTATCACTCAATTTTTTTAAACTTTCATCTAGACTCTAACTTCATTTCTTACATGTTTTAATTAACTTTTTTCTGCTTGATTTTGTTGTATTAATCTGTCTTACTCTAAACTATATTTAATTGTCTGCCTATTTTGTAATTGGATTTAGTCTGTTAAATGGATTTAAATAAATAAATATCACATTGCAAAGCTGAACAGTTCAAATAAGTTTTTGGTCATTTTAATTGCCATTTCGTTTGCAGTCCCAGCTCCGCATAATTGATTCAATGAATTGATGCGGCGTTTCATGACTGCTAAAGTAAATTTCATGGAGTTGGCAATGTTGCTTTTTTTTAATGAGAAAGTGATGTATAAACGCATGATATATAATAGTATGTTAATGTTATTGTTTTCGCCTTCTATTCCTATGCGAAAGGTTAGCAAAGGCTCACAAAAGTCTCACCCGATCGCAGTATGTTTTTCAGGCGCTAGAAGCTACCAGCCGCACGATAGTATTCCTTTGGGGAGTATCATATAAAAGATCTTGATGCAAAATTATATTCCGAAGTAAAAGTTCGCTATAACCAGAAAGTTAAAACGTTTGTCCATGTATTGACATGTGGTGTAGTAAATGTTCACTTCAGGAAGGCGGCAGTAGCAGCATATTTATAAGAAACTACGCCTATTTTTACACAAAGAAGAAGAAATATGAGGGGGAAAACACTGCAATAAATTTTTAAAATAGTATACCTTTATCCTTCCGCCCGTCTGTGTGTCAACAGTTTTTCTCTGAAATTATATAAGCTAGTTATCAAAATTTATGCAATGGTCGGAAGTTATTAACTCTTGAAAGTTTCGGGCGAAAAAAAAATATTCAATAGAGTTAAACGGGTATCCATATAGAAAGTAGCCGGGTTAGGTTTCATATGAAAGGTGAAGAGAGGGGAGAAGTGTAGAAAATGTTCGCATACTTCACTTCTCGTCAGCATTGAATATGGGATTGGGTGATACACCTCTATTTCGCTTTCGTTGGCTTCACTCATTGTATTTAGGTCTAATCATAACTGGAACTCAGACACTTCGACTTGAAAAAACCCGCATATAACATCAAATTTTTTTTGGCTTTCTGTGATAGCCTCTGGCACTTCCTATGTTAACTCTACACGTATTCGAACAGCAAGCAGAGTATCTCATTTAATATAAATGAAAATACCTCAAGTATATTTTTTTTACCCCTAAGGAGACAATGCGTAAAGTTACGTGATGTGTGTCACATTTAACTGAAAACTTGAATTATAGAAAATTTCACCAAGTATTGAAGCGATTATTTACAATGGATTTTTTGAAGTCGCACAGCAATAAAACCAAATATAAATCCATTGAAGAAGTTTGCCAACCACTTCTATTCCAAAGCAAATAATCTAAAAAATTGGTGAACTCCTACAAGGACGGCTTTGTAAGCAATATATATCAAACTCTTGCAATCTCCCAGGGCATGCATTTAATGCATATTTATGTTGTAATTCAAGGACAATTTTTTGTCTAGACTTTCGTTAGAAAGAAGTTTATCTTTTTTTTTTAGTTTGGTACCGAGTTCTCTTTGCCAGTAATCGAAACAATCTGCTGTAGAATCCAGCAGTTGAAATTTAATATGGATCGCAACATATTGTTCAGGTTTTGGTTCAAAAGTTTTGGTAGCGAAAATGAAAAAAAATATTTTTTTAATAAAATTAGTTTATTTTATTCAATATAATCTCCCAACATTCTCCAATAATTTTATACCATCATTGTAATTATTTTCCCAAGTTCTGCAAAATACAATAGCTTCTTCATTCGACGAAAAACGCATTCGACGAAGAAATTGTTTCAAATTCCTGAAGAGATAGTCGGAGGGAGGCAAATCTGGTGAAAAGGGTGGGTGTTCAAGCAATTCGTACTTTAATTCTTTCATTTTAGCCATCTTCAAAGCATTTGTGTGAGGACGCGCGTTGTCTTGATGTAAAATGTTTTTTTTTCTGTAAGTCGGGTCTTTCTTCACGAACTTTTTTATCCAACTGGTCCAAAAGATTGCAATACGAGTGATACTTAAAATTTTTTTTACCTTTTTCAAGGTAATCAATCGACAAAATTCCTTTTGAATCCCAAAAAACGGATGTCATACCCTTTTGCCGATCGTTCTGACGACCTGTTTTGAACTTCAGTCCACTGTAAACGTTCTTGTTTCAGTTTAAGATCATGATGGTAAATCCAAATCTCATCCACAGAAAACGACACATAAAATCGGTTTCATTCTGCTTAAAACGCTCGAAATTATGCTTATAAAATTTGCTTTCGATTCAGTTTTTGTTGAATTGTTATCAAATGCGGCAATATCTTTCCGAATAGCTTCATAATACGTAATTCGTCGTGTAAAATATACGAGTAGATTAATCGTTCATTCGAGATGCCTATGGTATTAGTAATTTCACGCTTAGTCGCACACTTGATCTTTACAAACAAGATCATAGACTTGCTCGATGATTTCTAATTTTGTTGCAATTTTGGGAAGTTCACTACGTGGCTCATCTTCAACGCTTGTACGATCACGTTGAAACTCTAATACCCATCGATACGGTTCCAGGCTAGGTTCTCAGATTGACAGGGGAGGTGTTAAGTGGGTAGTCCAAGGGTATCCTCCATGGGAGTCCCACACTGCCAGACTCGGCGGGCGAAAATGCCTTCACCTCCCACAAAAAAAAAAAATACCCATCGATGCACAACCGGAAATCTTTCACACATTCACCATTTTTATATGAATTTCTGTTGCTGATAAACTTTCCAAACCATAAAGTTTTACCTTGCACGATATTCGGTTTTATCCATTGTTTAAAAATTCATTGGCATGTCAACTTCAAATGGCTTGTAACCAAAGAATGAATTGACAGATCGAAATAAACTTTTGCGTACGTTGATATAGAAGGTGAAATATTTGTTATGTAAAGGCAATAGTTTTTGTAATAACGTTTACTTGCACTACATAAAAACACAATAATATACACAGGGAAATCTTTGTTTCGTTGTTGTGACGTTTCTCGTGGCACATAATGGAAGCTTTCAATGTGCGATGCCATCGCTCTACCAATCCATTGGATGCTGGGTGATACGGCGATGTTCGCGTACGTTTACATCCCAAAAGTTTGGAAAGAGAAGAGAAAAGCGTGGACTCAAATTGAGTTCCTTGGTCAGTTGTGATTATGCGCGGCGCTCCAAATCTCGATACCCGGTTAGTGTAAAATGCACATGCGACTGTTTCAGCTGTTTGGTCGCAAACAGGAACTGCTTCTGGCCAGCGTGTAAATCGGTCAACCATCGTTATGCAGTAGCGATAACCGTTGCCTGTTATCAGTGGTGCGATATCAAGGTGCACTTGCTGGAATCGTTTGTCCTGTGTCGAAAACTGCTGGATATCGTTTCTTGTATGCCTTCCAATCTTTGACATGGTATACAAGTGCGTGTGTAGGCTCGAATATCTTTCTTCATGTCAGGCCAAACAAAGTTTCTTTGTACAACTCGAATCATCGTGCGGGCTCTGTGGAAGGTGTTCATAACTTGATGACGTAGAGTTGTTGGTACGTATGGCCGAATATTGTTCGTCGACGTGTCACAATATAAACTTCCATATTCCTCTATAGGTAGTGGATGCAGCTTAAGTGATGAATTCCAGAGAGAAATGATTGAAGTGCAGTGTCGTTACGTTGTTCATCTATCAGCTCGTGCGTGGTCAATAAAGATGGCAGGTTGATCGCTTCGATTCTTAATAGCGTATCTGCCACAATATTTTCCTCTCCATTAAAGTGGACGATTCGAGTATAAAATTCCGATATAAAACTTAAGTGCCTAATTTGTCTCGGCGAAGATTTTTCTGTTTTTTGGCTGAACGCATATATCAACGGTTTGTGGTCCGTTTGGTAACAAACTGGGTGCCTTCGAGCCAGTGTCGAAAGTATTTTAAACTGTTGTAAATAGCCAACACGCTGTACTTTGATTCAGCATGATTCAGTTTTCGTTGAAAGTAAGCTAATGGTAGCCAACTGCCATTTACTTTTTGCTCTAATACTGATCCGATTGCAACATCAGATGCGTCGGTGACAAGTTGTAATGGCATCGATGGAAAAAAATATACTAGCAATGTCTCCTTTGCAAGGCTTTCCTTACAATCGTTAAAGGCTTTTATGGTTTCGGGTGACCAATGAATAACGCATTGGTCGAGCGGTGCTTGTAGGTTCGTAAAAATTTAATATGCCCAGGAAACTTACCTTGCTTTTTGCAGCCAAACTCATGCACCGTAGCAATTGTGACTGCTGGCTGTGACCTAATTCCATGCCGGTGAGAAGAGTTCGAACTTGAGCCTCTTCGGACGGCGCGTAAACATTGATCAATCTTGTTTTCAGCGCTTCATACTTGCCCGTTTCCGGCGGTGCGGTTTCTCCACGATGTCCGCTATAGCGTCCAAGCAGGTAAAATCAAGTTCGCTGACGATCTTTTCAAACATGGCGACGTCTGAGCTTATTCTGCACTCTCGCAATTGCGTCTCAACGCGGGTCAACCCCACAGCGTTGGTCGAGTTGTCCAAAATTGTGGTATGCGAACATTTGCGATGTCGTTGCTAACTGGTGGCTCCTGTATGATTCTGGTGTCGGTTGCGGCTCCTGTGGTGGGCTCGGTTCCAGTAACAGTTTCGGCTTTAGTGGCTTTTGTATTTTCTGCCTCTGGCTTTTTAGTAGTATCACGTGCATGTTTTCCTTTAGCAGACATCACGTCCAAAAAAGGAAATAAAAAATAATAGCAACGACGACGCAACCAGCGGTTGCAGCCACGATGTCAACAGTACATCGAGAGCTGTACTAACCACGAAAAAAACGAAGACTAACACGACGACAGTGACGGTAGACGAAAAACGGAGAACAGCAGACAGTCTGGTGCAGACTGAGATTCCTGCGGCGTTTGGGCGCAGCAAAAAAATTATGCGAACGCCCGAGCGTCCTATTAAGGAGAAGCGGGAGACTCGGCAGGATGCTTCAGGTGTTCGAGCAGTGGAAGATAACATAAAGAGCACCGAAATCTAAAGGCGACATGCAGATAGCTCCATCATTAAAAGTCAATAAAAGAATGGCGTCTAGCCCAATCGAAGGAGATCGGGATAAAAGAAGGAAGGAAGAGGCACTTGACGGGCGTGGAGCACCAGATCAGGGGTTCCAGACAGTGCTTACAAAAGGAGCGAAGAAAGCTGCAAAGAAACTCCTTCAAAAAAAGCCAGAAAGTAAAGTTCGTACGGACGCCCAATTAGAAAAAGGACCTGATGCAAAACAGGAGAGGCAGAAGCCCCGACGAAGACTCCGGCAGCAGGCCCTGCTTGTAAAGCCCCAAGATGGCCGATCCTACGCGGAGGTGCTGCGGGACATCAGGGGAAACGTAAGGCCCGAAGACACCAATACTACCATTAAAGTAGTACGACCAACGCGGTCGGGCCACATACTGGTCGAATTCGGAGCAGAGGCCGGCAATAAAGATGCATTCTGTGACGCAGTAAAGAAAGTCCTCGGCAAAAGCGCAACTATAGCCCCGCTCGAGCCGATGGCAACGATCGAAATGCGAGACATAGACTGCGTGACGGATCTGGCCGAGGTAGAAGAGGCCATCAAAAAGGAGTTCCCTAGCGTGGGAAGGATCAAAGCGAGACTGACACCAGAAAACAACAGGGGACAACGCATGGCTATAGTTGACTTGACCGAAAAGGACGCCGAACAATTCCTGAACAAGGGCAAAGTACGAATTAGGTGGGTTGACTGTAGGATACGGCGAAGAGCAACGCCTCTTCAATGTTTCAAATGCCTTGGTTATGGTCACACCACACAAGTATGCAAAGGACCCGATAGGAGTTACGAATGCGGTGAAACGGGTCATAAAAGAAAAGAGTGTACGAAGGAGGCGCACTGTATCCTTTGCAAGGGTGCTGATCCAAAACTTGATTTTGGACACGTCTTGGGATCAGGAAAATGCCGGGTGTTCCAGGAAGCCCTAGCCAAGGCAAAATCACAGCTTCGATGACCCGCATCCTGCAGCTAAACCTTCACCGCAGTTCAACCGCCCAAAATCTGCTTGAGCAATTTGCGAGGGACAGGAAAGCCGACTTCTTGCTGCTGAGTGAGCAACACCATAATAAAAGTCCTGCATTATGGTACTTTGATGAAACTGGTACTGCCGCTATCTGGGTTCGGAACAGTGACTTTCAAGCGGAGAGTTGTGGACGGGGGGATGGTTTCGTGTGGGTTCGGTGCTCAGGGATCACCTTCTTTAGTGTGTACCTAACGCCTAACGAGTCGATATCATCTTTCCAAACCAAGCTTAATGCTCTGGAGGGCGCTGTCTCGAACGCAGAGGGTAAAGTGCTCGTTGGGGGCGA
Organism: Odontomyia ornata; assembly: GCA_963969285.1. Taxonomy (NCBI): domain Eukaryota; kingdom Metazoa; phylum Arthropoda; class Insecta; order Diptera; family Stratiomyidae; genus Odontomyia; species Odontomyia ornata. Next base: position 279,223,279 of record OZ017739.1, on the reverse strand, counting down.
CTTCAATGCTAAAGCAATCGAATGGGGCATGCCTCAGACAGATCCGCGGGGAAAACGAATCCTGGAAATGGCGGCCAGGACGGCCCTCGTCGTACTAAACTCCGGAAATACGCCGACTTTCCGCCGTATTGGCTGTGAGGGAACCATACCGGACGTGACATTCGCCTCGGAGTCCTTAGTACGGAGGATACACAACTGGAAAGTATTAGAGGACTACTCAGCCAGTGATCACCAGTACATTCTGCTTGCTCTTCTGGCATTTCCTCTTCCCCTCTCCCCTCCCGCTAGGAAAGGGACTCCCCAGCTTAAAGGCGCCCCACGGCGTAACAAAACGAGACCTGGCCCGAAGTTATGTGTCAAACGGTTCCAGGCTACGTTCTCAGATTGACAGGGGAGGTGTTTAGTGGGTAGTCCAAGGGTATCCTCCATGGGAGTCCCACACTGCCAGACTCGGCGGGCGTAAATGCCTTCACCTCCCTACCACAAAAAAAAATCACGTCGGGGTCACCAATGTTATGCAAAGGCAATAGTTTTTGTAATAACGTTTACTTGCACTGCATAAAAACACACAGTAATAATATATTATATACAGGAAAATTTTTGTTTCGTAGTTGTGACGCTTCGAGTCTCTGTTCTCTCTACTGCTATCTTAACTCGAATGCCTGGCGGTGAACACAATAAGTATCTGACATATGGGAAACGCTACATATTAAAATGGCTTATATTGTTTCCTGTACTGGTTAATAGATGTCGCTTTCAAAACTTTTGAACCAACCTGTAGTTTATCAGTTTTTGATGGTTATTCAATCATGGGCTATACAGATATTAATACAAGCGTAAGGCAAAAAAGGTCAGGAGATTGCATTTTTGCATATATCGTGTTAAAAAAACTACCTGTTACTTCTGAATGAGAACTCGGTTGAATCCTGCATTCACCCAATTGTTGTATTTACTTTAAATTCGCTGCAAAGGGCGTCAAATAGCAAAAGATGATATCACGGTTAGAAAAAGCGTTTTTCACGAATTTACGTCAATTTTTCTCCGTAATCGCTTCATGGATGTATTGGTTCCAACTATTCCGGATGCAGATAATAAGAAAAATACTAGGAAACATACTGTTATTGATAATGAAAAACATTGATGGTAATCTAATTAGCGATATTAATTATAGGCAGCAAAATGTACTCTTGATGTGACTTTCAGTAAAACATTCCTTCAAATGAGACATGTTCAACTCTCGTCTTTATCAAGGATACCCTTGACTAATGCCTTCTTGATAATGTTTAGAATGAGTGCTTGGAACTTTTAACACAGCGCTACATTTTAAGGAATATTTTGATAGGGTGCGAATAGATCTATTGAGGGATAAAATGTATTTTGCAAGGTACCCAAGGTATTGATACTTTAAAAAGAAACTAAATTGAAATCATTAGAACGATCTACAAGTTCATTTTGGAAATTATTGAATCTGCTCATGAAATAAAATATTTGTCCATTCATATGAAGAAAACTTTGAAAACTTTTCGCACTTTATCTTAGAAAGTTTGACTTTGTCTAGGGAAAATATATTTCCAGAATTCTTAAGTTTAAATTATTGTAAGTGATCAGTTAATATAACATTTTTCTGTTGGAAAAATTTAAAGATTTATAAAAAATCAAAAGTATGTACGAGTATACGCCTTCCAAATGAATTTTGAATTAATTTTATAATTCTATTCTCATGCTAAATCAATATTTCCAATGCTTATTGCTAATGATAAATTAGATGATTTTTACAAAAGAGGAATAAATTGGTCGCGCAATGCTTTTTTATCAGATATTCCAACCTCAATCAAATACGCTAAACATCATAATTAAATAATAGTGAGAAGTCAAGATGGAAATGTACAGATTTCATGATCTCCGGAACCGTAATTACAAAACTTCATCCTTAGATGAAAATCATTTATTTAACATGAATCCCGGCCGACATACTTCGGTGGGTCAATGCTACCTCTAAATGGCATGAAATATAAAAAAGTACTATAGAAAAAAAGGGATTTCAAAATGCTCTAAAAAGGATGAAATAAAACTCTTAGAATACGCGCCGAATCAGTTTCCCCATTATGCGAAGTTGAGCGGCTATTACCAACCGAGAATAATTAAAACGGGGGAAATGGTTTGGTACAATTCTATGAGTTGTATGTATTTCATCCTTTTTAGGGCATTTTGAAGTTTGATTCATTACTCTTGCCACAGCAAACATTGGCAACGAACCCACATTTCACACCTACAACAGAAAAGTGCATATTAGCAAATAAACATTCTACATAATCTCACAATATTTCAGATGAGGTATTGCAGATATGTATGCGGCCTTCACATTTTAGAGGGAATGCATTCAAAACAAGCAACTCCGTATACAAACAGGAAAAGAACTAGTTGGGAGAAATTTAGATCAAATTTTTTAAAAAACACGTTTCATCGCTAACCAACGCAGAATATCTGGAAAAAGTGATGAACTCTCTTTAACTGAATCGTTCAGTTAAGCCAGTTTGAATTCCTAAAGCTCAACTAAGCCAAGTGGAAGTCAATCATGTTAGAACAATGAGAATGCGATTCTTCGGGGTGAATTCAAAAAGGAGTTTAACCATGCCAAAAGGTCAATGATTAGCTAAACAACGAAACTAAACAGACATCAAAAATGCCGTTCGTACGGCAAAGAGATTCACGGAGACCTTTATGCAAATATATAAGGCACCAATGGGACCAGTCTTATCCGATTGCAGTTGGAACCTGAGCAGCACAGATACGCTTTATCTTGATACAATTTTTCCCTATGAGCAAACACAGCTCTGCCGTTAAAACCGCAGAGATGAATCAAGCTTGCAAATCAGATGTCTTCCTAAAGTAAAAGCCAAAGGCGCTTTATTCAATAGTAGTCGTTATAAATTTTCAAAGAATATAAAGCAAATTTCAAACAATAAAAATACGAAAACTTAATGGCCCAAATGGCTCTCTAAATTTATACATTATCAAGTTATAAACATTTAATTAAAAAACAACTTCAAATTCAATTTAATTAAAATTATTGCATATTTTATGATTCAATTGGAAAAAGGAGAAAAACCCAACCAACGCTGTTCGAGATGTCTTCCTAAGGCTCACGTATATTCCCATTTCCTGGAAACAACTCTCTTTTATATCTAAAGCTGGAAATGCTTTCGGGATATAACTAGTTGGCGAGGATGACATTTGCTCTACTTATCGCGGAGATTGTCACTCCTTATATTATAAAGTTTGGCATCGGTGTTAAGAATGTGGTCTGTGCCAACTCTCAACAAAACATCAAGCCTCAGGAACAAAGTAAAATATTTGGGACTTAAAAGCTTATATTGGAAGATAATTTTGCGACGCAATGTACTGTGTGCTCTGAAGAGGTACGTAGGCCAGCAGCCTGATTGATCACGGGACACTATGTTGTACCCTTGCAAAAGCACTCTTTCATGCTTCTCCATTGGCTTCCAACAAATTCACTAGCATTGCAGCATGCAAAGTGTGCTGGATTCTCTCTACTTAGTAGGTGATCCATAGACCTGGCCCAGTTACAAATCTTGGTGCAGGGTATGTCTGCCTACAAATGTCAACTAAATTATCGCCCAAGCATTGGTGGTGATTATCGCCAGTTTCGTATTCGTCGTTTCCCCAGGTTGCCCCAACGGTGGGAAGCCGTCGAGGTCCTCCTCCATACCAGCGGCCCTGAAGTTTTCTTGGTTTTTTTGTAAAATAATATTCGATAGAAATTTCCTGAGTCGATTACTTCGACAGTATAAACTTTTTCCGATAAAAATTAACTTCTAACTGACGTTATTTTAAAAATTAATTTAATTTTTGAAAACATGACGGGAGCGATTTAAAAGACGTATATACGCAAAGACAGCTACGATCTCTCCCTCCTGGTTACGTACTCCAATAGAAGAGAATGCCATTCTTCAGATACACTGACCGTTGAAGAAAGGGATATAGGGTTGTGGTTAAACGTATGCTACAGTAGTTAACTCGGACTTATGGCTTAAGGCAAATTCATTCACCATCTCAAGACTAGTCATGCTATGCTTTGCTTATAAAACTGGGAAGGCTTTATTTACGTGAGTAACGATGTATTGTTATGTAATCTGCCGAAGATAGGACAAAGTAATTTCCACTGCCTTTGTTGAGTGCTGAATTCTTCACACATCCAAAAGATACAGTCCAATCCAATGGATTTGCGTATGGCAATTTAGCGGAGTGCTCAAGGTTTGATCTCGCTCCATTTTAAAGTTACTTCTTAGCAGTGAAACATTCAATCGAATTTATTTAATAAAGTTCCTACCAATGCCTCAACATTGCACTGTCAAAAATAAATCACATCTGGCTTAGCGCTCAATGTTGGGTGAATACATTTAAAGGCAGGACCCTTCCAATTTATTGAATTAGTACAAATTGAGTAGACAGAACTACGCTCGTGTCAAAAGGAACATACGATATGCAGACATGCAAGTATAGAATTCAAGAAAACTAACAACAAATATTTTTGCTTTCAAAGAAAAACCAGTGCTGCAAAATTTCGTGCATTTCCCCTTCTCTTGCCCTCCTCGATACTGATAAAGTAATTTTAGGACCTATTTTGGAAAGATCTCATTGAGACCTTTCATGTGATGCCCCACTTGGCTACCTTTGACGAAGAAAAGTCAGTCCTCTATATGGGGGGGGGGGGACCCTCTTAAAACTTAAAAATTGTTTCACATCAAAACTTTCTAGAAGTCATAACTTCTGACCTTTCTACAAAGTTTCATGACTGTAGCTTTTATAGTTTCGGAGAAAAACTGCCGTGACATACAGACGGACACAGGTACCGATTTTAATAGGGTTTTAATTTTAGTACAAAACCTAAAAAATCGTTATTTGTCTTTCCGTCATCCTCCAGTCATGTGTCATAGAAGTTGTCCTCAGAAACTATAGAAACTGCTCGTATACTTATTAAACTTATTGAGAAGTAGCGATCTAATGAAAGTTATCGTTGAAACATTTTTAAAGACTATTGAATAGGTTCTCCCCGCATACAAGAATATAACTTCTTTTTATATTAAGCTTTAAAACTGCGGAGAATACGAAAAAATGTATTGTATGACTTTGAGTACCAATTTATAATCATTTCTAGGATGTTAATCGTAGTGACATTTCTGTGCTAAATTCAGGCAATACAGATTTTCCTATACTGTAAATTGTTTAAATTTTTATATTCAGGAAACTAATTGTTTGATTGATTATTTTATCAATTCCTTATTTTATTTTAGTGTTGTTGAACCAAAGCGAGCTGTACCACGTCAAGACATTAACAGACCTGATGCTGGAGCGACTGTTAAGAAATTATTCGTTGGTGGTTTGAAGGACGATCACGATGAAGATTGTTTGCGAGATTACTTCAGCAAATACGGTGATGTTGTTTCAGTAACTGTCGTAACAGATAAGGATACGGGAAAGAAGCGTGGATTTGCATTCGTGGAATTCGATGATTATGATCCCGTCGACAAAGTTGTATGTAAGTGTCGCCCCCGAAATACTTGGCGCTTTATTTGAAAAAATTTGATTGCATTTTGTGATGGGAAGATCTTGACGTCATAATAACGACCCTTATAAGAAACGTCAACTTTCCCACAGTCCCAGCTCCGCATAATTGATTCCATGAATTGATGCGGCGTTTCATGACTGTAAAACTAATATTCTTGCAATATATTTAGTTGCTTTTTTATGTTGATTGAAAAGTGATGAAAAATGGCTTGAAACAGATTATTCCGTTCTGCCTATATGACAGTAATTTTTAGCAGAAAGCCAAGTTCTCTAAATTTCATGATTAAAGAAAACATTTTCTTTTATTTTTTCAGTACAAAAAACTCATACCATCAAAGGAAAACTACTCGATGTTAAGAAAGCATTGTCCAAACAGGAAATGGAACGTGCTACCAGCGGTGGTGCACGGCGAGGTGGTAACACCGCGATGGGCGATGGACCTGGTCCAATGGGTGGCGGTGGAGGTGGTATGGGTGGTGGTGTTGGTGTTGGAAACCGCGGAGGTCGTGGTGATCGCGGCGGCAATCAAGGTGGATGGGGCGGTAACCGTGGTAATATGGGCGGAGGCGGAGGCGGAGGCGGAAGTGACAACTGGGGAGGAAACAGTAACTTCGGAGGTGGCTACAACCAAGGCGGCGGTGGTGGTGGTGGTGGCAACTGGAACGGAGGTGGCGGCCAAATGAACCCATGGGACAGTGGACCAAATCAAGGCGGTGGTTGGAATCAAAATGGAGCCAGCAGCAACTTTGGTGGAGGTCCAAATATGGGAGGTAGCGGTGGTGGCAACTGGGGTAATAATGATAACTTCGGAGGTGGTTATCAACAAGGATATGGCGGAGGCCCTCAACGTGTCAACTTTGGTTCCAACCGCATGAATCCCTACGGTGGTGGCGGCGGTGGCCAAATGGGCAACACTGGCAATTACGGTAAGCAGCAAAACGGTAAGGGCAATCCAATTAGAATATACACTTTATTCAATGTGTTTTATAATTCTTAAGTTCTTCATTTTGTTTGCATTTCTCTATAGTTTGATATAGCTTCCCGGTAGACCATTTAGCTGAATCTCCCGTTCTAGTATTTTGTGAAACACACGCACCACAGCTCCCTGAAAAAACGATTTTAGGAAATCAACCTAATTGTTTTAAAATTTTAAAAGCTGTGAGATAATTAGCGTCGGCTTTTGCTATGTTACATGTTCTCGATTACAATAGTCATCGTAACACGCAGCCTCGCGACAATAACGTCCGAAATCGTGGGAATGAATTTTAGTTTTATGAATCTTAGGGAAAGAATGGATAGGCTACTAGGAATAGTTAGTTTAGAAGAAGTTATATTTTCCGTTGATTCGAGCCCAGTTCCCTATTTCTTGTTGCAGGAAATATGAGTCATGGAGGCGGTGGTTATGGAAATCAAGGATATAGCGGTCCAAACCTAGGCGGTGGCCAAATGATGAGTGGCGGAGGAAATAGGAGATACTAAGCATAAGGTATGTTTTCAAAGAGCAAGGTCTATGTACTCTCAATTTTACTTTTCACCAATGTGAACGTTACTATTTGTACAGTAATCTAAAGCTTGCTAATCGTGGTAGTAAAAAACGTCCAAAGTTAGGATTTTTGACGCTATATTTATCGATTTAGATTGATCGTTTTAAATGTCTTGAAACATCTGGTATTATTTTCAAATGTTACACTTCACTAGTAGTATGAGTTACGATTTTTATTCAAACTCGGTGGAATAGATAGCTTTCAAGTTCGAGGTTTTTATCCCGCCAGAAAGTAAAAATATTCTATGAGCTGCTATGTAATTAAGGGTTAGGCATGTATTGGCATAAAGTATATGTTTCTATGAGTATAAATTGGGTTGATGAGGAGGGCACCATTGAATCCAAGGGTTTTGATTAGCATAAATGAAATAGAAAGATAACCTTTAGCATAATATACCTTGCTTTCGAGCAAGTCCTACCTTAATTTAATTCACTAGTGCATAACATTCTCGTTGATAATCTAATACATGGATGACACTTCAAAATTCGGACGACGATGTCAATACGAATACCAAATCTACTCTTCTCATATACTTATTTTGCTTGTCGCTTTGCAGTTGTAATTGTTTATCTTTTGAGTAGAACAGCTTTCAACACCAAGTTTGAATAAGAAGTTGCTAGTAGGATTGACAGTTTTGTTTTTCTTGTTTATAAATTTAATAACCGATTGCTTTATTTTCTCAAAATTTCAAATTCAGAATCATATACCTAGATCTAACACCCAACTCAAAGATCCCAAATTGGGACTCAATATATATGGCTTATTGATTTAGACTAATTTCAAATATTTTTCCTTTAACACTAGGTAAAGATCAATGTCAGATACAAACAAATGAGGATAGGCAGTCGAGGGAGAGAAATTTTAATAGAGCAGATTGAATAAAATGAAATTAAGCAGGAAGTTTATAAAGATCTATACTGATTGATGTGTGAGAAAGAGAGAAGGCAAGGCAGAATACAAACAATAAGTCTCTTATCAAAACAACAGGATATCCTCAGAATAATATACAAATTATGTATAGAAACTTATATATTAAGGATTTTAAGTATAGTAACTAGAATTAATGTTTTTCTTTTTTGATTTTCGACATTATATATAATTCTATCTATGTAGGACCGACCGATATGCCCTAATTAAGTTCATGTTTTTATTTATGTATGTAAAACGCAAGAGAAGTTATTTCTAGTGAACACTTACATCCGAAATTGAGTGAAAACTTTCAGACATGATGCAAAAATGACATACAAACGTATACATACTCAATAAACTATGTAGGTGTTGTATGATTTAATCCTTACTTTTACTTCAAATATTAGTCATAACTTACAGGTAGTTAAAAAAGGGCAAATCGAAACCATGGTAATAATTTATATTCTTACATTCAAAACCGCTTTCCCTCCGCCTGTTTTGTAAGCGGGGTTTATCGATTTTTTGTCTTCAGAGAAGAGGGCCAATTGATTTTAAAGTCTCAAAATAAAATAATATTTGAACAAGTTGAGAGAAATAACAGCAAAATTAGTTAAAAACAGATGAAATAATTTTTAAACATGACAACCTAGTCTTATCTTTCACAAGCTCTTTTTTTTATCATGAAAACCACCAATTTTAACTTTTTATCAAAAAATTTGCAATGTAAAAAAAGGTAGACAGGAAACGAAGGTTTATTTACAAATAATAAACATAAATTAAAAATTATGTTATTAGTAATTTATTACCTGAGAAGTAATTATTTTGAAGGATGCAATTAACTTAACTTTTAGCCCAACCTTTCTCCGTATTATGTTCTAAAAAGGTTTACCGTTCCTTGATTCTTTATAATGAAATTCCTCATTTTAGGTAATCTATTGTATGTCTTAGCGGTCGGTGAATGTCTTTACAAGCGATCATTGCAGGACAAATCCGATTATATATTGCATTGAGATTTACAGAGATTGAAAGAAAGGTATCCTTTGAGATCAAAGGAAGTACATAATAGCTTATTTTTTAAGGTTTGGTACTTAAAGAAAAGGCCCTACTGAAATCACAATCTTTGTTCGTCCAAGTTTTTCTCCGGAACTAGAAACCTTGTCATGATGAGACTTGTGACAAGGTTTTGGGAGCCACGTTTTACAACTTTTTGAGAGGGCCAGTCGCCATACTAGGTATTTTAAAACAAAGATCGTTCTTGTAGTTTTTTTAGCATATGGATATTTGTTTCCTTGGAAGAACTTTCCTCCACTATTCAAAAAAATTTTCTAGTAGTACTTTGACTTTGTTATGCAGTTTCGTCTTGAGGAATATCTTTCAATGCCAGTTACGAATCGTTCAGTTGAAATGATGTCCTTTCAGTATTGTTTTTAATATTGAACGTTGGAAGACACTGCAGCAGCTAGTGTGCGGGAAGTAGATAGACAAGGATACGAGTCATCTGATTTTTTGAGCAAACCTGGCGAACTAATAAGGCGCGTGTAGATAGTCGTGTGCACGTGCTTATGGAATCATGAATTGTCTCACCAATCTTAATTATTTCATCTGAACTCTTTAAAAGTCCTTCGTAGTGCCTCTAGTTGGCTTCTTGATCCTAAAAAATTACAAAAGAGCGAAAAAGAAAAAACCGAGTGTATCGCATTGACGCAGGGTCGAACTTTGGACGTGTAATCCTTTTCCAAATCGCGATAATGCACTTTCATCTCAATGGTTGTATCATTAAACCTAACTTGTCTCTTGTAATGATTCCTTGAATGAACATTTCTGAAACTTCAAATATCCCAGAGTATCTGCTAAATGCTTAATTTTCCTGTCAAAAATTTCCTTATTGGAATTCTGTTCTTTTCTGAAATTTGCTTGACAATCGGTGGACGTTTGCTGTCATGTGCAAGACTGATTTTTTTTCTCGATTGTGGCTACGATGGTCGGATCCCTCGTAATTAAAAAGTTTAAAACAGACCGTATTACATAGAGCAAATACTAATAGAAGTCGAAATAAACTTAGCATTGTTTATAATGATGCTTGTCAATAATTGTAAATATTTTGAACATATTCAAAACGTTATTGCCATTTCAGGAACAAATATTTTCGACATGGGAACCTCCCTTTAAATAATTTTACCAGTTATGAAACAAAAACATTTCTTGAATTTTTCTTGCCCAACTTCTTTTAAACAAATCAACGTCTCTTGTTGATTTTGTAATCTACGCATATTTAATTTATAGGGATTTGTACTAGCAAAACCCCCGTCGAGCAGCCCCGTGGTGTTCAGGAGTGGATGCTCTTGAAGAGATAAGGCGGTCACCCCGTCGAAACTGCAAGATTAAAATTACTATATCCGTAAAGTTTCCATCCTTTAGGCAGAGATGAGTGGTTCACTTCAGCCACTTCAAAATGTTTACGTTTGACATTCCCCTTGTAATGCAATGAACTTTTTCAGAGAAAGTAACGGTTGCTTTTTGTAGAATGTTTGCGTTTGGCTCAAGCATCTGTGTCCGCTAACTTTAAGGAAAAAAAAAATTTTTTTGAATTATTGTAAAGTAGCTTAATTTGACACATAATAGAACATTTCTAAAGATAATAAAAATTGATCGATACGTCTCGTAGAGGTAGAGTACGCGTGAAAAATATTTTGTAGTGTAGCTTCGTGGCTCGACAAGAACTCGCCTCATATGATTCCGCAAATAGGTAGTCGACAAGCGCGCGGTCGTTAAGCGAACCTAGTCAGCTGAGCTCGGTCTTGTTTATAGCTCGCTGACAATTGTGCCAGACAATCGGCACTCGTGTCCTACACGGATTTTTACAAAAAAAATCACTACAATTATCTCTGAAAATGGTTGATTTTCAAAATAAACACGTCATCTGCGTAACTAAAACGAAAAGGCTGCACAAAATTGTAAAAAAAACTAACAGTTAATTCATACAATGTACCAATTTTCACCATTGTAATTAACATAGAGTTTCGATAGTTATGGTCTCTTATACAGAATTAGTTAAGATGCATCGATAACGACTTTTTCGATTCTTCCGGGCATGGACGATATCAATTTTACCCAACTTTTTGAATATGCTTCCATCATTGGGTTTTCTTTTGACAAACAATCTTAAAACTTCTCGTTTAAGTTCATCCCAGAGATCTGTCTGGGGGTTGACTTGACCGCTCAAGGGCATCGACTTTATTTTATTGGAACCATGCTTTGACCGATCCGATCGAGATGTGTTTTGGATTATTTATTGTCTTGCTGAAATGTCCACAACAACGGCATATTATCGTCGGTATATCATAGTTGTATGGTAGCATTACTGTTTCCAATAAATCCTTCACTGCTTCACTTTTTTTTTTAACCTAATATGAAATTTTTTGCCTTCCGGTCGATGAACGTTATCGTTGTTTCATCGCTCCAGAGGATATTGTACCAGGCTTTATAAGCTAACGCAAAGTTTTTCCTATTCCTCAATTTTGCAGTTTTAAGGAGAGAAACTTTTCGGACAATCCTAACGGGTATTTTTGCGCTTAGTAATCGCCGTCGAACGATTCATGTAGAACAATAATCTCAATTTCGCTTGTAATTTTTCTAGATGATTTAAACGGGTCGCGTTTAGCTAATTGAACGATACGATTGTCGGTCACTCTTTGTTTTTTTTAGGTGCTCTACGTGTCTCAATGGATTTTTCCGGTTTGAGAGCATTTATAACAAAATTTTCAGATCGTCCAATTGATGTGGTAATGAATTTGCAGGTTTTCCCCTCATCTCGGAGCTATCGGACAAGTCTTCGCTCCTCTGCACTATTGTTAGTCCACGGCCCATCCATACCACCTTCAATTTAGTTACTCAAAATATTAACCTTCTGCAACTAAATAATTTTTTTAATTTATTCGATTTAAACTTGTCAACGCACACCTATTATTTTGTCCACCTTGATTTTAAAGACAACAAGGAAACAATATTGTCTTAACTTTTTCTCTACATTTTACGAGCTGTTGGGGCTCATACCTATTCTGTCTCGAGTGTGTAGATCACAAGTTATGACCCCTCACAATTTTGAATATCAATAAATTTTTCGACAGTTTTTTAAGCGAGTTGTCTGTCCATATCGGAACGGGAGCCTTAACATTTTTTTTTTTACCGAAGGTGTGCAAAACAACCCTTTAAAAGAGAGGGGGAATTTATGAAATATGCGTATCCCCCCTCGCGGTCGGATATCTGTGATCGAAAAAAACCCTGGATATAGGTCCTTATGATTATAACAAAAAAAATACTTATCAAAGCAATTTCTTAATAGTACGACTTCCAGAATTCACGTGTTACCCCAATAAAATTCTATTCCTAAATTCAACGAAATTCGATATTAAGTAGTCTTACACATAGAAGATCCTTACGAAAATTTTACCATTTGAACTTTCTCTAACCGCACGATGCTGATATTCCATGAATTTATCATCGAATTAGATGCTGCAATGTTCTTTGAGAATTCTTGATGCGATTCTTGTTGTATTGCATCAAAATGGCTGCTTTTGAAAATGCACTAACAATTTTTTTTGACATGTACGAGTACATCTCATTGAAATGTTTATTGTTGGTGGATGCGTATTGTAAGTTGAGTACGAAACCTTTCTGATAGAAGCTTTGTTCTGACTACCCAACTTGGTTTTAAAGTGAACAAGCACATTCACTTTCTGCATAAAATGTTCGTTTATCTTCATATTATTTCAGCTTTGAACTAAAATAAACCCTGTCCTCATAAGGAGTTGCATCGCTATTTATTGAGAAAGTTTTAAATTGAATCTGGGGATAACTTCCAAGTTTTTGAGGGGAGTTTTACCCATTGAAAAGAATGACAATTTTTTTTTCATCATGTTAATCATTCAGGATAGCGAGTGAAAGGAAAGCTAGTTAATTTGGTTCAATTTAAGCCCTATATAATATTAGATGGTATATATCATTAATCCAATTCTCTAAAATTCTTTAAATAAATCCCGCATTGTAGTTAATTTCTCTCGATTCAAAATTATTTTATTAACTCAATTCTAACTCTAGAAATACAAAACAAAATGCCAATTCAGATGTCCAACGTTGATCTGGAAATTTAATCCATTTTTATCTTATATATTAATTTGACTATTTAAAAAACGCAGTTACACAAAAGAAAGTTTATTTTTGATTTACCTATATAGCCCAGTCATATTAGGTAAAAAAAGGGGTCAACCTCGGAATGAAAGATAATAAGCTGCAAATTGGTATGAACCTTTGTTTTGTCATTCTAAATGTTGTCTCAAAAGTCACAATCGTTATCGTGTTCGCGTCTCAAGATATTCAAGGTCAAAGGTCACAAAAATCGGTTTTTCGCGAATATCTGGCTTCCTATCGGTTAAATGAGATTTGCATTTATTATAAAAGTTGTAGGCTATAAAATTCCCTACAACTTTTGTTTAAACTTTTTTTTCATACGACCAACCGTTTTGAAGGTAGAGCGCGAAGAGTGCACATCGTACAGTCATATACGGCCTAATGCAAGGTCAAGCGTGAGTTATGGTTATCAGTACGTTATAAAGTCAATTATTTACTTGGAAATTATAATTATTAAACAATGCCTATTATTTATGTACTAACTATTAATTATTTATATTTAATTAAAGTAAGTAACTTGATTTGCAACGGTACAATTTCAAACTAACGAATAATCTTGACTCATACAAAGTGGAGAGAGTGGCCTTGAATACTATAGAACATCTGTCCCGGCAATGAATAGAAAAGGGCATAGGGTAGGGACAAGTATTTCCAGGTATATAAGTATTGAGAAATTTACGCGTTTTAAAGAAAAGATATATAATGTCGTGTTAACTTAAAATAAAACTAAAATATATAATCCAGAATTAATAATATTTTATACTTAAATAGTTAAATATGAATAATTATATATATTATTTATGTACTAACTATTAATTATTTATATTTAATTAAAGTAAGTAACTTGATTATTTATATATAATTATTCATATTTAACTATTTAAGTATAAAATATTATTAATTCTGGATTATATATTTTAGTTTTATTTTAAGTTAACACGACATTATATATCTTTTCTTTAAAACGCGTAAATTTCTCAATACTTATATACCTGGAAATACTTGTCCCTACCCTATGCCCTTTTCTATTCATTGCCGGGACAGATGTTCTATAGTATTCAAGGCCACTCTCTCCACTTTGTATGAGTCAAGATTATTCGTTAGTTTGAAATTGTACCGTTGCAAATCAAGTTACTTACTTTAATTAAATATAAATAATTAATAGTTAGTACATAAATAATAGGCATTGTTTAATAATTATAATTTCCAAGTAAATAATTGACTTTATAACGTACTGATAACCATAACTCACGCTTGACCTTGCATTAGGCCGTATATGACTGTACGATGTGCACTCTTCGCGCTCTACCTTCAAAACGGTTGGTCGTATGAAAAAAAAGTTTAAACAAAAGTTGTAGGGAATTTTATAGCCTACAACTTTTATAATAAATGCAAATCTCATTTAACCGATAGGAAGCCAGATATTCGCGAAAAACCGATTTTTGTGACCTTTGACCTTGAATATCTTGAGACGCGAACACGATAACGATTGTGACTTTTGAGACAACATTTAGAATGACAAAACAAAGGTTCATACCAATTTGCAGCTTATTATCTTTCATTCCGAGAAGAAAGCCCTAATATGACTGGGCTAATAGAAAAAGAAAGGCTGACGTCTGCCAATAAAATCTTTATTATTAAAGTACATAGTTTAGAAATTTACTTCTTGGAAATAATATATAAATGTAACCCGTCACGCTCAGATCCATTTAAAACGGTTCGGCATTTACGTACCGTAGATTCCGTGATGGCTGCTATTTCGAAATGGGTATTGGAATTATTGACATACACTTGAAATTTAAGTCATTCCCATCAGAAAATGTCTGTGAAGGATTCACATCAGGACCGGCAGGGGGTCAATTTGTTCTCCCCTGGAAATAAATTTGTTAGGAAAAAATTCATGAACTGTGGCAGAACCGTGAAAAGTTCTTAGCTTAAAATCAGAAAAGTAGTGCAATTTAGGTACCAAAAAGTCATCCAAATTCTTCACATAATGTTCTGAATTCGAATATGTACATATGAACTTTCTTTTAAGACACTGAAGTTCAATTTTCAATAAATACATTTACCCAGTATATATTAACTTCTGAACAAAAATTAATGTAGATTCATTGAAGACCTGCTGCATCTTCTTAGCACTACAGCCCCTCTCGGGTTTTAGTTTCCTGCAAAAAGTTCCTTCCAACTGTCGGTTTATCGATCTGGTGCATCCAGTACAGATTTATTCTATTGAAAGAAATTATTCCCATTTTCTGTATCATCTTTTTTTATTTTGGGCCCTGTTTCTCATATAATAATGTGATTACTACCTAATTTTTCAATTAGTAGTCATCACAGCTGGGTGGGCTGATAGTCGGACAGCAGCAGAAGCTCAAACTCGATGCCGCGACCGAGGATTGAACTTGGGAGCTCTACTGGGCAAGCGGAGTGTGTCCTAGCCCACAGCACCGCACGGACTCGCATAAACTCCAGCCTAAAATTCATGAAACTTGTCATTGCGTGTCGCAAGTGTCTTCTCACTATTAGTGAGTATCCATCTTACCATTTTTCATATCGTTTATTATTTTCTAACGAATATACTACGGGCTCCCATCTTGATTCGTTACTGTGTTAATATTCCACTTATTCAATACTTTGTTGGTTAAGGTTTATTAAATACCATCATCAACAATAGGTGGATAACCTGGATCGAACCCTGGTCAATATGTACATAATTTCAATAGAAGACAAAAAAACTAGTACTTTTGCATAGATATTCTTTGTTTCTCATATTTCTATCTTGAATATAATAAAATCACTATCGTATTGATTTGAAGAACTATTTTGTAATCATTTTTGTCAAGTTCCGAAATTTTATTTTACACTACATTTTTTAGTACTTGTTCGTCTGTCCATCAGTCAATGCGTCACAGTTTGCTCAGGAGCTAGAGAAACTAGTCATCAAATCTTGTGAGCAGCTCATAATGAAAGTTTTCGAAAAAAATTGCCAAGGATTTTAAGGGGGGCCTCGCCATATGACATTGACCCGTAAAAAATTTGCCTTAGAGGTTGAAATTCACTCAATTTTTACCAATAAACTCATATGGGTACACCTTGTATTCACTAAAATTTAAGTAACTAAGCAAAATTTTCTGCTGAGTTTTTGATAAAATCGAATCGTATTTAAGGAAGTTAGTCATTTTGAGCTTCTATTACAACAGTCTGATATTGACCATATCACCTCGAATTCCGTTACGGTTATGGAATGAGATCCGCTAACAATAAAATCTCAATGCCAAGGTTAGAATTTGGACTGTTGTGCGATGGATTATTACTGCAACGACGATGTACGATTTTCCTACCATTCGAGATTTCCATCGAACCAGATACTACATTTTTGAATGGATCTAGTAATATTGCAACGACAATGATTTTTCTTTTAAAGCGAGTATGTGTTTGTTTTAGATGTTAAAGATTTTCTTGAGTTTATTGAATATTGGTGTCTGCATATCGTATGTTGACTAAAACCCTGCTGACATGAGCGTCGCTCTGTCTACCCAACTTGTTGTCATTCCTATTCATCTCTGTCATTTGGTTTACAATTTGAGGCAAAGCTATTCTGGATTGTTCACATTTGTCGACATTTTTATCAATTCGTCACTAGGGCGTGCTGAAACTGACAAATAATAGTCCATTTTCATTCATTTTAATATTTACCATGAATCTGTGGGATGCTCATCGATTGTTCCATGACATTCACAAGATTTCAGACTAGCAGCTTGATATCATATGCATGACTACGAAGAAAATATCTCTCCTAACCAAGCCGGTAGCATTTCGCGAAAAATGCAATTTGTAATCGATTGCGTAGGGTAATTCGTAGATATCTAGGCAAAAAGTGTTATTGTTTATTTTATTAACTAAGTCAGAAATAAGAACCAAAATTATAATACCAACGAGAATGACAATTGAATTGAAGCTTTTTTGTTACGATAATTCAAACAAAGCCCGACTTTAATATGTACCCAATCAAAAAAATTGACGTTTCTCTAGCATTTAAAACTTATTTGATAAATGAGTGACTCTTAAACAATTAATAGCTGCAATTGCCAATGGATTTTACTTTCTTCGAAATTAACAAATATCTATGAATATCAAGTTACTTGATTCAGCACAGTTTGGCACTTTTCATAGTCGATGCATAGTTCTACATTCCGCGTCAAGTATTTAAGGTGGTAGCATAATTTCATTCTTTATTTAGAGATAAGTATCGGCAAACAGCAGATGACTAAGGACTGAATTATATTTAAGTCAAATAGCACCATCAACATTATTTAGAAGTCACCATTAAAAAACGACTACATCGTTGTTTTAGACAAGAGATATAAGTTTTCTAGGAGGAAGACAAGAAATAAGTGAAGATAAACAATAGCGATATGAATTATTATAGGTACAGTAATTAATACTTCCAAATTAAGAAAAATGTTCGCATTATGTTTTTCAATTCTCTTACATTTAATTTTGATGTGCATACAGTTTTCTACTTTTTTAATGTTTCTAGAAAAACTACAATTTTGATTTATTCTGATATTTTTCCCTCCAAGATTCGGCTGGAATTGTTAGTATGGGTGTCAATCGATAACGCTGATCAGATCACTGGCAGAACTTGATCAACAATGCATCGGTAAATGGTGAGTAAATGTTAACCAAGATTCTGCAGCTATTCCGCTTGAGGCAACGGGTAAGTATGACAAATACAACAGGTTAAATTCTTGCAAGGGAAAATGCTTTTAAATCCGATTTGCGGGTTGTTTGTCGGTGTAATATAATTTACGGAAAATAAAGATTTTTTCATGTGACTGAAATGTTTTTATTTATTTGCAAGGCAAGGTATTAGTTGAAACGAGAGAGTTGGGCACCAGAAAGCAAATTTGGCGCGTAGTTTAGATTATAGATCGAACTAGATCAAATCCATAAAAATTATGCCCCAATACCTATCTTTGCTGTAAAAAACAACCATATGGGAATTTCGAATCAGAAAGAAAAGTGAATACAGGAGGAAAGTCAACAGCGCTTTATTAAATACTAATCGATATAAATTTCAAATGAATATGAAGCAAACTCCAAACAATAATACGAAAACTTAAGAGCTCAAGTGGCTCTCTAAATTTATACGTTACCAGTTCAACGCATTTAATCAAAAAACCAGAGAACATTTGAATTAAGATTGTTACATATTTTATGATTCGATTGGATGAATACAGAAGGATTTGTAGTCAAAAGCGCTTTATTCAATACTCATCATTAAAAAAATTTCAAAGAATATAGAGAGAATTCCGGCCGATGCAAATACTAGAACTTAATGGCCCAAATAGCTCTAAATTGATACATCAATCAAAAAAAAAAAACAATCAAATTAATTAAATTTCTTACATATTTTATGATTCAATTAGAAAAAGGAAAGAAACCAACCAACACTATTCAAAATTTATTTCTAGTTTCAAGACAACTGAACTTTTATCCTACACGTAATATGTTCTAGTCAAATTCAATCAAAAAACTTTGTCTTATATAGTGTTAACACAATATTCCTAATCTAAATGTCAAACCTTATCTCAAAGTCAAAGTCAAAAGCGCTTTATTTAATACTAATCGTTATAAATTTTAAAAGAATATAAAGCAAAATCCAAACAATAAAAAGCTTAATGGCCCAAATGGCTCTCTTAATTTGTACGTTAACATTCATCACATTTAAAAAAAAAAACTATAGCAAATTCAAATCAATGGATTATTACATATTTTTAAAATTCAATTGGAAAAAGGAGAAAAAACCAACCAACACTATTCTAAAATTATTTATAATCAACACAACAGTGAACTTTGATCCTACACCTAATATGTTTTATCTTAATTCTAATAAATGCAATCAAAAACTTTATCTTATACTAAAAAATCTATAACAATGTTTATAACCTAAGCGCTTTACCTTATTTCTAACCTAATATAATAAACATATAAACCTAACCTATACCTAATTTTTAAGAAAAATAAACAACACTAAATGTAGCAATAATGAGCTGAAACTCAAAAACGAAATAACGAAAAACACCAAAACTGAAAATAAACACGAATAATTTAGACATTGTCATTCAGCCACCAATACCTAGATTGCCCCGTCTCAACTCGATCAGCTTGAACGAATCTAGCAAATGAGTATCTCCATTGGAATTGTTGGTCTCGTGAACTCAAATTCGGAGGATATTTTATCTTCTTATCGGTGGCCCGTCGATATATGTGATATATGACTGGGACGCCGTCAGAATCAAAAACATCGATTCATGTCCAAATACACGAATGCTTCTGGAGGAATGAAACCAGTAGCGAGGCAAGTCGCAATATACCCGTCTGTAGGGTGAAACGGCTGTGAAATCCAAGGGTTTTCACTCACAGTCACAGATCTTGCGATATGATTCCGAAGAAGCTTCAATATGAAGATATCGACTCTAGTCACTTCAGCAGTTTGATAAATTTTTCTATTCGATATATAATGTTTCCAATCCGTATCAGGCTTTTGTAAAAACCAGTACATGCACGAAGACATTTCCTTTCGAAAACTCTTAATTTTTCCATAGTACTAGCACTCTGGTTGTACCAGATCTGACATCCATATGTCAAAACTGGTCTAACCAGTGTCTTGTAACAGATAATTTTGACCTTTTGATCAATGTATCTGGAATGAAAGACCTTTCGAAGGGCCATGACTACTTTAAGTGCCTTACTGAACATGATTTTCACATGTTCAGTATAGTACAGATACTGATCGAAATAAACACCGAGGTATCGAACACAGGATTTACACATACTCAAAATAGTCTGCGTACATCTCATTAGTACAAACTGAATTATGTTGGAATCGTATGAATCAATAATGTGATCTTGATTTAATCATTTCGATAAAAGGGCCTAAACTGCAAGAAATGTATTGAAGCGGGTTTGTTTAAAAAATTCCCAAAATTATCGAACATATAGTAATTTCAATACTTGGAAGTCTGTGAGCAGCCCCAAAAAAGTCTGCGTACAAATTTGGGGATTCCCCGAAATGTGCAATGTTGATGCCTTCATTTTTTCATTGTTCTGCGTGACAGTACTTCATTGGAAAATTGTCAGTGTGTTTTGCGTGAATAAAAGACTATTCTTTAATATGGAAGTAAAAAATAAGAAAATCAGTGTTAGTGAGCGTAAAGTCATAGTAAAATTGCGTGAAAACGGGAAAAGTTTTCGTGAAATCGCAAAATTAGTTGGGAGAACCCATTCCTCGGTCCAAAGGGTTGTTGCTAATTACAAAGAAAGCGGTTTGATTATTTCACCGCATCGGTCAGGACGTCCTCCCAAACTTACAGCACGTGAACGTAGGAGTATTATGAATGCTGTGAAACAAAATCTCCGATTAACCGCGTTCCAAATTGCGCAGCATATAAGAAAGAAATACAATAAAACAATAAGCGATGAAACAGTGCGCATAATTCTCAGAAAAGGCGGTTACCATGGCCGAGTCGCACGTAAAAAGCCGTTCATATCGGAACGGAATCGCCGAAAGAGAGTGGAATTCGCCAAAAATAATGTTAATATGCGAAAAGAATTTTGGGGAAGCGTTCATTTTTCGGACGAAAGTAAGTTTTGTATATTTGGGATAAAAGGACGCAAATTAGTATGGAGAAAACGCTCGACAGAGTTCCATAAAGAAAATTTGATTCCCACTGTAAAGCATGGTGGCGGCGGTGTGATGGTTTGGGGGGTGTATGGCAGCCAGTGGAGTGGGGCAACTCGTTTTCATAGAATCTACAATGGATAAATACGGGTACCTTAATATTTAAAAAAATAATATTAAGCAAAGTGCCGAGAAATTGCGGCTGGGGAATGCATTTTTCTTTCAGCACGATAATGACCCCAAACATACAGCTGAAATAAATAGGCTTTGGTTGCCCTACAACGTCCCAAAACTCTTAGGTACACCTGCTCAATCACCAGATTCAAACCCAATTGAGCATTTGTGGGATTTACTTGAAAGAAAAATTCGATAGCATGACATAACTAGCAAAGGGTCATTAAAAAAATGTTATTTTGAACGAGTGGAACAAAATAACGGCCGAAGAAACATCAAAACTTGTTCAATCCATGCAAAATAGGCTAAAGGAAGTCGTTTATAGGAAAGGCTATGCCACTAGATATTAAGGATCAAAATCTGAAAGCTAATATAGTGGTTTTCAAATAAAATGAATAAATTTTTTCAGGTGTACGCAGACTTTTTTGGATGGATTTTCATGACTTTTTGGAAAAAAAACTTTTTTATTTTGGTTATTCTAAACAGCGAACGAGTGATCAGCTACATATTTATGTACCATATAGTTTAATGAATATAGTAAAGAAAAGATTTTAAGTTATAAACAAATGGCAAAGGTTTTTATATTGATATATTTGCTACGACCAGTAAGTGTACGCAGACTTTTTTGAGCATGTGTATCTGGAACCCGTTCTAGACTACTCTCACCAGCCATGATGTGGAAATCCTTCCAATTACGTTTCAGGTCAAAGTCAAAGTCAAAAGCGCTTTATTTAATACTAATCGTTATGAATTTTAAAAGAATATAAAGCAAATTCCAAACAATAACAATCAAAAAACTTAATGGCCCAAATGGCTCTCTAAATTTGTACGTTATCGTTAACTCATATCATCAAAAAAAAAAACTATAGCAAATTCAATTAATTACGATTATTACATATTTTTAAAATTTAATTGGAAAAAGGAGAAAAAACCAACCAACACTATCCTAAAATTATTTATAATCAAAACACAACAGTGAAACTTTGATCCTACACCTAATATGTTGTAACTTATTTCTAATAAAATACAATCAAAAACTTTATCTTATACTAAAAAAATCAATAACAATGTTCCTAACCTAAGTGTTTAATCTTATCTCTAACGGAATATAGTAAACATTACATATACCTAACCTATACCTAATTTTTAACACAAATAAACAACAACACTAAATGTAGCAATAATGAGCTGAAACTCAAAAACTAAATAACGAAAAACACCAAAACTGAAAATAAACACGAATAATTTAGACATTGTCATACAGCCACCAATACCTAGATTGCCCCGTCTCAACTCGATCAGCTTCAACGAATCTAGCAAATGAGTCAAAGTCAAAAGCGCTTTATTTAATACTCATCGTTATAAATTTTAAAAGAATATAAAGCAAATTCCAAATAATAACAATCAAAAAAACTTAATGGCCCAAATGGCTCTCTAAATTTGTACGTTATCATTAACTCATTTCATCAAAAAAAAAAAAAACTATAGCAAATGCAATTAATTACGATTATTACATATTTTTACAATTCAATTGGAAAAAGGAGAAAAAACCAACCAACACTATCCTAAAATTATTTATAATTAATACACAATAGTGAAACTTTGATCCTACACCTAATATGTTGTAACTTATTTCTAATAAAATACAATCAAAAAAACTTTATCTTATACTAAAAATACTATTACAATGTTCCTAACCTAAGTGTTTAATCTTATCTCTAACGGAATATAGTAAACATTACATATACCTAACCTATACCTGATTTTAACAAAAATATATAACAATACTAAATGTAGCAATAATGAGCTGAAACTCAAAAACTAAACGAAAAACACCAAAACTGAAAACAAACACGAATAATTTAGACATTGTCATTCAGCCACCAATACCTGGATTGCGCCGTCTCAACTCGATCAGCTTCAACGAATCTAGCAAATGAGTATCTCCATTGAAATCGTTGGTCTCGTGAACTCAAATTCGGAGGATATTTTATCTTCTTATCGGTGGCCCGTCGATATATGTGATATATGACTGGGACGCCGTCAGAATCAAAAACATATCGATTCATGTCCAAATACACGAATGCTTCTGGAGGAATGAAGCCAGTAGCGAGGCAAGTCGCAATATACCCGTCTGTAGGGTGGAACGGCTGTGAAATCCAAGGGTTTTCACTCACAGTCACAGATCTTGCGATATGATTCCGAAGAAGTTTCAATATGAAGATATCGACCCTCGTCACTTCAGCAGTTTGATAAATTCTTCTATTCGATATATAATGTTTCCAATCCGTATCAGGCTTTTGTAAAAACCAGTACATGCACGAAGACATTTCCTTTCGAAAACTCTTAATTTTTCCATAGTACTAGCGCTCTGGTTGTACCAGATCTGACATCCATATGTCAAAACTGGTCTAACCAGGGTCTTGTAACAGATAATTTTGACCTTTTGATCAATGTATCTGGAATGAAAGAGCTTTCGAAGGGCCATGACTACTTTAAGTGCCTTACTGAGCATGATTTTCTCATGTTCAGTATAGTACAGATACTGATCGAGATGAACACCGAGGTATCGAACACAGGATTTATGTGGAACCCGTTCTAGACTACTCTCACCAGCCATGATGTGGAAATCTTTCCAATTACGTTTCAGGTCTTGACTGACCCCCTGCAGCGTTGTCCGAAACAAGATTGTTTCACACTTCTGCGCATTGATTTTCATTCGCCAATTGTCAGTGTACAGCTGTACATCATTGAACATTTTTTGGAGATTGCTCTGAACTATTGTAGCTTTTCGGTCTGCCGTATAGATGATCAGATCATCAGCAAACGCTACCAATGATCGCGTTGGCGAGACGTTAAAATCAAAGCCGTTCAATAGCTTGCGAATGAAGATTGAAAAGAGCAGAGGCGCAGTAACTGTTCCCTGCTGTAGACCATTCAAGGCCTTGAACTCGCGCATTGTTGTCAGATTTCCATCAGTTACAACAAACGATTTCCCATGTAACATATTACACATCATGGCGACAAGGTGTCTGGGGAACTTGTCCTGAAGGAGTTTAAAAACTAGTCCATCTAACCATACCGTATCAAAGGCTTTCTCCATATCAATGAGACATGCTCCAACACATTGTCTATCATTTAGTTTCCAACAGATGTCTGAGGTTACTTTCGTTATTGCATGTGTGGTCGAATGCCTGGCACGAAAACCAAATTGGCAATTCGGCATCAACTCATTTTCCTCAATATGGGCGTTTAATGCTCTGTTGAGTATCACTTCAAACACCTTGCTGATGTTAGGCAGCAAGCTGATTGGGCGATAGCTTTTGGGGCATGAAGATTCTTTTCCTTTCTTCAAGATCGGAAATACCTTAGCTTTTTTCCACTTAATTGGGAAATATGAATTGCTCAACATGTTGTTGAACAATATGCAATAGTTCCTAAGAGCAACCTCAGGCAAATGTCGGAGAACTGCATTTGGAATACCATCAGTACCACATGATTTCTTGTTGTTTATCTTGCGAAATATGAAACACAAGTCTTCATAGCTGACAAAATAATCAATAAGATTCAAGCGCGGTATGAGGTCAGATGTTAATGTTTCATTGAAATGAAGAATTGATTGGCCGTTCAGGCTTGATTTGAAATCGGAAACTTTTGCTTCAACGACCTCTGAAAATATTTCGTTCCCTCTCTCAGGGTTTGGTAGATGAACCAATTCAAAATGTGTTCCAATCAGGGCAAGTTTATCCAATCCTTCACAAATAATCCTGTTTCCATTTCTATCCGGAGTCGTACTATCAATTTCGATACCAGCCCTATCGAGAAGATTTATCTCATCACTAGTGACTTCAAGATTCGATACCTTCACTCGAGACTTCTTGCGGAATATGGTATTTACTTCCGCGAACACGCCGTCTGCGTCCTGTGTGTTGATACCCCTCAATTTTTCCGCCCATTGATTGCTGACCTCACTCCTGAAGTATGACCGGATTAAGTTCCGGACATTCTTCAGATGTAATTTCAACAAAGCCAACGAGGGATGGTTGTAGTCCAAAAATTGTCGATAAATATTGTTGACGCGTGTGAGAAGGAGGCTTTTCAATCTTTTCAACCTTGCGATGGTTGGTGTTTCATATCCTTCCATATTGTTTCGATGTTTAATCTTGGGAACTACTTTCTCAATCGTTTCCAACGTCAGCTTCTCTAACTTCGACAAATAGACATCTATTTCATCGTTAGTTAGATTCCTGTCATTAGGAACCATTGAGCAAGAGTTGCCATCATTAGAAGGGGGACATTGCTTCTGGTACTCCCGATTAAACTTATTTTGAGACTTTCCCCAGTCTGTTTTTTTGAAATTCAACTGATGATTTTCATGTTGAACTGGATTGAGGAAGAAATCATCCCTGTGATGATTGATTTCGATTCGGACTGCGTTATGGTCGCTATCATAAGGAAGCACCTGCAGTTTCCGTTGAGGACTATTAAAGCTGAATTCGAGTCTTGCGTCAGCAAGGCAAAGGTCCAAATATGAATTTGTCCTAGGGTATGTTGGGAACTCCGACCCATATAGAGTGCACCTGTATTCAATTTGTTTCTCTGTTATCCACGATTTCAGGAATACACCTCTTGGATTATTGGTGGCGTTCAGCCATGATGTATGCTTGGCATTCAGGTCACCAGCAAGAATATAATAACTATGCAGCCTGTTCAATTCGAGTATTTCAAACAAGGAATTGAGTTCCTCCTTGAACTTGAGAACATTTTGACCAGTAGGCAGAGATAACGAAGAGGTTATCCCCACGTGGCAGTGAGATTTTGATGACGGACACTTCAAGAAATTCAAAGTTTTTGAATTCGACCTTTTCAATATTTTGGAAACGATAGGGTCTTCTAACCAATATCCCGGTGCCACCTCCCCCATCACCTATTAGCCTATCGTTTCTTACGAATGCAAAATCTTTGAATTCCATGGAATGCCATGAATTGAGGTGGGTTTCAGTGAGAAGTATGATGTCAGGCTTTTGCTTAACAATAAATTCAAGGAGATAATCACGTCGATGTATAGCAACGATCGAGTTAACGTTGATCGATATGAGGCGAAGCCTATCCATGGAAATGTGACTGGATGACAAATTATTTTGAGGCATTTGAAACCCCTAGACGATGAAAAACAAGATTAATTTTTGTATCTTGCTTATCGATTCTTTCCAATAGAGAATTTAACTGCTGTAAAATTTTGAGAAGCAGCTCATTATTGCCACTTACATTATTTACACTATTTTCCATATTTTCTGCTGGTCCTCTAGCGGCTTGTGCAAATGATACTCCGGGCTTGACGAAGTTCGGAGCTAAGACACTGCGGTGTAGTTGTGTTTGCTTTGGGAAAGATTTTACTCTCGCATCCTGATATCGGGAGCATCCTCGATATGATGCCGGGTGACCAAAAACACCGCAGTTAACACAATATAATTTCTCTTTTGGCTCCGTCTGAGTCAATTTGCACTCACCGGGAGCATGCACGTCCTTGCATTTAACGCATCGGTAATGCATGGCGCAGTTGGCAGCCGAATGCCCAAATCGTTGGCAGCGATAGCACTGGTTGATTTCTCGTTTCTGGACGCGTTCCCACCTCACCACTCGGAAATTTAAATATCTGATTTGCTGAAGAGCGCAAGGACTGCTCTTATTTGTTATTTGTACTAAATAAAGTGGTAAATTCTTCCTTTCTACCGTTGACCTTCTTGTCGCGAATGTTTTAACTGAGATAAACTCGATTTGTGGTGCTGTTTCCTTGAGAACCTGAAGAAGATCGACGGTATCTTCTCCGCAGTCCAAGCCCTTCAGCAAGAACGTCTGGTTCTTCTCGCTTTTGGGGGTATAAGTGAAGTGCGGAACCTCCCCAGAATTCAAAGCATTTTTCGCTGATTTGAAATCAACCAGGGATTTCGTTCTAATTGATAGCTTCTTGGAATTTATTCGTTTGATTTCGAAATTTGTTAATTTGTTTTCGGCTGCCAACAGCCGAACCATGTCCTTTCCGCTTTGACCAAAGACATTAATTGGCGGAACTTTCTCGGTATTCTTGGCTACTTTTTGAGGAGGACCAGCAGAACTACGGGCTGGTTTCTTATCCTTATTTCTATTTTCATTATTTTTATTTTTTAAATAAATTATAAAATTATCATCTTTATTACCTTCATCTACCTCCATATCCTGTTGGAGTCCATCCAGCGCTGCAAAGTAGTTCTGGCTTTCGTTGGTGCCACCAGCACTTAATCCTTCTTCAGTGATTATTGGATTTGCAGCTTTCTTCTGTTTTGCGTGCTTATCAATTTTTCGTATCGGTTCACTCTCTTGAACTTTTTTTGCCGTCTTGAACATTTCTTCGTACGTTAGAATTCTTGTTTTTAACTCTTCGATTTCACTTCGAAGTCGACACACCTCCTGTTTATCCTCGAGCACTTGTATCTTACGGCCGCCATCTGCGGTATCCTGGGTGCTCGTGTGTCTCCGCTTGTTGACACGCCGCCAATCTCACACTGTCACTCTCTCCGGGGCCCCCCAACGGAGGGAAGCCGTCGGGCTCCTCCATACAGCAGTCCCGAGTTGTCTTTGGTTTGGCCTTTTCTTGATTTATGGATATGGTTGGTCGATGCCTTCGACGATAAATTCTTCCCCAATAAAATCAAAACTTGCTTTTGACTGGCTCGTAAAAAATTATTTCAATTTTTTGGAACTGACTTGTGAAAAATTAATTAATATTTTTAAAATTAATGACAGGAGCGATTAAAAACACGTCTACACGCAACGAGTGCTCGACGTAGAATTCAAACCTTATCTCTAAATCTAATATAAGCATAGAATATACATATCCTAAATATTAAAACCTATCCCTAATTTTTTAACTTAAAAAACCGTTTAATGTAGCAATAATAAGCCGGTAGTCAAAATCTGAGCAACGAAAAACTGGATAAACGCGAATAATTTAGACATTGTCATTCAGCCACCAATACCTAGATTGCTCCGACTCTAGCAAACAAGTATGATTCTACGTCTAGCACTCGTTGCGTGTAGACGTGTCTTTAATCACTCCTGTCATTAATTTTTCACAGGTCGGTTTCAAAAAATTAATTTTTATGTCAGTCAAAAGCAAATTTTGATTTTATTGGAAAAAGTATTTATGGTAGAAGGAAGCGACCCACGGAATCATCGAATATTATTTACCTTCGATAGATCAACATAAGCCAAGGACTAACTCGGGACTGCTGTATGGAGGAGCCCGACGGCTTCCCTCTGTTGGGGGGGGGGGGGGGAGTAGTAATACGAAATTGGCGGCAGGCGTCAATTAAAGAAGACACACGAGTAACCGAACTCTGCAGATGGTGGACGTAAAACTCATGTAGTTGAAGATAAACAAGAAATGAATCGACTTTAAGCTGAAATTCAGGAATTGAAACTAAGACTGAAAACGTTCGAAGATATGTACGCGAGAGCGAAGAAAATTCAAGATGCAGTACCGGTACGCCAAACAAATGCGGAAACTAAGCGGAAGAAAGCAGTTAACAAGCCATCCCAGAAGAAGCGCAAAGTGCTGGAGGCGCTAACGACACCCAGAATTACTGTGCTAAGCTGGACGAACTCCAACAAAAAATGCACGTTGACGAATGTATTGGAGGTAATGTTGGTCAAGATAATTTTATTCTGTATTTAAAAATAAAAATAAGGAGAAGAAACCAGTCCGTCGTTCTGCTGGTCCTCCTCAAAAAGCTGCCAAGAATACAGAGAAAGTTCCGCCAATTAATGGGTTCGGTCAAAGCGGAAAGGACATGGTTCGGCCATCGGCAGCCGAAAACAAATTAACTAATTTCGAGACCAAAAGAATCAATTCCGAAAAGTTGACTATCAGAACGAAATCACTGGTTGATTTCAAATCAGCTAAAAATGCTTTGAGTTCTGGGGAGGTTCTACACTTCACATATACCCCGAAAAGTGAGAAGTACCAGATCTTTTTGTTGGAGGGCTTGGCCTGCGACGAAGATACCATCGATCTTCTTCAGTTGCTTGAGGAAGCAACACTAGAAATCGAACGCGACAAGAAGGTCGACGGTAGGAAAAAAAATTTACCACTTTATTTGGTGCAGATCTCAAATAAGGGCAGTCCAAGTGGTCTTCAACAAATAGCATACTTAAACTTCCGAGTGGTGAGGTGGAAACGCCTCCAGAAAAGAGGTCAACCAGTGCTATCGGTGTCAAAGATTTGGGCATTCGGCTGCCAACTGCGCCATGTATTACCGATGTGTTAAATGCAAGGACGTGCATGCTCTCGGTGAGTGCAAATTGGCTCAGATGGAGCCAAAAGGGAAATTATACTGTGTTAACTGCGGTGTTTTTGGTCACCCAGCATCATATCGAGGATGCTCCCGATATCAAGATGCTCGAGTAAAATTTGTCCCAAAGCAAACACAACCACACCGCAGTGTCAAGCCCGAATATCATTTGCACAAGCCGGTAGAGCACCCGCAGAAAATACGGTAAATAATGTTAATGACAATAATGAGCTGCTTCTCAAGATTTACCAGCAACTAAATTCTTTGTCGGAAAGAATTGATAAACATGATACAAAAATTAATCTTGCTTTTCATCGTTTAGGGGTTTCAAATGCCTCAAAATAATTTATCATCCACTCACATTCCCATGGATAGGATTCGTCTCATCTCGATCAACGTCAACTCCACTGTTACTATACATCGGCGTGATCATCTCCTTGAATTCATTGCCAGACAAAACCCTGACATCATGCTTCTCACCGAAACCCACCTCAATTCATGGTACTCCGTGACATTCAAGGATTTTGAATTCGTAAGAAACGATAGGGTAAACGGTGATGGGGAGGTGGCACCGGGATATTGGTTCGAAGACCCTATTTCCAAAATATTGAAAAAGTTGAATTCCAAAGCTTTGAATCTCTTGAAGTGTCCGTTATCAAAATCTCACTGCCAAGTGGGGATAACCTCTTCGTTATCTCTGCCTAAACAACTGGTGGAACTGTTCTCAAGCTCAAGGAGGAGCTCAATTCTTTGTTTGAAATACTCGAATTGAACAGGCTGCATAATTATATTCTTGCTGATGACCCGAACGCCAAGCATACATCATGGCTGAACGTCACCAATTAGAGGCGCATTCCTGAAATCGTGGATAACAGAGAAACAAATTGAATACAAGTGGAATCTATATGGGTCAGAGTTCCCAACAAACCCTAGGACAAATTCATATTTCGACCTCTGCATTGCAGACGCAAGACTTGAATCCAGCTTTAATAGTCCTCAACGGAAATTATAGGTGCTTCCATATGATAGCGACCATAACGCAATCCGAATCGAAATCAATCATCAAAGGGTTGATTTCTTCCTCATTCCAGCTCAGTATGAAAATCATGGGTTGAATTTAAAAAAAAACGGACTGGGGAAATTTTCAAAAGAAGTTTAATCATGAGTACCAGAAGCAATGTCCCCCTTCTGATGAAGGCAACTCTTGCCCAATGGTTCCTAATGACAGGAATCTAACTAACAATGAAATAGATCTCTATTTGTCGAAGTTAGAGAAGCTGACGATTCCCAAGATTAAACATCGAGACAATATAGAAGGATATGAAACACCAACCATCACAAGGCTGAAAAGATTGAAAAGCCTTCTCACACGTGTCAACAATATTTGTGGAAAATTTTTGGACTACAACCATCCCTCGTTGGCTTTGTTGAAACTACACCTGAAGAATGTCTGGAACTTAATCCGTTCATACTTCAGGAGTGAAGTCAGCAATCAATGGGCGGAAAAATTGAGGGGTATTAACCCACAGGACGCAGACGGCGTGTTCGCGAAAGTGAATAGCATATTCTGCAAGAAGTCTCGAGTGAAGGTATCATATCTTGGTCACTAGTGATGAGATAAATCTTCTTGATAGGGCTGGTATCGAAATTAATAGTACGACTCCGGATAGAAATGGAAACAGGATTATATGTGAAGGATTGGATAAACTTGCCCTGATTGGAAGACATTTTGAGTTGGTTCATCTACCAAACCCTGAGAGAGGGAATGACATTTTTTCAGAGGCCGTTGAAGCAAAAGTTTCCGACTTCAAATCAAGCCTTAATGGCCAATTAATTCTTCATTTCAAGAAAACATTAACATCTGACCTCATACCGAAATATGAAACATAAGTCTTCATAGCTGACAAAATACTTATTGATTATTTTGTCAGCTATGAAGACTTGTGTTTCATATTTCGCAAGATAAACAACAAGAAATCATGTGGTACTGATGGTATTCTAAATGTATTTCTCCATTTGCCTGAGGTTGCTATTAGGAATTATTGCATATTGTTCAACAACATGTTGAGCAACTCATATTTCCCAAATGCGTGGAAAAAGCTAAGGTATTTCCGATCTTGAAGAAAGGAAAAGAATCTTCATGTCTCAAAAGCTATCGCCCAATCAGCTTGCTGCCTAACATCGGCAAGGTGTTTGAAGTAATACTCAACAGGCATTAAACGCCCACATTGAGGAATATGAGTTGATGCCGAATTGCCAATTTGGTTTTCCTGCCAGGCATTCGACCACACATGCAATAACGAAAGTAACCTCAGACATCTGTTGGAAACATAACAACAGAGAATGTGTTGGAGCGTGTCTCATTAATATGGAGAAAGCCTTCAATACGGTGTGGTTAGATGGACTAGTTTTTAAACTCCTTCAGGACAAGTCCCCAGACACCTTGTCACCATGATGTGCAATATGTTATACGGGAAATCATTTGTTGTAACTGATGGAAATCTGACAACAATGTGCGAATTCAAGGTCTTGAATGGTCTACAGCAGGGAACAGTTACTACGCCACTGCTCTTCTCAATCTTCATTCGCAAACTATTGAACGGCTTTGATTTTAACGTCTCGCCAACGCGAGCATTGGTAGCGTTTGCTGATGATCTGATCATCTATACGGCAGATCGAAAAGCTACAATAGTTCAGGGCAATCTCCAAAAAATGTTCAATGATGTACAGCTATACATTGACAATTGGCGAATGAAAATCAATGCGCAGAAGTGTGAAACAATCTTGTTTCGGACAACGCTGCAGGGGGTCAGTCAAGACCTGAAACGTAATTGGAAGGATTTCCACATCATGGCTGGCGAGGTTAGTTCAGAATGGGTTCCACATAAATCCTGTGTACGATATCTCGGTGTTCATCTCGATCAGTATCTACTACTGAACATGTCAAAATCACTTGGCACTAAAAGTAGTCATGGCCCTACGAAGATTCTTTCATTCCAAAAACATTGATCAAAAGGTCAAAATGATCTGTTACAAGACCCTGGTTAGACCAGTTTTGACATGGATGTCAGACCTGGTGCAACCTGAGTGCTAGCACTATGAAAAAATAAGAGTTTTGGGGTGATGGCACTTTCCTGGCATCGGCTCCACGCGTCGCGGGCGTAAACTCTATGTGCAAATCAGTTCGTATTAATCCTTAATAATTTATTCGCCCCGAAAACACATAGAAGATCGAAAATTTCAAGCTTGAAATCTTCTTCCTACGAAATCTGAGCAAGATTGAATGGTGGCAAAGGGATGTACTAGAAGAAATGTGAGTAGCGGCTGATTGTCAAATTAAAAATTTAGAATAAAGTGTTGAAATTTTTGCGCCGCGGACCTTGCGTGGCCCCGCAGGAGCCCGCAAGGGCCTTCTAATTTTTTAATCTGACAATCAGCTGCTTCTCACATTCCTTCTAGCTGACAATCAGCTGTTTCTCACATTCCTTCTAGGTGACAATCAGCTGCTTCTCACATTCCTTCTAGTACATACCTTCACCGCCATTCAATCTTGTTCAAATTTCGTATGACGCAGATTTCATGCTTGAAATTAATTATCTTCTGCTTGTTTTCGGGTCGATTTTCGGGGCGAATAAATTACTAAGGATTAATACGAACCGATTTGCACATAGAATCTGCGCCCCCGATGCGTAGTGCCAATGCCAGGAAGGTGCGTCACCCCAGAGTTTTCGAAAGAAAATGTCTTCGTGCATATACTGGTTCGTACAGAAAGCCTAAGACGGATTGGAAGCACTATATATCGCATAGAATTTATCAAACATATAAAGTGACGAGTCGATATCTTCATATTGAAACTTTATCGGAATCATACTACAAGATCTGTAACTGTGAGTCAAAACCCCTGGATTTCACAGCCGTTCCACACTACAGACGTGTGTATTGAGACTTGCCTCGCTACTGGCATCGTTTCTCCCGAAACATTCGTGTATTTGGTCATGAATCGATATGTTTTTGATTCTGACGGTGTCCCAGTCATATATCACTTATATAGACGGGCCACCGATAAGAAGATAAAATATCCTTCGAGTTTGAGTTCACGAGACCAACAATTCCAATGGAGATACTCATTTGCTAGATTCGTTCAAGCTGATCGAGCTGAGACGGACAGTCTAGGTATTGGTGGCTGAATGACAATGTCTAAATTATTCGGTATTATTTTCAGTTTTGGTGTTTTTCGTTATTTAGTTTTTTTAGTTTCAGCTCATTGTTGCTGCATTTAGTGTTGTTTATTTGTGTTAAAAATTAGTGATAGGTTCGGTATATGTTAAGTTTATTATTTTATGTTTAGAGGTAAGGTATAACGCTTAGCTTAGGAACATTTTGATAGCATTCTTTTTAAATATAAGCTAAAGTTTTTGATTGAATTTGATTAGAATTAGGTTATAACATATTAGGTGTAGGATAAAAGTTCACTGTTGTGTTAAAATTATAAATAGTTTTGAAATAGTATTGGTTGGAATTACTGCTGTAAAAATCTTGATTAATTTGAATATGCTATGGTTTTTTTTTCATCAAATGTGTTTACTGATAACTTCTAAAATTAGAAAGCCATTTGAGACATTAAGTTTTCATATTATTATTACTTGGAATTTGCTTTATATTCTTTTAAAATTTCTAACGATTAGTATTGAATAAAACGTTTTGACTTTGACTTTGGCGTGTTTTTAACCGCCCCTGTCAAGAATTTTCAAAAATTAAAATAAGTTTTAAAACGTCAACTCGAAGTTAATTTTTTAAAAAAACTTAAGTCGTCGAATTATTCGAACAATTTATTGAGTATCTGGATTTTAGTTGCGAGGAAGTCTCAAAAAAGAAGAAACGCTTTTTTTCGCCAGCGGCATGGCGGGAGCCCGGGAGTGTTACAGGTGCCAGAGATTCGGTCATTCGACTGCCAATTGTGACATGCATTATCGCTGCGTTAAATATAAAAATATTCATGCCCCCGGTGAATTGGCTTACATGGAGCCAAACAAATTATACAGTGTTAACTGCGGTATATTTGGTCATCCAGCGTCATATCGAGGATGCCCTCAATATCAAAATGCGAAAGTTACATTTCCCCAAAACAAACCCAAGTACATTGCAGACAACAATGTAAATAAAATAAATAGTGTAAGTGGTAATAATTAGCTGCTTCTCAAAATTTGTCAGCAGCTTGAATCTCTTTCAGAAAGAATAAAAGCAAGATCAAAACATCAAATTCGTTTTCCAACGATTAGGCCAACATGCTTCAAAATAGTTTGTCATCCAGTCACATTTCCATGGATAGGATTCGTCTCATCTCGATCAATGTCAACTCCGTTGTTACTATACATCGACGTGACTATCTCCTTGAATTCATTGTTAAGCAAAAGCCAGACATCATGCTTCTCACTGAAACCCACCTCAATTCATAGCACTCATGACATTCAAGTATGTTGCATTCGTAAGAAACGGTAGGGTAAACGGTGATGGGGAGGTGGCACCGGGATAGTGGTTCGAAGACCCTATTGCTTCCAAAATATTGAAAAAGTCAAATTCAAATACTTTGAATATCTTGAAGTGACCGTTTTCAAAACTTCCCTGCCAAGTGGGGATAACCTCACCGTTATCTTTGCCTATGTAACTGGTCGAAATGTTCTCGAGTTCAAGGAGAAGCTCAATTCCTTGTTTGAAATACTCGAATTGAGCAGGCTGCATAATTATATTCTTGCCGGTGACATGATTGCCAAGCATACATCATATCTGAACGCCAAAAACAATCCCAGAGGTGCATTCCTGAAATCGTGGATCACAGAGAACCAAACTGAATACAAGTGCAATCTATATGGGTCGGAGTTCCCAACATACCCTAAGGCAAATTCATATTTGGACCTCTGTATTGCAGACGCAAGACTTGAATTCAGCTTCAATAGTCCTCAACAGAAACTGCAGGTGCTTCCTTACGATAGCGACCATAACGCAATCGCAATGGAAATCAATCATGAAAAGTATGATGTCTTCCTCATTCCAGTTCAACATGAAAATCATCAGTTGAATTTCAAAACAACCGGTCGGGAAAGTCTCAAAAGAAGTTTAACCGGGATTACCAGAAGCAATGTCTTCCTTCTGGTGATGGCAACGCTTGCTCAATGAGTCCTAATGACAGGAATCTAACTAACGAGGAAATAGATCTCTATTTGTAGAAGTTAGAGAAGCTGACGTTGGAAACGGTTGAGAAAGTAGTTCCCAATATTAAAATCGAAACAATATGGAAGGATATGAATCACTAACCATTGAAAGGTTGAAAAGATTGAAAAGCCTTCTTTTCACAGGTGTCAACAATATTTATCGGCGATTTTTGGACTACAACCATCTCTCGTTGGCATTGTTGAAATTACACCTGAAGAATGTCCGGAACTTAATCCATTCATACTTCAGGAGTGAGGTCAGAAATCAAGGGGCGGAAAAACTGAGGGGTTTTTGCCCTCAGTACCCTGATGATGTTCTCATGAAAGTTAATAACTTATCCCGCTAGAAGTCTAGAAGGTATGGAATCTTGAAGTCGCTAGTGATGAGATAAATCTTCTCGATAGGGCTGATATCGAAATTGATAGTACGACTCCGGATAGAAACGGAAACAGGATTATATGTGAAGGATTGCATGAACTTGCCCTGATTGGAACTCATTTTGAGTTGGTTCATCTACCAAATACAGAGAGAGGGAATGAAATATTTTCAGAGGTCGTTGAAGCAAAAGATACAGTCTGGTTAGATGGACTAGTTTTTAAACTCCTCCAGGACAGGATCCCCGGACACCTTGTCGCCATGATGTGCAATATACTATACGGGAAATCATTAGTTATCACTTATGGAAATCTGATGACAATGTGCTACTTCAAGGTCTTGAATAGTCTACAGTAGGGAATAGCTACTGTGCCTCTGCTTTTCTTAATAATCATTCGCAACCTATTGAACGGCTTTGATTTTAACGTCTCGTCAACGATATCATTGGTAGCGTTTACTGATGATTTGATCATCTAAACGGCAGACAGAAAAGCTAATGATATGCAGCTCTACACCGACAATTGGCGAATGAAAATCAATGCGCATAAGTGCTAAGCAATTTTGTTTCAAACAACGCTGCAGGGGGTCGGTCAAGGCCTGAAACATAATTGGAAGTATTTGCACATTTTGGCTGCTGAGGGTAGTTCAGAACGGGTTCCACATAAATTCTGTGTTTAATACCTCGGTGTTCATCTTGATCAGTATCTGTACTATACTGGACATGTCAAAATCATGCTCAATAAGGCACAAAAAGTAGTCATGGCCCTTTGACGACTCTTTCATTCCAGATACATTGATCAAAAGGTAAAATTTATCTGTTACAAGACCCTGGTTAGACCAGTTTTGACATATGTATGTCAGATCTGGTACAACCAGAGCATTGAAGTACCACGAAAGATGAAGAGTTTCGGAAAGCAAATGTCTTCGTGCATGTACTGGTTTTTACAAAAAGCCTGATACGGATTGGATGCATTATATATCGAATAGAAGAATTCATCAAACTGCTAACGTGACAAGAGTCGGTATCTTGATAAACTTCTTCGTAATCATATTACAAGATCTGTAACTGTGAGTCAAAACCCCTGGATTTCACAGCCGTTCCACACTACAGAAGCGTATATTGAGACTTGTCTCGCTACTGGCGTCATTCTTCCCGAAGCATTCCTGTATTTGGATATGAATCGATTTGTTTTTAATTCTGATGGTATCCCAATCATATATCACGTATGTAGACGGGCCACCGATAAGAAGATAAAATATCCTCCCAATTTGAGTTCACGAGGCCAACAATTCCAACGGAAATAGTCATTTGCTAGATTCGTTCAGGCTGGTCGAGCTGAGACGGAGCAATCTAGGTATTGGTGGCTGAATGACAACGTCTAAATTATTCGTGTTTATTTGCTGTTTTGTGTTTTTTTATTGCATTGTTTTGAGTTTCAGCTCATTATTGCTACATATAGTGTTGTTGTTTGTATGTGCTAAAAATTAGGAATAGATTTATGTTATATTTATGTTAGGTTTGGAAAATGGTCTAACGTTTAGGTTAGGAACATTGTGAAAGCATTCTTTTTAAACATAAGGTGAAGTTATTGATTGAATTTGATTAGAATTAGGTTATAACATATTAGGTATAGGAGAAAAGTTCACTTTTGTGTTAAAAGTATGCGTAATGTTTAATAGTGTTGGTTCATTTTTTCTCCTTATTCCAATTGAATCATAAAATATGTGATAATGTTAGTTAATGTGTATGTGTATGTTTGTATTTTATCAGTCATCGAGCAACTAGTCAATGCTAACAACAAAGTGGAGGATTATGAGAGAGAAAATGAGGAACTCAGACTTGGGATCTAGTCACTAGAAGAGCTCTAACTGGCAAATAAACTTTCAACAAAGGAAAAGAAACCACCAGGAAAGAAAAAGAAGTAAAGTCAAAAGCAACTGAAGACAGAAAATCAAAGAAACCGCAACAGGAACCTGATCAAGAAGATGTCCTCAGCACAGACTGAACAAACGTCAGTACAAACTTTTATGCAGCGCTATTGGAGCTAAATGATTCAATGACAAATGTAACAAAACTTCCGAAAATTGTTTTACTAAACCTGATAATGTATTCAACGAATATTTAAAAGTTAAAAATAGGGGGAAGAAACCAAAAGTTTTGCCTGCTGGCCTCCGTCTGTCAGTATTAATTAAAAGAAAGAAACATTCCCACCAATCAATGTATTTGGAAAAACTGGCAAAGATATGGCTCGGCTTTTGGCAGCCGAAAATAAATTAAATGATTTTGAGATCAAAAGACTGAATGCGAACGAAGTCATTGGTTTGCTTTCAGGCAGCAATAAGCGCGTTGAATTCCGGAGAGGTTCCGCACTTTAAGTACACCCCCAAGAGCGAAAAAACCTTACCTTTTTATTGAAGGAACTGGAGAGGGCACAGTCGATCTCCTTTAGCTGCTTCAAGAAGTTGCACCAAAAATAGAATTTATTGCAGTTAAAGACATCGCAAAAAGGAGACCGGTTGTCAAACGTTAAAATTTGTCTTTTTAATTAGTCCAGATTTGGAGTAAAAATAACCCTTCAAAAAATAAGTTACATTAACTTCCACGTGGTGAGTTGGGAACGCTTCCAGAAGAGTGAGGTCAACTAGTGCCATAATTGGCAAAGATTCGGTCATTCGGCTGCCAATTTCGACATGAAATACAGAAGTGTAAAGTGTAAAGATGTTCATGCCCTCAGCGAGTGCAAATTGGCTCAGACGGGGCCTAAAGAAAAACTATATTGTGTGAACTGCAGTGGTCATCCACCATCATAGCGAGGATGCCCCCGGTATCAATATGCAAAAGTAAAATTTACTCCAAAACAAACTCAAGTACAACGTAGTGTGATATCTACCAACTTTGTCAAGCCCGGGGTGTCATTTGCACTTACTGCCAGAGGAACAACAGGCAATGTAAATAAAATAAATAATGTAAGTGGCTATAATGAGCTGCTTCTTAAAATTTATCAGCAATTAAAATTTTTATTGGTGAGAATCGGTAAACAGGATTCAAACATTAACTTTGTTTTTCAGCGTTTAGGGTGTCTAGGGATCAACGTTAATTCCATTGTGAGTCTAAATTTACGTGACTATCTCTTGGAATTCCTTGTCAAGAAGTAGCCTGACATCAAGCTTCTCATTGAAACCTATCTCAATTCATGGCACTCTATGACATTCAAGAATTTTGAATTCGTAAGAAACGGTAGTGAAAACGGTGATGGGGGGGGATGGTAACGGGATATTGGTGAGAAGACCCATTTGTTTCCAAAATATTGATAAAGTCGAATTCAAAAGTTTTAATCGCTTGAATTTTTCATTATCAAAATTTTCCTTCCAGGTGAGGATAACCTCTTCGTCATGTCTGCCCATGCACGCATTGTTTTCAAGTTCAAGGAGGAGCTCAATTCTTTGTTTGAAATACTCGAATTGAACAGGCTGCATAGTTATTATATGCTTGCTGTTGACCTGAATGCCAAGCATACATCATGGCTGAACGCCAACAATAATCCCTGAGGTGCATTCCTGAAATCGTGGATAACAGAGAACCAAATTGAATACAATTGCAATCTATATGGGTC
Source organism: Odontomyia ornata (assembly GCA_963969285.1). Classification (NCBI taxonomy): domain Eukaryota; kingdom Metazoa; phylum Arthropoda; class Insecta; order Diptera; family Stratiomyidae; genus Odontomyia; species Odontomyia ornata. Next base: position 279,183,660 of record OZ017739.1, on the reverse strand, counting down.
GGAGCTCCCAACACACCCTAGGGCAAATTCATATTTAGACCTCTGCATTGCAGATGCAAGACTCGAATTCAGCTTCAATAGTCCTCAACGGAAACTGCAGGTGCTTCCTTAAGATAGCTACCATAACGCAATCCGAATCGAAATTAATCGTCAAAGGGATGATATCTTCCTCATTCCAGTTCAACATGAAAATTATCGGTCGAATTTAAAAAAAAAAACAGACGGGAAATTTTCATAAGGAGTTTAGTCACGAGTACCAGAAGCAAAGTCCTCCTGATGATGGCAACTCTTGCTCAATGATTTCTAATGACAGGAATCTAACAAACGGCGAAATAGATCTCTAATTGTCAAAGTTAAAAATTGCGGAAAAATTGAGGGGTATTAGCCCACAGGACCCGTTTTCACGAATGTGAAAAGCATATTCCGTAAGAAGTCTCGAGTGAAGGTATCCAATCTTGGAGTCGCTAGTGATGAGACTAATCCTCTCGATGGGGCTGGTATCGAAATTAATTGTACGACTCCGGATAGAAATGGAAACAGGATCATAGGTGATGGATTGCAGAAACTTGCCCTGATTGGAAGACATTTTGAGTTGGTTCATCTATCAAACCCTGAGAGAGCGAATGACATTTTTTCAGAGGTCGTTGAAACTAAATTTTCCGACTTCAAATCAAACCTGAACGGTGAATCAATTTTTCATTTCAAGAAAACATTAACATCTAACCTCATACCGAGCATGAATCTTATTGATTATTTTGTCAGCTATGAAGACTTGTGTTTCATATTTGACAAGCATAACAACAAGAAATCATGTGGTATCGATGGTTTTCCAAATATAGTTCTCCGACATTTGCCGGAGGTTGCTATTAGAAATTATTGCATATTGTTTAGCAACATGTTGAGCAATTCATATTTCCCAAATGCGTGGAAAAAGGCTAAGGTATTTCGTATTTTGAAGAGAGGAAAGGAATCTTCGAGCCCTAAAAGCTATCGCCCAATCAGCTTGCTGCTTAACATCAGCAATGTGTTTGAAGTAATGCTCAACAGAGCACTAAACGCCCACATTGAGGAATATGAGTTGATGCCGAATTGCCAATTTGGTTTTCCTGCCAGGCATTCGACCACACATGCAATAACGAAAGTAACCTCAGACATCTGTTGGAAACTAAACAGCAGAGAATTTGTTGGAGCGTGTCTCATTGATATGGAGAAAGCCTTCAATACGGTGTGGTTAGATGGACTAGTTTTTAAACTCCTTCAGGACAAGTCCCCAGACACCTTGTCACCATGATGTGCAATATGTTATACGGGAAATCATTTGTTGTAACTGATGGAAATCTGACAACAATGTGCGAATTCAAGGTCTTGAATGGTCTACAGCAGGGAACAGTTACTACGCCACTGCTCTTCTCAATCTTCATTCGCAAACTATTGAACGGCTTTGATTTTAACGTCTCGCCAACGCGAGCATTGGTAGCGTTTGCTGATGATCTGATCATCTATACGGCAGATCGAAAAGCTACAATAGTTCAGGGCAATCTCCAAAAAATGTTCAATGATGTACAGCTATACATTGACAATTGGCGAATGAAAATCAATGCGCAGAAGTGTGAAACAATCTTGTTTCGGACAACGCTGCAGGGGGTCAGTCAAGACCTGAAACGTAATTGGAAGGATTTCCACATCATGGCTGGCGAGGTTAGTTCAGAATGGGTTCCACATAAATCCTGTGTACGATACCTCGGTGTTCATCTCGATCAGTATCTACTACTGAACATGTCAAAATCACTTGGCACTAAAAGTAGTCATGGCCCTACGAAGATTCTTTCATTCCAAAAACATTGATCAAAAGGTCAAAATGATCTGTTACAAGACCCTGGTTAGACCAGTTTTGACATGGATGTCAGACCTGGTGCAACCTGAGTGCTAGCACTATGAAAAAATAAGAGTTTTGGGGTGATGGCACTTTCCTGGCATCGGCTCCACGCGTCGCGGGCGTAAACTCTATGTGCAAATCAGTTCGTATTAATCCTTAATAATTTATTCGCCCCGAAAACACATAGAAGATCGAAAATTTCAAGCTTGAAATCTTCTTCCTACGAAATCTGAGCAAGATTGAATGGTGGCAAAGGGATGTACTAGAAGAAATGTGAGTAGCGGCTGATTGTCAAATTAAAAATTTAGAATAAAGTGTTGAAATTTTTGCGCCGCGGACCTTGCGTGGCCCCGCAGGAGCCCGCAAGGGCCTTCTAATTTTTTAATCTGACAATCAGCTGCTTCTCACATTCCTTCTAGCTGACAATCAGCTGTTTCTCACATTCCTTCTAGGTGACAATCAGCTGCTTCTCACATTCCTTCTAGTACATACCTTCACCGCCATTCAATCTTGTTCAAATTTCGTATGACGCAGATTTCATGCTTGAAATTAATTATCTTCTGCTTGTTTTCGGGTCGATTTTCGGGGCGAATAAATTACTAAGGATTAATACGAACCGATTTGCACATAGAATCTGCGCCCCCGATGCGTAGTGCCAATGCCAGGAAGGTGCGTCACCCCAGAGTTTTCGAAAGAAAATGTCTTCGTGCATATACTGGTTCGTACAGAAAGCCTAAGACGGATTGGAAGCACTATATATCGCATAGAATTTATCAAACATCTAAAGTGACGAGTCGATATCTTCATATTGAAACTTTTTCGGAATCATACTACAAGATCTGTAACTGTGAGTCAAAACCCCTGGATTTCACAGCCGTTCCACACTACAGACGTGTGTATTGAGACTTGCCTCGCTACTGGCATCGTTTCTCCCGAAACATTCGTGTATTTGGTCATGAATCGATATGTTTTTGATTCTGACGGTGTCCCAGTCATATATCACTTATATAGACGGGCCACCGATAAGAAGATAAAATATCCTTCGAGTTTGAGTTCACGAGACCAACAATTCCAATGGAGATACTCATTTGCTAGATTCGTTCAAGCTGATCGAGCTGAGACGGACAGTCTAGGTATTGGTGGCTGAATGACAATGTCTAAATTATTCGGTATTATTTTCAGTTTTGGTGTTTTTCGTTATTTAGTTTTTTTAGTTTCAGCTCATTGTTGCTGCATTTAGTGTTGTTTATTTGTGTTAAAAATTAGTGATAGGTTCGGTATATGTTAAGTTTATTATTTTATGTTTAGAGGTAAGGTATAACGCTTAGCTTAGGAACATTTTGATAGCATTCTTTTTAAATATAAGCTAAAGTTTTTGATTGAATTTGATTAGAATTAGGTTATAACATATTAGGTGTAGGATAAAAGTTCACTGTTGTGTTAAAATTATAAATAGTTTTGAAATAGTATTGGTTGGAATTACTGCTGTAAAAATCTTGATTAATTTGAATATGCTATGGTTTTTTTTTCATCAAATGTGTTTACTGATAACTTCTAAAATTAGAAAGCCATTTGAGACATTAAGTTTTCATATTATTATTACTTGGAATTTGCTTTATATTCTTTTAAAATTTCTAACGATTAGTATTGAATAAAACGTTTTGACTTTGACTTTGGCGTGTTTTTAACCGCCCCTGTCAAGAATTTTCAAAAATTAAAATAAGTTTTAAAACGTCAACTCGAAGTTAATTTTTTAAAAAAACTTAAGTCGTCGAATTATTCGAACAATTTATTGAGTATCTGGATTTTAGTTGCGAGGAAGTCTCAAAAAAGAAGAAACGCTTTTTTTCGCCAGCGGCATGGCGGGAGCCCGGGAGTGTTACAGGTGCCAGAGATTCGGTCATTCGACTGCCAATTGTGACATGCATTATCGCTGCGTTAAATATAAAAATATTCATGCCCCCGGTGAATTGGCTTACATGGAGCCAAAAAAAATTATACAGTGTTAACTGCGGTATATTTGGTCATCCAGCGTCATATCGAGGATGCCCTCAATATCAAAATGCGAAAGTTACATTTCCCCAAAACAAACCCAAGTACATTGCAGACAACAATGTAAATAAAATAAATAGTGTAAGTGGTAATAATTAGCTGCTTCTCAAAATTTGTCAGCAGCTTGAATCTCTTTCAGAAAGAATAAAAGCAAGATCAAAACATCAAATTCGTTTTCCAACGATTAGGCCAACATGCTTCAAAATAGTTTGTCATCCAGTCACATTTCCATGGATAGGATTCGTCTCATCTCGATCAATGTCAACTCCGTTGTTACTATACATCGACGTGACTATCTCCTTGAATTCATTGTTAAGCAAAAGCCAGACATCATGCTTCTCACTGAAACCCACCTCAATTCATAGCACTCATGACATTCAAGTATGTTGCATTCGTAAGAAACGGTAGGGTAAACGGTGATGGGGAGGTGGCACCGGGATAGTGGTTCGAAGACCCTATTGCTTCCAAAATATTGAAAAAGTCAAATTCAAATACTTTGAATATCTTGAAGTGACCGTTTTCAAAACTTCCCTGCCAAGTGGGGATAACCTCACCGTTATCTTTGCCTATGTAACTGGTCGAAATGTTCTCGAGTTCAAGGAGAAGCTCAATTCCTTGTTTGAAATACTCGAATTGAGCAGGCTGCATAATTATATTCTTGCCGGTGACATGATTGCCAAGCATACATCATATCTGAACGCCAAAAACAATCCCAGAGGTGCATTCCTGAAATCGTGGATCACAGAGAACCAAACTGAATACAAGTGCAATCTATATGGGTCGGAGTTCCCAACATACCCTAAGGCAAATTCATATTTGGACCTCTGTATTGCAGACGCAAGACTTGAATTCAGCTTCAATAGTCCTCAACAGAAACTGCAGGTGCTTCCTTACGATAGCGACCATAACGCAATCGCAATGGAAATCAATCATGAAAAGTATGATGTCTTCCTCATTCCAGTTCAACATGAAAATCATCAGTTGAATTTCAAAACAACCGGTCGGGAAAGTCTCAAAAGAAGTTTAACCGGGATTACCAGAAGCAATGTCTTCCTTCTGGTGATGGCAACGCTTGCTCAATGAGTCCTAATGACAGGAATCTAACTAACGAGGAAATAGATCTCTATTTGTAGAAGTTAGAGAAGCTGACGTTGGAAACGGTTGAGAAAGTAGTTCCCAATATTAAAATCGAAACAATATGGAAGGATATGAATCACTAACCATTGAAAGGTTGAAAAGATTGAAAAGCCTTCTTTTCACAGGTGTCAACAATATTTATCGGCGATTTTTGGACTACAACCATCTCTCGTTGGCATTGTTGAAATTACACCTGAAGAATGTCCGGAACTTAATCCATTCATACTTCAGGAGTGAGGTCAGAAATCAAGGGGCGGAAAAACTGAGGGGTTTTTGCCCTCAGTACCCTGATGATGTTCTCATGAAAGTTAATAACTTATCCCGCTAGAAGTCTAGAAGGTATGGAATCTTGAAGTCGCTAGTGATGAGATAAATCTTCTCGATAGGGCTGATATCGAAATTGATAGTACGACTCCGGATAGAAACGGAAACAGGATTATATGTGAAGGATTGCATGAACTTGCCCTGATTGGAACTCATTTTGAGTTGGTTCATCTACCAAATACAGAGAGAGGGAATGAAATATTTTCAGAGGTCGTTGAAGCAAAAGATACAGTCTGGTTAGATGGACTAGTTTTTAAACTCCTCCAGGACAGGATCCCCGGACACCTTGTCGCCATGATGTGCAATATACTATACGGGAAATCATTAGTTATCACTTATGGAAATCTGATGACAATGTGCTACTTCAAGGTCTTGAATAGTCTACAGTAGGGAATAGCTACTGTGCCTCTGCTTTTCTTAATAATCATTCGCAACCTATTGAACGGCTTTGATTTTAACGTCTCGTCAACGATATCATTGGTAGCGTTTACTGATGATTTGATCATCTAAACGGCAGACAGAAAAGCTAATGATATGCAGCTCTACACCGACAATTGGCGAATGAAAATCAATGCGCATAAGTGCTAAGCAATTTTGTTTCAAACAACGCTGCAGGGGGTCGGTCAAGGCCTGAAACATAATTGGAAGTATTTGCACATTTTGGCTGCTGAGGGTAGTTCAGAACGGGTTCCACATAAATTCTGTGTTTAATACCTCGGTGTTCATCTTGATCAGTATCTGTACTATACTGGACATGTCAAAATCATGCTCAATAAGGCACAAAAAGTAGTCATGGCCCTTTGACGACTCTTTCATTCCAGATACATTGATCAAAAGGTAAAATTTATCTGTTACAAGACCCTGGTTAGACCAGTTTTGACATATGTATGTCAGATCTGGTACAACCAGAGTATTGAAGTACCACGAAAGATGAAGAGTTTCGGAAAGCAAATGTCTTCGTGCATGTACTGGTTTTTACAAAAAGCCTGATACGGATTGGATGCATTATATATCGAATAGAAGAATTCATCAAACTGCTAACGTGACAAGAGTCGGTATCTTGATAAACTTCTTCGTAATCATATTACAAGATCTGTAACTGTGAGTCAAAACCCCTGGATTTCACAGCCGTTCCACACTACAGAAGCGTATATTGAGACTTGTCTCGCTACTGGCGTCATTCTTCCCGAAGCATTCCTGTATTTGGATATGAATCGATTTGTTTTTAATTCTGATGGTATCCCAATCATATATCACGTATGTAGACGGGCCACCGATAAGAAGATAAAATATCCTCCCAATTTGAGTTCACGAGGCCAACAATTCCAACGGAAATAGTCATTTGCTAGATTCGTTCAGGCTGGTCGAGCTGAGACGGAGCGATCTAGGTATTGGTGGCTGAATGACAACGTCTAAATTATTCGTGTTTATTTGCTGTTTTGTGTTTTTTTATTGCATTGTTTTGAGTTTCAGCTCATTATTGCTACATATAGTGTTGTTGTTTGTATGTGCTAAAAATTAGGAATAGATTTATGTTATATTTATGTTAGGTTTGGAAAATGGTCTAACGTTTAGGTTAGGAACATTGTGAAAGCATTCTTTTTAAACATAAGGTGAAGTTATTGATTGAATTTGATTAGAATTAGGTTATAACATATTAGGTATAGGAGAAAAGTTCACTTTTGTGTTAAAAGTATGCGTAATGTTTAATAGTGTTGGTTCATTTTTTCTCCTTATTCCAATTGAATCATAAAATATGTGATAATGTTAGTTAATGTGTATGTGTATGTTTGTATTTTATCAGTCATCGAGCAACTAGTCAATGCTAACAACAAAGTGGAGGATTATGAGAGAGAAAATGAGGAACTCAGACTTGGGATCTAGTCACTAGAAGAGCTCTAACTGGCAAATAAACTTTCAACAAAGGAAAAGAAACCACCAGGAAAGAAAAAGAAGTAAAGTCAAAAGCAACTGAAGACAGAAAATCAAAGAAACCGCAACAGGAACCTGATCAAGAAGATGTCCTCAGCACAGACTGAACAAACGTCAGTACAAACTTTTATGCAGCGCTATTGGAGCTAAATGATTCAATGACAAATGTAACAAAACTTCCGAAAATTGTTTTACTAAACCTGATAATGTATTCAACGAATATTTAAAAGTTAAAAATAGGGGGAAGAAACCAAAAGTTTTGCCTGCTGGTCTCCGTCTGTCAGTATTAATTAAAAGAAAGAAACATTCCCACCAATCAATGTATTTGGAAAAACTGGCAAAGATATGGCTCGGCTTTTGGCAGCCGAAAATAAATTAAATGATTTTGAGATCAAAAGACTGAATGCGAACGAAGTCATTGGTTTGCTTTCAGGCAGCAATAAGCGCGTTGAATTCCGGAGAGGTTCCGCACTTTAAGTACACCCCCAAGAGCGAAAAAACCTTACCTTTTTATTGAAGGAACTGGAGAGGGCACAGTCGATCTCCTTTAGCTGCTTCAAGAAGTTGCACCAAAAATAGAATTTATTGCAGTTAAAGACATCGCAAAAAGGAGACCGGTTGTCAAACGTTAAAATTTGTCTTTTTAATTAGTCCAGATTTGGAGTAAAAATAACCCTTCAAAAAATAAGTTACATTAACTTCCACGTGGTGAGTTGGGAACGCTTTCAGAAGAGTGAGGTCAACTAGTGCCATAATTGGCAAAGATTCGGTCATTCGGCTGCCAATTTCGACATGAAATACAGAAGTGTAAAGTGTAAAGATGTTCATGCCCTCAGCGAGTGCAAATTGGCTCAGATGGGGCCTAAAGAAAAACTATATTGTGTGAACTGCAGTGGTCATCCACCATCATAGCGAGGATGCCCCCGGTATCAATATGCAAAAGTAAAATTTACTCCAAAACAAACTCAAGTACAACGTAGTGTGATATCTACCAACTTTGTCAAGCCCGGGGTGTCATTTGCACTTACTGCCAGAGGAACAACAGGCAATGTAAATAAAATAAATAATGTAAGTGGCTATAATGAGCTGCTTCTTAAAATTTATCAGCAATTAAAATTTTTATTGGTGAGAATCGGTAAACAGGATTCAAACATTAACTTTGTTTTTCAGCGTTTAGGGTGTCTAGGGATCAACGTTAATTCCATTGTGAGTCTAAATTTACGTGACTATCTCTTGGAATTCCTTATCAAGAAGTAGCCTGACATCAAGCTTCTCATTGAAACCTATCTCAATTCATGGCACTCTATGACATTCAAGAATTTTGAATTCGTAAGAAACGGTAGTGAAAACGGTGATGGGGGGGGATGGTAACGGGATATTGGTGAGAAGACCCATTTGTTTCCAAAATATTGATAAAGTCGAATTCAAAAGTTTTAATCACTTGAATTTTTCATTATCAAAATTTTCCTTCCAGGTGAGGATAACCTCTTCGTCATGTCTGCCCATGCACGCATTGTTTTCAAGTTCAAGGAGGAGCTCAATTCTTTGTTTGAAATACTCGAATTGAACAGGCTGCATAGTTATTATATGCTTGCTGTTGACCTGAATGCCAAGCATACATCATGGCTGAACGCCAACAATAATCCCAGAGGTGCATTCCTGAAATCGTGGATAACAGAGAACCAAATTGAATACAATTGCAATCTATATGGGTCGGAGCTCTCAACACACCCTAGGGCAAATTCATATTTAGACCTCTGCATTGCAGATGCAAGACTCGAATTCAGCTTCAATAGTCCTCAACGGAAACTGCAGGTGCTTCCTTAAGATAGCTACCATAACGCAATCCGAATCGAAATTAATCGTCAAAGGGATGATATCTTCCTCATTCCAGTTCAACATGAAAATTATCGGTCGAATTTAAAAAAAAAAACAGACGGGAAATTTTCATAAGGAGTTTAGTCACGAGTACCAGAAGCAAAGTCCTCCTGATGATGGCAACTCTTGCTCAATGGTTTCTAATGACAGGAATCTAACAAACGGCGAAATAGATCTCTAATTGTCAAAGTTAAAAATTGCGGAAAAATTGAGGGGTATTAGCCCACAGGACCCGTTTTCACGAATGTGAAAAGCATATTCCGTAAGAAGTCTCGAGTGAAGGTATCCAATCTTGGAGTCGCTAGTGATGAGACTAATCCTCTCGATGGGGCTGGTATCGAAATTAATTGTACGACTCCGGATAGAAATGGAAACAGGATCATAGGTGATGGATTGCAGAAACTTGCCCTGATTGGAAGACATTTTGAGTTGGTTCATCTATCAAACCCTGAGAGAGCGAATGACATTTTTTCAGAGGTCGTTGAAACTAAATTTTCCGACTTCAAATCAAACCTGAACGGTGAATCAATTTTTCATTTCAAGAAAACATTAACATCTAACCTCATACCGAGCATGAATCTTATTGATTATTTTGTCAGCTATGAAGACTTGTGTTTCATATTTGACAAGCATAACAACAAGAAATCATGTGGTATCGATGGTTTTCCAAATATAGTTCTCCGACATTTGCCGGAGGTTGCTATTAGAAATTATTGCATATTGTTTAGCAACATGTTGAGCAATTCATATTTCCCAAATGCGTGGAAAAAGGCTAAGGTATTTCGTATTTTGAAGAGAGGAAAGGAATCTTCGAGCCCTAAAAGCTATCGCCCAATCAGCTTGCTGCTTAACATCAGCAATGTGTTTGAAGTAATGCTCAACAGAGCACTAAACGCCCACATTGAGGAATATGAGTTGATGCCGAATTGCCAATTTGGTTTTCCTGCCAGGCATTCGACCACACATGCAATAACGAAAGTAACCTCAGACATCTGTTGGAAACTAAACAGCAGAGAATGTGTTGGAGCGTGTCTTATTGATATGGAGAAAGCCTTCAATACGGTGTGGTTAGATGGACTAGTTTTTAAACTCCTTCAGGACAAGTCCCCAGACACCTTGTCACCATGATGTGCAATATGTTATACGGGAAATCAACTGGTGGAAACCTGACAACAATGTGCGAATTCAAGGTCTTGAATGGTCTACAGCATTCATTCACAAGCTTTTGAACGGCTTTGATTTTAACGTCTCGCCAACGCGATCATTGGTGGCGTTTGCTGATGATAGTTCAGAGCAATCTACAAAAAATGTTCAATGATGTGCAGCTGTACACTGACAATTTCCAAATGAAAATCAATGCGCAGAAGTGCGAAACAATTTTATTTCGGACAACGCTGCAAGGGATCAGTCAAGACCTGAAACGTAATTGGAAGGATTTCCACATTATGTCTGGTACTATAAAAGGAATAAGAGTTTTTGAAGGGAAATGTACATCTACTGGTTTGTACAGAATGCGTGAGACTTATTGTAAACACCATATATCGAATAGAAAAATTTATCAAACTGTCAAAGTGACGAGAGTCGATATGTTCATATTGATACTGCTTCGGAATCATATCGCAAGATCTGTAACTGTGATTGAAAATCCCGTTCTACCCTACAGACGTGTATATTGAGATTTGTCTCACTACTGGCTTTATTCCTCCCGAAGCATTCGTGTATTTGGACATAAATTGATATGTTTTTGATTCTTACGGTTCCCCAATCATATATCACGTCTATAGATGGGCCACCGATAAGAAGATAAAATTCCCTCTAAATTTGAGTCCACGAGACCAACAATTCCAATGGAGATACTCATTTGTAAGATTTTTTGAGCCTGGTCGAGCTGAGACGGAGCGATCTAGGTATTGGTGGCTGAATGACAACGTCTAAATTATTCGTGTTTATTTGCTGTTTTGTGTTTTTTTATTGCATTGTTTTGAGTTTCAGCTCATTATTGCTACATATAGTGTTCTTGTTTTGTATGTTTTAAAAATTAGAAATAGATTTCAATATTTAGGATATGTATATAGTATGTTTACCAGATAAGAATTATAGATAAGGTCTAACGTTTAGGTTAGGAGTATTTTGAAGGCATGTTCTACGATAAGATAAAGTGTTTGATTGAAATTAATTAAATTAGGTTATAACATATTAGGTATAGGATAAAATTTTACAATTGTGTTAAAAGTATACGTAATGTTTAATAGTGTTGATTCATTTTTTCTCCTTTTCCCAATTGAATCATTAAAATATGTAATAATTTTAATTGATTTGAATTTGATATTGTGTTTTTAATTTAATCTTTTGTAATGTGACGCCTACGCCCAGGAATCGAAGTGATTCCGATCCCGAACCCTTGTAACCGGCCAGATGGATATGTCCTCGAAGTGCCAGCGGACTTCATCTGTTGTGCGGATATCGTTGTGCAGAAAATATTTTTTTTTCTGTCCAAATATTTAGATCCGTGGATATAAATATTCGAAATATAGAATTAATCCAACCCCGGCACATTTCGAGACATAGCCATCTGGAAATGCCCCTCCACCGTGGCCATCGAGAAAACTATGCCACTGGCGACATCTGGAGAGGCACATTGCCGCCATATGGCGTGCCATTCCACACACAGATGTTTTGTCCGAGGTGACAACCGGAATTTTTGACAGCCACATGTCGGCTTGGTTTTTCGTGGCTGTCGTCTGCTAATCGTGTCCATTGTAGTGAATCGCAAAATTCGGAAATTTGTATGAACGGACCGTACTTGTTGGTGATTGTATTGTGGCTTGGATGCGAAATATCGAAAGCAATCGGGAATAGCAGCTGCTAATTGTTGGTTGCGGCAGATTCCGGTATTCGCTCTCGTTTGTGCCGAAAATATCTATAGAAAGGTAAGTCTGCTAACGGATATCTCCCGAGTTCCGTCTCTAACCTCATTCTTGATAGAAAATCGCAAGAAAATGCCGAAGAATGAGAAGGAATCCTGAGCGAAAATTGTTGCGTTCGTATGATAATTTTGTTTTCGGCTGGTTGCATGAAGGTTTTCGCATCTGCAAACAATTTTCTTGAATGGTCTGATGTCTTTTTGAAAAGTGGTGACAATTGTGACAATGAACTGACTCGGTATTGTGATCCACTAGAGCTTTGCTGCTATTATTGCGAAGCTATGCAGCGGCTGATCACCTCATCAAATTTAACGTTGCGTGAACTGCGGACTAAGTGGAAATATACCTTCGATAAAACATTCAGTCGGTATCAAAGAAGAAGTTCCAGAAGAGGAATTGTTGGCAGATGTGAGGACTTTCATGCAGTCAGCTGAAAACAAAATTATAGAAATAGTAACAAATGAAGTCGACGAGTTCACAATTGTTGATGCGGGAATCGAAGTTGAAGTAACACCACAATTGCCACAGGAAAACGAAATTGATATATTTGAAGAAAAAGAAAATAGTCAGTAGTAGTTTAAATTTTATTGGTTGTATAAAAGATACTAGTTAGCGTAACGTCCATTCATTTAATAATTTTCTTCTAAACAATATTAAGCTCAAGTCCTGAAAGCTGAAACTCATTTAAATTATAATGTTTATTGCCAAATGTATCAGTTAGATTCAATTATCACTAGAACTATTAGGACTTAGTCAACAAGAGCTTGGAGAAACTCTAGGCAATTTTTACATAAACAAAAAAAAAACAAATTTAGATAACGTTTTATATTTGTAATTGGCTAATAATGAATCGTTATACTATTACCTTCATTGGAAATAGCGCTGATACACAATAATCGAAATAGTTGACAATTGAAGTAAGTTAATTGCGGTTAGTAGGGGGTTGATAACAGGTTCTTACTAACGAGTTTTTGCCGCACCAACTAATAACTTAGAGGAAGTTGAAACGATTTCGTGGTTTTAATAACAAGATCCCTGAAGTGCACTAATCGGGATGGATAATGTTCTAACCGTTAATAGTAAAAAAAAAAAAAAAACAACTAGTATATCGCGATTATAATATTTCGCCGTAGTCATATCGCGATTATAATAATCCGGCGTAGATTAAAGGACATGTCGCGATCGAAAGAATATAAAGGTAAATAAAGGAACACGGAGTGGCTTCGTTAAATCAAAGCGAAACTTTAAAGGCCTACGTTAATCACATAAAACAAGTTGGAACCTCAACTAACCGGAATAAGTAAAATTATAACCTACGATTTGGCATTCTCAGAATTTAAACATTAATCAAAAGCGATGTTTTCGTCATAGTAAAACGATTTTGTTATTTTAAAGTTCAGTACGGAGAGCTTTCGCCTACAGAATTGGGATCCATTGTCTTTGAATTATATCATAGATCTCACCCCAAGCAATTATTTGAAAAAAAAAAACGACATAATCCCTAGCAATCTATATATACTGCCTGTGTAATATTTTATTTTAAAATGAAATATGATTATTCTTTGAAGTATAGCAGTAAAATTTTGAAATTATTTAACAGAAGAAGCACAGAAATGTCTTAAATCGCTCGCTATATAAATATGCTTAATCGAAAATTTTCCAGAAATTAATGAGTTTTACGTTAGGCATTTATGACTTTTTACTTCATTTTAATTTTACTCAATCCCATTGTAAAAATACTATTGCTTCTTTATTCTTTCCTCATACTTGAAATCACAGTCGATCTAAATTTTGATATAAAAAAAAAAATAAGATGAATACTCGTATGCACACACAAATACTCCAAAGCATCGGTTTAAGTGAATCTCTTGTATGCGTCAAAATGGAAATGAAGTAAAAGTTATACCAAGTTGAATTCTATGTTGAAAATAGAAAACAAAGTTTTAATTTTTATAATCTGGGTAAAATATTTATCTACCTTTAAATACAGGCAACATCAAAGTTTAAATAATTTCCTGAAAATTTCAACAAATAAAAGTAAATAAAATTATTATTACGAACAGATAACTGAAATAAAAATTGATAAACGCAAACACACACACACACACACACGGAAAATTTTTAATCATATCTATTCATTAATTAAACTTGAAAAGTAAATAACGTTCGTAGTCAAGTAACTCATTACTACAAATGATCTAAAAGAAAAATAATTAAACGGAAAGGTTTCTACATCTATTCGTCTGATGTTAGTGATAGTAGTAATTATTAAATTAAAACTTGAAACCACAATTATATTATTATTATTAACTACTCAATAGTGTTGTATAGAGAATAAAAGCAGAAAAAAAATAGAAATATTAATAGAAAAATTATACATATTTTTAGGAACTAAATAAAAAGATAACATGAATTGCTAGATAACTAACGACTTTCCTTTTCAGTGGCTCGTTCTTTTTTCAGCGTGAAAGGGAAGTGCAGGGTAGGTATGCCGTCGCGAGGTTAGGGTTTCGACAAATCCGCTGAAGTCGGTTTCGCGTCGCGCGAGTTTTGTGTCTAGTTTGACCGAACTATAAAAAAATAAGAAAGTGCTCCGCGCACATCAAGAAATCCAAACACGAACTTTACATTTAACTTTAAGAACTTTATTGATTACAATTTCGTTTGAGTATTCACTCGGACAGCGTAACGTTCTACATCTAATTAGCAAAACTGAAGGTGTTCATGGATACGCTTCTATTTATTATGCGAAAAATGATGAGTTCGCGACACGTGAATTAATTATGCGAAAGTAATTTTGATTACGATGGGACATGTGCCGCCGCGTAAATTGCTTACCTATTGTCTAGGTTCGGCACATGTCATTTCCGTTGCAGATTCGTTGCATTTGGGTAAATGCAACGTTTGCAGTAATTGATTTATGTGAGAATTATTTTTATAGGAATTCGGAGTAAGCGTATACATGACTTCTCCCCCCTTACAATAAGAATTCTCCTGAATTCTAACCTTTTCATTACAATTTGTTTTAATGTTTTTGTTTACATTCATAATTTCTTTTGTTTTATGTATTTTATAAAAAATGGTAAGTATTGCAAAAATGATACATATATGTATTGAAATTGTTGTTATTCCTAATATTGGACTTATAGTTTTGTAGAATTTAAGAATTTCTAAAGGTTCCAAATTTTCAATATGTTGTATGGTAATATTTTCAAAATTAATTCTTTTGGTAAAATTAAAATTATAGTCTGCTTCCTAATAAAATCTGTCAACAAATTTGATATCATTGCTACTAAAGGTTTCATTTAGGATTTGAATAGTACAATTATTGAATGTTATTAAGTAATTACCGTTTAGTTTTATATATCTGTCATCACAAGAATTTATAATTTGTTGATTTTTCATATTTTTACAAAGTATAGTTTGATCATCCAATTTTTTAATTTCTTGAAGTTTATTTATTTGTGTAAAGCAATTATTTTTTTCAATGCAATTGTTTACAATTTTGAGATCTTTTTCATATTGAATTTCTCCACTATATTGATATTTTGTTTGATTTATTTCAATAACAAATTGATCTTCTATATTAAGTTCTAAAAAGTTTTTATTTGGGATTGGGGTTATCAATTTAAGGTCGACTATTTTGTATTTATTGGGAATTTTGATGGCAAGGGTTAGTTCGTCCTTGTCTAGTTGCAAAAGTCCTGTTTTAGCGTTTTTAAGTCTGTAAAAGTCTAGTCCTGTTGTCAAGATTTCAGTAGTTGTCAATAAACTTGGGTGAACAATACCATGTCGGGTAAATGCTATGCTGTCCATAATTTGGTCTAGTTTTTCTTTAAGCATCTGCAATCTTATCATTTGATCTAACTGCAGTTGTTTTACTATAATTTTTCTTTCGTTAGCAGTTACTTCTTCGTAAGTTTTTGTAATTTGATTTCTATCTGATTCAATGGTGTTTTTAAGAATTTTTATCGAGTCACTGATATGCGAATTGATTTCTATTTGCTTATTTAGGTTACCGATAGTTTTGTCTTCGTTAATTTCTACTGTTTTCATGTGTTCAGTGATTTCCTTTCTATCGTCGTCATTCATGGTACCAAAAAGCCATTTTTCTACTGTACCAACGATATTGAGTAAACCTCTTTTCTTTCTAGGACTACGTTGAATAGTTTTAAACTTTGCACGAATAGTTTCTAGTTCTTGTCTAATAGTCAAGTCATTCCCAAGGTTCAACCGTTTGATGTTTTCCTCTGCTAAATCAATTGCCTGCCTAAATTCTGTTAAATTGAGTACGTGAATTATTGTCCTAGCATCTTGAATAACCTCCGTTGTTCCCATATTTATTATTGTAAAGCCATTTTCAGTCGATATTGGTTGTATATTTAATGTCCCAGTTGTTGGTTTTACCATAGAGATTAGAAGCAACCATATGATGATTATGACCTAAAATAAGTATTTAATCTTGGATATGTCATAATAAAAAGTAATTGATTTGTTAAGGGTAAACGATTTAAACGACTTAAGTTAAGGTTAAATTATTGAAACTATTGAATTTTGCTTTGCAAAATATCTGCGAGCATTTTCTTCCTTAAATAAACCATGTCCTCTTGGGAAAAATTTGGTTCACAATTGCGAGTTATATGTTCAGCAAATGTGCAGCTAAATACACCACAGTCATATGCATTTGTTTGAAGTGGACCGTTTAGAATTTGCTCCTTTTTCCAAAAAGAAAAATCTAAAACCTCATCTTTCTTGTCCATCGATTCTTCCTTGACATAATTTTCTAGTAAATCTAGAACTTCGGTATTTGGAGTCCTCATTGGATCATAATATTTAATGTATTTTTCCTTTGGGCTTATTATGGCTAAGCACCAATGTGTTTGGTTTATGTGAACTGGAATTATTATTAAATCATAGGAGAATATATCCACTTTCCGTGTCCATCTTCGAACTGCACTATATCCTGTTTTGTTTAGGCACAGCGTGAAAAATGTATTCATTGCATACACTTTCGGAAGATTATTTGCATTGTCTAGTGAGCTTCTTTCTACTAGCAAATTTAGGTAAAAGTTAATTATTTGGTCGTTTAACCATTCTTTTCCTAGTAAGGTGGCTGCATCGCTCCTCTTTATTGATAAATTAAATTTCTTTACCAAAACCTCGGAGTTAGGACCTTCTTTAGCTTTTATTTCTGCTTCTAGAATTCTTTTATCCTCTGTTTTAACGATATCGTCTTCTGAATAATCGTTTAGATTTGTATGTTTTAATTCTCTTTTGATATTTGTGGGATGGACATTATGTAATTTTGCCCTTTTATATCTTGGTTTTTCTTTGTGTCTTACAGCTTTATAGTCCTTTATGAATCCAGTCGTCCTAGTTTCCTCGTAGTTTTCACGTTTTTTATTTATTTTTTCCAAATATTTTTGTTTTGCTTCGTTGATGTTATTTTTAATTTTGAAAACGTCTATTCGTTGTTCCTGAGCATCGATAGGGGTACACTTGATAGTTGAATGATAGCGATTGTTGTAGTTTCTAACAGCCTGTTGTACTATTTGTTTTGGTGAAAAATTTGTTTTATTTAATATTAAAGTTCTGCATATCGAAAGTAATGTGTTGTGAAAACGTTCTACGTCAGCATTACCTGTATGGCTATGCGCTTTTGTTATGTGTAGTTCTATTTCCTCTTCTTTTAAGAATTCCTTTACGTTAATAGTATTTAATTCATTTCCTGCAGTAATTTTCTTGGGTTTTCCTATTTTTGCAAAATGTTCTTCTAAAGTTTCAATGATTGTTATATGATTTTTGTCAGGTAGGAAGTAAGCAGAGCCAAATTTCGAAAATCGATCTATTATTGTTAAGAAATCATATTTCATGAAGGTATGAATATCTATATTGATAATTTCGTTTTTACTGTCGGGTGTTTCTGTGTAATTAAATTTAGGTTTGATCGGTTTTCTGTCATATTTCACCATTTGACAGACATCGCATTGGTTGAGTACAATTTGTATTAGTTCCTGTAATTTTGGATAATAGATCTTGTTTTTTATACAATTGAAAGTTTCTTGTATGCCGGAGTGCATACTTTCCTTTATGTGATACAGAGATATTTGCTTTACTGCTTCGGTTTCCGTTTTTATATCCTGAGCTCTAAAAGAGCATCGAATAAACTTGACTTGGCTGTCATTTGAGTACATTTCCCTTATTGTTTGTTGCAAGATGTTATATTTGCTGTCTTCAAGTTCCGTATAAATGCCGGTTATCCCCTTCTTTATGTACTTTCTAAGGATTTCGCGTAAATTGTCGAAATCGTATTCCGCTATATAAATTATTCGCTTTTTATGAATAACTTCTAACTCTTGGATCTTATTATTTGTCAATATTAACTGTGTCCTATATTTATTTACAATTTCCTCCTTAATAGGTATATGATCTTGTAGATCTTCTTCCGCAGAATGTTTTGTAGCTATTGTACTATCGTGACTTTCCAAGTTAAATATTATTCCTAAATCTGAAAAAGAGTTTGTATGTTTAAATGAGCTTGTCGACTTTTCATCACACTCCTTAGGTTGATTAGTACGGCTGAGAAAATCCGCTACCTTATTTTCTTTTCCCTTTACGTACTCAATATCAAAATGATATTCTCCTAGTTTTAAGAGCCATCTTTGATGCCTGGGTGAAAGGTCCTTCCCTTTATATTTAGCATGAAGGTATTTGATAGGTTGATGGTCCGTATAAATAGTAAACTTGTTACCATAGAGATACGGTCTGAAATAATTGACCGACCACATAATGGCAAGAAATTCCTTATCAGTAGTGGCGTAATTCCGCTCATGACAGTTTAATGTCCTCGAGGCAAAGCACACTGGATGCCCGTTTTGTGACAAAACGGCGCCAATTGCATACTGAGACGCGTCCGTTGTTAATTGGAAGGGTTTCTGAAAATCAGGAAATCTTAAAACAGGATGTGATATTATAAGGGCTTTTAGTTTCTCAAAAGCGCTAATATAATTTGGATCTTTACAATTAACTTTTTGGTCCTTTTTCAGATACTTTGTTATAGGTTGAGCTACTTTTGCGTAGTCCTTAATAAACTTTCTGTAGTAACCCGTTAATCCTAGAAAGCTCTTTATCTGTTTGTGCGTTTTTGGCAATTCTAATTTTTGTATTATTTCAACCTTTTCGGGATTTGGTTTCAGTCCATCTTTTGAGATAATATGACCTAAGAATGTGGTCTCCTTCTTCATAAAATTGCACTTATATATCTGGATTTTAAGTTGATGTGCTTTCAAAGTTTGAAAAATGTCTGTTAACGATTTAATGTGTTCCTTTAAAGAGGTGCTAAAAATCAGAATATCGTCTAAATAAACGACACATGATTTATTTACGAAATCTCTTAACACGTCATTCATTAGGCGCTGAAATGTCGCTGGTGCATTCTTTAGACCAAACGGCATTCTTACAAATTCATAAAGTCCGTGAGGTGTTACGAAGGCTGTTTTATGCCTGTCTTCCTCTTTGACTAGAATTTGATGATAACCTTTTGCTAAATCGATTGTTGAAAAATATTGGGCTCTACCTAGTTTATCGAGGATAGAGTCAATATTTGGCAATGGGAATTTATCATCCAATGTTATTTCGTTTAGTTTTCTGTAATCTACCACTAAACGAAATTTCTTTTCCCCCGAGTTGTCCGATTTTTTCGGTACTATAATAAGAGGACTTGAATACATTGAATTACTCTTTCGAATAATTCCTTGCTTTTCAAGTTCCGCAATTTGTTTTCGGACCTCCGCTTCGTGCTTAGGAGGATACCTGTACAGTTTTGAGTTGACTTGATTTTCGGTTGTAGTCTTTATCTCATGTTTTATTGTGGGGGTACTCGTGAGTTTGTCACCCTCCTTAAAAAATATTCCCTCATACCGTTTTATCAGTTTTATTATTTCGGCATATTCTTCTTTGTTCAGGTGATCTAACTGTAATCTTTTTAGATAATCACCATGCACTTCTTCTAAAGAATTTACTTCATCAAAAGGATAAGGGCTATTAATAAATTTAATGGCATGTCCATTTAAAATAATTAATTTTCTCTCGAAATCTATTAATGTATCGAGATTATTTAGTAAATCAGTTCCGATTTTGAACTGATATTTTCGGTTTTGTAACCTATTAACCTTCCACCGAACCAAGGCTCGTGAGGGTGGAGGATCAATTTCTTCTGGCGATGGAGTATGAACTTCATACTCGATCTTATCTTTTCCTGTAATAGTTGAAAATATGATTGGCTTGATTTTCACCTTATTAAATGTATTAATTCGGTCATCAATTACACTGAATGATGCCCCTGTATCAATTAAAGCTACATATTTAACATTATTTATAGTAATTTGAATCAAAGGCAATTGTTCCGAGGCTAGTTGCGAAAAAAATATTCATTTAGGTTAATTTCAGGGGGTGAGTCAGAGAAGGTTTCTTCATCAGATAAATTATTTGATTGGTTTTGGTTTTTAACCTTTTCAATATTTGATCTATGGAATTGCGCATTCTCAACTTCCATGGGCTCAATACCCGGTTGGAGTTTAGACTTCCATGTTTGTTTTGAACGACCTGAAAAATTATTGGCTTTATTTTGCCCCGATTTGTTTGAGTTCTGAGATCTGAAAAATTGATTTTGACCACTATTTTGTTGTCCACTGTCATTGTCTTTTTGTCTGTACTTATTAAATTGTCTGTTTTGTTTTGTATTATCCTCTCCGTCAGAATTTTTGTCAGTCTGTCTTTTTTGTGAGGAATTAGGATTAGAATCCTTGAAATTATTTTTGTGGAATTTAGGTTTGAAAATTTTGACCTTTCTAAATTCTGGTCTGATACATTCATCTTCAAATCTTCTTGATCTCATAATTTCTATTATTTTATCAATATTTGTCTCACTGTATATCTTTTCTAATAGAACACCCTGACTCATTTCTTTCACTACATTTGTTAAGATTGAATTAACATTACTAAGGTCAATAAACATTTTATCCTGATAATAGATTATTAGTTCATCTGCCTTATACTTAATTTTTTGTACTTCCTCAGCCAATTCGCTTACATTGTGCACCTTCAGTTCGTTGATTTTTTTGTAGATTTCCCACGGTTGAACGTCTGGTCTGAAACGTAGCTTTAGCTGATCCTTGATGAGTTGCCAATTATCTGTTTCTGGGATGTTGATGATTGCGTTCTTAGCCTCGCCTTGGATTTTCTCATAATAGATGGTCCTTACTGCTGTTTTCTTTGAATCTTCATTGTCAATTTTGCTCAAATAGTATTCAACACTGCTCAGGAAGCCGTTGATGGTAATATCTCCGACGCCGGTAAAGTTGTTCATATATTTGATTTCCTTTAATATTTTATCGTTATGATCGTTTGATGATTGTCTGTTTGAAATTTGTTGAAGAGCTGTTGCCAACTGTTGGACCTGCTCCTCCCTTTGAGCAAGTTGTAGTTGAAGTTGTTGGAATTGTTGAACCAGTTCTTCCATTCTGTATGCGTCGTTCCGCCCTTGGTTGAAGATATTCCTTCTTCTTGTTCTTCGTCCAGCAGGATCCACGTTTTATATGGAGTTTTTTAAAAATCTTAGGCTATGTTACCTGTTTCCAAGTTTTGTGAAACTTTGTTCAATTTGTCCGGTTTAATTTGTTCGGTTTGAAATGTTGCTTTTCACTTCTTATTAGGAACTTTGTTTGTTTTACACACTTTTTAAATTAATTTATGGGCGATCAGATCTCTACAGCAGCCTCACTGCGAGTTTTAAGCGGACCTTTATGCTTCGTGTGTCTGCTCTGATCTTATTATATAGGTTAATAATAACCGTATTAACCTTCGCGGCTTTCCCGATTATTATTTTGTTTAATATTTATGTGTTTTTAGTTTATCGGCACCTTCGCGGCACTTAACCGATTTTATTTTTAAATAGTCACCACACTTTTTCGTTAGTTCCTTCGCGGATTTTCGAACTGTGGCGTTTACCGACTGCGCCAGTTTTGTGTCTAGTTTGACCGAACTATAAAAAAATAAGAAAGTGCTCCGCGCACATCAAGAAATCCAAACACGAACTTTACATTTAACTTTAAGAACTTTATTGATTACAATTTCGTTTGAGTATTCACTCGGACAGCGTAACGTTCTACATCTAATTAGCAAAACTGAAGGTGTTCATGGATACGCTTCTATTTATTATGCGAAAAATGATGAGTTCGCGACACGTGAATTAATTATGCGAAAGTAATTTTGATTACGATGGGACATGTGCCGCCGCGTAAATTGCTTACCTATTGTCTAGGTTCGGCACATGTCATTTCCGTTGCAGATTCGTTGCATTTGGGTAAATGCAACGTTTGCAGTAATTGATTTATGTGAGAATTATTTTTATAGGAATTCGGAGTAAGCGTATACATGACTCGCGCGGTACGCGGTACCTTTGCTTATTTCGCCATTTCTTTAGAGTAGTTTTCTTCAGTTTAAGTTCGAGTAGTATATTTTTCGGTACCGCGTCGGTGAATCGGTAACGCGCCTATGGGATTTTGTAGCGTTTTTGATTTGAGATCTGTGGATAGATCACATCCAGAACTAACGTAATGTAGGTTTCTCGTTCTGGATGAGTAATTGTTGACGCGTTTGGAAAACGGGCAAGTTCAGGTGACTGAAATATTGTAATTGAGCGTAATCCATTCGGAGACCCGCGACCGAAATCCTCTCCGAACTAGCTGGCCGACAAGCAGTCACCGCGTGAATGGATTACGGTGCACGGATTGGTTGACCTGTTGGTACCATCCGTTGGCACTACTCAGACTTAACGTCTAGAACCGATGAGAGGTCGGTTCCGCGTACGATCAGAAAGTAGAAATTCATTACACTTTTTAATTGATAATGTATAAATTTAGAGAGCCATTTGGACCATTATACTTTTCGTATTTTTATTGTTTGTAATTCGCCTTATATTCTTTTAAAATTAATTACGATTTGTATTGAATAAAGCGCTTTTGACTTTGAATGCTTATATATTCAAGTTTTGATATGTAATGAATCATGCGACGCCGCTGGCGACCACTACTAGCACACCTTGCTGCTAGGTGGCTTGTCATTTCACGTTGGGTGTGACGAGCCCACGTCAATTTTGTCGTGGGATGGCAAGGTGAAGTGATAGCCACATGGCAGTGGATTGTGTGAGTGGTGGCCGTCACGCAAGAGCGGTCGGCGATTTTCTGTGGATATTTCGCGGGTGTAATCAGTTTTTGAGTGTTGTTTGGTAATTCAATGTTTTATCTTGTTATACTGGTAAAGTTATTGTTTAAAAATTAAATTACCGAGTCTGGGCGAATACACAGTGGAATATTGGATCTCTTGAAAAATGCTACGACGTAAGTAGTAACGTATTTTCGCTTGCAAATAAAAAAAAAACGTAATTTCGTTCGACATGGTTGGTTTATAAGAACGACCACAATAGAAAAATTTATTATCTCGACTTTACCGAAAGAACAGTTTATGTAGCGAATAGCGGCGCGTATGAAATTTGATTATACCGTTGATGCTACACAAAGCCAATGTCAGCGATTGTACTGTTTAGATGGAACATTTTTAATTTTGTTTGGTAAATTAGGAAAAATGAATGCATCTATAATTTAGAACATTTAATGAATCAGTTGTTTCCTTGCATAAACATGTAAACCAAATCACGATCTGCCAACGGTTAAGTATTCAATACTTCGCGAAGAGATATTTCACTGCGGGAAGTTTTCGTCAGATCTTTGTAATTTTCGCGTGACAGCTCGTTTATTGGTCGGCGAATCGTTTGCTTATACATCCAACACCATCGTCAACTGAAATCGACTCGTAAACAAGTTACATTTCAGTGAAATTGCGTTTTTCCAAAATCCAAAATCGTTACTAGAAAAATCTCTTCTTGCTCAAGGTGATTCGCTCATGTTCGGCATCCGTATAAGAGTGTGTATGTCTCTCCGGTCACCGCGTACACCATAAATACAGTATGGAGATGAAATAAAGTGACGTTTGGCGGATGAAATGAACGATACATTGCGCGGAGAATGCGTGCGTGAGTGCTTGCAAGGCCAACAATCGGATTGCGTTCGCGGGTGACATTATTTTGGTTGCTTTTCCACTTGGTTGAGCAACGCAGCGAATTTCATTGGGAAGGGAAAGTTAATGTTTAGTGAGAGAAATCATAAATATTGAAATTGATGCGGAAAAACACATATACATTAAACCAACAACACACGAAAGAAAAAAAAAACAGAACTATAATCGCAAAAGAAAACAACGGGTTGAGCATAATCCTAATAAGTGCTCTAGTTTTTAAACTGACAGAGATACTGCATTAATATGATAGATACAGATTTATATATTAAATATATTAAAAAAGAAAAATTGCGAGATTCAAAAGAAACAAGAAATCAACAATTCAGTAGGTTAGGGAACCTGATAAAAATTAAAACAAACCAAACTATCGCTACTACGTCAACTGCTGCAACAAGTACATGTTACATTTATATTACATTTATATTGAGATCAACACGTTTCCTAAGATTTTTTCTTGTTCGGTGCCAACCGGATAACGTTCATGCAATGTAATACTTTACACAAATTGATAACATGATGGGAATAGAAATTATTCGTTGTATTGCTTTAAACGATAAAAATAACGATATAAATATGGTAAAAATTAAATAACAAAATCCAACCAAAAAAAATGTTAAATGCTGCAGAGAAATATATATATATAGATATATATATATATATATATATATATATATATATATATATATATATATATATATATACATATATATATATATAGATATAGATATATATATATATATATATATATATATATATATATATATATATATATATATATATATTTACTGAAAGTAAAACATTAAACTGAATAATGTTATATTAAAATATAATAAATATTAAGTAAATTTAAACGAGTAAGTTCACAATAGAGGGTTAGAAAATTTTTCGCGGGAAAACAAATTAGTAAACGAGAACCTGTTCGAAAAAAAGCTACATTAAAACCTTGACAAACCTTTGACTGGCTGAATGAAGAAATACGGAGTAACGTAAAGTAGGTTTCCTCTCCGTATGGTTTTGTTTTGTGACGCGTTTGAAAACGGGCGTGTATTGGTGGCTGAAGATTGTAGATGAGCGTAATCCATTTGGAGACCCGCGACCGAAATCCTCTCCGATCTAGCTGGCCGACAAGCAGCCACCGCGAAAATGGATTACGGTGCACGGATTGGTTGACCGGTTGGTACCATCCGTTGGCACTACTCAGACTTAACGTCTAGAACCGATGAGAGGTCGGTTCCTCGTTCGGACTTAGACTTAAATTCATTACAGATTTCGCGACTCGAGGTAAAAATTTGTTTCCCGATGTTTTAAAAAGATTTTTAAATTCATTACAGATTTCGCGATTTCGAGGGTAAAAATTTGTTTCCCGATGTTTTAAAAAGATTTTGATTATATTTGACTGAGCTTTGCTAAATCCTACTTACTCGTGGCGTTTGTGTGAAGAGTCCTTCGTTTTCGAGATAATGAAGCAGAAAATTTAATTTTTTCCCATACAAAATGACGTTAATAAGTATTTTTCTGAATTGCCACCAGATGTTGAAATATTGCCAGAGTCAATTTGTATGGACAAAAGTTAGACTTTAACACAATCGCCTAGAACAAACTTGTGGTGTTTACTCCAAGCCCAATCAAATGCAGCGATAATCTTATGAAATGAAATTTGTGCATGATTCAGGAATATAAACCAAATTAATTGATATAACATGCGTTAATTTCTGAAGTTAGTTTAAAAATCTAATAATAACTGAATTTGTAGCTGTAATTGAATGAAATTCAATTATTGGAACTTATGCTCGACGGCACGACACCATTTAATTGTGGAGAAAAATCCGTTTGGAATTGACGAAATCTGGTTTGTTTGAAAACTTGCAAGATACAATTTCAGATATAGTTTTACAGTTAATTTTTCATTATTTGAGTTGAAATGATTCCTGGTACATCCGCAGTAATATCTGAACACTGATTTCGTATGTAAGCATGAGAGAATAAATAAAAGTCTGCTAGACTTTGCTTAAATTTTCCTCAGCAAATGCCCATCAGTTACTAATTAATTCCCATTTAACATAGCAGTCTATATATATATACTAATATAGTATATAATATATACTATTTTTTTAACTTTTATTTATTCTCATATGTTTAAAAACAACTCATTTCCTTAATTGCCATAGAAGTTGTAAAACCTACAAGTTTAATATCTTTTAATTTATGAAATTTACTATGATTTTCATAACGAATAATTCTGAACATCTGAGAAAACATTGAAACTTTTTCTTGGGGGACTATGTGAAAGAGCATTAAGTACATTTCGAAATAGGAGTCTGGGCTCAGTGATACTGCCAAAACAACATGTTTTTTATTCCTTACATGGTAAAATTAAAAAGGCAATAGAAAAACCAATCATGGTAACATACCATCCTCTGTATGGATGTGTTCAAATTTTCCAATAAGAAAACATACAGTTTTTCACGTACTGCCCTACTGGCATCGTTTTCCCTTTTCGCAATTCCGAAACGCTGTCCTGTCAAACAGTGACAATAGCAGAAAGGGTTGGCAAGGTACGGTTCTGTTAAAGGATATTTCGTCCTTCCAAGATTTTTGTCCTTTGGGCTATAACCATCGTTGGTTTCGTCAACGGAATCAATATAGTTTAATTTAATCCATCTTTCGTTAATATTCAGAGTTGCTTTCCTCGAGCCATCCGCGTGTGAGTGTGATTTCATCAGAGTAGAATTAAGACGAAAGTGAATTTTGACCGGACTAAGTACAAATATGAAAAAGGAGCTAAATTTACTGCAACGAGTTTTCGCCACTGCTCATTGTCAAGAAGTAAGTTACATTAATTAATTAACATATTAATAGCAACCTGATTGAAATTCTAGTAGTTTCCCTTAAAATGCCACCAGAAGTTGATAAATGCCTTGTCACCTTGGCATATTGCCCTCGCAGGATGAGTCCGAGCGCGAATTTTAGCTATTCCTCAAGTTATATGTACGTTAGTTCTGAGCTAATATGCAGCAATATCTTGTAATTTTTATTTAAACGTTTATCCGGTTCTATATATATATATATATATATAT